>JAZKLR010000234.1:1250702-1876054 GCA_037103525.1 Ganaspis brasiliensis
AATGTCAGATAAATAATTTAAAATCTTGGAAATCATAATATAAAACAAATGTAAAACATTGAAAATTGAAGGAAATAAATTATTTAAAATAAATGAGAAATGTTTTTAAATTTTGAAATCTGAAGAAAGTAATTGAAATATGATACAAACAATGATAGATTGTAAAAAATAAATGACATTTAAGTGAGATAATTGAAACAATTACAGAATTTTTTTTAAATAAAGAAAAAATAATTGAAATTTGAGAAAAATACATGAAGATCTTACAAATCAATTGAAAAAAAATGACAATAACTAAAAAATAAAAAAAAAGAATTGAAAAGAGCTAAAAATAATTGAAAGTTACGATAATTAATAAATTTTTTTGAAAATTATGAAAACAAATAAAAATAATTAAAAATTTAAGAAAATAATTGAAATTTTAGAAAAATACTTAAAAATCGAAGAAAATAGTTTTAGAAAATGAGAATAATAATTAACAATTGAGGAAAATAATCAAAAATTGACAAAAGTATTATGAAAAAATTGATAACAGTAAATAAAATTTAAGGAAAATAATTGAAAAAATCATAAAATATATGTTTGAGATATAAAATAATTACAAAATTACTTAAACAATTTTAATTAAAGAGAATTATTAAAAAATATCAGAAATAATGAAAAATTGATGAAAACAATTAAAATTTCAGATAAGTAATTGAAATTTTTGAAAATAATGCAAAAATAATTAAAAAATTACAAAATTTATTTTTAAGCAAAAAAAAATAATTGAAAACTCGTGTAACATGGAAAATTGATGACAATAATCTAAATTTGTGATAATAACTGCATATTTAGTAAATTAATTTAAACATAATAAAAATATTAAAAATGGAGAAAATCATTGCAAAATAATAAAGAGAAATGAAAATTGAACAAAATAATTATTTGAAATATTTGAAAGTTCAGGTAATTAATGTAGAAATTATGAAAATGATTAAAAATTGAAGGTAATAATTGCAAAATGACAAAAATAATGATAAATTAAAAAAATTAATTTAAATTTGCTATGAATAATATAACATTTAGGAATAAATAATTCAATTGATTTAATGTCAAGGGGAAAATAAGTAAAATTGAAAAAGTGATTGAAAAAACTAAAGGAAATAATTAAATTTGAGAAAGGTAAATTGAAGATTTTGGGAAACAATTTAAAGATAATTAAAAGAAATAAAAATTGCAGAAAATAATTTAAAAATGATAAAAATGGTTTAAAATTCCAATTTAGTATATTTGAAACGTGGAATAATTAAATTTTTAATCAATGCAAGTTCACATTAACTGAAATTTTAAGAAATTAAAATTGCCATAAATTTAAAATTTAAGAACATTTTAAAAAGATGAAATATGATTTAAAATTTTAAAAGAAAAAAACATTTATTTAAAAAATCATATATAATTGGGGCCCCATTTTCCTGTTTGCCCCAGGGCCCTTGCCCTCCCAGTTACGCCACTGCTTAGGATGATTTAATTTTCAATGAAATCGTAATTTGGATAAATATAAAGTAAATACTGATCAATTTAAATTTCCATTTACTGCAGTTTTAATTCTTTTCAATTTTGAGCATTCCTAATTTAAATTTTATCACATTTCTATAAATTTCTATTTATCCAAAGTTTGATATCTCAGAATTCTCATTTAGCGAATTTCCATATATTTGAGTTTTTATTTATCTTAATTTCCATTTATTCAAATTTCAATTTACCAAAATTTTTATTGATTCACATTCTAATTCACTAAAATTTTTATTTATTCAAAATTTAGTTTACCCAAACTTTAATTTTCCTAAATATCAACTCATAATTTTATTTGAGCCGAATTTTAAATAATCTAAATCAGTCCATACATTTGTTAAGGTTTGAAGAACTTGTTTAAAAGTAAAAACTATAATTATAAATATTTTTCTGTTCTTATTTCCTCAAATAAATTTTGAGGATAATTGAAATGATTTAGTTAACTTTGCATTGAAATATGTTTAAAAAAAGGAATTTTTAATGTTTTGCAAAAATGGAAATTACTCTCTAAGTAATAACAGTTTTTTAAAGTTCCTATGCTTATTTTAAAGGGGATTTTCTAAAGAATAAATATCAGCATTGCAGTGGAAATTTATTCTTGGAATGTGCAATTCTTGGAAGTATGGACCAAAAAAAAAAAAAAATTATTGGACGGTATTAGTTTATCTTCTAGTAAAATTTTCAACTAAATTGTCAAAAATCAAATTCATTTGACAAAGATACATAACCAAAGCCCAGAAAAAAAATAAGTCAAGGTTAACCAAAGGTTAATAACTCAATACTAAAACTACTAAGTCAAGGCAATTTTGTTTTTTAAAAAAATAAATGAAAAAGAAGAGAAATATCCAGGTGATATCGGTTGATAGATATAAAACCACCAGTGATTTAGAAACTGGAGAATAAAAGCAAAGTGAAGAGAATTGAAATGACTAGACTCGAGAGAAAGGGAGAGAGAGAGAGAGAGTGTGTGTGTCCTATCCGAAAACTGTGGAAAAAGAAGATCGAAAAGAAGACAATTTCGAAAAGATGTTCATTGAGAAGTGGACGTGGTGGTCTTGGTTTTCGTTAAGTGGCAACTTGAAGCTCTTCTTCGAGTTCAATTCCTTGGTTCAGGCAATCGATTTCTTGCGACTCGGGTTTATATTGGACGATTGGAAACTCTTTCAAATATACTAACATCGAATTTAAGGTGAACGCTCCCATCACGCCAATCGATAAATTATTTATTAAAACGCAGTTATCTTCGTCAGATGGCAGAATACATCGACATCTGGCACAAATGTGTGACAATCGGACCAGTAGTGATATACAGATAGACGGACATAAATGTTACGACCGGTTCATTAAAGCCTTGCTTATTCGTTATATATATGAATTTCCATGAAATTTCATGTATAAGAGTAAACGGAGATTTATGTTATTGCACTTCCCGTTTGCATTGTAGACTTTGCGGTTTAAGTAATACGCATTTCTAGACTTAAAGTGAAATTTATTTTATGCCCGTTTTCTAATATAGGAACAATGTCTTTTGATTGAAAAAATTATAATGATTAGAAAGAGACTGGAAATAATTTTTTTTACATTTGAATTAGTCAAATTTCTAGTTTTAAAGTTGCATTATAAATAACGAAATAACAATGAAATATTATTCTCTAAATTAGAAAAACCTGAGAAAATGTATTGTCTGACTTAACTCGGGGTTTTCTACTTAAAGTAACGAATCCTCTCTTATAGTGTCAATAAAGTTTCTACTTTTGGAATATCTTAATTTATAATTTATGGGAGTAACAAAATATTAATATTATGTATCGAATTATAAAAATTCGAAAAATCTTACTGTCTGTTTCAACATGGTATTCTCTACTCAATAAACTGAAGTCACTTTTATATTAATTAATCTGGTAATATTAAAATTTTATAAAAAATATTGAAAAATCTTTTTAATAAATAAATTAAATTATTCTACAAACTCGTAAAAGAGTAAAACTTATTTGTTTGGCGTAGCTTGAGTTGTTCTACGTAATCCAAAAAATACCTTTAATAATATAATGAAGCATGAAATATTAAAATTGTTTACAGAACATAGAAAAAATTGTTAAAAAATTCAATACCATGTTCTGTCTGACTTTAACAATAACCTTTAAATTCTCATTAATACAGAAATAATAAAATAATAATTAGAGCGCAGTATGAACTGAACAAATCATATCCGAATATTCGTACTGTCCGACTCTATACGGAATGTTCTACTGATTTAAATATAAAGCTCTATTAATTTAGAATGTGTAGTTTCTCATTTTTGTAAAAATACTAAAATTGTTGCTTGTTGATCTAAAAACCCCGAAGAATCGTTATGTCTAGCTTTGCATAGGATTTTCTACTTAATTCAATTTAAAATTAGTTTTATCATAAATAAAACCTGCAGTATTACAAAATTGTACAGAACCTGAAAATTTAATAAACGCATTATTTATTGAACCGTAAAGATCCGGAAAATTATGTTGTCTGACTTAGCTCAAGTTTTTCTACTGAAATTGATATATATGAACCTTTTTTAATGATAATAAAATTTCTATTATGGAAATTGTATAAAACACATTATAGCAATTTATGGAATTAACTAAACTACAAAAATCTAGAAAATATGTGGTCTGGCGTAAATCGACTTTTTCACTGAATTCAAACTAAAACCAGTAACAGAAAATTTCAGCACATTTTAACCTAAAGTTTCAATTTTTGTTTTATTTGTTACATCTGGATATGCTGCTAAAAGGATTCCTAAAACGATTTTAATCTCGCATTGATCATATTACAAGTCTGTAAAAAATTTACAAAAGTAATAAAGAAATTTATTGAAATATAAAAACCCCGAATATCGTATTATAGTTACTACAATTTTTGTATACAGAATCAAAACTAAACCCATTTAATACATTTTTTATTAAATTTTTATCAAAAGCAGTGGAACAATAGTGAAATAATTTATTACATAATCCAAATTCAAAAACTCATGTTCTTTGACTTAAAACGGGGTGTTTTAGTGATTTTAGTATAAAACCATTTTTATTTCATAAAATATGTAGACAATTTTAATTTTTAATGAATTTTTTTACGGAGAAAAAATTCAATTCATATAAAAATCCTAAAAATCACATTGTCTGACTCAGTGCGGACTTTTCTACTGAATCCAAACTGAAACACATGTTATTTACTAAAACCTACAATATTACAATTCTGTGTAGAATTTACTAATGCTGATGCAATAAAGATTCATTGAACCATAGAAATCCGAAAAATTGGATTATCTTATTAAACATGGCTTTCTCTATTGAATCCAAACTAAATCCATTTATCAATGAGTTCACCAATCGGGAAAAATAGTAAATATTAAAAATTTATAAAAGTTCAAAATTATAATACAGTTTTTCTACTGATCTTGAAAAAAACACTTGAAATTACGAAAGAAATTTCGAGAATTTGTAGACTTGAAAAGTTCCATTTCGCTTTTGTATTTTATAAAAATTTATTTGGATTTTATTTTTCAGAATTATATTTATAAATTTACAAAATAGTGAGATAAATAATTTTTTTTTTTACTAACAATACTAATAAGCAACAAATTAAAAAAAAATTATCGTATTTTTCCTTCATTTTTCTCCATTTTACACAATTTCACATTTTTTCAAATTTTTCAGAAATTATTCTTTCTTGATATTAGATTTTTTATGTTTTACTTAATTTTACATAAATTAATTAAATTTATTCTGCGATTTTTTTATTTTTATATACTTAATAAAAATGTTCACCTTGTATCGTTGATGATTTTTTGTTTTCATAATTGTCAAATCTTTCGGTAAGGCTCTTAAAAACATTCTTGCTTTCTACTTTTACGTTTTTCTTTAATTTTCTTCTTTTTTGTCATTTTTTCATTGTTGCAGAGTTTTTATTTTTTAAACCATTTTTTTCCTGATTATATTACAATTTGTAACTTAATAGTTTTTTTTTTTGAATTTTAAAATGTATTCTCACATTTATTCTAATGCATTCTTATGTTCTATATTTCTGTTATCAAATTTCATTTTACGTACTATTTGTTGATTTTCTCACTTTTTTAAAAAAAAAGTTTTGTTTCTAATTAATTTTTTCCTTTTATATATTTATTATTTTATATTTCACTTTTGAAATTTTATCATTTAATTTTTAAATATAACTGCAAAATCTCTTGACTCTGTTTTTAAAATTTTAATATTAACAATTGTTTCTTAAACATAGAAAAATTTTGATTTTTTTTCTGTGAAAGTTAATTTTATTTTATTTTAATTTCTTAATTTTTTGAATAGTTTTTATATTTAAACAATTTTTTTATTTCTTCTATAAGCTTTTTACTTATCTTTTAATATTTTTTTGTTTTTTTTACATTTTTTCAGTAGAATTTCGCCGATTTTCAATTCTTTCATAATTTATTAAATTGTTAAAAACATTTTCTACAGTTTATTGAAATTTATTTTCAGTATTTTCTTATTAAATGTTTTCTTTCCTTTATTTTGAAAAATTTTTGCAATTTAGAATTAGTTTTCTTAATGTTTCTTTTGACTCTTTTTATGTTTTTACCCAGATTATATTCTGAAGCTATTAATAATTGAAAGAAACCAGTCCTAGATGTTTATTCGTTTTATTTTTTGCTAAATTGCCTAACAGTCATATTTTAGTTTAATTATTGAATCTTCACTACCCTTACTTTAATAAATCTTATCACAAAAAAATTATTTTCATCAGGGAAAGTCAGGGAATTTTAAAACAAAGATATGGTAAACACACAGATTTAAATTAAACTTGTCGATTTAATTTTTATGAATTTTATATCTACGACATATAAATAATATAAAGAACTACAATTATTATATTTAAGTTTAAAATAATAATACTGATATTGTTTACAAGCTTTTGAAAAAACCTATAGTTTTTATTTTCCTTTGAAAAAATGGTTTGCAAATTATTAAATTGAAATGAAGTGAGCTTCGAAAAATAAGGCATTCTTGAGAATTTTTTCTCGGGTAAAATAACTTTAAAAGTTTTGTTATTTATAGGATAATTCAATACGTATCTTGACAGTATACAAAAATATTTGTAGAAAAGAAGAAACCATTTTTACTATTAAAATATACGCCGCGTTCATGGCAACTCATTTTTGCTGTGTACATTCTAGCATTCTGAATTTTTTCTGAAACATAAAAACCAAATTTTTATTTAAACTTTATGATAATAGCTTCCATGTGCCATTTTGGCATTTAAAAATCCGAAAACGTCGAGATTGAAAAAAATCTTTAAACTCCGTAAATAATACAGATATAGACTTGGAATTTTGAAGGTATATTCTTGAATAGTTGTAGAACCGATTAAAATTATTTCCAAAACATCGATTTTTTTGACCTGATAAATTAGAGTCCCCTCTTAAAAGTAACCTTTTTGAAGAATTGTTCGGTGTTTTGCAAGTGATGCATCAAAAATTTTCCTTAGTTACTTTTAATTAAAGATTAGTTATATTTAGTCATCTAACTTTCCCCGTGTATTAATGGAAGGCTACTAAATTGGATTTAGATAGTATAAATGTACACTATAATACTATTAAAATATCCACGTCAGCTATTTTGTCAGTTTGAGGGGGAGCAGCGGTTTGTTAAGAAATCCCCAAAATCGTTTAGGAAATGCCTTAAACATTATTTGGAGCAGGTTATCGGTCGGTTTACCCACCATTTGACACTAAAGCGAAGGGTTCGTCTATGCTATGAGAAGGGAAAGACGAAAAGTGATAGGAGCAGATAGGAACGAACAAGAAGATCTTGCGCCACCCCATTTTCTCCAACGACTGACCATCTGTCAGCAGATAACATACACAAGCGGGACTAGCTGATCATTTGCCACAACCACAGGAATTGCAATATTCACCAGACCTAGCATAGTTAATTACAACCCTTGTTTCCAACTCCCAATTAGCCTATCCAATTATGATCTATATCAAAATAATACAAATAAATATATATCATCATTCCTAAATTATACTCTCGGCGGGATTAATAACCATGTTAAGTCTTAACCAAAAGTAAAATCAAATGAACCTTTTTTTCTTCAGTTAAAGTTGTGCGTTTAAAAATATTAGTTTAGGATTCAAAAAAGGCTGCCGAAAGGACAATCATTTTCGTGATAAACTCAGAATACAAAGATTTACAATTCACTGTCCCAAAATATAAATCTATTTGTTTTTATTGATCTGAACTTGAAAATCTTATATAATATCAATTACCAACTCTTCCATTAACAGAAACTTGACCCTGGAAACATCACGTTAATCCTTTCCTATCATAAACAATTTTAACCTCAAACAAATGCACCATGAAATTTCTCCCCCTTTTTTACCTGAAATATAAAATAATAAATATATATAAATGTAAGAAATACATTAAAAACAGAACATTTTTTTTAAAAAGTGAGGAAATTGACAAAAGTACACAAAATAAAATTTGATAACAGAAATATATAAAACATAAGAATGTATAAGAATAAATGCAAGAGTAAATTCTAAAATCCTAAAATAAATTATTAAGTTACTAATTACAATATAATCAGGAAAAAAATGGCATAAAAAAAATTAAATACTCTGCAACAATGGAGAAATGCCAAAAAAGAAGAAAATAAAAGAAAAGCGTAAGAGTAGAAAGTAAGAATGTTTTTAAGAGACTTATCGAGACATTTGACAATTATGAAAACAAAAAATAATTAACTATACAATGTGAACATTTCTATTGAGTTTATAGAAACAAAAATGTCGTATAGTAAAATTAAATATTTTTAACAAATTTATTTTAACTACTTCATGTAAAATTAAGAAAAACATAGAAAATCTACTAACAAGAAAGAATAATTCCTCAAAAATTAGAACAATTGTGATATTGTGGAAAGTGGAGAGAAAAATAAAGGAAAAATACGATAAATTTTTTTTTAATTTTTTGCTTATTATGTAGTATAATTGTTAGTAAAAGAGTAGTTTCCTTCTCTCATTATTTTGTAAATTTATAAATATAATTCTAAAAATTAATTTCAAATATATTTTTATAAAATACAAAAGCGAAATGGAAATTTGCAAGTCTACAAATTCTCGGAATTTCTTTTGAATTCCCGGGTTTTTTTTTCAAGATCAGTAGAAAACCTGTTTTATAATTCCGGAAAATAATAGTCAATGCACTTTGGAGTCAAATTATATGGAAGTGAAAAACATTGCTTTTTTTAAAGTAAGGCAAGGTTTCAAAAATTTGAAATAAATGTTAAATGACTGAACTTAACAACGTTACTGCATCAACGAAAGGAAAATAAATTTTTGTCCTTCTGCGTATTTCAAAACTTTATATTTGTAATGCAAATAAGAAATGGAACAAACTTGAAATTTTGCATTTCGTTTAAATCGGTGGGTATTGAAATTTAAATCTTATAAAATTGTAATTGTAAAAAGACTAGACTTTTAAAAAATTATTTTTTGTTAAAAACTACAATAGGGCGAGACTCAATTTTGAATTGTTTAAAAAAGTAATCAAAATAAGAATGTATTAACATTTAAATGGATTAAAAATTTGTGTAATGATTTTTATGTAGAATTATTAAAATTCCAGATGGAAGTTTCATTTAATAAATGTTCAAATCATTAATTTCAAATGACAAAAAATTTAGTCTTTGATAAGTGAATTTATTTAAGGGTAGGACCATATTTTTCAGATATTGAAAATGCAATAGTTTGAAATGAGGATGCGTTGAAAATTGCAGAAATAAAAATTTGAAGAAATTTAATTTTGAATTCATTGAATTTGATTGTAATTATATTAAATTTTAATTTTTATCTATGTATTTATTATTTATTTCTATTTCGTTAGAAAAGTTATAGAAATTTAACTGGGATCAATTAAATATTTTTTAAGAAAGGTAGATAAAATTTTTTTTATTTTATGTATTAATTCATGAATTCTGCTGCTTTGTATAATGAAAAAATGAGTAATTTGTTGTAATTGTTATCCCCGTTTGTAAAAATTAACATGTTGAAAATAAAAGATTTCTAAAAATAAAAACTAAAATCCGGACCAAACTATTTTTATTTGATTTTTCAAGGCAATCGGTGTGCGAAGAATGAGAAATTTTTTCTTTATAAATTGTAAGAAGAAATTAAACAACTTCGAGGGGAGATAAAATATCTAAGAAGAAGTAGAAAAAATATTATAAAGTTATAAAATGTGTTAAAAGGTCGAAACGTCGAAAGTAGGAAAATTTTGGCAAGTATTGAAACTCAAAGCAATGATTATTTCTCCTTGTAAATTTAATTTTTTTATATGTAAAACAATGTTCTACTTTTATTTATTTTAAAACTATTTAAAAAATAATCAACAATGTTTTAAACTGATAAATTTGTATTTGTTGAAAATTATTAAATTTATTATTTTCAATGTAGTTGGTATCTAAAAATAAAAAAGGAAAATGGGGCCCCAATTATAAACAATAATTTACCATTTTAATTAATTCATTCATTCATTCATTCTGTCCACACCTGAAATTTGTCACTAGATGTTTTTTTGTTTTAAAATTTTAAATCATATTTCATCTTTTTCAGAGCCAGTATCATTTTGACACATGACTTAATTTTAGATTGTTATATTGTACAGAATGGAAATATTATTTTGTACAACTGCTAAATGTTATTTTGTACAGTTTTGAAAAATGAATTTGTTATTTTGTACAATTTTTTAAAAAAGCAATAAAACATTGGAAGTACAATATTTGAGCCAGTATCATTTTGACATATGACTTAATTTTAGATTGTTATATTGTACAGAATGAAAATGTTATTTTGTACAACTGCTAAATGTTATTTTGTACAGTTTTGAAAAATGAATTTGTTATTTTGTACAATTTTTTAAAAAAGCAATAAAACATTGGAAGTACAATATTTGAGCCAGTATCATTTTGACATATGACTTAATTTTAGATTGTTATATTGTACAGAATGAAAATGTTATTTTGTACAACTGCTAAATGTTATTTTGTACAGTTTTGAAAAATGAATTTGTTATTTTGTACAATTTTTTAAAAAAGCAATAAAACATTGGAAGTACAATATTTTAGCTTTTTTAAAGAATTGTACAAAAAAACAAATTCATTTTTCAAAATTGTACAAAATATCATTTAGCAGTTGTACAAAATAACATTTCCATTCTGTACAATATGAGCCAGTATCATTTTGACACATGACTTAATTTTAGATTGTTATATTGTACAGAATGGAAATGTTATTTTGTACAACTGCTAAATGATATTTTGTACAATTTTGAAAAATGAATTTGTTATTTTGTACAATTCTTTAAAAAAGCTAAAATATTGTACTTCCAATGTTTTATTGCTTTTTTAAAAAATTGTACAAAATAACAAATTCATTTTTCAAAACTGTACAAAATAACATTTAGCAGTTGTACAAAATAACATTTCCATTCTGTACAATATAACAATCTAAAATTAAGTCATGTGTCAAAATGATACTGGCTCTACAATATAACAATCTAAAATTAAGTCATGTGTCAAAATGATACTGGCTCCAATATTTTAGCTTTTTTAAAGAATTGTACAAAATAACAAATTCATTTTTCAAAATTGTACAAAATATCATTTAGCAGTTGTACAAAATAACATTTCCATTCTGTACAATATAACAATCTAAAATTAAGTCATGTGTCAAAATGATACTGGCTCCTTTTTCAAATGTTCTCAAATTTTTAATTTATATTAAATTTAATTTCTTATAATTTATTTCATTTAATGTGAACTTGCATTGAATAAAAGTTCAATTAATCTACGTTTCAAAAATACTAAATTTAAAGTGAATTATAAATTTCTTAATTTTTAATAATTCTTTTCTATTATGATTTTATTTACTTAAAATACAATTTTGTTCTATTTTTATTATTTTTTAACTATTTTCTACAATTCTTAATTATTCTAAATGTTTTTAAGTTGTTTCCCTAATTCTTTAATTTACTTTCCTCAAATTTCAATTATTTTGTTTAGTTTTAACAATCACTTTTTTAATTTTAATTATTTTTGCCTTGTCATAAGATCAATTTAATTATTTATTCATAAATTTTAATTATTCATTGCAAATTTAAATTAATGTTTTTAATTTACCATTAGTTTTTTCATTTTGCAATTATTATTTATAAATTTTAATTATTTTAATAATTTCTGAATTAATTTCCTAAACTATCAAGCATACTTCTCAATTTTCAATTATTTTATACCATTTTAATTTTTTTATTGTTATTTTGCATTTATTTTTTTCATCTTTTAATACTTTCATTATTTTTCAAATTAATTTCCTAACTTTCAGTTATTATTTCAAATATAAATTGTCATAAATTTTCCATGTTTTAAAAGATTTTTCAATTATTTTCATTATTTTGGCATAATTTTTAAAAACTTCGATTATTTATCTGAAATTTCAATAATTTTAATTCATTTTCGATAGCTTTTGCAATTTTTTAATTATTCTGTTTAATTAAAAAATGTTAAGTAATATCGCAATTATTTTCTTTTTTTAAACATATATTCTATGATTTTTTCAATTATTATTCTCAAATGTTATTTACTCCTTTCAATCTTTCGTATTAATTGTCATCTTATTTCAATTATTTTTCTCAATCTTAAATTATTTTCAGTATATTTAAATTTTTTTTCTATTTTTAATTAATTTTATCATTTTTTTAATTACTTTCCTTGATTGTAAATTATAATTTTCATTTTCTAAAAGTACTTTCAAGAATTGTTAATTATTTTTCTAAAACTGCAATTATTTTTTTCAATTTTCAATTATTCTCATTTTTTTAATAATTTCTGATTTAAGTTCCTAAACTATCAAGTATACTTCTCAGTTTTTAATTATTTTGTTCAATTTTTAATTTTCATTTTTTTTTTTTATTATTATTATGCAATTATTTTCTCCATTTTTTAATATTTTCATTATTTTTCAATCAATTTCCTAAATTTTCAGTTATTATCTCAAAATTAGATTATTGTCATCAATTTTTAATTTTTTAAACGATATTTCAATTATTATCTTTCGCTTAAAATCAAATTTTGTTACTTTATATTATTTTCTCCGATTTTTAATTATCTTCATTTTTTTGGCTTAATTTTAAAAAACTTCAATTATTTATCTGTAATTTTAATAATTCTTTTCATCAGTTTTCGATTATTTCTGCATTTTTTTTTATTTACTTTAATTAAAGTTTTTAACTAATTTTGTAATTATTTTCTTCTTTTAAACATATATTCTATAATTTTTTCAATTATTTATCTAAAATTTTATTTACTGCCTTCAATCTTTCAAATTTAAAGTATTTTTATCATATTTCAATTATTTTGTTCGATCTCAAATTATTTTCAGCATATTTCAATTATTTTTCTCAATCTTAAATTATTTTCATTATATTTCAATTACTTTCTTCAAGTTTCAAATTGTAAAATCATTTTTCTATTATTTTTCAAAATTTATACCCTTCAATTTTCAATTTTTTCATTTCTTTTATAATTTCCAAAAACTTAAACTATTTAGCGGAGATTTCAATTATTTCATTCAATTTTCAATTATTTATATGATTTTTTGTATTATTTTCTTCAATTTCCAATTACTTTCGTTCTTTTTGGTACTTTCCAAAAAGTTTTTAATTCTTTTCCTTTTTTTCCAATAAACTTCTGAAAGTTTTATGTATTTTTCTGAAATTTTCTTTAACTTTTCTTTTTTAAAAATATATTATGTAATTTTCTCGATTATTTTCTCAAATTTTAGTTATTTTTTTCAATTTTATATTATTTATTTGAATTTTCAATCATTGTTTTTTCAATTTTATTATTTTGAATTATTTTCTCTAATTTTTCATTATTTTATTTCTTTCAATTTAATTTTAAGATTTTCAAGTAATTTTCTCAAGTTAAAATTATTTTCTTTATTTTTAATTAATTTTAATCTTAATCTTTATCTTAATCTTTAATAATTTTTTGAGGATGTTCCGGGGGATCTCGGTTCCCAAGTTTTTTTTTTACATTCTTTGGTTATCTACTGCATTAATTTAGAGCGATAAAACCCAAAAAAACCCCATTGCATCCGCTGAACAATTTTCATACAATCATCAATCATTCAGTTTATTTTTTCATTTTCCAACTTTTGCAAATAAACAAATGAAATACATAAAAAGAAATTTTCTACAATCCAAATAGAATTTTTATTAATCTCTCGTTTATTCTGTCCTTTAGTACCTATATATATAGTAAATATGATTGAGCTGGAAAGAAAGCAGAGCTCTTATACAAGTTTATTAAAACTCGAATAACCGACAACAAATACAGTTCAATCGCTGAACAGCAATATTGCAGAAAGGGAGAAGTTTAAAATTGTTTCAAAACTCCACTACTAATGCCGAGTTGAAAGTTCCTTCATAAATAATCCATTAAGTTGAAATTTATTATCGACGTAAATTTAGAAAATAATAAAAGCATAATCCCAATATTTATCGAAGCGTTTTAAAGTCTCTCGCGGGGCCAATGAATATGAAGTATCCGGAAACAAAGCAGAAAGCTTTTGATAGGAATTAGCCACGTGTTTTGAGGGAAGAGAGATCCCCCAAGACTCTATACACTAGAACACTGTGAAACCGCATAAGCACATGAGGCGTTTGTGAATTGAGATCAAAGGTTGAAAAATAATGTGCGCTCTGAGCAAAAAGACTTTTTGTGCACTGGATATGGAGGGTGAGTTGACGAGATCGACATTAGAGCGGATTTTAAGGGAACAAGTGCTTCGTGGTGTATCTCTTTCGACGAGTACTCGAGCGCCCCCCCAAGGCAAAGGTGCTTCAGACTCGTTATAACGTATTAGAAAGGAGGCTGCGAGAGTTGAGTTTGTTCAGAGGGTTGTAGGGATTATTAAGCACGATTTCTCCGACGCTACCAACCATGCTCAAGGTTCAAACGAGTCCAGTGTTACCAACTTAGCCCCAGGTTATTTCTAGCAGATATCTAAAAGCCCCCAATCCTCCCGAAGGGGCCAAAGCCTCGCCTCAATTGTTATTGTCGAATTTTAATCAGTTTTATTGGATGTGGCTGCCAAATTGCTAAATGATACATTTAATGATAAGGAAAAAAAAAACATTCGGAAAATACAGTGTCGTGAGAAATGTCACTTAAATAAAACTACTTTGCTCGCTCAAGTGGAAATATCGGGGGAAAAATAAAACGTTTCTTCTTTTATTGCTTCTTGTATATGACTAGAATTTTTATTCTATTCTTTATTTTTGTGATTGTTTAGTTTTATATTAAAAAAGTGCACAATGTGTGAAACTAAATATTACCCCCGGGTTATGACAAAATGTCTAAGAAAATGTTTTTAAGTGACTACAAAGAAATGCCAAACAAATCGGAAATATTATTGAAAGAAAAATCAGGAAAAATTTATGACAAAATGAAAAAAATTGTGGATAAAGAAAACAAATTTTAAACAAAGTAAAAGTTTGGAGAATTAAGAAAAAGAGAGAATATTTAATAAAAGAAAAAGTGTCAATAAAATATTTGAAAAATTGAGTAAATCTTTATTAAAAATCTAATGAATTATGAAATTATAAAAAAAATTACAAAACAATTTAATATCTTACAGCAAAATGGAAAAATAAGAGAAATGGAAGAAAAATATAATAAAAAATAAGAAAAGTAAACTTAAATTAGAAAATATAAATAAAAGAATGAGAAGGACAAAAACTAAATTCAAAAAACCCTTAAGGGCATGTGATGAAGTATGACGTCACTGGTATAGGCAAAATTTGTCCGTAACTTTTCTCTTTAAATATTGAATATTTTGTCATAAAACTTGGTAGAATTACTTAAAATGTTATTAGGAAGGTCTCTCAGACCCGAGTTTGTTTGAATTTTGGCCCAAAATTAAGTTTGGGAAATTTTCGAAAAATTGCAAATTTTTTTAAAAATCAATTTTGAGCCAAAATTTAAACAAATTCGGGTCTGAGAGACCTTCTTAATGACATTTTAAGTAATTCTACCAAGTATCATGCCAAAATATTTAATAGTTTAGGAGAAAAGTTACGGACAAATTTTACCTATACCACACGGAAAAAAATTAATATCCAAATTTGATATTTAATATGAGATTCAAACACAAATTATCTCTAAAAACAAAAGTAAGATGTAATAAAATCTTTAAAATTAAAATATGGATTTATATCAGATTAAAATATTAGTATTGTAAAGAATACATATTTTTATGCCTAAAAACAATATTAGAAATCTCTAATTTTGTTATATATAGAAAATACACAATAAAAAAAGCAAATGACTGATCCAGCCAATGCATCGCAGCAACATTCACAATTATTATGCTTTTTATCTATTTTTTCAATTCTTTGGTAAAAAATTTTAATATTATTATTAGAATAAGAAATAAAGTAATTTAATGTTACACATTGTATAATTCCTCATTTTATGAATAGCCCATTACGAATAGAATTTAAGTTACTATTGAAATTTAGAGCAAACGGATTACTTAGAAATTAGAATATATGTGTTTCAAAATTTAAAAGAAATAGTAAAACGTTTTGTTTAAAAGTATTCGACAAAAATAATTATTTTTTAGAGCAAATTTATTAATAAAAAAAGTCGATCTAAATTCAGTCAAATCTTTATTCTATCCCGAAAAACTAAACATTTTTAAAAACTTTTTTGAATAATAAAATATGTTTTAGCATAACCTGTTTTATATATTTCTAGGTTGATAAATGATCATATCTCTAAATTAGAGATTTCATAAAATGTCATTTTCTGATATAAAGTTTTGCAAAATAAAGCATAACTTATTTAAAAAAGTTTGATTATAATGCTTAATTTAGATACATTTTTAATTCTCTGCAATTAAGAATTCAACTCATTTCAAATTTTGTGATTAATTTTTTTCCGTGCAGTGACGTCATACTCCATCACATGCCCTTAAAAATAAAACTAGGTAAAAATTATGTCCATTTTACGGACATTTTGCTTCCTCATAGATTTAGAAAAAAATGATGAAAATGAGTCGATTTAGACTATTTTTGGAAAATCGAAAATCTTAACGATCACAAAGCTTCCTCTATGAGGAAGCAAAAACATGAATTATTTTACGAATTTTTGATCGATTATAAAAGTTATATAGGTGAATTGATTCGTTTTTAGATAAGGAATTTGATTTTTGTGTTCATTAATTTTATTTTTAGCCCTAAAAATTTTTTGTCAGAAAATGATTTTTTTTTTATAAAAAAAAAGGTGCTTAAAATTAGTAATTTTTAACTGATTCAGATTTATAGAGTATAAACAAAAATTCAAAACAGTTCTAAGAAAACAAAGCTGTTATCTTTCTTAAAAAAAGAAAATTTAAAAAATTAAATTTATTAAAAAGTAAAAGAAATAAAAGAATAAGGAAAAATTATTCAAAGTTTCAGGAATATTAAAAGTTTATGAAAAAATGGGAAAATGTACAAAACAGTAAAGAAGAAAAGTCAAGAAGTCTATAATAATTTTAAAGAAGTGCGAGAATTTATTAAAAAATAATGAAAATATTTGTTAAATCTTAAAAAAAAATTTTATAAACATTTTATAGATTTAAGAAAAAAATTATAAAAAAATGAAAAAATTACCAAAAATATTATTATTATGAAATAAATAAAGATAAATAATTATATTAAATAAAAAAAAAATTGAAATTTAAGAAAAATACTTGAAATCCTGAGAAATTAATTGGGAAAAAGAGAATAATTAAAAATTAAGAATTTAGGAAAATAATAGAAAAATGATAAAAATAATTTAAAATTGAAAAAATTAATTGAAATATGATAAAAGTAATTAAAATTTCAGATAAAAAATAGTTGAAATTTTTGAAAATTACACAAAAAGAATGAAAATAATTAGAAATTGGAGCAATAAGATTTTTCTAGCAAACAAGAATTCAAAATATCACGTTTAATCTCCAATGAAAATAATAAAATTAAAAAGTTAACCTTAAGAATTAAATAATTGAAATCACTTTTTAAATTTGAAGCAGTAAAAATATTAAATAAATAGTAAAACCCGTAATCAAATTTTCCCTATTTTAATTAGTAAAAAATAAGTAATTTTTAGTAGAAGACTAGTAATTCAGAAATAAAATTTGACTAATTAATAATAAAAAATAACTGGAATATTTAACCGATAAAAATAAAATACAAAATAATAGGTATTTAGTAATTTAGCATCAAAATCATTTAGTTACTGAATTCTTACTATTTGAATCAGTAATTTTTAACTGATTCAGATTTAGAGAGTATAAACAAAAAATTAAAACAGTTCTAAGGAAAAAAAGCTATCCTATTTCTTAAAAATAGAAAAATTAAAAAAAGTAAATCAATTAGAATGTAAAAAAATTAAAAGAATAAGGAAAAATTATTCAAAGTTCCAGAAATATTAAAAGTTTATGAAAAAATGGAAAAATGTAAAAAACAGTAAAGAACAAAAGCCAAAAAATCTATAATAATTCAAAGAAATGTGAGAATTTAGTAAAAGATAATAAAAACATTTTTTAAATCTTTAAAAAAATGTTTTTATAACATTTTATAAATTTAAGAAAAAAATTTTTAAAAAATGGGAAAATTACCAAAAAAACTTAAATCTTCATGAATATAAAATGCCTGATAAATAGTTCATTTTTTTTAAAACATAAATAATATAGAAAAATAATTAAAATGAAATAAATAGTTTATTTAATTATTTTAATAAAGATTTTTCCCCAAAATAGAAATTAATTTTCTTTTCACTATGTTTTATAAATAATAATAATAATAATAATAATAATAATAATAATAATAATAATAATATTTTAATCGGGAAAAAATCTTTATTAAGATAATTAAATTAATTATTTATTTCATTTTAAAAAT
Organism: Ganaspis brasiliensis; assembly: GCA_037103525.1. Taxonomy (NCBI): domain Eukaryota; kingdom Metazoa; phylum Arthropoda; class Insecta; order Hymenoptera; family Figitidae; genus Ganaspis; species Ganaspis brasiliensis. The sequence continues at coordinate 1,269,284 of JAZKLR010000234.1, forward strand.
TTTAATAGGGTGTTCTTCATTAAATCAAATAAGATGAATAGTTTTTAGTATTTTTATAAGTATAAAAATTTCGGTATATTATTATAAACATACAATTTTGTTGGTTTTAAATTTTGAAGTTTAAATAGGTTGTATAAAAAATTACATAAATTTAAGAATATATTCAGATTTTCCAGGGTATCTTTAATTTCTCAGTTAATTCCAGATTTTGCAGGTGATGCATTAGACACCCTGTTTTTTTCATACTCTAATTAAATAAATAATTTGTAAAGTTGTGCCATTTTTCAACGCACATTAAATTTCCTTGAAATATTAATTATCAGATTTGTAATTTATTGAATATGTGTGTCCCGAATATTGTGTTTTTAAAGAGTTGGCTGTCAATATTTTAGACATTATATCTCGTTAATTAAGGCTTTAATCTACTTCATCGTTTTTAACGTGTTATAAATTACAGTTTATTTATGTTTATTAAAATATTTATTGCAACCTCAGTGGACGGAATGTATAGCTTATTCTGAGATCCCCATTTTTGTCCCTTCCGCAGAAGCTTCCAGAGTAATCCAAAGTAAAGCCCCATCTCCCAGGAAGGCTATAAAATATTTACATCCGTTAGATACTCCCATTAGGTGCTTCGGCTTATTCAGATTGCAATACCAGACACCACTTAAAACTGCACCTCTATAATTCGAAGCAAATATTCCAGACCTTACAATTCTACTTTATATTTTTTCAAATTAATCTCCGCAGATTTAAATTCGATTCTTGCTTTTACATTATCTTTTAGATTTTTCACTATTTTTCATATTTTTAATTATTCGTTATATTATATGACAAAGTTCTTTATGCAGAAAGTTTTTATTAATAAGCTATTTCAGAAACTTTTTATACTCAACTTCTCGATTATTAAATTCAAATTAAAAATTCCATATAATATATGATACAAATTTAAGTTTCAATATACAATGATTAAGCAATAAAGTAAAAAATTTAAAAAAATTGAAAATGTAATGTTTGTAAGAGTAATAAAATTAAATTAACCTTAGAGTTCAATTGAAACTTGTTTGAATAAAAAAAATGCTTTGTAATACTGTTAAAAATTTAGAAACGCATAGTTTGAGACAATAAATGGAAATAGAACCGTTTTACAAAGAGAACAAAGAGAATTTTTTTACTTTTTATTTAAATCGAATTTTCTTTATGGCACGGTTACGTTTAGTTTCCTCAGTAACTTTTGCCAAAGTTTATTTCGCGTCACAATGAAACGCTTCCCTACTTGCGAAAACTTTCTCAAGGGTTGAGCAAATACGCTCGTTTGCACTCTAGAAAAACATGTTTATTAAATTCTAATATGATAAATGTAGTGACTGTAGGAAACACTGTTGGAAAAAGAAAAATAACTGGAAAAGTTTTTATAAATGGCTAAACCAGTGAATTGCGTTTAAATTCTGTTATTAATATCTGTTTTTATATCTGCGTTAGAATAGTAATAATTATTAATAAATATTACTGTTATTATTTAATTAAAAATCAAATATAAATTTGTTATGGAAATTTGAAAACTTACATTTTATTTCTGAAATGAAGTTGTATCTGAGACATTAACTCACCTGAAACAAAAAGGAGAATTCATAAAATAATTATCATAGTATAACAAATATTATAAATATTATTCATTTCATATTTCTCTGATTTCTAAACAATCTGATTTTTTGATTAAATTCCGTTACTGGTTATTCAGTTATACAAATTGAATTGTTAAATATTAAAATTCCTGATTTTAATTTCAGTATGTGAACATTTTAATTGTATTCTTAATTCCCTTTTTGTATGATTTTTTAATGTACCTATTTCCAAATGAGTTTATTTTGGACTTAATTTTGCGCTTTTTTATTACAACAATTGAGATTTTTTTTCGTGCAAAAGAGAAATTATTAAAAAAAAACTAGTAAAAGCAGAATTAGAGTTGCAAAATTCTCGGTAATTTAAGTTACATTCTCGAGAATATAACTGAAAATATTCTCCTTCAGGAGAATTTATGAGAATTTTCTAGATTTGAAAAACACAGACTTTGGAATATTTTAATTATAACAATTAAAAAGATAATTGCACATTTTGTAAATTAATTGAAAAAAAAATGAAAACGATTAAAATTGTCGAAAGTCATTTAAAAAATCATAGAAATGTTTTAAAATTAAAGAAAATAATTTAAATTTGAGAAAAATACTTTGAAATCTTAGAAGCAGATTGAAAAATATTAGAATAATGAAAAATTGAAGAAAATAATTGAAAATTGAAAAAAATGGTTGAAATTGAGATAAATAATTTAAAATCTAGAAAATTAATTTAAAAATGATGAAAATGATTAAAATTGTAAAAAAATAATGGGAAAATAATTTAAAAGTAAAGAATATAATTAAAATTTAAGAAAATAATTTAAAAAATTACATTATATATTCTAAAGAAAGGAAAATTAAAGAATATCTCGGAAAATACTTCAAACTTTTCGAAGTTCATTAAAAAAAAAGAAGAAAACAATTAAAAAATCGAGAAAATAAATGAAAAAAGATAAACATATTTTAAAATTAAAAAGAACAATTTTTACTTTAAGAGATAATGAACTGAAAATGATTAAAAATTAAAGAAAATAATGGGTAATATGAGAAAAATATTTGAAAATTTTAGAAAATTAGAATCATTAAAAATGAGGGAAAATATTTTTAAAAATTATTTTAAAATTTGAAACTTGACGAAAATAATTGAAATATAATAAAAACAATAAGAAGTTAATAAAAACTGATGATATTTGAAATAAATAATTGAAAAATCGCAGAAATACATGAAAAATTTATATAAATATGTAAAGAGTTTAAGAGAGGCTACGACATATCTATGACATTATTATTATTATTATTATTATTATTATTATTTTTGTATAAATACTTTTTATGGTTCTCATTATGCTCTACTTTTGACTGCGAGATATATCATAACATAAATAATAATTAAATTAAATAAAAAAAAAATTAATTTAAGAAAAATACTTGAAAATCTGAGAAGTTAATTGAGAAATAGGGAATAATTAAAAATGTAAGAAAATAACTTAAGAAGGCTAAAAATAATTAAAATTTGAGACACTTAAAGGCATGTGGAAGGCGCCAACTTCAAATGATTCGTTGTAATATTTTCCACCAATTTTCTAGAAAAATACAAAACATATTTTAATGAAATTGAAGGAAATAGTAAATGAGACCTAGACGCATTGGCGTCCAGTCCGTTTGAGCTTTAATTTTAATTCTAAATTTGTGGAAAATATTAAAACGAATCGTTTGAAGTTGGCGCCTTCCACATGCCCTTAATAAAAATATTTGGAAATTATGAAGACAAACAAAATAATTAATAATTGAAGAAAATAATTGAAATTTGAGAAAAATACCTACTTGAATATCTAAGAAATTAATTGACAAAAATGAGAATAATTAAAAATTGAAGAAGAAAACTAAAGAATGCTAAAAATAATTAAAAATTGAGATAATTAATAAAAAAATTTCTAAATTATGAAAACAAATGAAAAAATTAAAAATTGAAGAAAATAATTGAAATTTGAGAAGAATACTTGAAAATCTGAGAAATTAATTGAGAAAAATGAGAATAATTAAAAATGGAAGAAAAGAATTTAATAAGGATAAAAATAATTAAAACTTAAGATAATAATTGTTAAACATTTTTTGAAATTATGAAAACAAATGAAAATAATTAAAAATTGAAGAAAATAATTGAAATTTGATAAAAATACTTGATAATCTGAGAAATTAATTGAGAAAAATGAGAATAACTTAATTTTAAAGAAAAGAATTAAGGAGGCTAAAATTAATTAAAACTTAAGATAATTAATAAAAAATTTTGGAAATTATAAAAACAAATGAAAATAATTAAAAATTGAAGGGAATAATTGAAATTTGAGAAAAATACTTAAAAATCTCAAAAATAATTTTACAAATTGAGAATAATAATTAAGAATTTAGGTAAATAATAGAAAAATGATAAAAATAATTTAAAATTGAAAAAATTAATTGAAATATGATGAAAATAATTTAAAAAAATTAATAATAATAATTGAAATATGATAAAAGTTATTAAAATTTCAGATAAAAAAAAGTTGAAATTTTTGAAAATTATACAAAAAAAAAATGAAAATATTTAGAAATTGGAGCAAATAATAGGAAAATTACAGAATTTATTTTTAAGCAAAAGAAAATAATTGGAAACTCGTTTAAAAAGTTGAAAATTGAAAACTATAATCTAAATTTGAGATAAAAACTTAGATTTAGGAAATTAATTGAAATATAATTAAAATAATTAAAAGATGTAGAAAATAATTGTAAAATAATAAAAAGAAATGAATTTTGAACAAAATAATTAAAAAATTGTGATATTTGAAAGTTTAGCATATTACTTCAGAAATAATGAAAATGATTAAAAATTGAAGATAATAATTTCAAAACGAAAATAATAATAGTGAATTAAAAAAATTCATTTTATTTTGCGATAAATATTAGAAATTTTAGCAGTAAATAATGAAATTGTTTTATTGTCGAAGTAAAACATTTTTAAAAATAATTAAAATTTGCGGAATATTTAGTTAAATTATAAGTTTAGTATACTTAAACTGTTGATTAATTGAACTTTTAATCAATGCAAGTTTAAGGTATTAGTCGCGTAAAATGATTTTCGTCAGATTTTTTTAAAACTTTGTATCTGTATTCATGAGGTATTTATCTATGAAATGAGATCTATCCTATTAATTTTGACCACTTCTGAGCTTCAAAATATTAATTCAAAGTTTATACCTTTTACATGCAATAGCACAAAATGCATGTAAAAAATGTCTCTTATATTCAATTATAAAAAAACAAGTCGTCAGTTTTTCAAATAAAACTCCTAAGTTACACATTGAGATAAAATAAATCCTTCAAAAAAAAATTAATTTTATTGACCACGCCGTATAAAAATTACAATAATTTAAAAATTCATAATTTTTCATTTTTACGTGGTTTCATTGAAAAATGTCGAAAACGTGTAAGCAATACATCACGATAACTTATAGTACCTGACTCAAAATCGTGAAAATTACATATATTATATTAGAAGAGGTCACAAGGAAGCAAGTGAGTTGATATAAAAGTTTATTTTTTGTTCTTTTTATTTTGCGGTAGTTTTGCGGGAGCATTTACGCGACTAATACCTTAAATTAACACAAATTTGAAGAAATTAAAATTGCAATAAATTTAAAATTTGAGAACATTTTGAAAAGATGAGATATGATGTAAAAATTTGAAACAAAAAAACATCTGGTGTCAAACTGGAGGTGTGGACAGAATGAAAGAATTAGTGAATGAAAGAATCTTGTAAATAATTATAAATAATTCTTGCTTTTAACATTAAAATTCAAATCATTTTTAATTAAAATGACATTAGAGATTCTATTTTCGTACATTGATTGAGAAAATTTGACTAAATTTCATAAATAAATAAAATACTTGAATTCCCATAAATTCTCGATTAGAATTTTGGTCGGTTACATTCCCGGTTATGTTTTCGTTCTCATTACCGTTCTTCAGATAATATTACTTCTTTGCAACTCTAAGCAAAATAAATAAAAATAGAAATAAAAAATGATTGCAAAGAAATCAGGGACAGTCACGAAAGTTATTTGAGTTTTGGAGTTTTTTTCGAAATATCTCGTAATTGCCAATGAATTTTACTTAAAGATTGAAATCAATTCATCAAATTGAAGGCAAACAATAGTTGTTTTTCTCTTAAACTACTAAACATTTTGATATAAAAATTTGCAGAATTACTTAAAATATTATTAAGAAGGTCTGCCTGACCCAAATTTGTTTTAATTTTACCTTAAAATTCATTTTAAAACTTGTAAAATTTTCCAAATAATAGCAAGTTGTTTTTTCAAAATTGATTTGAAGTCAAAATTTAAACAAATTTAAGTCAAGCAGACCTTCTGAATGATATTTTAAGCAATTTTGCAAAGTATAGTGCCAAAATATTTATTTTTTTTGTAACTCCAGAGCCTGCGGCCTAAAAAGACCATAAATGGGCAACTTCATATACATATATACAAAAAAGGTAAATAATAATAGTGACTTAAAATAAAGATTCAAACGTTATATATAGAAACACTGTTTGATAAGAAAAAAAAGAATTTAAATTAGGGTTAATTCCGCAAAACACTACAATGGTAATATAACAAACAAAATACAATGGTGCAACCTGTTCAAAATCTTTGTTAATTAATAGTAACCTAAATGGTTCAGCTTGGCGTGAAACAACTCTAAGTTGAAATTAAATTTCTCTAAATTGAAATTACACTAAATTTCAGGTGCATAAAATTGCGACGATAAAACGGTAAATAAAAAGAGGCATGCTGAGAAAAACTCTTTGTTGCGATGACGTTAGAAAATTGAATTTTGAACTCATTTTTAACACGTTGATGATTCAAGACTTTCACGGTTAGGTTATCTTGACGATGGACGGAATTTCCAGACGAAACATGATTCTCAAACCTTTCACCTTTCATTGGTTAATGATTTTTAAAGATACTTTCCCATTGGTTTAAAATTAAGACACTTTAAAACGTCTTAAAAGTGAGGACAAAACTGTCTTAAAAAAAGACACGTGTTTTTACAGTGTTTTCTCCCTTGGATTTAGTAGTTTAAGAGAAAGTTTACGTACAAATTTTACCTAGACCAGTGACGTCATATTTCATCACATGCCCTTAAGAAAAAAAAAAAAAAGAAACATAAAGAAAGGAAGGAGAAATAAAAGTGGAATTAAATAGAAAATAAAAAATAATTAAAAATACTAAAAGATAAAGGGGCATGAGGGAATAGGGAGAATAAAAAATGAAAGAGTAAGAGTAAAGAAATGATAAAAATTGTTTAAATCAGAAGCTTGATTATTTTAATGATACGAAATAAAGTCTTTTGAAATGTGTGTGGAGAAAGTTGGAGAAGATTGATAAGGAAGTGGGTAGTGTGAGTGAGTCAGATGAATGAGAGAAAAGAAAATGGAAAAGCGTTAAACGAGAGAAAACTTATCACACAAGGCCAGTAGCTCTTTAGACACATCAGTCAACGAGTTAACGCGGTTATATCGCCTGCCTGGACCAGTAGTGCCTTCTGGCAGTTTCCTGGATATCCCGGCTCGTTTCGTAGGAATGGCAGCGGAGAACGGGATGGATGTACTGCGGGCGTTATTAAAGGCGCGTCCGAAATACCGCGACGTCGTAATTTATAACAAAAGCCGTACGTGGAAGCACCCGCCATACTTGAAGTTAGAATGCCTGTTCAAAACAAATTGCAAACGACGCGCCTTACCTAAAACTTTTGCCGTTTAATCCCAATTATATAACGGCAACTTTCAGCCGTCAAATCTTCCACAACCTCAACACATAAATTAAGAACAACACAACTTTAAGCTATTACCCAGTTATATTTCAGCACCACCGTATATACTTTTTCAACTAGGAAAATAACACTGCACGAGCAAAGTTCTAAAATAGTTTTTTAAGCAAATCAAGATTATTACAGGGTTGCTACGCTTTCAAAATTTCAAAATTCCATGACTTTTTCAGATCTTTTCTTTCTTTTGAAAACCATATTAATTTATCAAAATTAATATTTAAATACAGTTACAGTATTTCCTTAAAATTATTATTCCGCACACGTTATATAAGCTAACTTATCAGAATGTTATGATTATGTTGCTGTAGATAGCTTTATTGATTTATTGAACAAAATTTTTGAATAAGTGCGGGTAAAAAGGCCAGTAAGTAAAAAACCCCATTAGAATGACTTTTTCAAATTTTCTACACCATTTTTCTTAAAATTTCATGACCAAATATAAAATTGTTTCAATAAATTGTTTAGCTTATTGCAGTAAAAGAAAAATCAAAATTTGAAAATTGGCAAGATAATTACACAATTGAAAAAAATAATTTTAAAAATTATAGGTACAATATACAGTGAAATTAAAGAAATTTTTTTAAAAATTTAACAATTACAGGAATAACTGTTGGAAATAATTAAAAATTAAATAACTGGATTCAAAATAGAATAAAATTATTAAAATTGAGGATAATAATAAAAAATACAAGAAATGCATTGAAAATTTAAGAATTAAATTGAAATTTGAAAAAATAACCAATAATTAAAAAAACTTACAAAATGACGATAATAATTGACACTTGAAAACAGAATTCGTAAAATGGTTAGATAATTGCACATATTGAAAAAAATAATTTGAAGAATTAAATACTAAATATTAAACTAAAAAATTGAGAAATTATAGGAATAACTGAAAGAAATAAATGCAAATTAAATAATTGGATTGAAATCGAAAAAAATCATTAAAATTCAAGAAAATAATTGAAAATTGAAGAAATTAATAGAAATAGAAAAAAATAATTGAAAATAGAAGAAATGGATTAAAAATTTAAGAATTACATTAAAATTTGAAAAAATAATCGAGAATTGCAAAAAAAATACAAAATGACGAAAATAATTGACAATTGAAAACAAAATTCAAAAAATGGCTAGATTAATACACAACCGAACAAAATAATTTAAAAAATTAAATGCTAAATATTAAACAAAAAAATTAAGAAAATGACAGGAATAAATGTTGGAAATAATTTCCAATTAAATAATTGGATTAACATCGAAAAAAACCATTAAAACTCAAGAAAATAATTGAAAATTAAAGAAACTAATAGAAATAGAAGAAAATAATAAAAAATAGAAGTAATGCATTAAAAATTTAACAATTAAATTTATATTTAAAAAAATAATCGAAAATTGCAAAAAACTTACAAAATGACGAAAATAATTGAGAATTGAAAACCGAATTCGTAAAATGGTTAGATAATAATTACACAATTGAAAAAAATAATTTGAAAAATTGAATACTAAATATTAAACAAAAAAATTGAGAAATTAAGGAAATTATAGGAATAACTGTTGGAAATAATTGCAACTTAAATAATTGAATTGAAATCTAAAAAAAATTATTAAAATTCAAGAAAATAATTAAAAATTTAAGAAACTAATAGACATAGAAGAAATTAATAAAAATTAGAAATAATGCATTAAAAATTTAAGAATTAAATTTATATTTGAAAAAAATAACCAATAATTTAAAAAACTTACAAAATGACGAAAATAATTAAGAATTGAAAACCGAATTCGTAAAATGGTTAGATAATAATTACACAATTAAAAAAAATAATTTAAAAAATTAAATTCTAAATATTAAACAAAATAGCTGGATTAATACATAACCGACAAAATAAATAAGAAAATTAAAGAATAATTCTAAAATTTTAAAAGAATATTTGAAAATTGAAAAAATTGTTGGATACTATTGAAAATTGAGGAAAATAATTAATAATTGAAAGAAATAATTGAAAAATGACGAGAAAAATTGAAAAATTGAAGAACATATCTGCAAAAGGATAATAACAAAACAATTGACAATTGAAAACTAAATTCGAAGAATGACTAGACTAATTATAGACAACCAAAAAAATATAATTGGAAAAATTAAAGAAGAATTATTGCAGTTAAAGAAAATAATTGCAAATTGAAAAATAAGGATAAATATAGGAATAATTGTTGCAAATAATTACACATTAAAAACCCTGATTAAAAATTGCTAAAAATAATTAAAATTAAAAAAAAATGATTGAAAAATAAAGAAAATAATTGGAAATTAAAGCAAATAATTAAAAAATTAAAGAAATGAATTGAAATTTGAAAAATATTGTTGAAAATTTTAGATAGTAATTTTAAAAATCCAAGAATAATTGAATATAGAAGAAAATATTTGAAAACTGAAAAAATGGATTAAAATTTAAAAAAAAAAGAATTGAAGAAAAGAATTGAACAATTGAATTTAAAATCAAAGAAAATTATTAAAAATCGAAAAAAATAATTGAAAAAAGGCAGTAAGTTTTTAATTTAAAAAAAAAATAATTGACAATTGAAAAATGGAATTGAAATTTGAAGAAAATAATTAAGAATTGAAGAATAGTTACAGAATTGAACAATTCAATTGAAATTTTAAAGAATTTTTATGATTAAAAAATTAATTGAAAATAAAAAAAATAATTGAAAATTCGGGAAAATAACGAAAAAATGAAGAAATAAATTGAAAATTAAAGTATTAAATGGAAATTTTAAGAAAATAATTGATAATTAGGAAAAATTACAAAAGGACGAATATATTTATTATTAAATGAATAACGACACTTTCGAACAGTCTTGTATTTTAACTTTATTAAATTACAATCCGACGTTTCAAAAAACATACCGTTCTCATTCTCAAGAACATCTAAACCAACAATATGAGGCACACATGAAAAAAAATATATATAAAAGAAAGAAAAAAAAACACAATTGAAGAAAATAATTTTGAAAATTAAACAATAAATATTCAATTGAAACCAAATAATTGAAAATTGATAAATTAAGAAAATTATAGAAATAATTGTTGAAAAAATTGTAAATTAAACAACTGGATTGAAAATTGACAAAAAGTAATTCAAACTGAAGAAGACAATTTAAAATTGAAGAAAATAATTGCAAATTGAAGAATGGAAATGAAATTAAATGAATATAATTAAAAATTGGAAAAAGTAATTGAAAAAAGCCAAGAATTATTAAATATAAAAGAAAATAATTAAAACTGAAGAATGGAATTAAAATTTAAAAAAAAAATTAACAGTTGAAGAAAACATCTGAACAATAAAATTTAGAATTAAGGAAATTTATTGATAATTGAAAATATAATTGAAAAATGTCGAGAATTTTTTAATATTGTGGAAAATAATTGAAAATTGAACAATTGAATGGCATTTTGAAGAAAATAATTGAGAATTGAAGAAAATAGTTGTATAATTGTAGAATCGAATTAAAATTTTAAAACTATTTTTTACAATTTAAAAAAATAACTGCGAAATTCCGAGAATTATTGAATATTGAAGAATTAATCGAAAATCGATAAATATAATTAAAAATTTAAGAAAATAATTAAAAATAGAATAAATAAAGTGAAAATTAATGAATTAAATTGAAGTTTTAAGATAATAACTAATAATTGGAGGAAAAATTACAAAGTGTAGAAAATAATTAAATTTTAAGAAAAATAATTAATATTGAAAAAAGAATTCGAAAAATGGCAAGAATAATCGACATTAACACCAAATAAGTTTAAAAATTAAAGAATAATTAAAATTTTGATAGATAATAATAATAATAAAAAAAAAGAGAAATTAATTTAATTAATTTTTCAAAATAATATTTTATAAAATTTCCTGACTTTTCCAGGTTTTCCCTGATTAGAAAAAAATCCCATGACAATTCCAGGTTCTCCAAGACCGTAGCAACTCTGTATTACTTGTTTTTTCAAACCTTTACAAAAAAAAAAGTGCAAATTCTTAAACAACTTTACGAAAATTACAGCACGACATTATTTTTTGTTGAGTTGTTTTTTTTCAGACTGGAATCAAAATCACTCAAGTTGATTGCATCTATTAACGAGGTATTAAATGCATTAACGAGCTCTGCCTCGCTTGCAAATCCGACTTTTTTTCTCTGACGAGTTTCTCTTGTGGGAAGAGTTAAAAAGTGCGATCAACTTTGCAGGAGATGGCAGCTGAAAATTACGAAAATAGAATGAAATGAAAATCCATTCTTTGACTAGCGTCATATCACGAACGCAATTGCAGAGCGATAATGGAATAAAAGAATGAAAAAGGGACCACTGAGAAAGAGGAATCGATCCCGGCTAAAGGGAGGAATAAGAAAAAACAACGAATACGGTTCCCGCAAGTAAAATCCAACTTGATGTAGGATTTTACTAAGACGTGTACTGACAGTAAATGGCTAAAACTCACATCTGTTATTTCTTGTTTTCAATTCAGACCAACTACTTGAAAATCACTGTAGAGATATATTTGTGATTCAATAGACAAAGTGAAAAAAAAAAAAGGGTGATAAATTTTTAGGAGGTTACAGCAAGTGAACATCAAATCATTCACAGCATCTACACTGAAAAAAATTCTTGTGGTAGATGCTACTAAAAACTCTTAGTTAAGTTAAAAGTAGTTAAACCTTTTACATTTGTTTTTAATTCAATTGTTGTTACTTAGTTAAAATTATCATTTTTATGTAGTTAAACATTTTTTGTAAAAGTAACTACAGTACATACTTTTTTTTTAAGTAAAAATTTAGTAGTAGAATTGAGTTATCTTTTTACTAATAATTAGTCATATTTTACTAATAATTAGTTATTTTTAACTAATTTAGATTTAGGGAGAAAATAAATATACTTCTTGGAAGTTAAACAATGTAGTGGAAACTACTATTGTAAGAATTGTAGTTGTATCACTTGTTTACACTTTATTAACTTATTAAAATCAATTTAGAAAAATCGTTGTAACAATTGTATTATAATTTCAATTAATTGCTTAAGCAGTAGTTAATATAATTGCCAAAATATTATTGGGGACTTACTGAACTAAGAAAAGTAGTCTACTAACAATTTTTTTAATGTACTTTCTTCTTTAATATCGGGCCTTTTAACCCTATAAATCAAGAGTTAATTTCAAGGATTGATTTTTCAGAAAGTTTGTTTACGCAATTCAAAATATTACTTTGAAATAGTTCTTTGATAAAAACAATTTTACTCCGTCCCGTCTATCCGTCCATTCTACTAATAAATTAAAAAAAAATCGGTTACTTTTAAATAGTAAAAAATTCCACTAATATTTAGTAGAAAAATAGTAATTATCAGTAGAAAACTATTTATTTGAAAGTGAAATATCTACTAATTGAAAAAGTAAACTTTCAATATTTTAACTAGTAGAAATTTCACTTTCAAATTAGTAATATTCTCCTAATAATTAGTAGTTTTCTACTAAATAGTAGTGAATTTTTTCACTATTTAATAGTAACCAATTTCTCTCTGCTTCATTAGTAAAAAACCACTAATTCATATTTAGAGAGTAAACCTTATTAAATCGGTCCTAAATGATATTAAACAAATTCTTAATAGCTTTAAACAATTTTTAACAGTTCTGAACAATTTTTAACAGTCTTAAACAACTTTCTAAACAATTGTAAGCAATTTTAAATAGTTTCGTACCAGTTGTTAAAAGTTTTAAACAAGTTCTGAACAGTTCTAAACTGTTCGAATAGTGCTAAACAATTTTAAACAAATTCTAAACTGTTTTATGTTAGTTTTTAAAGTTTTAAACTACACTGCAAAAACTGCTGTCTTCTAAGTGTCTTATTTTAAAACATTTTGGTGTCTAAGACGCAATAAGAGTCTTAAAATGAGACATTTTTTGCGTCTTAGATACAAAAAAGACATCAAAATGTCTTAAAATAAGACACTTAGAAGACAGCAGTTTTTGCAGTGTAATATTACACCGTTTTAAATTATTCTAGAAATTTCTTAATGACATTAAATCGGTTTTAAATTATTTTAACCAATAAGTTGTAAATAGGTTTTTTTAAATAGTTTTTCAAAACAGTAGTAAACAAGTTTTAAACATTATTATAATTGTTTTTTAAATGGTAATTTGGTTTTGTGGTTTCGGTTTAAAAAAAAAAGTTAATCTTAAATCAATTTCAGACAAGCTGATTTCAATAAGAAGAGTAATAAAATTTATTAATACAACAAACAAAAAGCTTTTAATATAGGCACTGTACACCTGATACTCGGACTCTTTTTTAAAGTGAAAATTCATTTATTAAATTAAAATCCCAAAGAATATAACTTTATTTATTTAAAACGCTCACAAATAAATTTTTCAAAAGTTTGTTGTTTAATCTGGTAATTGACTTATCGAAATAAACTGAATTATATATTATTCTGGGAACTTAGAATAAACCGACATTTTTTTATTACTCGTCAAAAAAAGTCGTTTTTCACTATAATTAAGAAGAAATTGAGATAACCATTTTAAATAAAAATCGTGATTTTAATAAAGTAACATTTTAATTAAAAATGTTAATTCCCTGTCTGTGTATTATAACTACATGTGGTATATAAAAATTTTAACTTCTTATATTCGATTCTATTCTTATTTTCATATATTCTTTTTTTCCCTTCATAAAAAGAAATAACTGAATAATTTATTCCATTTTCACACAAGCTTTTCTGTTTTAATCAGCTTTTACGTCACTTTTAAGTACGAGCTTTCATCAGATGTATCTGAAATAGTTATCAGAAACATTGCTTTCTCTAGTCAAATATAACTAAATAATAAATAATCAAAGTAGAGGAAAATAAAATCGAAAAGCGAGCTAAACTAAAAGATCAAACAAGATCTGGAAACAAAAATCCGAAAGGAAATGGATCGTTCAAATATTAAGGAAGAATTGCATTTTTCTTTCCTAAACACATTAGCAAGAAATTTCTACGTACTCTAGGAATAAAATTTTTTTACCAATTAACCCGAATGATCTCATATTCTGAGAATAGAAAAAAATGTTGACGTATTTTTCTGATTTCAAAAATGAAGATTAAGGATGATGGGAGAATTACAACATTATTTTTCCGCTAGTCAGAGAAATGATTAATGGATGTTTCTTTTTCAACGATGATAAGAAGCAGTGCACTTTTCCTCAAGGAATATTTTGCCAAGTAAGATTGCTCCGAAATTCGAAAAGACTCACGTATTCTGTTTTCCGTTGAGCTGTATAGTTTTTTGATCCTTTCAACTTAAGGATAAGGCTCGTAATAAATAATTAAGGGAGAACATTAACGTGAAGTGCTGCAAAGCGAGATTGTCCCCGGGTACAAATTTATCACCTCCTCCACCTTAAACACTTTCTCATTCCTCTATTCTGCTGTGCAAGAGTCTTGTCCTCTCTTTCTGCGAGAGGCTGGCCATATTTCAGCGGCATGCCGGAATCTTTTGTCTTCATAATATTTATCCCTCGAATAGCGAGAGTAATGGAGCGTTCGGTCTCCTGAGAAACGAACGAATCAACTGATGAACAGATCAACAAAATCAAGACTAAAATCCTACTAAGATCACACTCTAACTTTAGCCAAGAATATAGCTTGATAAATTCGAATATAACCTTAAATCCACTGGGTCTTGTGCGCGAGATTTCAATCCGGTAAAAAAATGATAACCAAAAAAGTACAAGGAATATTTTTTCTTTTAAACATTGGGTAAGAATTGATGATCATTTTCGGTTTGTTATCAATCATTTTTACAGTACATTAAAAGAATACATTTTTTTATTAAATTAATATGATGTCAGAGAAGTTGGCAACGCCATTTTGTTCTTTATGAAAAAAAAAAAAATTGTGCTGCATTGTGATATAGGCTTGTGCTTAATTATTTTGTAAAAGGACAATTTTTCAAAAATAAAGTTTTTTGGACAAAAATTGTTGAGAATAGTATATTATGGATCAAGGGAGGGAGAAAATTTTTTGCACCAGAAATGCCATTTTGTCTAAATGGAAAAAGGAAAGTTGTGCTAAATTGTGCTAGATGTGTACTTAATTGGTCAGTAAAAATTTAAAAAAAAATTATTTTTGACCACGAATTTTTTGCCCTAGAAATGCTGTCCATATGAAAAAACTAAAATTGTGCTAAATTGTGTGCATAATGTTTTGTGCATTTATCTCTTAAAATATAACAAATATTAAAAACAGGGCTGTTATTGATTTAAATCATGATTTAAATCATTGGAAAATTTGCATTAAGATCATGATTTAAATAAAAAAAATTTCACAGTTAAAAATTTTGTGTATTTGTGTAGAAGACAGTCCTTGTTAAATTTTTTGTGTAAAAATTTAACATTCTTCGTGAGTTGATTTTACACATTCTTCAAATGTCATTCGATTTTTGAACATAACCTCAAATTTTTTAGTATTAACACAATAATTTACGTTTATTTTTTTGTTGTAAAGCATAAATTTCTTATTAAAAATTCATTTTAATCTATGCGCTTTAAATTATCACGATTATATCACTTGTACGGAGCAGTCGATATAACAAAACAACACAAATTCTTATACTAAAAATCAACACAAATTTTAAGTGGATCGTTTGGAAAATGTGATTTATATTAAATTTGAAACAAAATTTTCAACTTTGCAGAAATTACGTTCATTTAAACGTTAAGAACTTGAACTATATTTAGTATTAGAATCACTGTAATGTATAAAATGAGAGGTTAGAATTTATGTATTTTATGCAACATATTTCTTTGTGTTGAATTAACATAAAATTTTGAGTGGACCGTTTGGGACATATGAAATATGTTAAATTTTACACAAAATTTTTAACTGTGTTTACAATTCTCCAGATGACTAATAATGCATGTAAAACATCACAAACCATAAACAAAACCCACAAATTTGTGGATTAATTTAAAAAAATTCAATTTCAATATTTTAATCTTTTTATAATTTAAAAAATTGTGCTAATACAGAAAATCAAAATACCTACGATTCATAAATTTTGGGTATTATATATTCACAATAATTTTTTTTTAATATTCTTACAAGATTTCTAAGATATTTCAATTTTTCTCATAATTATCTCATAATTTATCTCATAATTTCTTATTTTTATAAAATTTTAAGTCTTTTTCTACTTTTACTTTTGATATTTTTGTTTTTTATTTGTCTTTTTATTTTAGGGTTTTCTTTAATTTTCCTCATTTTATGCAAATTATTTAATATAATTTTAGACAATTTCGTTATTATAACATTTACTAAACTTTCTATTTCGTTAATTTTCATAATTATTTCCATAGTTTTAAAAATAAATACTCTCATTGTTTTTGTAAGTTTATTCAAGTTTTTTTACATCTTTTCTATTTTTACGAGATTTTTTGAAAATTTACTTGTTTTTCCATAAAGTTTTTTAGATTTTCTTTATTTTTCTAAATTTATTTTTGGACTTATTTTAAGTGTAATAATAAAAAAATGTGTTTGGCTTAATTTGCTGAAACTTTTTTATTTTTAAAGGATTTTTAAGTTTCTTTGTGGACTTTTTTTTTTCTTTATCTTAATATACCTATATATTTTTTAATTTTATTTTTTGTACTTTTTACGTTTTTTTAGTATGTTAGATTAAGGAAAAGAAGATTTCTCTATTTTCTTCCCATTTATTTAATTTTTTTTATGTTTCACTATTTTTTTAGTTATTCTTTGCGTTTTAATTAATTCTTTAATTTATTTTTATCATAATTTTTCCATTTTCAAGAAATATTTTCTTTCTTTTTAATTGTTTAGTTTTGATCTCAGAACTTCTAATTTTTGAATACATTTATTTCGTGTTTTTATCTATATTTTTTAAATTTCCCGATTTTCTACTTTTTTGAAAGCTTTTATTCGTTTATTTTATATTATGTGAATTTAATCTTGTACTAAATATTCTCATTTGAACATCACATTCTTGTATTTCATAAAATTTCTTTTCTTTTAAAATATTTTTAAATTTTACAAAATTTTATTCATTCTTTTTTATGCAATTTGTAAAATAATTCTATAATATTTCTAATTTTAAAATTCTATTCTCTTTAGTAATATATTTTAACGTTTTTTTTAATTATCTTCTTATTTATTATTTTAATGTAATAAAATGTCCGTAAATAGTTTAATTTTTTTATTTATAACTTTATATATTACTTTTTTTATATATAATTATGTCACTGTTTCGTTCTTGTGTTGTTTTTTAAAAATTTTCTTTAATGCTTTAATAAACTACTTGCAAATAAACATTTGGAGATTTTATATATTGATCATATTTTTAAAAAAATCAATTTTTGATTTAAATTTAAAAAATCCGATTTTTTTGATTTTTTTTTAAAAAATCATGATCTTTATCAGCCCTGATTAAAAATATCAAAAATTGCATTACACAAAAGTTGTAAGTCTCATTAAATATAATTAACAGTTTTTTGCATTTTTCTCGAAAACTGTTGATTTTTTTTAAAAAAAAGTAAGGAACATAAAATGTGTATTTCGATTATATTAGCAAGTTTTGTTTAAAATATTTTTTCGAATTTTGCGTATTTTAAGAGTTAACCGCAAAAAAATCATGATTTTATAGTGTTTTTTTTTATGGTTTTTACCATGATAATCAAATTTGCGCCAATTTTAATGAACATTTTCGTAATCAGCGCATCAAAATACGTAGGGATACCAAGTTTTAAAAAAAATCGGAATTCCCAGGTATTCGGAAGTATATCCCATTCCTATTATTGGTAGGGAAAAAAATAATTTAGTTTCTAATAACCTTCGAATAAATTGCTATAGTCCAACTTACCCCGGATGAAATTACGCCAGGTCTGTATTATTCTTAATTATCCTGAATTTTTATTATCTTAAGTAGCAATCGATACAAAATTTTAATTACCTAATTCAAACTCAATTAACCCCAGTAAGTGTCATAAATTCCAAGAAACCTTACTATAAAGCAATTCAGATATTTATTGACCTCAATCTTGATTGACGTGAATTGCAGTCAATTTAAATTTCTATGAATATAAATTTCAAGAGAGTCGCACATAAATCTATTAAAAACCCAATTTATTTTAATTTCAAACGAGGTTAATTTCAATTGATGATAGATATAAATAAAATTCTCATTATCCAGTATTTAAATTCTATTCTAAAGTATCAATTATAAAAATTGATTTTAAACGTTAAAACACAAACTACGTTTGAAAATACAAACTTAAGAAATATACAGAATTAATTAAAAAGATTTTATTCCGAGATTTAGTGGAATCTATTCAAGAATTTGTAAGCCTGAAAAAGTTAGAAAATCTTGAAAGATAATTTAATACAACTGAGATTTCATTTTACTGCGGAAAAGTGTTGGGCTAAAAGAGTTTCCGAGCCGAGGAGACGAAAAAAACAGGAGTAAAAAGAAATTTTGCATAAAGTATATCCAGCAGGGGCTACGTGGCTAAATAACTTTTATGGATTGGGTAAAAGCTGGACGAAGGAGGTACATCTATTTCAAAAATGATTTTAGAGCTCTTCGTCGCTTCTTCTTCCATATCCTTCGACTCTGAACGTGACTCGTTTCCCAAAAGAAGCGACACGTTCCTGGCGTGGTGGCAACTGGAGGAGAAAGGAGTATGAAATATTGGAATTCTTGGACAGCAGTCCAATCGTATCGCAACTAGCAAAAATCGATTGAGGGAGCGAGAGAGATAGAGATAGAGTCCTCTCTGCACGCATATCCTTGCTACAGTTTGATTTAATCCTTTGGTGTTACGATTGCCTGGCTATAAATCCATCAGTAACACTGGCTAATCTAAACTGCTTTAGTCTTTTCGTTATTTCATGTCACTTTATTTTCAAATCGATTTTCACTTATAATTCTATAACAGCGATTATAATCGTTTTTTTTTTCTGTCAATCAAAAAAGACTGTGTAATGAGATTTTGAAAAAATAACATTTTTTAATATTGCTCACGGTCCAATGTAAAAGTAGACAAAAAGAATAGGGGATAGCCGGGTAAAATGCCTATTTAGGTAGATTGGCATGAAGCACGGTTTTTAGATGTCAGTTCAGTTTTTAGAGAAAAACTTTATATTTCCTGCACTCTAAAAACAAGTGTCTTATTTTGTCCTCACTTTTAAGACATTTTAGGGTCTCTTAATTTTAAACGATTGAGAAAGTGTCTTAAAAATACCTATAAGACACTTTCTAAACGTCTAATGTCTTAAAATAAGACACTTGTAAGACACCTGTTTTTACAGTGTGTATTAAAAGATAATTCTCTTTATAATAATAATAAGAACCCTATTTTTATTCATGATTTTTGTCTCGGCAGCTTATCTGCAACTTATGGAAAATGGAGAATCAAGATATTTTAAAAATAATTTATTCTATGTTTTCTTAAATAAATTATTTAAATAATTATATCTTATGTAATTCTTAAAGGTTTCTTTTTTAATGCGTGATGGTTTATAATTTCCAGAAATATCATTAAATAATTATTTTTTACTTTAAACTTTTACAATGGCGTTTTATCCGGTTCTCCCATAATTAATTAATAATAATTAATCACTTAGGAAGTGATGGAGAATGATTTTGTTAGTATAGGGAAAATTTATCAATAACTGTTTAAAAGTACTAAACTAGGTGTGAATTCTGTCCATTTCATGGACACTTCGCTTCCAAGTAAGCAAAATAATTTGCTTCCTCATAGAGGAAGCAAGAAATTAATAATATATAAGTTAATTGGGGAAGTTGTTAAAAAAAAATTTTAAAGCAAAAAAATGTCAAAATATGAATTATTTTACGAATTCTTGATCAATTATAAAAGTTATATAGGTCAATCGATTCGTTTTGAGATAAGGAATATGACTTTTGTTTTCATTAAGTTGTATTTTTAGCATAAAAAAATTTTTTGGCAAAAAACGATTTTTTTCGATGAAAAAAGGTGCTCAAAAAAATTTGGTTGTGTATTTTCAAAAATCCTTGTGTCCAAATTTAGATATTCATGAGCTTAATAAGTCATCCAAATTTTATTGGAATCCGTTAAAGCGTTCTCAAGATATCTTGTACACAAAAAATGCTATACACACACACACACACACACACACACACATACATACACACACACACACACATACATCTGGACATTTGCTTAGGAATGAAAATTTTCGCTTTTTAGATGAAAATGAGTCGATTTAGACAATTTTTGGAAAATCGAAAATTTGAACGATCACAAAGCTTCCTCTATGAGGAAGCAAAATTTATTAAGTTTGAGTAAAACTTGTTATAACCTGTATAAAACTGTTGAGAATTATTTAAAAATCCTTAAAACTTTTTATAAAACTATTTAAAACAATTTAAAACTTGTTTAGAAACAGTTTAAAAGTTGCTTCAAATAGTAAACAATCAATTAAAAAATCTAAAAACTTGTTTTAAAACTGTTAAAAATTATTTAAAATGTTTAAAACTAATTTAAAACTACTCGAACAACTGAAAGTATTTTGAAACTTTTAGAAATTGTTTAAAACAATATGTAACTAGTTTAATACTTTTTATAACTTTTAAGGATTAGATAACTGTTTAGAATGGTTTGAAAATCCGTTTAAAAGTTGTTTTTAAACTGTTGAAAACTGCTTAGAATTATTCAGAACTACCTTAAACAGTTTAGAATTTGTTTAAAACTGCAATTTGTTTTGAACTGTTCAGATACTTACAGCTTTTAGAATTAGTTAAAAACCGTTTAAAACTTGTTAGTAACTGTTTGTAACATGTTTTGAAATTGTTTAGAAGTTCGAAATGCTTGGAACTTGTTCAAAACTGTATTGAACTATTTATAACTACTAAAAACAGTTTGGAACTTGTTTAATACTGTAACTTGTTTTCAACTATTTAGAAACGATTTAAAATAATTTATATCCAGTTGAAAATTGTTTATAACTGTAAGAACCGTTAAAAACTTATTTTAAAACTATTTAGAACTATTTAAAACAGTTTGAAACTTTTTAAAACTGGTTTAAAACTTGTTTAAAACTTTAAAGTTTAAAGTTTAAAACTATTAAGAACTAGTTTTAAACTGTTTAGAACTAGTTTAAAATAGTTAATAACTTGTTTTAAAACTATTTCAAACTTCTCTAAAATGCTTTAAACTTGTTTAAAAAGGTTCAAAACTATTTAGGACTAGTTAGAACTACTGAAAATATTTCATATCTTGTTAAAACTATAACTTGTTTTAAACCTTTTAAAAATGCCTTAACATAGTTTATATGTAGTCAAAAAGTGTTTGTAACTGAATAGAATAAGATAAAAATTTATAGAAAATGTTTAAAACTTTTTTGAACTTTTTTTTAACTGTTTATAACTTGTTTTAAAACTACCTATTTATACTATATTTACTATATATACTATATTTATACTATATTGAAATTGAAAAGTTCAAAATTGTTTGAAACTATTTTGACTCTGAATAGTTTGGAACTTGTTAAAAACACTATAGTTTGTTAGAACGGTTCAGAGAATAAATTCATTTTCTAAAACTGGTTATTTTAAAGTTAATATCTCTCTACATTTCTTGGAGTGAGTTTTCACTCCACGGAGAGTGAAAATTGAGTCAATTAAATAAAAGTGAGAAACTCACTTTAAAAGAACGATGTAGGAATCGCTTATTTTTAAATAATAATAATGATCAATAGAATTGTCATTATTTTAATGACGTATCTGTAACTAAAGTTGTTCGCCTTTCGGTTCTCCTGTGTAACGTTGTCTATCAATGTCGTTAGGTTCAGAAATTAGCATTAATTAGGCGCAAATCGCGTCATCTATGTAAGTGGGGTGAAAGCCCTTGGAGGGGTGCTGAATCATGTTTGATAAAAGTCTGGAATTCGGGTTCCTCGTCCTCACTTCGTCTGTAATTAGAGAAATCGCGCCACGCGTCTAAGTGCATCGCCGATGACCAAGAGGTAATTTAATTATTCATTATTGTTTTATTGATTTGGTGAAAATTTTAAAGTTAAAAATAAAAGAAAAATGAAATTTAAGTTGAGGAAATTAATTTTGTTTAGTGTGGCGTTTAAAAGAGTGGGCGATTTTCTGAATTAATGGCCGTTGGATCTGGCGTGGGTTCAAACTACTGAAATTTGTTTAATTTCAATACTGACGAGGGGCTCGGACTTTATCAGACGAAACGTTTGAAATATAAACTTGAACTTTGGAGGAATCTTTTCTCGCAAGTACAGCCGTATTGAAGTCATGAAATGATCAGCACCCTGTCAGGGAAATTCTACCCACCAAGACGCCATTATTGACGAAGGATGAGTGATAAGTTTTCTTTTATCATTCTTGATAATAATCACTTTTACTCTTTTCTCGATATGTAAAAGGTATTGTGTTGTTTTGTATGAGATCTTATTTGATTTGTTAATTTGAAGAATATTTAAAAGAAATCGGATAACACGTGCACGTGGATAGAAAAATTATCGTAAAACGATTTTATATTTATTAATAATAAACGACAAATTTTATGTAAATAATACTGTTTAACAATTTATTGGATAATTTGTCTGAATGTCTGGTCTTTTGATTGATTACTTGTCTTAAAATAATTTTATTTATGGATAATCTTGAAATTTAGATATTTTATTTAATGTATTTAGTAGCAATTCGAAATCTAAATAATTTATCGTCTGTAACTGTCATGTAATTATTTTCGTTCAAAATTTTATAAGTTCTCGTAATAAATCGTTACATAAAATGGCGCTCAACGTGTAGGGCTCGATGAATAGACCCGTGTTATAATGTATATTTGTTAGATATGTATATTATTGATATTTTGAAAAGGAAAATAATAGTGCAAATAATTTATGAATAACGATATTTCGATAAGAAAGACTAGATCTAAACCGGGTGTTTTGTATGACGGTATTGAGACACATAAATCGAAAAGACAAATTTTAGAAAAAAATAGAAATAGTGTACGTAGAAGATTATTTGAAAAGATGGCGGGAGACGATGAAAATTTTGAGGCTATGAGTGAAGTTGAGTTACGACAGGAAGTGCTCAGACTAAGGGGAATAATTCAAGCCCAACTTACACAGATTAATAGTTTGCGCGAATTAACTAAAAATGAAAATCAAATTAATGGAAATCAATTAGTAAAAGCTCTCGTTGATGGATTGCGGGGTATTAATATTGACATGAGGCCTCCTCGATTTGAAGAATCACAACATCCTAATCAGTTTTTGGAAAAATTAGATAAATTTTTTATATTGAAATCGATTTCAAATGATCATCGCGTAAATATTCTGGACGGGGCCTTTGAGGGTCGAGCTAAGGTTTGGTTTGACATGCATAGGAATTCGTTTATGGATTATGAAAGTTTTAAAAAAAAATTTTTATTAGAATTTTATTCCGTTCCCATTAGAGTTCGAATTAAGGCAGAATGGTTGGCAAGACGGTTTAATAATTCTCATGGGAGTCTGCAGACATATTTTTTAAAACAAGTTCAAGAATCGCAATATTTTTTGCCTACAATGGAAACATATGAAGTACATTATTCTATTGTACAGCAATTGCCTTTGAGAGTAAGAGAGTCACTTGTCACAGTAGATTTTTCAAATTTTGATTCGATATCGCAAGCATTGGCACAACTTGACTTGACCTTTAATGACAAAATAAATAATCAAAGAAAATATGAGCCGATTAATTTAGAATCAAGAGGTAATTCGAATTTTAATGAAGGAATGAAAAATAAACAAGCGCAGAGTCAGCGGTTTCATTCAAATTCCCGGAGTAATGAGGGAAGGGGGGAGCAATCAGGAGGGGCGATGAGTAGTCACATGTTAACGTGTATACGTGAGGATTGTAGACAACGAGCTGAACTTAAACCAAACACCTTTTCTAATAAACGAGTATATTTGCCAGACATGACTATTCCCCCTCCGTCTCTTTCGTCTAATCTTAATCAGATATATACGTCAACAGCTGACAGTCATTTAAACTGATATGCGGCGCGATATCGTCTGTGGGAATGTCGCGCCAAAGTGATTATGAGGATTTTAATAATTTAAGCGAGGAAGTGTCTGATTTGGATAAACAAAATAGCCAAAAATTCTCGATTATCATACCAAGTTGCCCACGGATAATTGTATGTATTTTTTCAATACCGGTACCCGCTTTAATTGACACGGGCAGTCAAATTACTGCCATATCGTTTGACTTTTACGTTTATTTAATGAAACATAATACATTTGAGGAATTGCCGGTTTCAAATGTGGTAATTTTTACGGCCATTGGAAGGAAGCCAACAAATGTTAAAAAACAAATATTTTATGAATTAAAAATTGGAGAGATTACATTTCAATCTAGTTTTTTAGTAGTTCCGGGACTTTCCAATCCTGTAATATTGGGCAATGATTGGCTCTTGAAAAATCAAGCTATAATTAGTTATCGAGATTCGCTTTTTATTTTTAATGATCATATTATTCCGAGTGAATTGGTTTTATTCGGCAGGAGGCCTTCAGAGGGACTTGTAATTTCACGAGAAGAGCTCAAATATAAATACTCTCAGGGAATTGAAAAGAATGATTGTCAGTGTTTTCAAAATAATCATTTATCATCCCATTTAATTGTTAATACTGTCAATCAAAATAATGTTATTCGAATTAATTCTATTGAAGGGTTTGAAAGTGATCGGGAAAATGAATCTAGTTTACAGACTGTCGAGAATGAGGAAATTTATGCTGATTGTCCTGAAAATGAAATAGTGGGGGGTAATATAATTGAGGAGAGAGATTTAATAGAATGTGTTGTAAATAATAACCAAATGAGTCAGGAGCTTGATTTTCTTCCTGATTCGGGTCAAAAAGAATTTTCTGAAAGTGAAAAGTTTCGTGAAGAATTGAAAATTATTGCGTCGGGACTTGAGGGTGTCAATCAGAGCGAGCGCGATTTTTTCGTGACGGAAATGTTGAAATATGAGAAATTGTTTACGCGAAAATCAATAAGTGCTGATGTCGAGCCATATCAGTTTAAAGTCAAACCTCATAAGGTTGTTGTTCGAAAAACTTATCCTGTTCCATTAGCTTATAGGGGGATGGTTAGAAATGCCATAGAAGAAATGTTGAGTGCTGGTATTGTTGAACGGTCAAATAGTGCTTATTGTAATCCTTTGAGGATTGTCATTAAATCGGATAATTCAGTTCGCGTTTGTTTAGACGCGAGATACATTAATGAGTTTATCGAATCAGACCATGAATCTCCGCCACTTATCAATGAAATAATGCAGAAATTCTATGGGGTTACATATATGTCGACGACGGACTTGACAGCGGGTTATTGGCAGATTCCGTTGCATGAAAGTTGTCGGCAATATACAGCTTTTCTATTCGATGGGAAAATGTACCATTTTTGTAGAATTCCATTCGGTTTAAAGACAGCCGGTTCGGCCTTTATACGCTCTTTAAATTTAGCATTAGGTGCTCGTTTTGATAGAATTCTGACAACATATGTGGACGATTTTTTGTTTACAACGTTTGGTTCAATAATTCAGCATATTTCTTTTTTGTGCGCAGTCTTTCAGGTTTTACAGGATAAAAATTTTACACTTAATTTATCAAAGTCTAAATTTTGTCGAACAAAAATTAATTTTTTGGGTTATGAACTCTCGACTGATGGCATTCGTCCGTTGGAAGATAAACTCGAAATAATAAAAAAATTTAAAAAACCAAAAAATATTAAAGAACTTCAACAGTTCATAGGAATTTGCACATATTATCGGGTTTTTACAGTTCGTCATTCAAACCTATTGGAACCGTTTCGTGATATTTTGCGTGGAAAGGGTTTGTGGAATTGGAACGATAAGCATGATCTCGCTTTTGACGAAATGAAGAACGCGTTCGTGAATTGCGTCAAGTTGAGTCATTATTTGCCTAATGTGACCTTTAAGCTTCAAACAGATGCCTCTGATTTCGGCATTAGTGGCGTTTTATATCAGATGGATCGAGACGATAATCAAAGAATTATTTCTTTAGTTAGTCGATGCCTAAATCAAGCTGAAGTGAACTATACGACTACTGAGAAGGAACTTTTGGCGATAGTTTACTCAGTTATTAAGTTTCGAATTTATCTGATTGGCGCGCAATTTGAAATTATAACAGATCACAAGGCATTGACTTTTCTCAAAATAACACCTTATTTGAATGCTCGTATTATACGTTGGAGTATTATTCTCCAACAATATGATTTTGAGGTCTTCCACTGCAAGGGCAAAGATAACGTGGTGGCAGATTTTTTCAGTCGAAACCCTCGTGGGCAATTCGAATTAAATCAACCCACGAATTTGTCCATTGACGTGCTAGAGCTTGATGAGGAGGGTATCTTTGACTGTGATTTGATTGAATATGGAAACGATTGGCGTGATTCTTTGAGAGATCTTACGAATTTACAGAATCAGGATCCTGTCATAAGAAATATAATCGAGCAGATCGGTCAAGATTCCGTGAATGGTCGCTATGTGATCCACGAGGGTATTTTGTTTCGAAGGGATGAGGGTCTCAATGTTTGGCAGGTTGTGATACCAAATAGTATAAAAAATAAGATAATAGACTGTATTCATTCTAAATTGGGTCATCCCGGAATATATAAAACTAAAATGTATATTAGACGTTTTTATTACTGGAAAACAATGAATCGTGATATTAAACGACTTGTTGTTTCCTGTGATTTATGCCAGCGTGTCAAGGACGTTAATATTAAAATGGAAGGACCTTATCAGTTGGTGCGATCTGATGGCCCGGGCGATTTGATATGCGTTGATTTTTACGGTCCTTTGCCGCGCTCGATAGGAGGTTTCGAATATATATTTGTGGTTTTAGATGCGTTCTCGAAATACGTGAAATTATACCCTATAAGGAAAGAAACGACTGACACTGTTCTAAGAAAGTTATTTGTCAATTACATACCGGAAATGGGAAAACCTGTTAGAATTTTGGCCGACCACGGAACTCAGTTCACTTCCCCAAAATGGAGTCGAAAGTTGAATGAATCAGGAATTCGTGCTATTTATTCGTCTATTAGACATCCTCAAAGTAATCCTGCTGAAAGGGTCATGCGTGAGTTGGGCCGTTTATTTAGGACCTTATGTTCTGATAAGCATACGCGCTGGGCCAGACATCTGCAGGACATTGAATGGTTTTTAAATGTGACTACTCATTTTGCGACCGGGTTTTCGCCTTTCGAATTGCAATTTGCTACCAAACCAGAAGATTTGATTCAGGGAATTATTAACTTTCCTGAAACAGCTGACTTATCGCGGGATGTAAAGATTGTTTTGGCTCGTGAAAAAATAAATAAAAACTATCTCACTCGTGCGAAATCTCAAGGGCAAACGTCCAGAGTAAATATAAAAGAAAATGACTTGGTTTTGTTGTATGTTCCGAAACAATCGGATGCTCTGAAAAAGGTGACAAGAAAGTTCTTTCACATTTTTTATGGGCCATATAGAGTAAAAACGAATTTGGGAAATAACTCTTATCAGTTATGTGATAAAGATGATTCAAATCGGTTGATTGGTATCTATAATCGGACTAACTTGCGAAAGTATAATGAATTTACTGATAATGACAATTAATTTCCATATGAAGGGAGACTCGTCATTTAATTTTTGGAGATTTTTTTTTTTGTTAATAAAATGTTTGAGCACTTTCCTATTTGTTTATTCCATTTTCTGAATCTATAATTGATCTCAATGTAATACCAAATGTTAATGTTAGTTTGTATATGCGCTTTTATTGTCGTGAGTATACGCAATTTTTATCGATGGCGATGCCATTTGTTTTGTAAAATTTTCTATATTTCTGGGATTGAACATGTGAAATCTATAGGCCTTGGATTTTATGATGGAATACTATGTAAATAATTTCTTATATGGTATAAATAATTTGAGGAGATCTGGAGAATTTTGTTTTTTTTTATAAACGATTTTGTTTATGGAAAATAATTTTTGAACAGATGGAAAATGTTATAATCGATCAATAATTTGTATTAATATTGCGATAATATATATAAGTGATGTACATAATTGACATGAGCGTGGGAGTTCAATATATGACATCAATGTTTGTTTATGATCATTATTAAATTGTGACGCATTTTTTTGTACTGCTTCGAAAATTTGAACATTTCGAAGTAGTAGGGGGATAATGTAGGAATCGCTTATTTTTAAATAATAATAATGATCAATAGAATTGTCATTATTTTAATGACGTATCTGTAACTAAAGTTGTTCGCCTTTCGGTTCTCCTGTGTAACGTTGTCTATCAATGTCGTTAGGTTCAGAAATTAGCATTAATTAGGCGCAAATCGCGTCATCTATGTAAGTGGGGTGAAAGCCCTTGGAGGGGTGCTGAATCATGTTTGATAAAAGTCTGGAATTCGGGTTCCTCGTCCTCACTTCGTCTGTAATTAGAGAAATCGCGCCACGCGTCTAAGTGCATCGCCGATGACCAAGAGGTAATTTAATTATTCATTATTGTTTTATTGATTTGGTGAAAATTTTAAAGTTAAAAATAAAAGAAAAATGAAATTTAAGTTGAGGAAATTAATTTTGTTTAGTGTGGCGTTTAAAAGAGTGGGCGATTTTCTGAATTAATGGCCGTTGGATCTGGCGTGGGTTCAAACTACTGAAATTTGTTTAATTTCAATACTGACGAGGGGCTCGGACTTTATCAGACGAAACGTTTGAAATATAAACTTGAACTTTGGAGGAATCTTTTCTCGCAAGTACAGCCGTATTGAAGTCATGAAATGATCAGCACCCTGTCAGGGAAATTCTACCCACCAAGACGCCATTATTGACGAAGGATGAGTGATAAGTTTTCTTTTATCATTCTTGATAATAATCACTTTTACTCTTTTCTCGATATGTAAAAGGTATTGTGTTGTTTTGTATGAGATCTTATTTGATTTGTTAATTTGAAGAATATTTAAAAGAAATCGGATAACACGTGCACGTGGATAGAAAAATTATCGTAAAACGATTTTATATTTATTAATAATAAACGACAAATTTTATGTAAATAATACTGTTTAACAATTTATTGGATAATTTGTCTGAATGTCTGGTCTTTTGATTGATTACTTGTCTTAAAATAATTTTATTTATGGATAATCTTGAAATTTAGATATTTTATTTAATGTATTTAGTAGCAATTCGAAATCTAAATAATTTATCGTCTGTAACTGTCATGTAATTATTTTCGTTCAAAATTTTATAAGTTCTCGTAATAAATCGTTACAACGAGATCTCACTCTTATAAAGTAAAACTCCACTACAGTTTGAGTAGAAATTCACTCCAAAATTTATAGTCAGTGTTTACTTTTTGCTTGGAATGAATTTCCGTTGGAAATGGAGTAAAAATTCACTCCATAAGAGTGAGATCTCACTCTATAAGAGTGGTAGCTTAATCATACAAGTTGCACATTAAAATTACAACAATAAATATTTTTAGATTTATACATTTTTTCAACTACATGTAGTTATTTACAGCGAGAACGTGAGAAACCTGAAATTCTGTTTGAACCTCTCAGGAAGATTTTATTGTTAAGAAAATGAATGTTTTCTCGAGAGAGAGAGAGAGAGAGAGAGAGAGAGAGAGAGAGAGAGTGCGATTTATTAACAGCTACCAAGTCGCGCACCAGTCGTAAAATTCAATCATATTTCCATTAACATTTTGAAGACCCCATACAAAGGGAAACGCTCAAAGTTTGATAGGAAGTTCAGGGGGGAAAGTAGCAGCGTTCTATGATTTACAGAGGTCGTTAGTCTAGTTCTCTCTTGGTTTTTCCTCTTTAAGCCGTTCGAAAAACTCTCCCAAGGGTTTTGAAAAGCTCTTTTCACCCCCGCCCATTTCGCAAAATCTCGATGACTTATTTGTCAAAGAAGGACTCAAGAAAAATTGCGAGGGTTGCATATGGCCACGGGACATTCAAGGTCAATGACACCAACAATAAAAAAGCAGCAAATTCCAGACTCTGAATTAATCCAAAGTCAAGACAAAAAATCAGCATAGTTGATTAAAAATTGGTGAAAAATACACGAAAGTTACAAATTTTCATTATTTGTTTAGTCCTGTGGAAAAATGACGAAATAGATCTTTTCATGTCAAATTGGATATTGTTACGTTTAAGATATGAAAATCTGTTAAAAATATTACCTAGTTCCTCGTTTTTTAGTTCCCGTTTCCCGGGCTGAGGACAAGTCAATGAGCGAACTAAGATTGGAATGAGACTATCTATTAAACAATTACAATTTTTTATGGACACAGGATAATCTGTAGCACGTTGAATAAAAGTTATGGTTGTTTTCAAACACTTATGAAGTAAGATAGTTCATGCCACAAAACTGGTAAGACCAATGATAAAACTGTTGATGTTTAATTTGGACTAACTATCCGAATATTAAGAACTGCCGACAACTTCACAGTAAAAACAGGTGTCTTCCAAGTGTCTTATTTTAAGACATAAGACGTTTAGAAAGCGTCTTACAGGTATTTTTAAGACACTTTCTCGAGCCAGTATCATTTTGACACATGACTTAATTTTAGATTGTTATATTGTACAGAATGGAAATGTTATTTTGTACAACTGCTAAATGATATTTTGTACAATTTTGAAAAATGAATTTGTTATTTTGTACAATTCTTTAAAAAAGCTAAAATATTGTACTTCCAATGTTTTATTGCTTTTTTAAAAAATTGTACAAAATAACATTTCCATTCTGTACAATATAACAATCTAAAATTAAGTCATGTGTCAAAATGATACTGGCTCACTTTCTCAATGGTTTAAAATTAAGACACCCCAAAATGTCTTAAAAGTGAGGACAAAATAAGACACTTGTTTTTAGAGTGTTAGGTTTAATCTCTTCTTATTATGTTTGCTGGTAAATGTTTAACTGTTATGACTTATCACTGAGCAACTGATGGTTAAAATCTGACTTATTGTTAGTCTGAACGCGTGAGTGAATAGACTGAATTTTTCTCACTGATAGCTTATTTGCTTCCTACAGTTTAAATAGGCTCAATTCTCGATTGTTTGATAGCTAGCTTTGGTGGTCTTTCCTGCATATTGGTATCCACAGGAAATGATGATCCATATAATATCCTTTCTGTCTTGACAAAGAGTCACCATCGCTTGATTTCCTAAAATATAGATTCGGTGGTGTTTCTTGCATATTGGTATTAACACAGGAAATGCAGACTCATATGATATCCTATCTGTGTTGACAAAAAATTGACTTTATAATTTATCATTCTTATTACTGTCACTGGTGTTTCATATTTGTAAGAACGGCTCTTCCTGCTTCTTTCTTCGTTTTGTGTTGATTTGAATTCTCGTTCATTACCTGCCGTATTTTCTTTTAAAAGTATGTTTAATGAATCTTCCTATTTCCTTCTTCGTTTTATGTTGATTTGGCCACTACTTCCTCTTGGTCAATACATATTATGTATTCCTCTCAAAAGTAAGCTCAAATTATACTCGTGTTTCTATATTAAATAGTATTGAGTTTGTACTTTTAACACATTTATAATCCAATAATATATTATAATTGTCACCTTTTGGTTACGGAAGTAACAATATCTATAAAATGCATGACCGATAGTCAAATGTTTCGGCTCTGTTTTTATCACACACAAAATTTCCATTCTCCCATGAAAAGTTCTATAAAGGAAATAGCATTTTATAATTTAATTTTCAAAAGTCAATCAAATTAAGATCATTCAATACAAACATTTTCTTTATCTTTAAACCTGCAAACTCGCTCTGAAATCGAGGCATTAGCGTTAAGGGTGTCGGTTTTTCGCATCACATCACGTCTGGATGACAAATCCCCAGTTACACTCCTGCCAGAAAGCATTCTCTCTCCATGTCTCTAAGTCTAACGCTCTCTTCCTCTCCTTAGGCTTTATCTAGCCTTCACTTGCCTTCAACTTTTGTGCTTCTTTCTTTCATTTTTTCCTTCCTTCCTTCCTTTCTTCCTTTCTCCAAGCTTTGCCAGTCTAAAAAGACTGCTGGAATCGGAATGCGATTATGATTAATGGAACCTTCGTGTACCTTGATTCCAGGATGTCGTTACTTACTTGGAATAAAAAGGGCGTAAACAATTCACGACACCACCCAATTGCTTCCCCTATTCTTCATTCTACTTTCGCCTTACGTCTCCCTTTATCTCGATTTATTATCCTAAAAAGATTCTCCTGTCATCCTATTTCCTAATTAAAATAAAACCATCACCGTCAGATCGATTATTTATTTTATTTAAAAAAGACTTCTTTTATCATAAAAAATTTATTTTAATAAAACATGAAAGAAAATAAAAACAAACTAAAAAGTTTTGGAATAAAAGGCACCACGGAAAAAAATATCCCAAGTAAAAATGCTAAAATATGAAATGGTTTCTTTTATTTTTTAGAGTTGTGAAAAAGTAATACTACCTAGAGAACGGTAAGAGAACGAAAATATAACCGTGAATATAACCGAACATATAACCGACCAAAATTCTAATCGAGAAAAAATTTTAAAATTCCAAAATTTGCATTTTAGAGCTAAAAAACAGTTTTCCTGCACTTTTTGTAAAAAAAATATACTGTTACTTCGTTATTTTTGGTCCGATTTAAAATTCATAGAGATTTTAAGTTTCAAGTAAAATTTACTGTAGAAAAAGAGTACAAAAGTTCAAAAATTGGCAATTTTTTTTAACTTTCTCAACTTTATCAATGATTTACGGACCAATTTTTTTAGAATGTTTTTTCCTGTGCTGAATTATTTAAAGTGTATTTAATTCTACGTCGAATGAGCTTTTTATAAATTAAATTGATGAAAAACTGTCTGAGTTATTGCATTTTTTTTCTTTATAATCATAGCATTTTTCAGGAAAATCAATGTTCAAAAATTTTGGTGACATTCTTAATTTTCAAAACTTTACCAAACCTTACTAAAATAAGTATAAAAAATTTGTTAAAAGATGGTAAGTACCACAAGCAACAATTAATGTAGGCAAAAAAAAGAGAGTACTGTTTTTTGCTTAAATAAAATACTGAGAAAGTAAAGACAAAAAATGAAAAAACTCAGTCAATTTATCACTAATTCAATTCTAAAAAAGTTTATTCGACGCAGAATTAAATACAGTTTAAACAATTCAGTACAGAAAAAAAATACTAAATAAAAATGATCTGTAAATCATTGCCAACGTTGGAAAAATTTGAAAAAATTGACAATTTTCGAACTTTTTTACTCTTTTTCTACCGTAAATTTTCCTTGAAACAGAAAGCCTTGTTTTTGAGCTTTAAATTAAAAAAAAAATTTTTATCGGACAAAAAATGACGATTTAACAGTATATTTTATACAAAAACTGCAGAAAAACTGTTTTTTAGCTCTAAAATGAAATTTGGGGGTGGGGGGAGGGGAATTGATTTCACATTTTTTTTAGTTTTTCATGACGAACAACTTAAGCTAGGTCCGAATCAAAGTAATTTTTCTTTGACACACAGTGTTATTTACAAGTTTTTTTTATTTATTAATATTCTTTCATTCTGTCCACACCTCCAGTTTGTCACTAGATGTTTTTTTGTTTTAAATTTTTACATCATATTTCACCTTTTCAAAATGTTCTCAAATTTTAAATTTAATGCAATTTTCATTCATTCAAATTTAATGCAATTTTCATTCATTCAAATTTAATGCAATTTTCATTCATTCAAATTTCTGTTAATTTGAATTTGTATTGATTAAAAGTTTAATTAATCCACGGTTCAAATATACTAAATTTAATGTGATTTAAAAAGGTTCTGAAATTTTTAATAATTCTTTTATGATTTTATTTTCTTAAACTATATTATTCAACTATATTATTCAACTATTTTCTCCATTTTCCAGTTACTTTCTGCATTTTTTATTATTTTCATTACTTTTCACTTTTTTCCCTGAATCTTACATTTACCTTCCGCAAATTTAATTCACCATTATTGTTTTTATTTTGCAATTATTATCTTCAATTTTTAATCACTTTCATTATTTCTGAATTAATATCCTGAACTTTAAATATATGTAACTCAATTCTCAATTATTTTGTTCAATATTCATTTCTTTTTATCATTTTGCAATTATTTTCTCCATCTTTTAATTATTTAAATTATTTTTTAATTAATTTCCTAAATTTTCAGTTATTACCTCAAACATAGATTATTGTCTTCATTTTTCAACTTTTTGAATAATTTTTCAATTATTTTCTTTTGCTTAAAAAAAATTCTGTAATTTTCTATTATTTTCTCCAATTTCTAACTGATTTCATTCTTTTTGTATAATTTTTAAAAATTTCAATTATTTATTTTCATCATATATCAATTATTTTTTAAAATTTAAAATTTTTTTATCATATTTTATTTATTTTTTACAGTTTTAAATTATTTTCAATATATTTACTTTATTTTTTTTAATTCTAAATTATTTTTATCTTTTTTCAAATTATTTCCCTAAATTCTTAATTATTATTCTTATTTTGTAAAAATTATTATTATTCAAGATATTTACGTTTTTTTCTTAAATTTCAATTATTTTCTTCAATTTTTAGTTATTTTCATTTGTTTTCATAATTTACAAAAATTTTTATTGATTGTCTTGAGTTTTAATTATTTTTAGCTTTCAATTCTTTTTTTCAATTTTTAATTATTCTCATTTTTTTCTTCTAATTTCTCAGATTTTCAATTCTTTTTCTTAAATTTCAATTTTTTTCTCTGTTTTAATTATTATTTTTTCTTTTTTTTAACATTTTATTAATTAGGTTACATGCATCATAAATTTAGGCGTTGAAACCGACAAACAGATTTTTTAAAATTTTTTAAAAAATACTAATTTTAAAAATTTTTTAAAAATTCTAATTTTATTAATTTTTTCAACTTATCATTGTTTTTATCATATTTCAATTGTTTTCTTAAAGTTGCAAATTTTAAAATTATTTTTCAATTATTTTCCCCAATTTTTATTATTATTATTTTTTTAAATTACTTTCTAAAATTTTTAAATATTTTTCCCAAATTTTCCATTATTTTCTTCCATTTTTAATTTTCAATTCTTCTTATTATTTCATTGCATTGGGTTTTTAGTATTGAATTAGTTTTATACTTGTTCTTATCTTATAAGCGCTAATTTAATTCTATTGTATCATTTCTTCAAGCGCACTTTGATTTGTTATAGTTTTTGTAATTTGTAAGGGTTAATTCCCGTTTATATATCAATAAATAAATAAATAAATTATTTCGAAATTTTAAACTATTTATCTGATATTTTAATTATTTAATTCAATTTTCAATTACTTACGTTCTTTTTCATAATTTCCAAAAAGTTTTTAATCATTTATCTGTAATTTTCATTTTTCTATTTAATTTTCAATTATATCTACGATTTTCTTGTATTTTATGAACATATATTCTGTATTTTTGGCAATTATTTCTCTTAAATTAAAAATTCTTTTTTTCAATTTTAAATTACTTTTATCTCTTTCCATTTATTTTCTCTAAATTTTATCTCAATTTCAAGCATTTTCTTTCAATTTTCAATTATATTTTCCAAATTTTCATTATTCTAATTTTTTTAAATTTATTTCTAAGATTTTGAAGTATTTTTCACAAATTAAAGTAATGTAATGTTCTTGTAGAATTTTTGATAATTTAAAAAAACAAGAATTCGAAAAAGATAAACAAACATTTGCTTTTTGATTAACTTAAAATTCTGAACGTTCAAATGAACAAAATTATTGTTTGGATATTTTTTAAATTTAAATTTGACGAAAAATAATATTTTAAATACCAACAAATTAACTGAGATATTATAAGAATTGAATTGAACCTTTTTATATTTCATGTTGCAAAAGGTATTTTTGAAAATATTTCTCTGGGAAAAGAGTTTTGTTCAAATGAACGTTCAGAAGTTAAAGAACATGATTTTTGTTGTTAGGTATTAAGAATGTAACTTTATTTAATTCAAATTTTCATTTGTTTATCTACAAAGTTAGAATGATAGTTGTTAATTTTAAAAATAGATTTTACTTTTTTTAAATTGTTAAAATAAAACTTGTTAATGGATAAGGAAATTGCTCTATCTACAAGGTTAAAAACATGTCCTTTTTTTGTTGTATTGGATGAGCAGAGAGGATTAATCTGTCTGATGAGGTCGGTTTATAATGTGATTATTTCCTTTTACCTATTAAAGTCAGATCAAGGAAATTAATTTTATTATTTTCTTCAATTTCAAAAGTAAATTTTAAATGTTTGCCATAAGAATTAAAAATGTTAATATCACGCTCAATGTGTTTTTTTTCAATACACATAAGCGTGCCGTCAATATATCTATAGTAAAAAATCGAAAAGAACGTAAAAAAGTTTTCCTATTCTAAAAAGAACAGACGTTGTGGTTAACTTCAGACGTGTAACTCTATTTCCGAGTCTCCTATTGGTCAGTACATATCAAACCTCACTATCGATAGTTTTGAGTTACGATTTTTTGTTTTGAAGACGAATTAAAATCTTTCAATTAAATATTGTAACTTCAAGTTTATTTTATAAAATTTCTTATAATGTTAGAAATCTACACGGGGAAAACGTTTGAGGTAATCTTTCCCATATTATATGCAGGACCTCGGATCAAAGTTACAATTGAGATATTGTGTTAAAAATTCTGATAGTTATTTTCAAAAAATAAGAAAAATTTTCCCATATACGTGGTACTTGAGAGTCAAAAGTAGACTGAAAAAGACTACTCGCTTAAAGCTGTAAAATGTGCATTAAAGTTGAAAAGAGTTTGCCGAGAAATGTGCAGAAGTTTACCATGCTACGGGTAATCGGAGTTCGGGCTCAGCGTCAAGTCCAATGACTCTCCAGCATGGTAAACTCTCCTCAAAACTCGGAATTTATTCCTATCGCATGATAAATCAAACTTTCTCCCTCTTTTTCCATTTTTAATTTGCAGATGCGATCACATATTATTTGTCTGTTAATTCCACAAGAACTCTTTCTATTAAAAGGAAAAAGAATGATCTTTAAATTATTAATTTTAATACTTATATTAGAGGCTAGCCTAGCTTACGTTGAATTATATAACATGCAACTATGACAAACAAATTTTAAACGAAAACTTGTTAGATATTTCATATTTTACTGACTACTCTTTCAATTAGTTTATTTTTTAAATTCTTATAATATTTTGATTCTTTAATTGTGTATTTCTGTAAATAGTTTAATTCTTAATATTTATTTACATTTAATACTAAAATAATAAATTTTATAATAAATTAAACAATATTTGTATTTTACATTAATTAAAAAGAAAATTACCTAAAATATTTCAGATATGATGCTTTTCTTGGTTTTTTTATCATTGTAAAATTAAACTATCAAACATATATTTTACAACTTCTAAACTTCTATGTTTGTAAATTTTTTTAAATCAAAATTTCTTGTAATTTAA
Organism: Ganaspis brasiliensis; assembly: GCA_037103525.1. Taxonomy (NCBI): domain Eukaryota; kingdom Metazoa; phylum Arthropoda; class Insecta; order Hymenoptera; family Figitidae; genus Ganaspis; species Ganaspis brasiliensis. The sequence goes on from JAZKLR010000234.1 coordinate 1,307,364, forward strand.
AGGCAGATTTTTTATATTTTAAAGTTTCTTTCTTGCTTTGAAAATTTTCAATTATGGTAATTTTTACTCTTTACTATTTTTAAATAGCTAAATGTCATTTTTTAAAATTATTATTTTTCTTACTTTTCATTTATTATACCTTTATAAGATCTACTTAATTCATTACTTTCAATTTTTAGTTGTAATAACTTTTATTTATTCAAATTCTTATTCAAAATAATATTTATTTTCGTAAATAACGTTTAAAAAATTCTCTAAATCTGAGTTAGTTAAAAATGTCTTTTAGCTTGAAATCAAAAAGTTAGCTATTAATTCAAATAGCTATATTTCTACTAATCATTTAGTAAAAAATAAATAATTATTAGTTTAGTTTATTTTTAAGTTATATCAAAATAGATAATATTTTAGTAAAATTCTGATTATTATTAATAATTAATTATTTTTAACTAATTCAGATTAAAAGACCAGATAGGATTTTCTAGGTTATTAAACTTTTAATGCAGAAAATACAAATTTGTTTCTATAAAAATTATTATATTAAACAACATTTATATTAATATTTTTATATATAATACATATAATATATTTTTAATAAATGAATATTTGGTTTTTTAAACATTGTAAGAATTAAAATTTTAATAAATACGAATTTTCTGTCTAATTATTAAATTACTTTATTTTAAAATTATATAATACAGGAGTCTCGGAAATCGAAATTAACACAAGTGAAATTGATCTAAAGTGAATAAAAGATAAAGTCAAAGATTTTGTTAATTACACCTATTTTTAATATTTAGATAATTGTTAAATTTGTACACATTATAAAAAATATTTTTTAAAATATCTACAAGTTATTTTTATAACAAGACCTTTAAGTTTTATTTAATTAATGAACTGCATAATTATAACTTTATACATTAAATAAAACTTTTTTTTAAATTAAAAAACTATTTGACATTAATATAATATTTTGGTCGTACTTTTTAGAATTTAAAATACAAAATAAGTTCTAAATTAACATTTTGAATTTGATTCACAGATTATTGCAAGACAAAAAAGAAAGATTTAATAGAAATTACCAAAATTTTGAAACTTGATTTATATAAAAAATTGATCAAGGAAGGAAGCAATAATTAACACATAATTGTTTTAAATTAAAATTATTCAGTCTAAAGATATAAGAATTAAAACCGTTTCTCATAAAGGGATACAATTCTACTCAGTTAGTATATAAGGAAAGTTTGAATCTCTAATTCAAAATGTATTCGAGCGTGTTCGGTGTGCGTGAATGTGTATTTAGATATTTGTATATTGCGGCGTAAGTTTAGTTTAGGTAAATCGCGTCTTGTATATAGTTCAAAAGAATATTAAATTAATCTTAAGGTTAAAACTATGATCGTGATTGTATCGTTAAATGTAATTATAATTAGCGAAATAAGTAATCTCTATAGGAAATAAATCTGTAATTAATATGAAGGAAATCTTTTTATTTTTTGGTTGAATAGAAAAGATCATCTAGTTGGCAAAACTTTACCATGCTGGTGAGCAGGAGCCTTGACAAGAACATTGTCGAGGCGCGCTGAGCTCAAGAATTCGAGCTCAGCGCCTTGTCATCCAGCATGGTAAAGTTTTCCCACGTGCTGTGTATAATACTACTCAACTTTCTGGCAATCGAGGAATCGCCCTCCGACCATCAAATTACCATGCTGGAGAGTTATGTGTATCCATATTTTTGTATAAAACATTTCTAATTCTTGAATAATTTCTATTATAAATTGAATGGTAAAGTTTTCTAAAAATCACTTTGATCCGAGGTGTATCATGCTAACATGGTAAACTTTATCTGAAACATTTTCTCCGTGTAAAATAACAAAAAATTTTATTAAAATAGTTGATACATAGAAATTAGCTTTGACCTTGATTTCTCTATACGAGAACCCTTTCGACCAACTTCAGACGTGTAACACGTTTTATCGGGCTTCTGATTGGCTAGCAGATTTTCGATATTTTTTGTCAACAATAACATCACAGTTTAGACGTTTATTTGGAGTATTTTTAAATTTATTTAAAATCTTCGTTTAATAAATAATTGCATTTTATTAAATAATAATAAATTAAAAATAAATTAAATTCTAATAATTAAGGAGTGATAGTTTAAAAAGTCACAGTGATTTTAGTGAAGTTGTTAAGGTTATAGTGTTTTGAGTGAAACAATGTTTTGTTTACATTGGCATTCGTTTCTGCTTCTGACAGGTGAGTAATGATAATAATATTAATAATCTTTTATTTCTTTTTATTTTATTTGTAACTTATTTATCTGTTTTTTAGTTCTATTATTAAATGTTTTTTTCCTAAAAGTATCATAATTATTTATGTCATTTAAGGTTTTGATATTTCTTTTTATTCTAATGCACGTGGCGATTGTCATCGGGTGGTCATTATTTTATTGTAAGCTTCTAATTCATTCATCTTTTTTCTTATTACATTTATTCAATCGTTGCATTTTCTTCATTAAAGTATCATATTGATAAATGTCATTTGCAGTTAGGATGTTTGTTTCTATTGTAATTCAATAATTACATTATGTGATAATTATCATTGAAGTTTTTTGACAAGTAATTCATTTTATTAAGTTTATTTAAAACATTAGTTTATTAAATAATTATTTTAAATTTATAAAATGAGTATAGTTAGAATAAAGATAATCATAAAATAATTGTAAGTATAGTGAATAATAATAACTTTTTTAAATTTCTTTTGTTTCTAAATTTCTAATTTATTTACATTTGTAACAATTGTTTTGTTTATTATTTAGGTACATTTTTTATTTATTAAGTTAAAACTAATAACAATTTAATTACTTTTAATTAATATATTGAATTGTTTATTATTGTATTGAAAATAATATTTTATTAATTCTTTGAAATTATTATTATATGAGTAATTTAACGTTAGAATGTTTGTTTCTATTCTGTTTCATGTATTAATCGTCACTAACTTTCATTAAGGGCATGTGATGGAGTATGACGTCATTGATATAGGAAAAAATTGTCCGTAACTTTTCTCTCAAAATATCAAATATTTTTTCACGAAACTTGGTAGAATTACTTAAAATATCATTACGAAGGTCTCTCTGACCCAAATATGTTTGATTTTTGGGTCAAAAGTAATTTTTAAAAATTTTTCTATTTTTCGAAAATTTCTCAAAAATGAAGTTTGAGTCAAAATTCAAACAAATTTGGGTCAGAGAGACCTTCCTAATGATATTTTAAGTAATTCTACCAAGTTTCATGACAAAATATTTAATACTTGAAGAGAAAAGTTACGGACAAATTTTCCCTTTACTAGTGACATCATAATCCATCACATGCCCTTAAGAAAAAAATAACAAGCGCGCCGTTGCGCGCAGGTCGATTTCGTGGAATAAAAAGCACTACGAAAAAAGAAAAACAAAGCTAAAATATATAAAAATAGTTGCTTCTATTTTTATACGTATTTAATATTTTTTTTCTTTCAGGTTTGTGTGGTTGTTCTATATAATGATTGACGAATTAGTTGAAGCAACCCTCGGTCCGACTGGGATTCTCAGTTGAATTATTACTGAGCTCATCCCAAGGGAGAGCTCTCCACTGACCTGTGTTTTCCTGGAGAAGAGTTTTCGTCAATTCGGACAACAGGAGTCAAGGGACTATAAAACTTTTTTAGAAAATCGAAAATGCTCTCATAAATATGTTTTTTGTTTCTCTTATTGAAAATCACAAAAGAAATAAACGCAAGTTAATTTATCAAAGGGCGCAAGAATCATAATAATATTTTGATATATAATTAAAATCCGCAGAAGGGAAAAAAATGTTTTTTGTTAGCCTTAAAACTTCCTCTAATTAAGAATTCCTTTCCTGTGTGCTCTCTGTTTCATAATTTTCATCTTTAGCAAAGTAATTAAAAGCAATGGGTTATTCTTTTCCTTCCGCAATAATTTGTAATTAGAAAAGAGTACAGTTATATTTCCAACAAGTGAAATATCATGAATCATGATAACTCACTCATTATCTCAGATGAATTAAGTTCTAACTTTGCCCTGACTTTTGTTGGCTTCTGCTATTAATCGTGACGTTACTCGTCTCTGTGAAACTGAGCGATTCGAATATGAAAAGAGATGAGGTTTAAGCACCAGAGACTAAGTATCTCCTTTGGCCACTCAAGGTAATGAAACTTTATAATTTATCGCCAACTGCTCTCTGTAAACTCATCAAACAGTTATGTTTCACTTGGCTCTTTATACTCATTTACTGCGTTCTAGTTGGATAGACCTAGAGCACCTCTAAAGTAGACAAATACAACTTATATTTTCTCTCTCTATGTATATATCTAATGCGTCGAGTGATTCTACGACTGCAACGTGTTATGTCGAAAGGTTTCTTAAGCAAATACCGAGTGGTGAATTTCAGAGTCATGCATAAACAAACTTTTGCATAACATAAATCTATAAATAATATTTCCATGAAAATTAAGGGAAAATTATGTAAAAGAAGACTCAAAAGCTCTCTGCATGTAAATAAGTCAACATTTATTTTACAGAATTTTGTAAAATTTAAACTTTAAAACTTAAAAAAAAATCTACGATTTCTGCACTAGAATCTATTTCTCATCAAATTTATCCATAACTTCAGGAATCATACTGTCAATAAAGAATATTTTAAGGGAAATAGGGTACTGAATACATAAAAATTGGGGTTTTTTTTAGGGTACTTTAAAAAGTTTTGAAATAAAGATAAATAAATTATTTAACATAATTGATTTGGAGAACCAAACATTTTGTATTAAAAATTTTAACAGAGTTACAGTATTTATTCTAATGTTATTAAATTATTAACTTTTATGATAAAAAATATTTTATTTATAAATACGTACTTGTAACAATACTACATAGTCAGAATTGTGAAAACACTTATGTAAAATGACTATAACCATCTTTAAACGTAATAAGTCTGAAAACTTAATTCTTTTTCTTATTTCATAAAATCCAAAATAATTCTCCAAAAGAATTAAAATTTGGATCAATTGAAAATGGAATAGATTGAAAAAAGGGTAAATTTAAGTTTAAATAGTTAGTAAATTAGGACCAATTTATATTTAAAGAGATAAAATAAATTAAAAATAAAGCAATACATTGAAAAATGGAGGAAATTTTCAAAGAGAGTTTTACAAACTAGAAAAATATTGCAAAAAGTATTAAAAAATATAAAAATAGTGTAAAATAAACTACAAAATGAAAACAGTATGAATAAAATAAGAAAATGTTAAAAGATAAATTAAAATTACATTAAAAAAATGACAAATTTCTTTAAAAATGAAAAAGTTTAGGAAATTATTCACAAAATAAAGAATATTTAACATGAATGTGTAAATAACTTAACAAAATAAAAGAAAAAAAAATTTAACTTTTGATTAATTTTTAAAACAATTTTAAAAACAAATTTTGTTAAGAAGTTATAGAATCTCGAAATTATATCAAAGAGTGAATAAATTTGAGAAGAAAAAAACGAAATGTAAAAAAATTTGAATTTTACAAAAGAACAACGCCAGAAAAAGCTAAAAAACAATCAGATAAACAAATAAAAAATTGTTCTCTTTCTCCCCCTTAAATTATCATAATAGATAAGAAAATAAATAATTTATTCGGAACATTACAAAAACAAAATTATATAAACTTATTAACTACATTAAAAATTCTGGGAAAATTTGAATGATTAAAATTATATAAAATTAACAAAAATAATTTAGGTAAAATATTGAACACAAAACAAATTAAAAGTAAAAGAAATAACAATTTTTAACAAGTGATAAGAATTAAGAAATTGTGTCAAAATACCGAAAAAAATACTGAAAAACTGTTTTGAAGAATAAAAAATGATAAGAAAAAAATTTAATTGTTATAAAAATGATAGTTCCTAAAAACTTCAAAGAAAAGGAAACAATAATTATTACATTAAGAAATTCATTAAAAATCAAAGAATGATAAAAAAAAAATTGTCAAAAAAGGAAAAAATGTATGATAAAGTTTGAAAATTTAAAAGATGTCGTAGATATTTAAATTAAGTTAAAATCAAACATGAAATAATTGTAATTTAAAAATTTGAATAAATTAAAGTTTGATTCAATTAGAGTTTGGGATTTGTTTAAATTATAAAAAATTACTAAATTGGACATAAAATTATTAAAATCCAACAGCTTTGCATTTCTTTTTATCCAAAAATTTTAAATTTTACTCTGAACCATTTTAAATTCAATTTTTCAAATTATTGAAGAACACAAGATTGATTTTAAATTTTTCTGTATTATTCTACGAATTTCGGGCCCGTATCATTTTGACACACATTTTTTTGTGCAACTTGTTATATTGTACTCCTGAAGAAGAATGTTATATTTTACTCCTACTAAAATCAAAGATTTTAAAGTTTTAATTATTCAATAATTGAATTTTCTGGATTAATTAAGTCTTTTAATATTAATTTAATGTATTAAAATCAATTATTTAATACATAAGACTTAAAAATCTTTGATTTCAGAAGGAGTAAAATATAACATTCATCTTCGGGAGTACAATTTAACAAGTTGCCCGAAAAAATTTGTGTCAAAATGATACGGGCCCCGAATTTCTGGAATATCGTAAAAATTTCTGGACCGATAAAAAATGTTCTAATCTTTTTATTTTACAAATTCTTAGTTTTTATCTTGATGTACCAAATTGCCAGCAATTTCTCAAATCATTAGATACCTTTATAAATAGATTTTTGTGAAAAATAAGGGATATCAGGAGAAAATGTTACAAATAGAGGAGTTTTAGGTATCGATCGCAAATTAGGGGACTTTTAGGAAAAATAAGGTACGCCTGTGAAGCCTAATATCTATCACAATAAAAACAAAATTTGTTTTTAAGATTATCATTTGTCTTTTTTCAATGTGTAATTGGAATTAGATCATATTGACTAAAATTCAGTGCTGAAAAAAAGTTTAAAAAGAATACTTTTATACTATCACAGAAAAAAAATGTCTTGAATGTATTTCAGACTAATTCATTATTTAAACTAAAATTTATCTAAAGACTAATTTCATGGGAAAATAGTGTTTCAAAATTAGTCATTAAAGTCTAAGAAACAGAAACTAGTCCTTCGATGGCTATTGTTTTGTTCTGAGATAAATTCAAAGCTGAATTAATTCCAGTTTTCTTTAGGACTAGTTTTACGACTCAAGTTAGAATTGTTTAAAGATTTCTATCATCAGCTAGTTTTTATTCCGATAGGTCTATTTTATATTTCACCTAACAACTAGTCGCTTTTCAACATTAAAGAAATACTTTTTTTCTGTGATTATAAGTAAGATATCATGCGAGCTGAAATTTATCTCTAAGCTTCATTGTAAGAAATTTTGGTATATTTCCACTACTAAAATTAGGGAAAATTCCCAAATCTTATAAGAAAAACTCATTTACCGAAAAAAATAAAATTTTTACATAATTTTTTGGAAAAAGTTCGTAAAAAGATGAATAAAAAAACAATTTTATTCTAAAGTACAGAAAAATTCCCAAAATATTAGGAAATCAGTATTTGTAGATGTATATAGGTTACCTAAGTTTGAAATAGGCCATACATATATTAAATGAATTTGTTGGAAAGCTTTGATTATTATTTTGCACACTCTTCTAGAATAATAGATCCTTTGGTCCATTGTTTCAATGAACTAAAATTTTATGACTTAAAAAATTTGCAATTTCAACAATTTAAGTTTTTAAAAAGTATATTTGTAATCTGTGTTGTTTCACGATTACACACTGAGAAAATAAGTTGACTAAATACAACCAATTTTTGATTAAATTTAGCAGAGAGAGGTTGTTGATATAGCACCTGCAAAGCACTTAATTGATTTTAGCAGAGCATATGCTCCGGTATCCTAGAAGTTTGATTGTCATCGCCGGTGTTTTGTTTGTTTTGTCCCGAGGAACCCTAACCTAGAAATAAAGCTGCTTGGCTAGAGGCTTATTTTCTCAGTGCAAATATCTAAAATTTATTATAAAATAATTATATCTGCAAAAATTATAAATTATTTCGCAAACTCTTAATGATAAGAAAAAATGGATAGCAATTTTGAATTTAGATGCCAAAAGACTTGCTACATATATAATACATAAAAGTAATATAGGTTCATAAAAAAGAAGTACAATGTTGAAATAAACGTTTAATTTTTATTTTAAACATTTCGAAATGTTTTCATTTGAATGATTTAAACGAAAATGGCACGGAATTTTTTACTTTTGAAATAATATCTAAAATATTCTGGTAGTTTCTTAAGGTATTAGTCGCGTAAATGCTCCCGCAAAACTCCCGCAAAATAAAAAGATCAATAAATAAACTTTTATATCAACTCACTTGCTTCCTTGGGACCCATTTTTATGTAATATATGTAATTTTCATGATTTTGAGTCATGCACTATAAGTTATCGTGATGTATTGCTGACACGTTTACGACATTTTTCTATGAAACCACGTGAAAATTAAAAATTTTGAAGTGTTAAATTATTGTATTTTTTAATCGGTGTGGTCAATAAAGTTAATTTTTTTTTTGAAGGATTTATTTTATCTCAATGTGTAACTTAGTAGTTTTATTTGAAAATCTGACGACTTGTTTTTATATAAATGAATATAAGAGACATTTTTTACAAGCATTTAGTGCTATTGCATGTAAAAGGTATAGACTTTGAATTTATATTTTGAAGCTCAGAAGTGGTCAACATTGATCGGATAGATCTTATTTCATAGATAAATACCTCATGAATACAGATACAAAGTTTTAAAAAAATCTGACGAAAATCATTTTACGCGACTAATACCTTAAGACCAGTGAATTAAAAATTAGTCAAATAACGAGTTTACTTATAGTAAGGGAACCACTATATTTATTACGACACTGTTTACATTATTTTACAAAAAATCAATCACTTCTATTAAAAAAGAGCGAGAGAGGAAGACTCTGGTGTTTAAAAAGAAAAGTAGTGTAGAGTAGATGATTCTTGAAAGGTAAAACGGAAGAGCGAGGGAATATTGCAAAAGTTAGTGAGGAAGTTAGCTTCTCTTTGCCCTTCTCGTCAACAAGCTGCATACAGAATAGCTTGTATACGTATACAGGTTGGCGTCGGCGTCGCGTCGGTCCTGCGTCTCGTCTCTTGTTCCGGGCCCAGGCTTCTGTAGTGCTTTTGCCGTAACTCGACGTCCGATTTGACAAGAAGGGGGCAACCCTTCTACTATTCTATGCATGGAACGTCGGTACGTGGAACGCCTCTGTTGTCAAGACTATGTGCACAGAGCAAGCTGGTGACAAAATGCCTGAAAACGTTATACAGGCTCGTCTCGCACGAGAAATCGCCGTCAAGAGATGGATAGAACGCGTTTAAAATTACGCGCTACTCACTTCCTCCCAACGTCCTTACTTCCGCACTATATCAACCGCTCTCACAAGTCTTTAATGCCATAGTGCCATATACTCAGTACTATTCTCATAATTCACAACAACCAACTCACACGACTTTTGTCCTTGACAAATGAATTGACACTGTTTTTCATTTGCTTACCGAAAAACCGCGAACGAATTATTTATGTCGCATATATAGTCAATTATTTTGTTTGCTTTTACTAACATAAGATAATAAAGGATCAATAATTAAACCAGAATTTATTTTAGCAATTAGAGTACGCTTTGTTGGTTATAACATTTTTATTAAATGAGAAGGTATGGCCTTAACAATAGTGTACACTAAGGAAAAGCTGAACAATGTTTATAACTGCAGTGGTTGATTCAGAACTAAACCAGAACATGTACACTACCGGACAAAATTATGGGACCACTTATAAAAATGGGATTAAAAACATGACCGCCGCAAAATGCTGATGACATTTTGTCATCAACAAAATATCTCTGTCAGATATTAGCAAAATGAAAATTTTTATAGACCATTGTAAAGATTATAGCCGATAGAAAAATGATGGATGGTGGTCTTTTCACAATAACTCACAAAAACTTTAAATTTGATCACGGATAGTTTATTATTATTTACAAACTGAGAATACGTCACATTTGTGCACCCGGTATAAATATCAATTAAACAACTAGTTAAGAAAACCGGTGGGAGATGCAAAGGAGAACGCGCACGATGTGGACTGTATAAGGGTCGTAACGGAACTGAACTGCTTCATCACATCAGGCCCTCACTGGCTAACCAAAAGGGTGGGAGAGCTCCTACCAACGATCCAATCTCCATTCAGTAGAGAGAGAGAGAGAGAGAGAGAGAGAGAGAGAGAGAGAGAGAGAGAGAGAGAGAGAGAGAGAGAGTGAGTGAGAGAGAGAGAGAGAGAACAGAACAGGGGAAAACCCACCTCAATAGGAACCTTAAACTCAATTAGAGTTTTTATGACAGATTAACACCAGCCCATTTAAATCATGCCAGAAATCTTACTTGTAACTTTGAACATTGTCTTATTTTAAAACTTTTTCGATTAATAGAAACGGAGATTCAATGTTTGTATGTATTTTGGTACTATTTATTATCAACTAAATTTTACACATAGACCGTTAGTTTTTACTAACGAAAGAAAATAAAGGATCAATAATTAAATCAGAATTTATTTCAACACTTCTAACCGATTTTTTTGTTGGTACCAACAATAATTTTTCATAGGCAAGCATGGTCCCACGAAATAATTTACACTGAGCAGAAGAAAAATTATTTTTACAAAAGTAGTTCATTTAGCATTAAACCAGGAGAAGCAGCTAGTAAATAATGAGGTGTCGATGTCTGGTCGTCAAATTTTTGGTCTGTCGCGATACTAGGGAAATGAGAGTTTTTGGTACGAAGTTTACACACCGACAGTCGATCCTCTACTGACTCTCTAGCCTCGACTCAAGTGGCATAAGTCGCATCAATATCAGTCCAAGACTTTTAACTGGTCAACAAACAACACAACAAAATTATTTTCCTACCTAAGCAGTATTATGAGATCGAAACTAATGTATCTCGATGACCCCTGATTGAATTACCAATTTGTGGTAATTAAAATTTAAGGAAAAGTTGTTAAATCAAAAAATGCGGATGTAAGTTGAGAAGGAATGTCCGAGATACATATTTTACTTGAAATGTATATATTTTCAAAGCAAAAGAGCAATTGAAAAAAAAATATTGCGAGGATAAATCTGAATGAAGATGAAAATCTAAAAGGAAATAAATATAAAAGGAAGGAAAATATCCGGAGTTGAGGCAAAAGTGATGTAAAAGTGGTACATTACATAAACTAAGGGAGGAGAGGAGGGAAGAGGACGCAGAGTTGCACACAACTCATGTGTATAGATCCCTACTAATGCACACCATCTGCCTTCTTCCACTCACGCTCTTCTCAATCTCTCCTCCACCCTACACGTTCAATCTGTAGCCGAAACAATCTCTTCTCTGCACTCTGTACCCCAGCATCTGCATTTACAATCAAGCTAAAACGCACCAGCTAACGTCACCGTGGTTACTGAACCCATTGAAACCCGTGTGTATTCAGATCGAGGCTTCCTGGCGCACTTTTGTGTGCAATCTATCTCGAGAGGAGACGCTTGTTGATGACACTACTCGAGAATGTGTGCTGCTTGTTGCCACTGGGAGTGTAAGGAAGCAAGAGGTGCGTCCGCGGGTGACAATCTTTAAAAACTTTCAGCGACCAAGTTTACTGAAAAGCCTCCCTCATCCTCTCTTTTTTTCTCTCTACTGTTCTCACCCTCTTTCTCGCACCCTAAAAACCACCCCATTTCACCCTCGACAAACCCTTCCCATGAAGAGTCAGCAACCCTTATTTTGCCGCCTTGTATGCGATGCATATACGCCTTCGCTACAATGCGTTGCTGCTGCTTGCATCGTCCAACTCTGCGCGACACTTTAAATTAGAGCAAAGCCTCACTCTTCGCGTGTGCGACGCTTCTAATGCGAATGAGAAAGACACAAAGAAAGAGCGCCAAATAAACAACAAAAAAGACTTTTTATGCAGTTTTTTTTGTGTCTCTCGTGCCTTTGCCGTGTTTATAACTCCCATGCTTTATCACTGAAACAAGCCAGGGTACACACGTGAAGAATCGCGAAATTACAACTATGAATTGCGAAATTGGATAGGACGGACATTGTCAGTGAGACGAATTGACACGGACGTTCGCTATTAAACTTCGCCACCCGACTGCACTTCTCGCCAGGAGATATAGCTGGCAAGTGTATGAGAGTACTTTTACCCGGGAACAAAACGGATTATTCAACTGACCTAATTGACCAGGAATAATGAATTCACTTTTTAGCAGCCATTCCGAGCACATTTTTAGTTCCAGCTTATTCATCAGAGACTGTTACAAAATTAAAAAAAAATTTCAAAATTAATTTGTATTTTTTTTCACATCTGTACTATTAGCTCTACAAAATTATTTAGTAATTTCAAAGCTAATTTTATTTTACGACACTATCAACCGAAGACCAAATTTTATAAGCTTCATGTGATACTTATTAACAGCACTTCATATGGAAGAACAGTTCAATTCTATTGTAGGTAGTCCTCGCAGTTAGACTGCTCTGGCGGCACTGATTTTGGACACAAGAGATTTTCTAATTCATAAGGTACGGTGAGTAAATGATCTAGCCAATCAACATGGTTCTGGCGCGTGGGGGAATGTGCGCTGATTGGTGCGTGCCTTCCACTGAAACTTAACAGGCAGAAGCGCGCTATCATTGGCCCTCTCTCCCCACTACTAATTCTGAGAATATGAGAGTCTGAGAAAAACTAAGTATATAAAAACAACTATAATTGAGAACACTGGAAAGAGATAAGATTATATCATTCAAGATGTCAAGCATGCCGCGAGCCTAGCTATTTGGAAAAAGGAACCATATTCGACGAATTACAAGCAGCGACACGCTTCATATTTTCTGCAACTTGAAAGAAGTAGCTGTGGTATCTATTCGGGAAAGCGAGCGCAGAGAACACAAAAGAAAAAGGTCATGGTGATATCTACGCGAGGAAACGGAGACGCAGGGGATCTACAACAACTATTTTAGTCTCTCTAAAAATTAAGATCTACGCAAAGAGAACGGGGGGACAAGAGGGATGTAAATCCCGCCATTTCAATCTCTTCAATTAGAGGTCTAGTCAGGAAAAGCGGAGGCAGGGGAAAGGTAAAAACCGCCATTTGTCTTCCCAAAATTTCAATATAAATTAGACCAGCAAAGCGATAACGACATTCTTAACATCATGCAGTGTTATACTCATCACTGTCTTACGATCTCGCATAAATCTTACTCTATTCCAACACATTAATAAGTTCAAATTCTGATCTCGGATCTTCACACTGTTTTCGTGAGAAATACAAATTATTAAGTCTCCTGCAAGAAGTTTCTATTCTTACAAAAATTCACCTGCGTCGGCATCCAGTGATTAGGATCACTGTTTGTTTACCCAACACCTAATCTACTTAAGCCTACTCCTGCTTTATCTCTTGTCGTCAACAAACAAATTTTTGAGTTTGAACGCCGATCTTTTCATCTTTCAAAAGTAAGACTCAATTTATAAAATCGTATTTGTAAATTCTCACTTCTTAATAAATAAATATTCTTCAAACCAATTAGTGCTCTCATTGACTTAATCCTCATCCCAAATCAAATTCTTAATTGAAATTGATTTAAAAAGAGGAACTAGAATATATTGTAAGGTTTTTTGTACATTAGACGTAACACTGCATAGAAATAAAACACTTAAAAAATTTAAATTTTTGAAAATTCAACTTCTCTTTCCATTTTTAATATTTTAATTAATCTTTTAATTCTGCACAACGGTATCATATAGTACTAGTAATAAGCTTTCAAACCCATTTTAGTAGATGGTATTACGACTTTTTAAAATAAAAATAAAAAATACTACACAATTTAATTAAAACTAATTGACTAAAAAGGGGTTAAAAGCTTAAGACTAGTAATACATGATACCGTTTGTGCAAAATTAAAAATAAAATTATGATCCTCAGGTCACCCAAAGACTATTTCTATTTTTACCCAAAAAGCTCCTAGATCCAATCTTTAAATAAGAAAGCGTCAAGTTTAACTTTGAGAGAAAAATTTAAAGCAGAAATGTCAATATCTTTACGCTTGTCGTATATAACAAGCTGGATTTTTTTTTCTTTTTTTAAAAAAACTCTCAAACCTTAGTCTTCCAATTTCCAAAAGAGCATCGAGATTGAAATCCTTGAGGCGGAAAATCTGCTTCCGTGAGATATCGTTTCCCGATTGTGCGGATCGGCTGTTTGCGACAAAGGTGTGGACACAAGCAAAAGAACCGAGAAGAAGTCTAAAACTATTAAGGGATACGCCGACAGTGCGAGATGAAGCAGATTGTGCAAGAAAAAAATGATCTAACTAGAGAAGGGATCCGAGCTAATAAATTGCGGCTTTCCACCAGGCCACAAGAGACACTGTGAAAAGATCTTGAGAGGTTCAAATCTGGGACGATTAAACTTTGAAGAAAATGTTGTCGAAATCCCTACTAGTGCTGGATCTATCAAAGGGTGAGAGGTCTTTCTAGGGTTCTTTAAAGGGGATTTCAGCAGGAAGAATTGTTTTCTTTCTCTCAGCTTCAAAGGGTTTTAGATTCCTCAAGACGTTTGTTCATCCGTCCAATCGAGCTTTCTCTTTCAAATACGAGCTTTCCACCTCAATGACTTCATCCCATTGATTCCTTAGATTGCCAGAATGTAAATAAGGTGGAAGTAACATGGCTTAACTAGCGCTGTTTAAATCACTAAAAAAAAATAACTCGTATAAATTCGGATTTTTACATCGTATAGAAAATTATCTTTCATTGACAATCGTTTCTTTTAAGTACAATAACTTTTTTATTTTAACTTAAATTAGTACACTTTTTAATTAAATTAACTGTGAATTTAAATTTTAAAAAGTAATTTCAAAATCTTTTTAAAAGTAACGATTAACATTTGAAGCAAATTGCAAAAAGTAAAATGTTATTTACAGTTTGTAAAACTTGAGTTTTCGATTTTAAAGACTAAAAAAGCGTCTACAGCTTGAAAAACGGAAAGACTTTAATCCTACTTTTTATGAAAAAAGAACGGAATACGGGAGGAGGATTTGAAATAATATATTTTGTTAAGTTGCCATACACTCACTGCAAATATTTACACTCGTTATTCCCCTTCTGTTTGACGTTCGCCTCAATTCAAGAAAGGCAAAAACACCAAAATAAAAATATGTAACACCAGTCTTGCTCAACGAATATTTTTATTCTTCTGGCATCAGATTATTTACTTTCTTTTCTTTTTATTTCAGTACTGTTCGTACGTTTCGTTTATTATTTTTCTTTTCTTTCTTTCTTTAATTATTTATTTGTTTTTCCTAGGTGACCCATAATAACAATTACAAAAATTAGAAATATGAGAAGATAATAATAATTCAAATAATTAAATAACAATGGATATTAATAAATCATGATATAAACAGTTAAAGCAATTATAAAATAATTAAAGTAGAAAAACACAACAAAAATTAACAAAAACAGCATAAGTAAATAATAATCTGTTGGTTTATGATCAAATAAAATAAGAAATGAAAACAAACAATCGGAGTAACAAATGGCATTTATAAGCAGTAATAATCTCAATATACAAATTGAAGTGATTCGATTTGTCGAGGAAAATGAGTAATAGGAAATTTAAGAAATATGACAAGTCTCTTTATTACCTGGGCGTCAAGAGGTTTAATGATAGAACGTCCAACGTCCTTCCGGCAGGACAAAAAAGCCTTCCGCGAGTACGTACGAAATCGCGTTATAAAATTAACATGGATTCAGATAAACAAAGAGCGCATGTAAACATGGAACTTTTAAATTCAAACCCCGAAGCTTGGTAGCTAAAAGAAGTTAAATTTTCCAAAAATTCACATAATTTTTAGTCACAAAAAGACGACGCGCGGTACTGCCGGCAGGACGTTTTCGTTTTTTTAAAAAGACTACCTAGCCCTTGTACATAAATTTAAAAAATCGATATTTATGTCATCTGAAAGCTCGTTTCATTACCTAAAAAACCATATATTCATTTTTATACTTATCTGCTTCCATATTGATTTTATAGAGCGATTTTCGAGGGACTCGCGCCTAAGCCATATACCACCGGCCGCCATTACGTTAGTTATAACAATATTTACAAAAGTAATAATAAACTCAATTCCTTTGATGATAAATATGATGAATTATGATGATAATGATGATGGTGATGATGATGATGATGATTATATGAAATTAAAATATTTTTTCACAAAAATTAATTGTCCTTCCGAAAGGACTTTTACTGTGTGAAAGCGCGTCCTACCGGCAGTACGCAGCCTTGGACGTTCTATCATTAAAGGACGTGGGGACTGACGAGGGAAGGTGGTAAATTTTGCATTTAATAAAATTTTTTCCGCACCAATCGTCCTCACAATCGTTTCCCGGCATTCAAATAATCGAAATCGTCACGGCTTTGTGTGTCGCCGGCAACACGGAGGTGCCTTTTTTTATAATTTATTTATTTTGTGTTCTTTTCTAGTCTGTTTGTGCAATTTTGTTTAATTATTTATTTTTATCGCCCAGTTTTCAAAATAAAGGAAAATGATTCCAAAGCGATCAGTTTTATATTTTATTTGATTATTTGTTGGTCTAATTGTTTTTGTACATTTTATTTATTTTATTTTTGTTTATCCATGTAATCCATGTTTATAGTTATTTTAATTCTGATTTTGATTTTTTATGACTTTTAATTGTTGACAAAATTTAATTTTATTTATTTGACGATAAAATACGGCTTTTATTTCATGTTTATTATGATTGTTTTCTCAATTGATGATTGTTAAATTTCATCATTTTTATTAAGGGGACGCCTAAGTTACCTTAAAACAATGCAAAAAGAGTCAACTTTCGGTACACTTTTCTCAAAAACTATTACTCCAATTGCGTTCTTCCTTGTTTTGTTCGATTACACGTATAATCAATTGTATGAATAAGAAGTAATAAGACGTTATCTGAAATAGATACTTTTTTATAAACATTTATACCAAAATGTAAATAACACTCCCAATTTCTCTGATTAAATGACTCACATCTCCGTTTATATAACTCAAAATGATGTCAAACTTCTTATTCGTAATCTTGAAACCTTCCTGAACAAATTAAAAAAAAAAACTTGTTAATCGGTTTAGTAGTTCAAGAGAAAAGTGTACCGAAAGATTAAAAAAAATTAAAAAATCAAATTTCACAGGAGACACGAATAACTAAAAAGAAGAAAAATCTCATGAATTTCAGAATCAAATAATCCAAATTTTATGAAACTTGGTATACTGGGGTTTTTGGGGTCGCTGATTTCAATTTCGAAGTCAGATTATCAAAATTCAAAATGGCGGATCCAATATGGCGGTCGAATTTTTAAAAGTTGAACGAATTTGTATGAATCTTAGTATATTGGGGTTTTTGGGGTCGCTAATTTTAAATTCGAAGTCAGATTTGAAAAATTTAAAATGGCGGATTCAATATGGCGGTCGAACTTTTAAAAATTTAACGAATTTGTATGAATCTTAGTATATTGGGGCTTTTGGGGTCGCTAATTTCAAATTCGAAGTCAGATATTAAAAATTCAAAATGGCGGATCGAATATGGCGGACAAATTTTTTAAAAATTATCTGAATTCGCATAAATCTTGGTATCTTGGGGATTTTGGGGTCGCTGATTTTAAATTTAAAGTCAGATTTGAAATATTTAAATTGGCGAATCCAATATGGTGATCAAATTTCTAAAAAATTACTAAATGTGCATGAAATTTTTTACTTTAGCGTTTTTGGGGTCGCTGAGTACAAATTTGTTATTTATATTTCAAATTTAATAATTTCGAATCTAATGTGAGGGTTGCATTTTCAAATATTGTTAAAATTTACCTGTATCTTGTTACTCGGAAATTTTCGGGTTTACTGATTTGAAATCTTAAATCGACCGCATATTGTATCCTCCATTTTGAATTTTCCAAATCTGACTTGAAATTTGAAATCAGCGACCCCAAAAACCCCAATATACCAAGATTCATGCAAATTCAGTCAATTTTTAAAAACTCGTCCGCCATATTGGATTCGCCATTTTGAGTTTTCCAATAGTGACTTAAAATTTAAAATCAGTGAACCCAAAAACCCCAACATACCAAGATTCATGCAAATTCAATTCATTTTTAAAAATTCATCCACCATATTGAATCCACCATTTTGAATTTTTCAAATCTGACTTCAAATTTAAAATTAGCGACCCCAAAAACCCCAATATACTAAGATTCATACAAATTCGTTTAATTGTTAAAAATTCGACCGCCATATTGGATCCTCCATTTTGAATTTGCAAATCATGTCGAGAAATATATATGGAGTTTTAATTTATTCATTTTTAGTATAAAAATAAGAAATTTTTATACAATTGAAGCTTTCGTACATAATTTATTGATGAACTTAAGGATTTATTATTCTCGAGATAAAGTATCCAACTTTACAAATTCATTTAGGCTACTTCTACTCATCAGAAAAGGTTTTAAATAGTCTTATTTTATTCCTAAATGAGTCTAGTTTTGGATAATCACATAAAAAGAAAATCGTTTTTTTTTGTCATTTTTCCACTTAGGGTCCCCTTAAGGTTCCTTTGAACTTATATTTAATTTAAATGTGCGATTTTAAAAGTTTAATGGTAATAATTTTTAATCGTTACAAAATTATTGGGATGAAAGAAGAAAAGCATGAAGATTAAATTTGAAACTTTTAAGGCTTACTGCATCAGTTAAATATGATGGAAGGGAATTCCACAAAGTTGACGCGGTTACAATAAAAGAATTCTTATAATTCGCTGTCTGTCTCGTCGTAAAAATATTTTAACTAGAAAATCATTTTTTCCCTTTTTTTGTATTGTTAAATTTTACAATTTTTTCTGAATTTGAGAATAATATTTTGGTACTGTAAACATTCACAAATCTCTTAATCTGTTTTTATTATAAGCCGCTAAACGCCTTTCTTGGAATCACGAACTGATTACAGTTCGTGATTCTAAGAAAGGCGTTTAGCACGTTTACAATTTTTATCTTCGACTCTAACTTTGTACCTAAGGTACAACTATTTTTAAATCTTCCTAATGGAGTTCACCGATAATTCCCATTTTTGCACCTACAACCACAACTAGTTTTTCATCACCTAACACTAACCTTATACCGTATTTTTGCGTGCAAGGGCCTACGCCGTCTCTTAGGACACCAGATACAAATATTCTCTCAAACGAATAACATCTTTTTTTCAAATCACTGTCGGTTATTCAGTGTACCTAACAAACCAATACTTAGCCACTGATTAACATAAAAGCTCAAAACAGATGGACAGTTTAATTTACTGTTTGAAATGTCACTCCGAAAGCAAAAATTTTCAAATAAATAATATGGTTTTTTGGTGCTAAGAATAGCATAAGTAAGACAACTAATAAACAAAAGGCGTCTGTTGCTAACATTGATCCACCGGAATTTTCCAAGGTAGGATGAGATGTGATTGTCAAGTTTCAAATAAAAAATAAACCTCATACAAGAGTTGAGGAGTCTTCTCAAGTTGAGAATTAAGTTCCTCAGTAAGATTATGATATAGAGCGCAGCAATGATCAAAGCGAGGTCGAGAAAGAGGTAATATTAAAGACGAAACCAATTGAGTCCTCAGCTTGACTGAAAGAGCATTTTTTTTTTACTTTATAGTTGATTTAACGTTACATAGACTCTTTTGCAAATTTGGCCGACATGCTTGTCCCAAGATATAGAAGGTCTGAAAATAACACCCAGATATTTAAAATGTTGAACATAAAAAATTATTGCATTCTTAATCATAATTTAAGGACACTGATTTAAATGCAAGTTATTAATACACCAAGAAGATCCACAGATCATAGACTGACAAGTAAAACTACCCAAGTGTCAGACGCCGAATTTATTGAAACTTTGCATACGTCAAGAGGGATAAAAAATAAGATATACGTGTTTTTTTATATCGGCGGTAACTGACTTTAAAGGGTAGAAACTACCCTTTTAATTTTAAGGGATGTAAATTCAATAGTCATCTTAGAATTGCTTAAATTTGCTGGAAACTGGTTACTCGGGGGTTTTTGGGGTCGCTGATTACGAATTCGATGTCAGCTTTCCAAAATTCAAAATGGCGGTTCCAAAATGGCGGACGAGATTTCTAAAAAACCCTTAAGTAACCAGTTTCCAGCGAATTTAAGCAATTTTTAGAAATCTCGTCCGCCATTTTGGAACCGCCATTTTGAATTTTGAAAAACTGACATCGAATTCGTAATCAGCGACCCTAAAAACCCCCGAGTAACCAGTTTCCAGCGAATTTAATCAATTTTAAGATAACTATTGAATTTACATTCCTTAAAATTAAAAGGGTAGTTTCTACCCTTTAAAGTCAGTTACCGCCGATATAAAAAAACACGTATATCTTATTTTTTATCCCTCTTGACGTATGCAAAGTTTTAATAAATTCGGCGTCTGACACTTGGGTAGTTTTACTTGTGAGTTTTATTTAGATTGAGTTTAAGAGGGTTTTTTTTTGGCCACACTGTGAAAAGATGTGCAGTAAATTTTACATTAAAATGATTTAGAGGTGGGATATCTTGACATTTTTGTGAAAGATACATGTTTTGATATAGTATCTAATATTCTAAATTGAGAATATTCAGTTTCTACACATTAGAGGGAATATTTGCAAAGTAATAAAAATAATTAAAAATTGAAGAAAATAATTTTAGGTTGTTAAAAATAATTGAAAAAATTATAATATATATTTGTAATAAAAGAAAATAATTGCAGAGTGATGAAAATAATTGTAAATTGAAAAAAATAACTAGAATTTGAGATAAATAATAAACATAGACATTTCGCTTCTAAGCAAGCAAAAAAATTTGATTCCTCAAAGGGGAAGCAATAAATTAATCATATAACAGTTAATTGGAGAATTAAATAAAAACGGATGTTCTTCGATGAAAAAGGGTGCTCAAAAAAAGTTGGTTAGGTATTTTCAAAAATCCCCGAGTCCAAATTTAGATATTCATGAGCTTAATAAGTTATCCAAATTTTATTAAAATCCGTTGAAGCGTTCTCGAGATATCCTGTACACAAAAAACGCTATTCACACACACACACACATACATCTGGACATTTGCTTAAGAATAAAAATGTATGCTTTTTAGATAAAAATGAGTCGATTTAGACTACTTTTGGAAAATCGAAAATCTTAACGATCACAAAGCTTTCTCTATGAGAAAGCAAAAAATTAAAAAATTAATCAAAAAACATTGAAAATGACAAAAAGTGATTGAAAAATAAATTTAATAAAAAAATAATTGATAGAAATAACTGTAAATTGAAGAGAATAATCATTAGTAAAGAATAATTGAAAGAATTTTAGAACATATTTGAGAAAAACAAGTGTACAATTACAATTATTTATTATAATTCTTCGAACTTCAATTAATTAGAAATTTAATTGGTTAAAAATTCAATTAATCAACGTTTTGAGAATAAATTTAAAAATGTGTTAAAAAATTTTCAACTTTGAGCAATTCTTTTCTATTATGGTTTCCATTATTTGCTACAATTTTCATCTATTTTTATCATTTTTCAAAAATTTTCTTCAATTTCTAATGATTTTTCAATTTTTCCCCTAAATTTTAAATTTAAAATTTCCGCAAGTTTCAATTATTTTCTTTAATTTTTCCAGATAAAACTTTTTCATTTGTAATTATTTCCTTCAATATCAAATTAGTGTTATGTCTGTAACGGAAGCATATCCAAATATTTCCTGGACTCCTCCTTTTAAATAAGTTCAAATTAATTAATCAAATTTGGGATGAAGAATATGTCAATGAGTTAACTAATAATTTGAGAATATTTACTTATTAATAAGAAAGATAATAATAATGGACATTTCTATCGACAAATTTGAGTTACTGAATTGGCCTACTTTTAATATAAGAAAACGATTACGAAGAGTTAGAGCCCGTAGGTTCTTGTATGTTTAGTCTTTGGTGTTAACGTGGAGAAACAGTTCGCGTTGATCCAGGTAGGTAGGCTGCGAAGTTATTCTTCTATTTGAAACAGTGGTTGGACGCACCTGAGTCAATATTTGTGTTTTTAGTAAAATTCACAAGATAGGTTTGACTTGCGAGTTGAGACTAGTACAATCTTTTAGACTTGGTCTGAGGTTAACTGAATTTTATTCGCTTGAACTCCTTTCGAAATTTATAGTGATGGTTTATCTAAGAAAGCTGATAATATTCACTGGGGTTAAATGAATCTCGTTCGTAATTTATTTGTATTTGCGACTTTAAAAATAATAAGAGCTGGCTTTGGGAAATAAAGTCACTGACTTTGAAAATAATTCTGACTGGATTTGTAAGTGACACTGGATAAGTTGAAAATAATAACTGGTTTATGTCGAGAATGATAATGACTGGTGTTTAAGATAAAACTGGCTGCTACTATGGAAATAAAATTGGCTATGATGTTGAAAATAAAACTGGCTACTGTTGCTTTCTGGTAGATCGAATATATACTGAATCTGAACGCGTGTTTCTAGATTCTGTATCATCCTTGTTAACCATAGTCCGGAACTTCTTGACACTTGGTTTTTCATATGAAATTGTTAATGTCCAAATAAGTTTGCTAATAGCCACCAGTGCGCCTGTGCTCATAGCCCCCTCATAGCTTATTTTCGGAAGTCATTGTGGATTTATTACAAAATGGCATTTCTGTGCCAAGTTGAGTTTTGTTGATCCGCGTCTTAAGACTCCGTATCATTCTTATCGATCATCTTCCGAAAATTTGTTTCACTCACTTCCTACATGGGGTTCCTAGATTCACAAAATATTGCCTTACTCGTTGCCACTTGTCATATTTTAGACTGTTTCCGGAAGTTCCGCGTAGCGTTAAATTTCTCATTTCCAGGTTGACTTGACTCATGTAATCGTTATCTCAATTAGGTAAGCTTGATATATAAACTAAGAATAATAATTTGATGAAGTAACAAGTCGTGATACATCTAGGTAAATCATCAACAAAAGACTTATGTTTCACAAAATAATTCCATTTGAGTAATATTTATTTTCTTTTTTTTTCAGTTCAACAACTTTCTTTTTTAGCTTGAAATTAACAACGAGGAAATATTCCCCTAGAAGATAAATTTCTAAAGCAAGTCTCAACCCTTTCATCGTTCCTTTCGACAGTTTAATCCACGAAACAAGCAAGGGCGTCTCGCACCGTCGGTTTCCGACCTTGGTTAACCCACAGTGGGTTAACTGGGACCTAAGCTTTACTAAGCGAGACGATTAGGGACGTGAAGCGGAAACTCATGGGAAAGGGCTGTTGGATCGTAATAATAATCATGGTAGTCATCATCCTCATCACACTTCCCCGGGGTGGAATGGACCACGCTCTCAAATGTTTAAGGGTGGAGAGGCAGTTTTCTCACTGACGATACTTGGAGCAAAGTCTCGACCACTTCAGCTTGCCTGGAACCAATTTCAAGAGAATATTGCTTAAAGTTCTCCCTGTCCGAGAAGACACTGACACTCCAGACTGGTTTCTATCCACGTCGCAAAGTTTGCTACAAATTTCTATAAGCACCTCTTCAAGGATACTTTCGTTTAAACCCCCTAAACGACCGTTTAAAAGTTGCGAATTCTTTACAGGTTTACCTTTTAAAAGACTTCAGCGCAGTCCATAAGCTAACTTTGAAAAAGAATATAGATTTAGCTTCATTGTTTTTAATTTAGAATTTTTGTTTTAGAAATATGGATTTTTTAAATTTAAATTTGCGTATGTTGTAGATTTTATTTATCAAGTATTTATTTATAATAATATAGGTGGAAATTTGGAGAGTTGTATACAGATGGGATCAAATAATAATAATGAAACATATATACGATTTCCCAAAACAGACATTTGCATATCTTCTAAATCTACAGAATAATGGGAATTTGCAAGTACAAAACAGAATGTAAATCTACTGCTATAAAAAATAATAAAATAATAATAATAAGCGGGAATTTTGTAAAAATATTTAAATTTAAATACACGTAGAAACCTCAGATATAAATAGATGCCATAAATTAAAACAAAACATAGTTTGATTTATTCAATCAATTATAAATTTCTAATCATATGAGGGTATGTAATGGAATATGACTTCACTAGTCTAGGCAAAATTTGTCCTTAAACTTTTTCATAAAATACTAAATAATTTGACATTACAAACTTTGCAGAATAACTTGAAATATTATTACGATCTGTCTGGCCTAAAGTTTGCATTTTGCATTAAACTCAATTTTTAAAAAAATTTCACGATTTGGGAAATTTCTCAAATGTATTTTAAGGTAAATCTGAAACAAATTTGGGTTAGACAGACCTTCTTAATAATATTTTACGTTAGTTTGCAAACTTTGGTGTTAAAATATTTAGTATTTTATGAGGAAGTTTAAGGACAAATTTTGCTTAGACTGGTGACATACTCCATTACATGCCCTTAATGATAGAACGTCCAACGTCCTTCCGGCAGGACAAAAAAGCCTTCCGCGAGTACGTACGAAATCGCGTTATAAAATTAACATGGATTCAGATAAACAAAAAGTAGTATATATGGTTGGAAAGGTAAAGAATCAAGCTTTCAGCGCATGTGAACATGGAACTTGTAAATTCAAACCCCGAAGCTTGGTAGCTAAAAGAAGTTAAATTTTCCAAAAATTCACATAATTTTTAGTCACAAAAAGACGACGCGCGGTACTTCCGGCAGGACGTTTTCGTTTTTTTTCAAAAGACTACCTAGCCCTTGTACATAAATTTAAAAAATTAATATTTACGTCATCTGAAAGCTTGTTTCATTACCTAAAAAACCGTATATTCATTTTTATACTTATCTGCTTCCATATTGATTTTATAGAGCGATTTCCGAGGGACTCGCGCCTGAGCCATTTACCACCGGCCGATGTCTATCAAGTTAGCGAAGCAACATCATCAAATCAAAGTCGCAATAATTGTAAAATTTGCCGTTAATTTGTCGCTAATTAGTTGTGAAAAAACTAATTTTGTCGTTTTTATTTTTAAAAAAAAAACCGGCTGCTTCGCTAACTTCATATAAAGTTAGCGAAGCACCACCCACAACTTCCTTAATAAAAGATATACAAAGGCCTACAATAGACCATAATTTGCCGTTTTTTTGTCGCTCTCAGAAAATGTAAAGCAAAAAAAAAAATTATTATTATTTCTCAAAATAAAATTGTTTAACTAATTCAACGTATGAACTTAGCGAGGCATCAACCAAATCTAGGCTTCTAATAACTCTACACATGTTTAATACGCATCAAAATTTGCCGTTTTTTTGTCGTTTTTAAAAAATGCACTAAACAATTTTTAAAAAAAAATTTTAAAAAAAAAATTTTGAAAAAATTAATAATTTTTTTTTTTTTTTTAAATCAATATAAACAGCTTTAATTTTAACAAGTCACAAGTCTCACGACAAAATAAGATACGACTCAAATAAACAAACTAATTACAACAACAAAAGAAATAAAAAAAACAATCCATGTTAAGTGCATTTCTTTTGCCAAATTTCAAATTCCAACTCCAATAATCCGGTTTGCTAAGTTCAAAAATTATACAAACAATAAAAGCACTTTACGACAAAGTCATAAACAAAAAAAACATAACATTGCATGTTAAGTGCACTTAACTTGCCGAATTTAAAGTTTCGAATTAAAAAATTCCGTTGAATTCAGCTAAAAAGTTGTTTAAACAATTAAAGCCCTTACAACAAAATCATAAACACTCTCAACTAACAGTTTCAGGTGAACGACAAAATAAACAAACATAACATTTCATGTTTAGTGCACTTAACTTGCCGAATTTAAAGTTTTAAATAGAAAAGTCCGTTAAATTTAGCTAAAAAGTTGTTTAAACATTTAGAGAACTTTACGACAAAATCATGAACAATTTTAACTAACAATTTCAGGTGAACGACAAAATAAACAAACATAACATCTCATGTTAAGTGCACTTATCTTGCCGAATTTAAAGTTTCAAATGGAAAAGTCCGTTAAATTTAGCTAAAAAGTTGTTTAAACATTTAGAGAACTTTACGACAAAATTATAAACACTCTCAACTAACAATTTCAGGTAAACGACAAAATAAACAATCATAACATCTCATGTTAAGTGCACTTATCTTGTCGAATTTATAGTTTCAAATGGAAAAGTCCGTTAAATTTAGCTAAAAAGTTGTTTAAACATTTAGAGAACTTTACGACAAAAATATAAACACTCTCAACTAACAATTTCAGGTGAACGACAAAATAAACAAACATAACATCTCATGTTAAGTGCACTTATCTTGCCGAATTTAAAGTTTTAAATGGAAAAGTCTGTTGAATTTAGCTAAAAAGTTGTTTAAACAATTAAAGCCCTTACAACAAAATCATAAACACTCTCAACTAACAATTTCAGGTGAACGACAAAATAAACAATCATAACATCTCATGTTAAGTGCACTTATCTTGTCGAATTTATAGTTTTAAATGGAAAAGTCCGTTATATTTAGCTAAAAAGTTGTTTAAACATTCAGAGAACTTTACGACAAAATTATAAACACTCTCAACTAACAATTTCAGGTGAACGACAAAATAAACAAACATAACATCTCATGTTAAGTGCACTTATCTTGCCGAATTTAAAGTTTTAAATGGAAAAGTCTGTTGAAGTTAGCTAAAAAATTGTTATGTTTTTTTATTTTGTCGTTCACCTGAAATTGTTAGTTGAGAGTGTTTATAATTTTGTCGTAAAGTTCTCTAAATGTTTAAACAATTTTTTAGCTAAATTTAACGGACTTTTCCATTTAAAACTATAAATTCGGAAAGATAAGTGCACTTAACATGAGATGTTATGTTTGTTTATTTTGTCGTTCACCT
This sequence comes from Ganaspis brasiliensis, assembly GCA_037103525.1. Classification (NCBI taxonomy): domain Eukaryota; kingdom Metazoa; phylum Arthropoda; class Insecta; order Hymenoptera; family Figitidae; genus Ganaspis; species Ganaspis brasiliensis. Next base: position 1,334,477 of record JAZKLR010000234.1, read on the forward strand.
GAAATTGTTAGTTGAGAGTGTTTATATTTTTGTCGTAAAGTTCTCTAAATGTTTAAACAACTTTTTAGCTAAATTTAACGGACTTTTCCATTTGAAACTTTAAATTCGGCAAGATAAGTGCACTTAACATGAGATGTTATGTTTGTTTATTTTGTCGTTCACCTGAAATTGTTAGTTAAAATTGTTCATGATTTTGTCGTAAAGTTCTCTAAATGTTTAAACAACTTTTTAGCTAAATTTAACGGACTTTTCTATTTAAAACTTTAAATTCGGCAAGTTAAGTGCACTAAACATGAAATGTTATGTTTGTTTATTTTGTCGTTCACCTGAAACTGTTAGTTGAGAGTGTTTATGATTTTGTTGTAAGGGCTTTAATTGTTTAAACAACTTTTTAGCTGAATTCAACGGAATTTTCAATTCGAAACTTTAAATTCGGCAAGTTAAGTGCACTTAACATGCAATGTTATGTTTTTTTTGTTTATGACTTTGTCGTAAAGTGCTTTTATTGTTTGTATAATTTTTGAACTTAGCAAACCGGATTATTGGAGTTGGAATTTGAAATTTGGCAAAAGAAATGCACTTAACATGGATTGTTTTTTTTATTTCTTTTGTTGTTGTAATTAGTTTGTTTATTTGAGTCGTATCTTATTTTGTCGTGAGACTTGTGACTTGTTAAAATTAAAGCTGTTTATATTGATTTAAAAAAAAAAAAAAAATTATTAATTTTTTCAAAATTTTGTTTTTTAAATTTTTTTTAAAATTTTTTTTTAAAAATTGTTTAGTGTATTTTTTAAAAACGACAAAAAAACGGCAAATTTTGATGCGTATTAAACATGTGTAGAGTTATTAGAAGCCTAAATTTGGTTGATGCCTCGCTAAGTTCATACGTTGAATTAGTTAAACAATTTTATTTTGAGAAATAATAATAATTTTTTTTTTTGCTTTACATTTTCTGAGAGCGACAAAAATACGGTAAATTATGGTCTATTGTAGGCCTTTGTATATCTTTTATTAAGGAAGTTGTGGGTGGTGCTTCGCTAACTTTATATGAAGTTAGCGAAGCAGCCGGTTTTTTTTAAAAAAATAAAAACGACAAAATTAGTTTTTTCACAACTAATTAGCGACAAATTAACGGCAAATTTTACAATTATTGCGACTTTGATTTGATGATGTTGCTTCGCTAACTTGATAGACATCACCGGCCGCCATTACGTTAGTTATAACAATATTTACAAAACTACTAATAAACTCAATTCCTTTGATGATAAAGATAATGAATTATGATGATAATGATGATGATGATGATTATTATATGAAATTAAAATATTTTTTCACAAAAATGAATTGTCCTTCCGGAAGGACGTTTACTGTGTGAAAGCGCGTCCTACCGGCAGTACGCAGCCTTGGAAGTTCTGTCATTAAAGTTTACTTGAGGAAAATTTTAATTAATTCCAAACTCTAATCCGCCATAATTTTAATTCATCTATTTTTCAGTTAATCTAAACTTATTTTCAAATTTTGAGTAATTAAAATATTGATAATTGAAAATTGGAATAGTAGTAGGTTGGAACAATTGAAATTGGTTTTAATTAAAATTCAAAATGCTTACAATTTTGAAAATTTGACAATGGTAAGAATTTAGAGTTGAACCAATACTAACATCAATTTTCTCAACTGCTTATTTTTTTCGAATTTTATTTGATGCCAATTCTATTTCATACCTACTAGTTTCAATTTTACCAACTTTAAATCTTATCAATTTTATAATTTCCATTCGATTTAAAATTGAACTTGCACAAACCTCAATACACAATTATCAATTTTTACAAACATTTAAATTGTCTGAATTTGAAGTGATACCAATTATATATTACCTCAATTTTCAATTTCTCAAATTTTTAATTGTTCTATGTTTCCATTGCTCTAATTTTTAATACATCTAATTTGAAATTGTTTTAATTTTTTAATGTTTGAATTTCAATTCTATTACTTTTATCTTGATACAATTTTCAGTTATCTACATTTAAAATTGAACCAGAAATAATATATGAACCAGGAAGGTAGAAATAACACAATTTTATATCATGTCAAAAGCAACGTTTCGCCAACAAGGGTTCATTGGCCTCATCAGGCTATATTAGTTAAAACTTTAAACATTCTTTAACTCGTCAAAAAAAATTAAAATATATTACAATAAAATTGTGTTTAAATTTACATCTCTCTCATCTACATTTAAAATTATTCAAATTCTAATTGGATCAAATCTCAACTTCCATAAATCTCTGTTCCTAATTAAAAATGTCACAAATGTTTATTAATCCGAATTTTAATTTTTAACTCCCTATTTAATTGTAACTCTCATTTCATTTGTCACCATTTTAAAATGTGTCAATTTTAAACTGTCTTAATTTTTAAAATCTTAATTGGTAGAATTTGTTTTTAAATCTAATTAAAAGTTATACCAATATTAATTGTTTTGAATTATAATTGACAGTAATTTCAATTTTTAAAAAATTTTACTTATTCCAATTTTTAACTATTCTACACGAATGCTAAGATAACAAAAATTTTGCTACAACAACAAATCGGATTTGTCAATTCTATATTAACAATCCAAATTATAAATCCAACAATTCTGTTTTTTCAAGGGAAAATTTAATTTTTCTAAATTCCCATTCATGTTAATTTTAATTTGTTCATCTATTGTATAAAATGTATAAAATGTATGAAATTCATTCTCTGCCACAAAGATCTTTTCGGTAAAAAAACGTTATATAAAAAATTCTCTCGAATGAAAAATGAATATATTTCTTTTATAACTGGAGGATTATAACGAACAGTTGATTGACAATAATAATTAAAGGGGGCCGTTTGTTTGACGGCGACCCACTTGCCTGAAGGCATATCCAATAAGATGAGGCGAGTTTCAAGATCGAAAAAGCGGAATAGTGGAAGAAAATTTGCTGACTTGACTCTCGAATATCCGTCGGATGCGAGAGAAGGATGGCAAGCGACGAAAAAAAAAGGAACCTTGTCATTTTTCTCTGCTTGCTCGTTCCAGACAAAAGATTTAGATCTCCTCGGATTTGTCGCATGCTATCGATGAAATATACTGCTAAAGTAAAATGGCACAAACTAATGGAACAAGTGTACTTTAATAAAAATGTAGTCAGTTTGTGAATATTTTGCAATTGATAAATATTTCCAAGCAAACGAGTCAAGAAACTTGTTTTATACACGAAGCGCGGAGATAAACTTTAGAGAATAAAATTGGAAAGGCTGCCTTCACTCTGACAACATGAAATAATGTTCTCTCGAGAAAGGTAATAAAACAAAACAGCTTAAAAATTTCTCATTCTTTGAAAATCTTTTCTTTGGCAAATTGTATTCACTCTTAATATTTATTCGACAATTTATTCTTATTTTATGATAAAAATAATCGTAAAACAAGAGCACTGTCTTAAAAGCGATAGGATTTGCAGTAAAGGTGACGTTTTGCCAGTGGGAAATAAATTTTCCATTTCATCCTTTTTGAAGTGTCCGGATCGTAGGAAGGGAGCCGAGGTCTTTCATGTCTGCTGGAAGGTATAGTCAATTCAGAAGATCGAAAGGCAACAAAGAGGGGGTCGACTTTCCAAGGGTTGGAAAATTTCGAGATTTACACTCGGACTAAAAGCTAGGATGGTTTATCGGTCAGACGCTTTATCCACTCAACCAGGTCGTCTTTTGCTGCAGTGTTGGAGTCTCATGTAAAATACGTCCGGTATTGAACGGCAGGAACAAGGGTCGCTACATACTTTCATCCCTGCAACGACTCTCGTCTTACAGACAACTCGAAGATTTCTCCAAATGGGAAACCTCTGTTCGACTTTTATGACTTTAATATCATTCCTTCTCTCTGATCAAATTTCTGCTGCATTTACAAATATACCGAGTGCATACTACGTAGATAAAGTTTTTATATTCCTCAGTGGAACTATTCGAACAATTATTATATAACTAACAACATTAATGCGCGCCCAAGCGCACGACACTTTTTGCATTGTTTTTGGTCGTTTAAAACTATAAATTTTTGCAAATTCAAATAATGAAAATTACGAAATTGAAGAGTATATCTGAGAAACGAGGAAAATAATTGAGAGTTAAAAACAAAATTCGAAATATGGCTACATAATTACACAATTGAAAAGAAGGGTTTAAAAAATTAAACAATAAATATTAAATTTAAACAAAATAGTTGACAAATTATAGGAATTAAAAATAATATGTTATATACAGCTTAAAATTTGTCATTCTTTGGAAATTTTTTCTTTGGCAAATAAATTATAAATTAGGTTATAACTTATTTCCTAAATAATAAAGATTGGAAATAATTGCAGATTGAACAACTGGATTGAAAATCGTAAAAAATAACTGAAATTGAAGAAAAGAATAAAAAATTGAGGAAATTAATTTTCAATTTAATAAATAAATTGAAAATTTAAGATATAAATTAAAATTTGAAAACATAATTGTTAATTAAAAAGAAAAATTACAAATTGACGAAAATAATTGACAATTGAAAACAAAATTCAAAAAAATAGCTAGATTAATACACAATCAAAAAAATAATTTAAAAATTAAAAAATAATTATTAAATTTTAAGATAATAATTGAAAATTGAAAAAATTGGAGAAAATAATTGAAAATTGTGGGAAATAATTAATAAATAATTCAAGGAAATAGTTGAAAAATAACGAAAATAATTGAGAGTTGAAAACAAAATTAGAAATATGGCTACATAATTCCACAATTGAAAAGAATAGTTTAAACATTAAACAATAAATATTAAATTTAAACAAAATAGTTGAAAAATTATAGGAATTAAAAATAATATGATATATACAGCTTAAAATTTGTCATTCTTTGGAAATATTTTCTTTGGCAAATAAATTATAAATTATTTCCTAAATAATAAAGATTGGAAATAATTGCAAATTGAACAACTGGATTGAAAATCGTAAAAAATAATAGAAATTGAAGAAAAGAATAAAAAATTGAGGAAATTAATTTTCAAGGTTATAATAAAAATTGAAAATTGAAAAGTTAAGATATAAATTAAAATTTGAAAACATAATTGTTAATTAAAAAGAAAAATTACAAATTGACGAGAATAATTGACATTTAAAAACAAAATTCAAAAAAATTCCAAGATTAATACACAACCAAAAAAAAATTTTAAAATTTAAAAATTAATTATTAAATTTTAAGATAATAATTGAAAATTGAAAAAATTGTAGAAAAAAATTGAAAATTGCGGGAAATAATTAATAAATAATTCAAGGAAATAGTTGAAAAATGACGAAAATAATTGAAAAATTGAAGAAAATATGTGAAAAATTGCGAAAATAATTGTCAATTGAAAAAAAATCTAAAAATGGCTAGATTAATAGACAACTAAAAAATATAACTCAAGAAATTAAACACAAAATATTAAATTTAAACAAATTAATTGCAAATTGAAAAATTAAGAAAATTATAGGAATAATTGTTGGAAACATTCCATATTTAACAACTGGATTGAAAATCGAAAAAAATATAATTATAACTGAAAAAAATAGAAAATTGAAAAAAAACAATTAAAAATTGAAGATGGAATTAAAATTTTAAGAAGATACTTAAAATTTAAAAAAAATAAATGCAAAAAGCCGAGAATTAATTAATATAGAAGAAAACAATTGAAAACTGAAAAATGGAAATAAAAATTATAAAATTGAATTGAACGTTAAAGAAAAGTATTCAACATTTGTATTTAAAATTAAAGAAACTTAATGATAATCGAAAAAAATAATAGAAAAAAGGCTATAATTTTTTAAATGTAAATGAAATAATTGACAATTAAAAAGTGGAATTTAAACATATGATGAAAATAACTTATAATTGAAGAGAATAGTTCTAGAATTGAATAATTGAATTAAAATTTTAAAACAATTTTTATAAGTGAAAAAAATAATTGAAAAAATACGAGAATTATTGAATATTGAAGAATTAATTGAAAATCGATAAAAATAATTGAAAATTAAAGAAAATAATTAAAAATTGAAGAAATAAATTGTAATTCAAGAATATAATGGAAATTTCAAGAAAATAATTAATAATTAAAAGAAAAATTACAATATAACGAAAATAATTAAATATTTACGAAAATAATTAACTATTAATAAAAAATAATTAACATTTAAAAAAAAATCAAAAAATGGTAGGAATAATCGTCATTTGAACAAAAAAAATTTTTAAATTGATGAATAATCATAAAGTTGAAGGGAAATAATAAATTGTAAATTGAAAACTTATGAAAATAATAAAAAAAAAATTGTTAAAAAAATGAAAATTTAAGAAATCAGTTTGAAATTGATTGTATTGAAATTTCAAGAAAATATTTGATAATTGAGAAAATGCGAGAATTGTTGAATTTTGAATAAAATAATTGAAAAACGAAGAATGCAATTGAAAATTGAAGAAAATAATTAAAAATCAAAGAAAAAAATTAAAGATTAAAGAATTAAATATGAACTTTTAAAAAAATAGTTGAGAATTGAAAGAATAATTAGGAAATGACTAAAATAATTAAATATTTAAAAAAATTATTGAGAAATGAGTAAAATAATTAATAATTAAAAGAAAAATTCGAAATATTATTAATTTAAAATTTAATTAATTTAAAAGCAGTTTTTAAAAAGTATCTGATTCAAAACAAAAAATATCTATGTGTGAATACCTTCAGAGATTGACAGAATGAAAGAATAAATGAAGGAATAAATGAATCTTGTGGATTATTATTATAGATATAATAGTATAATAATAGCATAATGATGTAATAAAATACTCAGAATATTTTGTGATCAAATAATCGAGTGGCAGTAATCACAGTGTGTATTTTTTGTTTCATTTTAATCGAAGAAGAGAATATCGACCATGAAACAAAAGAAACTTTTTTTCAAAAAATAAGAGAGAAAACCTTTTTTTTAAAAAAAAGTTTCTCTTGTTTTAAAATTAACCTTTTGGAAATACAGAGACAAATACTGCCTGTAGAAAATACAAAGGGTACATCTGTCTCTAAATGTGAGAAAATATAAAAAAGTTTAAATTGTAAAAAGAGATAAATAATGGAAATAACTTGTGAAAAACCAAGAAATTTTTTTAAAAAATCTTGCAATACAACAAAAAAAAAGAAAAAAAACTGGAAAACGAAAGGTTTTAAATACATTTAAAACAAGCCGGGGATTATTAAATTCAATTTATAAGTACCTAAACAAAATTTTTTTGTTGAAAGAAACAAATTTCTCAAAAAATCAAAATTTAATAAAATTCTTTGTAATGGTTATTTAGTTTATACACTGTTAAAAAAAAGAAACGTACTTTACACCAAAAAGTGCGAAGAAAATGCAATGCATCCTTAAAAGTGTTGATTTTTTGTAAGTTACACTTTTAAATTGCAACGCCAGTGTTACGGTGCGAAGTTGTTATGACACATGAGACATCAACACTGATTGGTGCGAGTGCCACTCGCGATTACACATAACCTACAATCACATCCATAAAAACACAAATTCTAAACTATCAATACATATTTTTACTCAAAAGTCATACACTCAAGTTAATATTTAAAATTGTCAAGAGCACAAATGATATTACACACAGCTAAACAACAAAGCCACAAACGTTTTAATGGTTATGCTCAACAGAATTGACAACGCAAACATAACATATGACCATATGCAGGGATCACAGTTTCTAACCTTTTTCACCTAATCCCCTTTTTTCCCCCTTTTCCCCTTATTTTCCCCTTTTTTTTAGAAAAATCACCTAAAACACCTAAAATCAACATTTTTCTCTTCTTTGACCTTCTTTTTTTAAAAAAGTTTATATTTTTTCACTTTCGGAAATGCAAAAATTTATCCTTTTTTAGGGTGTCTGTAGAATGATGAGAAAGTAGTTATTGAATTTAAATGTTTAAAAATAATTTTTAACTTGAAATGGTTTTTTATTATTATTTATTGAACTTATTTACATTTTAAACAGGAAACATAAAAAAATCATAAATAAATTAAAATTATTTTAAAAAGTTATATAATTTTCTTATTACCATGTATTCTTAATTTATTAATTAAAGCAAATTAATTTATTGGATAAAAAAATTTTTTAATAAATATTTTTTACTCGTTTTAAACAAATATTACTAGTTTTGCATCATAAAATAAAACCATGTATTCTTGCTGAAATACATCAAATTTATTTTATTAGATGAAAAAAAATTGTTTATGAAATATATTTATTTATTTCAAACAAAAATTAATTGTTTTGAATTAGAAAATATAAAAGTATAATAAAAGAGATTAATAAAAATAATTTGAATTGATTTTGTTATATTTCGCTGAAAGATATTTAATTTAATTTCTTTAACATTATATCAGAAAATTTTACATCACAGATTTTTATGTTTCCTGAACGGAGAAAATGTTTCAGATAAAGTTTACCATGTTAGCATGATACACCTCGGATCAAAGTGATTTTTAGAAAACTTTACCATTCAATTTATAATAGAAATTATTCAAGAATTAGAAAGGTTTTATACAAAAATATGGATACACATCACTCTCCAGCATGGTAATTTGATGGTCGGAGGGCGATTCCTCGATTGCCAGAAAGTTGAGTAGTATTATACACAGCACGTGGGAAAACTTTACCATGCTGGATGACAAGGCGCTGAGCTCGAATTCTTGACAATGTTCTTGTCAAGGCTCCTGCTCACCAGCATGGTAAAGTTTTGCCAACTAGATGATCTTTTCTATTCAACCAAAAAATAAAAAGATTTCCTTCATATTAATTACAGATTTATTTCCTATAGAGATTACTTATTTCGCTAATTATAATTACATTTAACGATACAATCACGATCATAGTTTTAACCTTAAGGTTAATTTAATATTCTTTTGAACTATATACAAGACGCGATTTACCTAAACTAAACTTACGCCGCAATATACAAATATCTAAATACACATTCACGCACACCGAACACGCTCGAATACATTTGGAATTAGAGATTCAAACTTTCCTTATATACTAACTGAGTAGAATTGTATCCCTTTATGAGAAACGGTTTTAATTCTTATATCTTTAGACTGAATAATTTTAATTTAAAACAATTATGTGTTAATTATTGCTTCCTTCCTTGATCAATTTTTTATATAAATCAAGTTTCAAAATTTTGGTAATTTCTATTAAATCTTTCTTTTTTGTCTTGCAATAATCTGTGAATCAAATTCAAAATGTTAATTTAGAACTTATTTTGTATTTTAAATTCTAAAAAGTACGACCAAAATATTATATTAATGTCAAATAGTTTTTTAATTTAAAAAAAAGTTTTATTTAATGTATAAAGTTATAATTATGCAGTTCATTAATTAAATAAAACTTAAAGGTCTTGTTATAAAAATAACTTGTAGATATTTTAAAAAATATTTTTTATAATGTGTACAAATTTAACAATTATCTAAATATTAAAAATAGGTGTAATTAACAAAATCTTTGACTTTATCTTTTATTCACTTTAGATCAATTTCACTTGTGTTAATTTCGATTTCCGAGACTCCTGTATTATATAATTTTTAAATAAAGTAATTTAATAATTAGATAGAAAATTCTTATTTATTAAAATTTTAATTCTTACAATGTTTAAAAAACCAAATATTCATTTATTAAAAATATATTATATGTATTATATATAAAAATATTAATATAAATGTTATTTAATATAATAATTTTTATAGAAACAAATTTGTATTTTCTGCATTAAAAGTTTAATAACCTAGAAAATCCTATCTGTTCTTTTAATCTGAATTAGTTAAAAATAATTAATTATTAATAATAATCAGAATTTTACTAAAATATTATCTATTTTGATATAACTTAAAAATAAACTAAACTAATAATTATTTATTTTTTACTAAATGATTAGTAGAAATATAGCTATTTGAATTAATAGCTAACTTTTTGATTTCAAGCTAGTTATTTTTAACTAACTCAGATTTAGAGAATTTGTTAAACGTTATTTACGAAAATAAATATTATTTTGAATAAGAATTTGAACAAATAAAAGTTATTACAACTAAAAATTGAAAGTAATGAATTAAGTAGATCTTATAAAGGTATAATAAATGAAAAGTAAGAAAAATAATAATTTTAAAAAATGACATTTAGCTATTTAAAAATAGTAAAGAGTAAAAATTACCATAATTGAAAATTTTCAAAGCAAGAAAGAAACTTTAAAATATAAAAAATCTGCCTTTAAATTACAAGAAATTTTTATTTAACAAAATTTACAAACATAGAAGTTTAGAAGTTGTAAAATATATGTTTGATAGTTTAATTTTACAATGATAAAAAAACCAAGAAAAGCATCATATCTGAAATATTTTAGGTAATTTTCTTTTTAATTAATGTAAAATACAAATATTGTTTAATTTATTATAAAATTTATTATTTTAGTATTAAATGTAAATAAATATTAAGAATTAAACTATTTACAGAAATACACAATTAAAGAATCAAAATAATATAAGAATTTAAAAAATAAACTAATTGAAAGAGTAGTCAGTAAAATATGAAATATCTAACAAGTTTTCGTTTAAAATTTGTTTGTCATAGTTGCATGTTATATAATTCAACGTAAGCTAGGCTAGCCTCTAATATAAGTATTAAAATTAATAATTTAAAGATCATTCTTTTTCCTTTTAATAGAAAGAGTTCTTGTGGAATTAACAGACAAATAATATGTGATCGCATCTGCAAATTAAAAATGGAAAAAGAGGGAGAAAGTTTGATTTATCATGCGATAGGAATAAATTCCGAGTTTTGAGGAGAGTTTACCATGCTGGAGAGTCATTGGACTTGACGCTGAGCCCGAACTCCGATTACCCGTAGCATGGTAAACTTCTGCACATTTCTCGGCAAACTCTTTTCAACTTTAATGCACATTTTACAGCTTTAAGCGAGTAGTCTTTTTCAGTCTACTTTTGACTCTCAAGTACCACGTATATGGGAAAATTTTTCTTATTTTTTGAAAATAACTATCAGAATTTTGAACACAATATCTCAATTGTAACTTTGATCCGAGGTCCTGCATATAATATGGGAAAGATTACCTCAAACGTTTTCCCCGTGTGTTTAAAATCTAATTATTAAATAAATAAATTAAAAAACCATTTGAAGTTGAAAATGATTTTTAAAAATATTTAATTGCAACAACCATCTTCTCGTCATTGAACAGACAACCTATTAAAAGATAAATTTTTGTATTTCCGAAAGTGCTCTTTCTTTTGAAATTTTCATTAACAAATTAAACAAAAAAAGACTAAATTACTTAATAAAACTGTTTTGAAAAAAAGAAACATTAAAATTTTGTAAAAGAAAACTTAAATTATTAATATAACCCTTTTTTCTTAATTTCCAAAATCCCCTTTTTGAAAATCGAAATCCCCTTTTTTACCTAAAATTGAACGAAGAAACCACTGTGATCCCTGCCATATGACATACCAATTTTTTGTAAAAGAGAATATATTTTTCAAATTCTATTCTATGTGGCACTTAAAGATCCTACGTATTTTTTAAATTCTTGAACATATGTTCAAATAAAAACAAAATTTAAGAAGAAATTAACAAAAATATATTTATAATTCATGGAAACAAAAACGGTTCTAAGACTAGACAATTTTTGTAAAGCACAATATTTACTTGAAATTCTATTCAACAAGGCACAAAAAGTTGCTAAATATTTTTCAAATATTCTTTAAGATATTCTAATTTTCTAAATTCAAAACTCTATTTAATGATATTCTTATAAATTATGGAAACAAAATCAGGTTTTAGACTACAGACCAAATAAAAATTTTTGTAGAATTGAATATTTTTTAAACATTCTATGGCAAATAAATTTTCCAAATATTATTTTAGAATCTTTAAGAAAATCCAAATTCAGAATTGTATTTAAACAAAAATAGATGATATTTTTATAATTTATGAGAACAAAATCGGGTTTTAGACCAGAGACCAAATGTCAATTTTTGTAGAATCGAATATTTTGTACACGTTCTATGGCAAATAAATTTCCTAAATATTATTTTAGAATCTTTAAGAAAATCCAAATTCAGAACAATAAAAAGAATAGCTGATATCTTTATTATTTATGAGAAGAAAATCAGGTTTTAGACCAGAGACCAAATGTCAATTTTTGTACAATCGAACATTTTTTACACATTCGATGTCAAATAAATTTCCCAAATATTATTTTAGAATCTTTAAGAAAATCTAAATTCAAAACAAAAAAAAAAAGATGATATTTTTATAATTTATGAAAACAAAATCAGGTCTTAGACTAGACACCAAATATCAATTTTTGTAGAATCGAATTTTTTTTTACAAATTCTATGGCAAATAAATTACCCAAATATTGTTTTCGAATCTTTAAGAAAATCCAAATTCAGAACAATAAAAAAAAAATTGATGATATTTTTATAATTTATGAGAACGAAATCGGGTCATAGACCTGAGACCTAATATCAATTTTTGTAGAATGAAATATTTTTTACACATTCTATGGAAAAGAAATTTCCTAAATATTATTTTAAAATCTTTAAGAAAATCCAAATTCACAACAATATTTAACCAAAATTGCTGACATTTTTATTATTTATAAGAAGAAAATCAGGTTGTATACCAGAGGCCAAATATCAATTTTTGTACAATCGAATATTTTTTACACATTCGATGTCAAATAAATTTCCCAAATATTATTTTAGAATCTTTAAGAAAATCCAAATTCAGAACAATAAAAAAAATTGATGATATTTTACAATTTATTTGAACGAAATCGGGTTTTAGACCTGTGACCAAATATCAATTTTTGTTGAATCGAATATTTTTTACACATTCGATGGCAAAGAAATTTCCCAAATATTATTTTACAACCTTTAAGAAAATCCAAATTCAGAATTGTATTTAAACAAAAATAGATGATATTTTTATAATTTATGAGAACAAAATCGGGATTTAGACCAGAGACCAAATGTCAATTTTTGTAGAATCGAATATTTTGTACACGTTCTATGGCAAATAAATTTCCTAAATATTATTTTAGAATCTTTAAGAAAATCCAAATTCAGAACAATAAAAAGAATAGCTGATATCTTTATTATTTATGAGAAGAAAATCAGGTTTTAGACCAGAGACCAAATATCAATTTTTGTAGAATCGTTTTTTTTTTACAAATTCTATGGCAAATAAATTACCCAAATAGTGTTTTCGAATCTTTAAAAAAATCCAAATTCAGAACAATAAAAAAAAATTGATGATATTTTTATAATTTATGAGAACGAAATCGGGTCATAGACCTGAGACCTAATATCAATTTTTGTAGAATGAAATATTTTTTACACATTCTATGGAAAAGAAATTTCCTAAATATTATTTTATAATCTTTAAGAAAATCCAAATTCACAACAATATTTAAACAAAATTGCTGATATTTTTATTATTTATGAGAAGAAAATCAGGTTTTAAACCAGAGACCAAATGTCAATTTTTGTACAATCGAATATTTTTTATACATTCTATGGCAAATAAATTTCCCAAATATTATTTTAGAATCTTTAATAAAATCCAAATTCAGAACAATAAAAAAAATTGATGATATTTTAATAATTTATGAGAACGAAATCGGGTTTTAGACCTGAGACCAAATATCAATTTTTGTAGAATCGAATATTTTTTATACATTCTATGGCAAATAAATTTCCCAAATATTATTTTAGAATCTTTAATAAAATCCAAATTCAGAACAATAAAAAAAATTGATGATATTTTAATAATTTATGAGAACGAAATCGGGTTTTAGACCTGAGACCAAATATCAATTTTTGTAGAATCGAATATTTTTTACACATTCTATGGAAAATAAATTTCCTAAATATTATTTTGTAATCTTTAAGAAAATCCAAATTCAGAACAATATTTAAAAAAAATAGCTGATATTTTTATTATTTATGAGAAGAAAATCATTTTTTAGACCAGAGAGCAAATATCAATTTTTGTAGAATCGAATATTTTTTACACATTCGATGGCAAATAAATTTCCCAAATATTATTTTAGAATCTTTAAGAAAATCCAAATTCAGAATTGAATTTAAAAAAAATAGAAGACATTTTTATAATTTATGAGAACAAAATCAGGTTTTAGACCAGAGACCAAATATCAATTTTTGTTGAATTGAATATTTTTTACACATTCTATGGCAAATAAATTTCCCAAATATAATTTTAAAATCTTGAAGAAAATCGGTATTCAGAAAAAAAAATAGCTGATATTTTTATTATTTACGAGAAGAAAATCAGGTTTTAGACTGGAGAGCAAATGTCAATTTTTGTAGAATCGAATATTTTTTACCGATTCTATGGCTAATAAATTTACCAAATATTATTTTAGAATCTTTAAGAAAATCCCAAATTTAGAACAATATTTAAACAAAATTGCTGATATTTTTATTATTTATGAGAAGAAAATCAGGTTTTAGACCAGAGACCAAATGTCAATTTTTGTACAATCGAATATTTTTTATACATTCTATGGCAAATAAATTTCCCAAATATTATTTTAGAATCTTTAATAAAATCCAAATTCAGAACAATAAAAAAAATTGATGATATTTTAATAATTTATGAGAACGAAATCGGGTTTTAGACCTGAGACCAAATATCAATTTTTGTAGAATCGAATATTTTTTACACATTCTATGGAAAATAAATTTCCTAAATATTATTTTGTAATCTTTAAGAAAATCCAAATTCAGAACAATATTTAAAAAAAATAGCTGATATTTTTATTATTTATGAGAAGAAAATCATTTTTTAGACCAGAGAGCAAATATCAATTTTTGTAGAATCGAATATTTTTTACACATTCGATGGCAAATAAATTTCCCAAATATTATTTTAGAATCTTTAAGAAAATCCAAATTCAGAATTGAATTTAAAAAAAATAGAAGACATTTTTATAATTTATGAGAACAAAATCAGGTTTTAGACCAGAGACCAAATATCAATTTTTGTTGAATTGAATATTTTTTACACATTCTATGGCAAATAAATTTCCCAAATATAATTTTAAAATCTTGAAGAAAATCGGTATTCAGAAAAAAAAATAGCTGATATTTTTATTATTTACGAGAAGAAAATCAGGTTTTAGACTGGAGAGCAAATGTCAATTTTTGTAGAATCGAATATTTTTTACCGATTCTATGGCTAATAAATTTACCAAATATTATTTTAGAATCTTTAAGAAAATCCCAAATTTAGAATTGTATTTAAAAAAAATATATATGATATTTTTATAATTTATGGGAACAAAATCAGGTTGTATACCAGAGGCCAAATATCAATTTTTGTATGACTGAATATCTTTTCTAATTTCTATTCTATGTGTCATATAAATTTCCCAAATTTTAATTGTTATTTTTTAAGATATTTAATTTTTAATACCTGTATTTAAAAAAAATTATATGATATTTCTATAATTTATGGAATCAAAAACAGGTTTTAGAATAGAGACAAAATATTAATTTTGGTCAAACCGAATATTTTTTTCGAATTTTATTCTATGTGGCACATAAATTTCCTAAATATTATTTTAGATTCATTAAGATATTTTAAATTCAGAAATGTATTTTATAAATTATAAAAATATCATTTAATTTTTTTAAATACAATTCTAAATTTAAAATATCTTTAAGAATCTAAAAAAATAATTGGGAAATTTATGACACATAGATTAAAATTTGGAAAAAATATTCTGTTTTACAAAAATTGATATTTTGTGTCTATTCTAAAACTTGTTTTTGTTTCGATAAAATTTAAAAATATAATCTAATTTTTTTTAATACGTTCTTATTTTAACACAGCCTAAGGAATTGCTAAACATATTTAGCAAATTTATATACCACATAGAATAGAATTTGGAAAAAGTATTCGGTTTTACAAAAATTGATATTTTGTCTCTATTCTAAAACCTGTTTTTGTTTTAATAAATTATAGAAATATCATCCAATTTTTTTTAAATACATTTTGAGTTTGGAATATCTTAAAAAAACTAAAACAATATTTTGGATATTTATTTTCCACATAGAATACATTTTGTAAAAAACATTCGATTCTACAACAATTGATATTTTTCTCTATTATAAACCCTGTTCCTGTTTTTCTAAATTATAAAAATAAATTCCCATTGTTTTTAAATACAATTCTGAATTTAAAATATCTTAAAGAAGCTGAAATAATATTCGGGAAATTTATATGCCACATGGAATAGACTAGAGAATTGAATAAATTGATATGACATTATTTTCAATACTTTGTTTAGGTTATGTCGTCGAGTAATCTTTTTTTGTTTTTATTTAGTTCTGTGTTTTATTGTTTTTCACTTTATATATTAAGTTACATTAGGTATATTATGTTTTTGATAAACTGGATTTATCATATTTAAATATTTAGTAATCATTTAGTTTACTAGTAATGGGCTGTTTCAATTTTGAACGTGGGAAAAACATGTCGCGCGTTCGCGCATCGGAAACTTCTAGTCATGTCATATATATAGTTGTCTGCTAGTGGATTCAATGAAAACAAAAATTAGAAGAAAACGTAAAAATGGCTATTCTCAGGTGTTGACAAAGGGGGCGAAGAGAGGGACAGTTAGACAAAGAAACTGACAATCGCACTTTTTGGTGCGATTTGATAGTCCGTTTACACCGCTTGGTTGTAAATGCCAATTTGTTTTAAGTTTACACTCGGCCGGTGTAGTGCACGGCCAAAATCGCACCGATTTCTTAACACCGGTGTAAAGTTGTAAGCGCATATATCATTTTTTTAACAGTGTATATATTATATTATAATATACTATTTTATATTATATTATTATAATTATATTATTTATAATCAAAAACAGATGAACTTTTCCGAAAAACTCTGAGAAATTATAACAAAGAGAAAATTGCAAAAAGTAATAAAAATGTTATATATGTAAATGCAAACATAAGATAATGGAAGCAAGTCTAATAAAATAAGAGAAAATGTAAAATAACGAAAAAACCTTGACACAAATGAAAATATTGTTCAAAAATTAAAAAATTAGAAAAATAGTTTTAAAAACTTGAGTAAATTTACAGAAATATGAGAACAAGTTTGTAAATTTATAAGCAGTTGAAAAAATCTGAAAAAGAGGTAATTAAATAATACCTCCCGTCCAAAGATAAAAAGGAACGAAAAATTTACTAAAATAAGGTAGAAATCTACAAAGAACTCGGTAAATTTGAACAAAGCTTAAAGACTTAAAATTACTCGAAATGAAAAAAATTACATAAAGTTGGAAAAGTGACAAAAGTATATAAAACAATTTTTTTTAATTCAAGGATTTAAGAAAACATTTGTTCAAAAATTTTGAAAATAAATAGGAGAAATGAAAGAAACATAGTGGACATTTTAGTATTCCTAAAGAGATTGAACAGAAGTCAAGAGTAATTTCAATTTGGATTATTATTTTTAGTTTGAGGGCTGGATAATGACGTCACTGGTATAGAAAATTTTTTTCCGTAAAGTTTTTTTTAAAATATGTAATATTTTTCCATTTAACTTTGTGGGATTACGTAATATATGATTAGAAAGGTTTTTCTGGCCCAAATTAGTTTGAATTTTGCCTGAAAATTATTGTTTAACAAAGGTCGCTGATTTTTTAAAACATTAAAAAGTTGATTATAAAGTAAAAATCAAACAAACTTGGGTCAAAGAGACCTTCCTAATGATATTTTTAGTAATTCTACAAAGTATAGTGTCAAAATATTTAATATTTTAGGAAAGAGTTTATAAAAAAATTTTGCCTACATCAGTGACTATATTTTCCATCATATAACCTTAAATCAATTAAAATTATAGTTATAAATTGGAACTTTCAGTTAATTAAAATTTATAGTAACTGAAACTTAAATCGATTAAATTAAGGATGAATTAAAATTTGAAAGAAAAATGAGTTTAGATTCGGAAAAGATTCGAATCAAGTGTATAAACCAATGAGGTGAATTATATAATTTTATATATTAAAAAATCAAGCAATCATATTAATTTAAATTTAAATTTGTTGTAATTGACATTTTTAACTAGATTTTAAACTGAAATTTAGTTCAATGAAACTTAGAAGTCAAATGAAGAATAAAATGTATATTTATGTAGTAAAATTCCAACTAAAAATAAATGAAAAATTATCTAAAATGGACTAAATAAAAATACATTGACAAAACAAATGAAGAACAATTTCTGCCTTAAAATTGTATTTTCATTTTCTATATTTTAGATTTTGCATTTATTTTTATGTCCATATATTCACTCACCTATAACCACTCTATCTTCGTCTGACAAAACTCGACCATTACTACTTAAAATCGACGAAAAATAAAAATGTACCTCCTATACAACATCTTGCGATATCTTCACATAAATTAATACCAATTTAATTAATATTACCATAGTTCTTTCATTATTAAAATTTAAAGAACAATTTTATAATAAAATTTCTCTATAATTTAAGAAACATTAAACGATTCTTTATGGACCACCTTTTTACTCCATTTATTTCACGTTTCTGCAATTCCTTTCATGTTTTCATTTCCTGGTAGATATGGTGAAAAATGAGTAAAGCATTAACGTTAGGAGGTAACTTTATCAAGAAATTCAAGATCTAAAATAACAGTGGGAAAGAACAAGAAAGGTGCGCAGTGTCTCATTATCACGAAAAGGTCTGGCATTATCAGGAAAGGAATTAATAAAAGGTGCTTTCAATGGTTTCCTCAATGAGTGAGGGAAGATAATTTTCCGGATGGTGCTCCATCACCCCAGCAGACACTTTTGTATTACGTATACCTGTATATAACTGTGTATAAATACATATATGTATTCCTTCTGAACGAAGAATATCCACGTGTTGTATACATATATACAACATAATCTAAACATGAGCATTGTGCAGTATACACATATATTGCGAAACCTTGGAAGAGGGTTGAGTATCGCAGGTGGTTTAACAAACCCCATATCATGCTTGCCATCCTAGAAATTTACCTTTGAAACCCAGGAATTTGCTTCAGTGTCACTTAGGTAACTATTAAGGAAGAAATTGACTAAAATTAACTATATCTATACAGTTTTTTACAATTTTTCAATTAGTAAATCAGTTTAATCAAGTTGCAATCAAAAATCAAATTTTTGATAATTTCGTAATGAAATTTGTCATTTTGATAATTTAAAACTAAAATAAAAATTTCTATGGGCTGATAAAAATCATGATTTTTTATGTATTAAATTAGTATATAAAATATGTTCAAATGTTTATTGGTATCTCTCTAAATCTGAATTTGGTAAAAATAACTAATTATAAAGCAAAAACTCAGTCACTAAGTGAAATAGTTATATTTCTACTAATTATTTAGTAAAAAATAACTAATTATCAGTCAAATCCATTTTTAGGTTATGTCATAATTACTAATATTTTATTATACAACAAGACGAACAAAAAGGACATCTATAAATAAATTTCTTCAATTATTAACGTTTCGAAGCTGAACCCAGCCTCCTCTTCAGAATTTTATTGTGTTATTTTCTAAAATACAATATATATAATTTAATTCTTTTTTAAAAAAATTTGACTACACAATAATTATTTTTTCTTTTAAATTACATTAAAAAACATATAAAAATAAACTCACCAAAAACATATAAATTTCACAATCTCGTTAAGCCATCAACACATTATACAGTCAAAAAAATACGTCAAATATAAAACATTTTATTTTTTTATATATAAAAACGATTCCAACCGTCATTATATATATTGTATTTTAGAAAATAACACAATAAAATTCTGAAGAGGAGGCTGGGTTCAGCTTCGAAACGTTAATAATTGACGAAATTTATTTATAGATGTCCTTTTTGTTCGTCTTGTTGTATAATAATAATTTGGAAGGACGTAAAAATTTGTATACTAATATTTTAGTAAAATTCTTTTTAATTAGTCATATTTTACTAATAATTAGTTATTGTTAACTGATTCAAATTTAGAGATTAAGTAGAATATTTTTTGAACTGCGAGAAAATTTAATAAGAAATAATGAAGAATAAAACATTTAGTCAAAATCAAACAAATTATGTCGAATGTATGAGGAGATTTCAAAAAAATATTTTTATATTCATTTAATCGCAAAATTAAGAAAACTATGTAAAAACAAAGAAAAAATAAATATATTTAAAAAAAAAACGTAAAAAGATATCAGAACAGTCTATTAGAAAAATGAGAAAAATTTTTTAAATCAAAAAAGTCATGGACAAAGAATTTAAAGTTCCGGACGTTCAAATGAACAAAATTATTATTTTAACATTTTCCAAATTCAAATTTAACTAAAAATAATTTTTTCATACCAAGACAGCGATTTGGATATTTTAAGATTTAAATTCCTTTCTTATATCTTGGGTTGCAAAAGTTATTTTTTAAAATAATTACATGGGAAAATATGTCATTCAAATGAACGTTTGGAACTTAAGGGATATCATGGGAATCATTAAAAAAATAAAGAAAAATTAAAAAAACAAAACAAGACAAGATTGAAACAGTGACATAAAAATATATAAAAAAGTAGAAACTCTTTTCAAAAAATTAAACTATTTACGTATATTTTTTAAGGTTAAAATAAATAAGAAAATAATTTTAAAAAAACGTTGAAATATATTACTTAAGAGAACAAAAAATTTAAATTAAAAAAATTAGAGAATTATTTTACAAATTGAATAAAAAAAAAGAATGAATAAAGCTTTGGAAAATTTAAAAAAATTGTAAAAGAAAAAAAATGTATGAAATAGAATAACGATGTTAAAATTGGAATATTTAGTACCAAATTAAATTTACATAATATAAAATGAAAGAATAAAAGTCTTTAAGAAAGTATAGAATACTGAAAAATTTAAGAAATGTAGATAAAAGTAGATATCGAATTAATATTTTCAAAAATTTGTAATTACAATATATAAACTAAACAAGTTAAAAGACGGATAAATGTTTCTGAGTAATAGAAAAATAATGACATAAATTAAAGCGTTAATTAAAACGCAAGGAAGGACTAAAAAAATTGTGGAACAACAAGAAAATTAAGAAAATAGAAACAAAATGGAGAAATGTTTAACAAACTGTAAAAAAAGTAAAAAGTACAAAAAAGATAAATAAACAGAGCACAAAAGAAATTTAAAAATCTTTAAAAATAAAAAAGGTTAGTTTGTTATTATATATATTTTTTTTTTCTGTCCACATTTTAAAACTTGAAGTGAAGTTGGTTAGTGTTGATATTTATTCATCTTTTTCTGTCCACGTTTTAAAATCCAAGTGAAGTAAGTCTCGGATTTTTTTTATTAATTTTGATTCTCTTTATCAGAAAATTTTTAAATTGTTTTAGCTTACAGACAAAATATGCAGATTATTGTTACGAAATTATTATTACATTTTTACACCTTTTTCAATTATTTTCTTCAAACTTTAATTATTTTTTTTTTCATATTTGAATTTTTTTGACATTTTTGAATTATTCTCTTCAAATTACAATTATTGTCTTCAAACTTCAATTAATTTCTTAAACTTTCAATTATTTTCCTCAAACTTATAATTTTTTTTTATAACTTTACAATTATTGTCTATAATTTTTTAATTTTTACTCCAATTTTGGATTATTTATTTTAATATTTCAATTGTTTTGTCAAGTTTTCAAGTATTTTCTTCAAATTTTTAATTTTTTTAAAATTATCAATTATTTTTGTCATTTTCAATTATTTTTTCCAATTACAACTATTTTTGTCAATATTAAATATTTTTGACATTTTGGAATTATTTTCTTTAAATTTCTTTTTCTTTAATTTTTTTATTATTGTCATGAATTTATTAACTTTTGAAGATCGGTTTTAAACTATTTATACGTTATTCAATTAGTTTCTTCACATTTTAATTATATCGTTAATTTTTCAAAATTTCAAATAATGTATTAAATTTGTTATTTTTTTACTTCATTTTTGAATATAATTCTCATTTTTCATTAATTTTTTTCTAAATTTCAGTTATTTTTGTCACTATTCACCTATTTTCTACACATGTACATTTTTTGATATTTTTTAATTATTTTTGTCAAATTTTAATTTTTTTCTTGAAAATTCTATTATTCTTTTTAATTTTTCAACTATTGTCTAAAAAGTGTAAATTTACACCAGCTTTTATAATTATTTATTTTATTATTTAATTAGTTTCTTTACATTTTACTTATTTCTTCAATATCTCAATTATTGCACGAAAATTTAAATTTTTTACACCAGTCTCAAACTTTTGTTTCAAATTTCAATTATATTTTTGACATTCTTTAATTATTTTTTTGTAACTTTAATTATTTTTGAAACATTTCAATTATTTACTTTAAATTTCAATTATTTCGTTTTAATTTTTGTCATCATTTTTTGATTTTTAATCAATTTTTCAATTGGTTTTGTCATTTACAACTTTTTTTTAAATTGAATTATTTTTGTCATTATTAAATTATTTTCTACATATTTCAATTATTTTTGCAATTTTCGAATTGTTTTTTCAAATTTGAATAGCTTTTCCTTCTGGCGCCCTTCAATTTCATATCAGTAATATCAAACTCCATATTGTTTATTCACTTTTTTAATTAAAAAACGTACTATTTAATCACTTTGTTATTTAAAAGCTAACTATTTACTCACTTTTTTAATTTAAAAACTCATTATTTACTCACTTTTTAGAATTAAAAAGTATTTTTTCACTATTTTGAATCTGCAAGCCCACTAGCAGCCCTCCTTATTGGATAAATATTATTTATCGATTTTTTTTATTTATTATTATGGATTAATTTCTAAAATACATGAAAAATTAATCTCGCGCTTGCGCCCGTTATATTTTGCTATTTCTATTAAGGGCATGTGATGATAATGCTAAATTTGTCCGTAAACTTTCTCTTAAAGTACTCAATGTTTTGACACCAAACTTTGTAGAATTACTCAAAATACCATTAGAATGGTCTCTCTGACCCAAATTTATTTCATTTTTATCTTTAAACTAATTTTTTTTTCAATTTTACAATTTTTGGAAAATTTTGAAAAAAATGTAAATTTGAAAAATATTTAGTTTAAAGACAAAAATGAAACAAAATTGGGTCAGAGAGACCATTCAAATGGTGTTTTGAGTAATTCTACAAAGTTTGGTGTCAAAACATTGAGTACTTTAAGAGAAAGTTTACGGACAAATTTAGCATTATCATCACATGCCCTTAAATAATTTGCATGAAAAGAAGAAAATTAAACAGTTTTGAAAAAGTGAAATCTCTTAGAAATCTTGTAAGAATTAGAAAAAGGATTATTGTCAATATGTAAAATAATTAATATTATTTAACTATTATGCAATTTTGTGCATTAATTAAAATTTTAATTAATTGAAATTAAAGAGTTCGAATAAATTGGAATATGCGTTAATTGACGTTTCAAATTTGTTGATTATAATGCCTTAAATATATACAAATTAATACTATTTTTTGCTTTCTTCATATACCAAAAAATTGTAGATCGTGGGTATTTTGATCATCTGTATTAGAACAATTTTTTAAATATTTTTTAAAGAATAAAATATTAAAATTGCTATTTTCAAGATTTATTTACAAATTTCTAGGTTTTTTTAAGGTTTGCGATTTTTTACATGCAGTATTTAGACATCCGGAAAACTGTGCAGTTTTTTTAATTTAAGGGCATGTGATGGATTATGACGTCACTGGTATAAGCAAAATTTGTCCGTTAATTTTCTCTTAAAATATTGAATATTTTGTATCGAAATTTAGAAATATTACTTAAAATATCTTTCGAAAAGTCTCTCTGACCCGAATTCAAATTTTGTCTCAAAATTAATTTTTAGAAAATTTTCCCAAAATTAATTTTGGATCGAATTTTCAACAAATTCGGATCAGAGAGTCCTTCCTAATAATATTTTAAGTAATTCTGACAAATTTTGTGATAAAATATTCAATATCTTAAGAGAAATGTTACGGACAAATTTTGCCCAAACCAGTGTTGTCATACTCCATCACATGCTCTTAAATGATGATTTTAATGCTATCGCCTCAATGATTTAAATGAAACGCAGCCCTGGCGTTTAGAATAAAAATAATCTACCTACTCAAGTTTCTGATAGTTCATCACGGGGGTTAAATTTTTCATTGGAAATCTGTTCCTTTGAGACTTGATGTGTAACAAGGGAAATGGAAATTTTGAACCAGACACAGTAGATAAAACTTCTAATCCTGTTGATTCATTATTCAGTTTTGGAGGATTCATAAGCTAAGTACCTTTTTGTCCATCCCTCAGCAGAATTGTTTTGCAAGCTTAAATATGCAGGGTCTTAAGAGGCTTACGTAACCACAAATCGGGCTACCTAATCGCTGTGACATCGTGACTAAGTATTGGTCGAGTATTAACTCAGCACTGGTTACTCGATCCGAAACTAACTTGACCACGCCACTAAGTACTGCTCAACACCAGCTTTTCCATAAGGAAAATGTTACTTGCTGCCACTAAGTTACAATTAATTTAATCCTTATTACCTCAATATTACTGAGAATATTATCATAACTTTGTCAATTCGTAATTAAATTAACTATTCCCTTTTACTCCAAAGACAAAGAAAACTTTTATTCTCTTTAGCGAATTTGGATTTACACGAAAATTTCATTAAAAAATTATATTTAGGACTTTACTCAATTCAAATAGAGAAATTTTAGGACCTGCATCAAAAAATGTTTTTTGTACTTAAGGTAGTTCTCTCGGGTAAAATTTTTCTTTGAATATTTTTCTAATTGAAATGTTAAAAGAAAAAATTTTTCCGAGAGAACTACCTTAAACATCAAAAAACAAGTAAAAAATGACCAAATTTGAGTTGAGAACCACTGAACCAAGAGAACTACCTTAAAAAAATATTTTCTTTCCGACTGCAAAAACATTTTTCTTGGTGAATTGCAATAAAAATTTTAATAATTTAAAGATATTAGGTAAAATTTAGAATATTATATAATATTTTATATAAATAAAAAGTGAGATTACATCAATTTTGGATTTTTGAGTGATTGAAATTGGAATCGAATAAATTTTATTGAATTTAGCTGGGAAGAATAAAAAATAGGATCAATAATTCAATAAGATGGAAGAAAAGTATTCCTAAAAATTGTTAAAACAGATTTAATTGGAAATAAATTAAAAATTGAATCTGTCAATATTGGAAATTTTATTGAACTGAAAAATTTAAAACAGTGCTGATAAGTTAAAATTTGTAATATGAATGTGACATTTAAATTTTTTTAAAATTAATATAAGAATCCGTTTAAATTTATAACAGTGGATATTTCCGCTTCACTCAAAAAAGCATAAATTTAATACAATAATGGTTGAAATCAAAATTATATATCTTAATTAAAACTCGTCTGAGTGAATATAATTAAAGATTGATAGCCACTCTTTCTAAATCGAATCTGAAAATGAATATGAAATAATAATCAGTGCTCGTCGCTAAAAAATGGTTGTTTATTTAAATTTCGATTTAAATTTATCTATATTGAAATAATCAATCAATCAGTGAAATTTAATTTTGTCATTTTGACACAAAATTTGTCATAGCATATGTTATAATTATTGTTCATCCTAAGAAAATGTTATTTTGTACTCCTACTAAAATAAACGATTTCTCAGGTTTAATTATTCAATAATTGAACTTACTGGATTAATTGACTTTTCTAAAATTAATTGGATTTATTAAAATCGATTATTTAATAAAAAGGACTTTAAAATCTTTGATTTTTGTAAGAGTATAAAATAACATTTTCTTAGGTTGAACAATATAATATGTACAACGAAAAATTTTGTGTTAAAATGATACGGGTCCAAATTTAATTGATTGAATAAGTAACTTTCTTCAGCTACGAATTAGTAAAATTTTACTGATTCAGTTTCAGAGTATTATTGCAAATTTGGAGATAATGTTAAACTAAAATGTGTTTTTTGACATTACAGAAATAATTGAAATTGATTTTAAGAAATTTTAGAAGATACAATGTTTAGAAAAAATTGTAATGAGGCCGAATTTTTTTTGTTAATAACAATTGAGAAGAAGACCTTAACGAAATTTTTTTTTTTTTTAGTTATTTTGATGTTAAATTTAAGTCGTACCTTAATCAATATAAACCATTTAAAATTAACCTTTTCAAGTAAAATTTTTCAAGTCTTGAAATTAAGCATTTTTTTTTTTTTTTTGAAGATTTTTAATAACAAATTAATTATATTTTTATATGATTATCTACAATTCTCCAGTACTTTACAAAATTCTGGAAAAAGTTATAAGAGTTGAAAAAGTGCAAAATTGTATAAAGATATTGTCTTTTTTAAATTTTAAGATGTACCTGTCAGTTCTGGTTGATGATTTTAAGATATTATTTAAAAACTGTATGCCTAATGTCAAACATTACCGACAATAAAAATTAAATAATTTTCTATACCCAAAAATGTGAACACAAATCAAATAAAAACTTCGTTAATTGTCTATTAAAACGGTTTAAAGACGTTTTACTTCATCTTAAGATATAAAAAAGTGTAACTTGAGAAGGTTTCAATTGTGTTGTATTGATTGAAATGTGATTTGAAGTTAATAAAAAAAATGCCAAATATTTGTTCAATGCAACTCATTTATATTTCGATCAATCTATTTCATTCAAAATTAACCTTTTTTAAGTAAAAGAGTTAATCTTAATTCTTTTTGTAATTTTTTTTTAAATTATGCAAGGAGATTACTTTTAAAAGTATTCATTTTTTAATGTCAACGTTTTCAGATTTAGAATTTGTATATATATATATATATATATATTTCTATAAGTTTTGACAAATATATATTTAAAAAATTTATATAATAATGAAGATAATTATAACTTTTTTTATAAAAAATTTTATGTTGTGGCAATTTATAACTTCATTTATTTGCATACTTTTATATGAATTTTTCTAATTCGGCTGTGTCGTTTCTCTGTTGTTTTTTATTTGATAGAAATTTTCTTATGGGGCAAATTTTCCCAAGTTGTTAAATCAACATTTTGAGGAAATATCATAATTTTGTTGCTAGTAAAGAAAATAAAAATTATAAATCATCTTGATTAAATTCAAAGGTATTCAAATTAAAAATTCTTTTCTTAAATTTAACAGTGACAGATCGATTTGTAAAGTCCTTAATATATTGAATTTGTGTTTATTTTTACATTTTTTTTCTACTCAACGTTTTTCTTGGTTTTTCAGGAGAAGAATTATTACGAAACGAAAAATTTAACCCTTTGAGCAACTAAAAAGCTTGAAAATTGTAAAAAACAGGAAATTTTAAACTAAAAAAATGTGCATCTAAACTGAATAAAAAAATTTCAAAAAAAAAAAATCGAAAAATTGCAGAAAGAATATTATAAAAATTTTAAAAATGATTAATATTCTATGTATAAACAGCTGGTATTAATTAATTCTACACAGAGCAATTTTCCCGTATAACACAGAGGAATCCAAAATATCAATGTGGTTATCACTCCAAAGGGATGCCTCACATATCTACCCCAAATGATTCACAAATGAGTCATTCCATTCATTTGACCACCTCCTCGTCCTTAATTAAGACATTGAAGCTGGAAGAAAAAATATATAACGATTAAAATCACCAAGAAAAAGCAACGTGGCTGTGGCCACTCTCTCTTTCAGAAACCATCAAGATAAGGGTCACTTTCTCAAATGGGCTATCGTCGTTCGCAAACAGTCTGGAGGCGGGGGACAGAAATTATGGCGATCCGATAGAAAGACCTCGATCATGATTGTCGAAGGGTGTGGTCACCCCTTGGCAAATGGCTCCTTGATAGGTTAAAATTTCCAGAGAACATGTTGGGATAAACGACAGGGCAATAAATAACAAAAGTGACCAATGACCAGAAGATCAATTGACCTTGTTGCCATAAACGGAAATCAAAATTGT
The DNA here is from genome assembly GCA_037103525.1 of Ganaspis brasiliensis. Classification (NCBI taxonomy): domain Eukaryota; kingdom Metazoa; phylum Arthropoda; class Insecta; order Hymenoptera; family Figitidae; genus Ganaspis; species Ganaspis brasiliensis. Next base: position 1,362,681 of record JAZKLR010000234.1, read on the forward strand.
TGCCACTGACTTTTTGGCCATTCTAGTGTTGAAAGGGACAACGACCAGAGTTATTAGAGTAAAAGGGTCAATGGTCAATGTAATAAAGTGTGGAGAAAAAAGAAAGCTGGAAAAAGAAGGGGAAATCTACGACAAGCGTTTCAAGACAGGTTTCGTAGATATCCGGATAAATTCGATTTCCTGAAAACGTTTCACCGAAAAGCGTCTGCTCAGACGATCCAGGAAACGACTAATATGTAATCCGGTTCCAATATCCTGTCCCATCCACGACATGTATGTCTTATTGCTAGCCACCTCTCTTACTCTTTCCTTTTTACCTAAGCGCATATGTTTCTGCATCATTCCTCGATCCTTAAAGAGGGCTTTCAAATTTCTTTCATGTTTCTTGAGCGAATACGCATCGGGAAATATATATTGAGAGGCGAATAAATATATGGCAGGAAGAAAAATGCCCTCCGAGTCGACAAGAAACGTATAGAGTCGAAGAATATTTTCTCCGGTATCTTATAATTCCGGCTGCAACGTGAACGCTGATGCGCTTCACTTCTTGGCATTAATATTCGATGTGAAGGGGCATAGACCGTTCCGGTTTTTATATGGGATATTACGCTGAAAAGTGATGCAGCCCAAGTTGAGTCAGTCATTTTTCTTGTTAAATTGAGCTATAATGTATTATATATGCATACAGCAAGCGTTTGCTGAAATGTTATCAAAGTAACTGGAGAAATTTTCTATCAAAGGTAGATAAAAGTTTTTCATGTGGATTATATTTGAGAAATGGGAATTTTGAAAAAATTTCAGTTTATTGGTTGTAAAATTATATATTATTCTAGCAAAATATAAGCACGCGATTAGTTTTCCATATGTTTTAGAAATTAAGCTATAATAATAGAAAGAAAAAAACGATAAATAATATTTATCTAATAAGGAGGGCTGCCAGGGGACTTGCAAATTGAAAATAGTGAAAAAAAGACTTTTTAACTTAAAAAGGTAAGTGAAAAAAGTCAGTAAATAGTGAGCTTTTAAATAAAAAAAAGTGAAAAAGCAATATAGAGTTTGATATTACTGATAGATGATATTAAATTGGGGTTAACTAGCAAAAAAGCCATTCACATATGAAAAAAACAATTCGAAAATCGCAAAAAGAATTGAAATATGTAGAAAATAATTAAATAATGACAAAAAATAATTTAAAAATATCAAAAAATGTATATGTGTAGCAAATGGTTGAATAATGACAAAAATAACTGAAATTTAGAAAAGAAATTAATAAAAAATGAGAAATATATTCAAAAATGAAGTAAAAAAATAAAACATGTAATACATTATTTGAAAAATTGTTTAAAATAATTGAAAAATTAATAATACAATTAAAATGTGAAGAAACTAATTGAATAATGACATAAATAATTGAAAACTGATCTTCAAAAGTTAATAAATTCATGACAATAATAAAAAGATTGAAGAAAATGAAATTTAAAGAACATAATTCCAAAATGTCAAATATATTTGAATATTGGCAAAAATAGTTGTAACTTAAAAAAAGAATTGAGAAATAACAAAAATAACTGATAATTTTAAAAAAATTAAAAATTTGAAGAGAATACTTGAAAACTTGACAAAACAATTGAAATATTGAAATAAATAATTCAAAACTGGTGTAAAAATTAAAAAAATCTAGACAAGAATTGTAAGCTTATAAAAAAAATTATAAGTTTGAGGAAAATAATTGAAAGTTGAAGATGTTACATCCCAGTAACCAAATTTTTATTTTCTAATGTCATTATAAATCTTATATTTCTGAAAACATTTTAGCAGCTGCGAGATAAATTACTCAGCAGTATATAGTTTCACATTTTATTCACTAATTTTCCAAATTAGTTTAATATGTTTTAACAGCTGCAAAGATAGATGAAATTACAATATTAGCAAATGCAAATGATATCAATCCATTGTTTAGTCTCAAGAATATTCTAGTCTAAAAACGCAAGTTGCTGACAAACTAGTTGATTTTACCGTTTTATGTAAAGGTTCATATTCTCATAATATCGTCTAGAAACGACTAGTAACTTGATACTATCCGTTCCTACGACCGTGAGGAATGTACGTGACTTTTGTAAAAGATCACACGTGCATTCTTCCTTAAATAAGCAAAACAAAGTCTAGACGAGTCTATGAGAGTTTGGCTAGTTGTTTAAAATATATTAAATACCGCATTTCTGGAAAGCAGAAAGAAATATGAGACAAGAGAGTATCGATGTCATTCACGAGTGCGAGCGCACGTGCACTTTTTGAAGCTTCATCAATTTTATCTTCTACCAATTGAATTAAAGACACGCCTGTTCCTAGGAAAGGGTAAAAATCATATTCTTTTTACCTCCTACCATTCAAATCATTGACACGCCTGTTCCTAGGAAAGGGTAGCTATTTTCTTTAAATACAAGCGACACTTAGAATAATTTGTCTGATACTCCGGTAGCTTTGAAAGCGCGATATCGTCGAGTGACCCGTCGGGCGTCATATACTGTTTTCACCGTAAGACTTGCGGTAACAACAGTATGTAACTGTTGTGTTGCCCAATTTGTAGACCGGTAGAAAGAACTGCTTTCTACACCCAAGCCTACAAATTGGCATACGCGTTATAATCGCCGTTGCCGTGAGCCGGTTAAAGCAGTATTGGCCCCGCCGTATTAGTCCGAGTCGAGCACTTTTAAGGAAGTGTCTTGGTGAAGAACTAATTGTAAAGTGATCCGTCGGAATCGAAATTAAAAGCAGCATCTTGTATCACATATTGCTAGGAAAATCACAAGTGATACCGTAGACTTTATAGGGAGCATCGTGCTCGTTAATTTGTGATCCAACGAGATATAACTTTAAAGAAAAGCGTTTGGTGAAGTGTACATCATTATAGTTTATATCAACGATACGGCATCGATTGAGTGACATCTTGGTTATCACAACGATCCTACGCTATTCCTATTGTCTCCAAAAAACCCAACAATCTTATGTAAGTATCTCGCATCTAATAACTGACTTGAATATTGTTTAATAACATAAAATTATAAAAGAATATTGATTTACGTATGACGATTGGACCGAATGAATGACTGCGCATTACGATTATGTACGAATTATAACTAGAATAACATTTTACTTATATTGAATGCTTATAGTACAAAATATTCATAATTCGATCTAGCCAATACTGGCTAATACTGGTCCAGTATTGGCCTCTTTTATTTGAACTTTAAACAGTTTAATATCAATTTAGATAACATAAGAAAACATATACATTGCCTTGTTCATTTGAATCACTCTCTTCAATACTGGCTCAGTATCGGCCGAACACTTGTTCAATACTGGCATTCAGTAAAAGCTCTTATTATTTGTCTATTATAAAACTATGAATATTAGGAGTTGTTATGATTGATTTTCTCATGTTTTGACAATCTTATATTATCAGATTAAATTGAGTATTTTCTGTAATCCTGTCACATAATATGAATTACTATAATAAACATCATGTAAGAAATATTTGATTATTTATTGACTCAGATCCCATAGATCTGTTAGTGAAAACGTTCCCTAATAAAAATAAATATAAAAGCTAGCCTCTTGCTAGCTGATCAGATTGTTGCTATTCCTTTCTTATTTAAATATTATTTTAAATAACCTCGCCTTCGCTCGGATGTAACAGCTGATTTGGTGTCAGAAGTGGGATTTTCACTTTTGTCAACTGAATAATCAAGTATTTCTCTAAGAATTGTTATTGTAAAAATATTATATTTAAAGATGTTTAAAAGTTAACTAAGTGCAATTTAACCACTAATTTGGTACGATTTCACTTATGTTAATAAAATTCATTTGAAGTTGCATTTGTGCACATATTAGCATTATATGTCACTTATAATTTAATCAAGTGCAATATTATTTCATCACAACTTCTTCATTCATGAGCTTTTCTTATACATGTACACCCCTTTTAAAAGTTCATTAGTTTTGAATCTTCTTATAATAATTTCATACGTATGGAACAAGATAATCAAATTTTATGCTATTTTATTTTGAAGTTAATTAGAGACTGAAATCAGTTATTAATCAGCTTTTTTAAAAAAAAAATGTTATTAACATTGTTCTTCTAAAACTTCTTGACGAAATTCAAGAAAATCACAAGTTCTCAATGAAAAACAAGAGAACCAATTGTCGAAGTGCTGCGCCAATGCTGACAGTATTGGCGCAGTGCAGAGGGTCAGTACGAGAGTAACGTTGGCAGACCCTTGCTTAGAATATAGGCAATGTTCTGCACTGGTAGTCAGTGTAGAGCCAGTACTGGATTAATTCAGTGTTGTGTCAGTGCCTGGCAAGTACTGGCGCTGTCAAATTTGCTTTTCTAATAAATTTTGTTGTTTAATTAAAAAGAAATATCTGTGTATAGAGAGTATTTCTTTATCAAAAATTTTTCAGTAAATAACTGTATTATTTATCTTTGAATAAAAACGTCACTTTTAAATTTTATTTTAAAAATTTTTTGGTTAATTTAATTTGTTTAAACAAAATTTTGCATATATGGTTAACATTCACTAGATCTAAACAACTAAAACTATTTAATAAAACGAAAAATTGTACGAATGGCTGGGATCGAACCCTGAACTCTTTGGACGCAAAATTTTACGCTTAGATAATACGAACACGCTCTTTTAGTTCAAAATCTACGAAATTCAATTTTTGGTTATTATTTGAGTTAAAGAGCAGATTACATATTTGTTTTTAAGAAATATGTTTAATCTGTATTAAAAATTGCTTAAATAACCAAAAATAAAAATTACTCAAATAGTATTGATAAGAAGTAAACACTGAAATAAAAGTTCTTTTATTGTTATTCTCAAAATTCAATATTTTAACATTTTATTTGTGAATTTGTCTTTTAATTACGAAACTTGAAATGGGTTTAATTCTTAATTGCTAAGAATTAAAAATATATCTAAATTAAACATTAGAATTAAACTTTTCATTAAATGTTAATTTTTATTTTGCAAAACTTTATATTAGATAAAGCCAGTTTCATGAAATCTTTAATTTAGAGATATATTTATTTGACAACCATTCAACCCATAAAAAGGTTATACTGAAACGTATTTTACTATTCAAAAATAAAATATTTAAAAATGTTTATTTTGCGTAATATTATTAAATTAAATCTCTAAACTAATAATTTTCTTTCAAAATTAGTTATTTTTGTCGATTACTTTTAAACCAAGGGTTTTTACCAACTTATTTAAAGTTCAAAACACTTACATTCTAATTAACTCATTCGATCTATAAATTTTATTAATAAATTTAATTTTATTTATAATGGAATATTATAAAATAATAAATTGTGCAAAGTATAACATCAAAATGTTATTTTATTTTTATAATATTCAAGTTCAGAAAAAAGTAGATAATCGTATAAACACAATAAGTAAAAGTTCAAATAAACGAAATTGTTGTTTTAACAATCTTAAATTCACTTTGATCAAAAATAATGTTTTAGATGCCAATTATTTAATTGGAATATTTCAAGATTTAGATTTCCTTTTATGTTTTGTGTAGCAAAAGTTATTTTGAAAATATTTCCCAAAAAGGAATGTTTCGTCGAGTTCAAGGCGGCAGAAACAGGATAAAGATAATAATTGTAAATGTTCCTGCGATACATTTGCTGGATCAGAAATTTTCTTTTTAGTGTAAATTTTCCACATAACACAAAATTAGAGATTTCTAATATCGTTTTAGACATATGAATTTGTGCTCTCCATATTATTAATACTTTAATCAGATATGAATTTATATTTTATTTCTAAGAACTAATTGCATCTTACTTTTGTTTTTAGAGATATTTTATGTTTAAATCCTATATTGACTGATAAATTTAGACATTAAATTTTCCGTGTAACTTTAAAGGCTTTATGTATGTCGGATTTTATTGATAACGGTAATATTAAAATGATGAAAATCTCATTGAAGAAAATAGTTTTCACAATCTTTTTGACATTCATGAATTAAGGAAATTTATTAAACATTTTATATTAAATATTCTAAGAATACGAAATTTGAGTAAAATACTAATAATTGAAATTTGTACTATTAATAATCAATTTTACTTTTTATTCTTCAATAAGTATTATTATAAATTAAAAGTTCGATTGAAATATAAGTACAGTTTTAAAGAAAATAAAAATTTCTTTTACTTTTAATATTTTAAGAATTAAGTGAAACATAAATGCTTAATTTAATTGAAAATTTTAAATTATTGATATTAATTAAACGCACGTGATTTATATATTTCGCTTTAAATGCACGAGATGGAGTAAATTATAGCATAATCATCAAAATTTTTGATAGTTCTAAAACTATTGATTGTTAATTAATATAATTTGTTGGATTCTATTAGTTGAAAAGTCTCATGAGCACAGAATGAATACATGCTCCTCTCTCTAATTCCTTATTATGCGGATTTCTCCGTTTTCTTTCCTCGTTCCTACGCATCTCTCTATCCATACGTCGGAGTCACCAATCTGTAATTTTAAATCATTCGAGCGGATGTCCGCGGGGTTTCCGGCCAGCGATATAGTGAATTCTTTGCAATAAGAAGTCTGCCGGCTCGCGCTATAGCTCATATATGCCAATCGAGAAACTGATAACAATTCTCAGCGGCAAGGCTGCAGCCTACCGGACCAGCAATATGACCGTCCCGGGATCGAATCCTAGGAGATTGAAATATTTTTTTTATTGTTTTTATCCATTTACCAATAAATAATTATTAATTATCAATGATGATATTGATTTTTAAATCCATTTTAAACTATTATTAAACAATAATTGCTTATTTAGTATAAAACGATTGTTTAAGTTATTTGAGAGTTAAAAATTGCTCGATTTTATGCTTTTTAAAATCGCAAATTTTACAAATATCGTTTCAAAATAAAAATAAAATTCTCCTATAAAAGTTCAACATTTGGCGTATTACAGTACTAATACACTAGTAAACATTGACATGCGCTAGCACCTTAGTACTGTCAGATAAACGAGTTTAAAGCATCTCTCGGTTTTGAACCAGTACTGTCTTAAAACTGAAATAAAATTTTACTGGTAGTGAATGTCGAGATTTTAAAACGAATTCTAATAAAAACATGAGTATACAGAATAAGAATGTTTGCAACATATTACAATTTTGATAAAATTTATTTGAAAGTTTCGTGTTTAACTGATAAAAGAAAATTAAAAACGCATAGTAGATCATGGGAATAAGTATTGTGCTTTTCTAACCAACAACAAAAGAAATATATGCGTTATCATGAACAATAATTTAAACAATTAAATAAACGTTTCATTGGTTATAATGTAAACAAATACACATAACAATCCAAAATTTTTATTAAATAATAATCTTGATGTTTTCTCGATCATTTCATGAGAGAATGTACGAAATAAAAATTATTAATGTAATTCTCTCAATAAATAAAGCATGAATAACTTCAAAATTCAATATAAAAATAATTATTAAATAATTTATAAAAAAGAAAATGGTTTAATTAAAAACATTGATTTTGGAAATTAAAATGAGAAATTTTATTTTAAAGATTTTGAAAGCGTTATTATACATTTTGAACAACATTTCATTACTAAAATTAAATATAAATAAAATTAAAGATTTAATTTAGCTCAATTAATTTCGAACAATTTATTTATAAATATTTTAATTTTAAACTTATTAATTTAATAATTATGTTTGACAATGTTTTCACTATCTTTAAACTATTAAAATTTTAGCTTTTTACCGTTTCAATTCTACGTAAAACCAAACTTTTAAAATTCTATTCTTCACTTATGTTTACTTTTTTGTTAATTTCAAAATTATTTTATTAAATTGCTATTATTGTTGTTATTTATTTATTAAGTATTCTACTAATGCTCAGTATATTCTCTGACGTAAGAATGAAACATATTTTCAAATTTTCAAATATTTATTTGCAACTGTTATTATTCTTTTTTGATTACCCTTCATAACGTTCAATTATTTCTAGCTTCCTAGATTTAATTTTAAAGCTCTATTAAAAAGTTGCGTTATTTCAACTAATCCTTTCACGAGATACTAATAGAAATTCTGTTTCTAGGATGACTAGCCTGCACATCAATACACCTGCGCTATCAGCGGAGGTGGCAAGCTGAACTATACTTCCAAAAGGGAGTATAGCAAAAATTCGAATTTCTTAAAGCTATTCTGGAGGAATTGAAAGCCAAATATGATGTAGACAAAAATGTTTACATCTTATATGATGAGTCAGGACCATCTTCACAAAAAAAAAAATTCTTTTGTGTGATCCACAGAAACTTTTGTGCCATCTACAAATGGAGATTTTGGTTTCCACCAATAGCTCAGTTTGCGAAATACACAAATAAATTTGTGGAATGTGGGGATAAAATTTGTGGGGTGCACAGATGAATTAGTGAAATTTACAGGTCGGTTTGTGACTGACACAATGGTTCGTATTTGTGTTATCCACAAATTGGATTTGGAGACTCTACAGCACCATTTTTTGGTGTTATAACTAAGTTTTCACAATGAGACGCAAAGTGTTGAACCCGAGGAACGACAGTGTTTTCTCAGTGGTGGAAAAAGAAAAAATTTACTGACCTAGATGATCCACATAAATTATTAAATTAAAAAAAATTGAAATATACACATATTATAATTAGTAAAATAAAAGAATAAAACAAAAGAAAAATAGAAAAAGACAAAAGAGAGAAAAATATACCTCATATAGTTAAGAGAAAAATATACCTTATAAATGTAAATATAAAAATATCCTTTTAGTATATATTCCTTTGGGAAATTTAACAATTAGACAATTAGCCCATTATCAGTATCTTTATTAAATAATCATACTATTTCTATGTTAGTCCAAGATATAATTTAATAACTATAATCATTAAAATACTTTTACAATAAAATTAACCAACCATTTTGTTATGGTTATTTGTAATATATGATTAATATATTTTATTAATCAAGTTATAATATAAGCCTCAACTTAAGTAATAAAATCAATATTAATCTCCTATATAAGTATCCCCTATTAAGTATCAATATAAATAATAATCCCATATAATAATAAAAAAAAAAAACTAAAACAATAAAAAAAAAGAGTATGTATAAATTCTATAATAATGCTTAAATATACATGATTAGAAATAAATAATTAAAATACTAACTATTTATCAATATTATAAAAAAAAAAATCACTATTGTCTCGTAATTAATAATAATGCATCCTAATAATGAAATAAGTATGCTACTCTATTAAGAAATAATAAAATTAGTAATTAAGATTAAAATAACTATATATAACCGTTTAATCATTACATTAATTTATCTAAAACCTACAGTTCAGAGCATACATATATTACTTATAAAACTTAATTATATTTTGTTCCAATTATTAAATAATTCAACTTTAAACAACTATTATATTTGACCTATGATTTTCACCTAGTCTATCAGAATTTAGTTAAGTTGCAACATTATTTAAATATTCATTAAAACTAAAAATGCTTTAGTTTAGCATAACAAGAATTATGATATATGTAGTTTAAATACTAATATTTATAATTATACTATATATTATATTCTAAATTATAATGCTTATGATAATTATTTTTAACATTAACGTTAATTAGCAATCCATTATAATCAGCTTGTAGAGTAAAATTAAACAATGAAGTTAATTTACTATATCTCATATAAATATATTGAATATCATTATACACATAAGTTATTAAATAATAAATTTCAACAATAATTTTAAAACCAAATAACCATAAATAAATGATTAAGTATGTTTTAATCAAAATAAATATAAGATACCTATATTAAATTTTAATTATTGCAACTAAAATGATTAATTATTAATAAATAATTAAATGAATAAAATAAGAAATTACTGTTGACACTAATTGAAAGCAAGCGAATTGTATATTCCGTCAAGTATTCCTTGTATATCTGTCGTGTCCCCCTGCCCCCCCCTAGTCAAAATGGGAATTTTAACTCCTGTTTCCGGTTCCTCTTTGTCTTAGCTCAATTTTTGTCGATTTGGCCTTTACGCACAAATTTTACTGTGAACGCCTAAAAATCCACTTTTAGCCTTTTCAACGACCTTACATAGAGAACCCCTACCCCGCACCAGTCTTTGGCGAAGATCACTTTCAAATTATGGAGTCTCCTTCTATTACCTTCATTTTTGCTAGAGGGCTGTAAACCCCTATCTCAAGTTTTGGCTCCAATAGAACAACTTTTTGGTTTTTCTTTGTCTATCCCCTCTCCTCCGCCATCCATCTCTTCCAAGAGTTAAAAGATTAAATGTTTAGTTATTGTAAAACTATTGTGGAAACAATAATTATGTTTATATTTGTCTTTTAAAATAAACTTTAACGACCTTGTTTAATTTATTAATTGTTATTCCGTACTTGATCAACAAATTCTGTTTCTTCTATGAAACAAATTGAAGACTTATTTTACCTCATTTTAATATTCTTATCGCTAATATTAAAAGATTTTCGAATCTCACTACTTATAGCATAAAAATCAAAACAAGTACACCAACACCACAAAGAGAAAACATTGTCGAGAAATAGTTTTAAGCAAAACAAAAGGGATAACAGAGTAACAAATATTATGTTCCATGACAAAAAATATTCCTCACATTTCATGAATGAATTAGTAAAATTCGCAAAATTTTTAATTTATACAGATTGTTTGAAATTATAAATAAAATAATAAATACTATTGCTATTAGAAATACGGTTGTGATTGTTATTACCGTAATTAACATTATAATAATTATCACAATTATAAACATTATTATTATTATTGTTTTTTTTTAATTATTCTTATTATTATTCTTGGCGTTATTGATATTACAACAGTGATTATTATTGTTAAGAATAAGATAATTATTGTTGTTGTTAAGATTATAATAATCAATGATTAGATTTATGGTTTCAAGCAATCAATACTAAATTAATACTCTAATAAAATAAAAACTAAAGTATCAAAAATGTTTCCAGATTAGAAAATCGCCTTCCAGGATGAACATACCCCAAAATCGAATTCAAAGTTCATCGAGGACGCTGAAAAGTAAGGAGGGAGGAGCTCGTCAAAAATTAAGAAAAAAAAAATTTTCAAACTCAACAGCCATTTTTCAACTATACGAAAATTCTTCGCCTACAAACGAAGAAACAACGGCAAAACATATGTCACGTCTCAAATATAGTGTCCGAGAAGCGCCATAAAACATATCATATATCATCACCCTGTTTACGAAATTTGATAGGATTTGATAGAAAAGAATTTCTATCAATTTGAATCCGTTTTCTGAATCAAAAATTTCAAGTACTTTTTATACGATTGTATCAAATCTTTGGGATAGAATCTCTATCAAAATCAATACTTCGCATTTAATAGAAATTGATAGATTTTGCATACCAAGATTTTGATAGGAAAGTATAAGAATTTTACGTCGAAAAGATTTGATTAATTTTTAATCCCAAAGTTTTGATAGAAATGTATTCGATTTTCAGTTTTATTAAATTTAATAGAGATTCTATACCAAAGATTTGATACAGTGTGACTGAAATTGATTTTGTTGTTTAGGAGTACAAGATTTGATACACTTTTTATACAAAATGAAGTATAGAAATGTACTTGTCTTTAGTTCATTATTAATTTTGAATCAAATTCTATAATTTTTAATACATTCTTTAAACAGGGCATCTACTGGTCAGTCCTACTGATTACTCCGCGCCTAGAGATTGGAGAAGTTGATGGAAACCATAAAAAAAATGTGGCATTAGAAATGAGTAATAACAATTATCACATGTTAAAAAAACGAACTCCTTTGCTCTTGTGATCTCCTGATACTTTTCCTTTCTTAGAAAGTTAGTTATTGTAGCAAATTATTAACAATAACTAATACATAAATTATTAATATGTACTTACTAATTTCAATTATTGACAAATACAGGTTGCAATAATATTATTTAAATATCGGGATGCTATTAAATAATTTCCAAAAGATTAGTTGATTTACCTAAATTGATTATGTTGTGAAGAATAGTGAAATTAATTAATATTTTGGTTATTGGTAAATATCGACTCTTATAAGAAATTAAAATATATATATATATATATATATATATAAATTTACATCCCCATAATTTGCAATTATTCTTAAATTTAAGAATTCTTTTTGACGCTATGAAATTATAAAATATCATTTGTTTCTTGATAATGATAATTCCTGATTTTATTGAACCTTTGTTGTCAATAATCATTAATGAGTCAATAGCATTTTGGAAAGTCGCACCTTTTGAATTGTTATTCTAGCCGAAAAAATGCGATATGCGATATTTTTATTTATGACTATTATTATCGTATCATGACCACATTAAAAGGCAGGATATAAGCTTCGCTAATTAATAAAATAAAAATTCTATTAAATACATCGAATAATAATAATAAACTAAAATAGTAGAGCTTGAATTAAAATTTTATTGTACTATCTAGTAATGCTAGCTGATTAATATACTAGAATCGAAATTATAGTTTTTAACTATATCATAGGAAAATTATTAATATTATTATTATTCGTATTAGGTGAATAGACTAATAATCAAGCTTTTGCTTTCAATCAAAAATTTCCAGATTTAATATGTTTCCGATTTAAAAGTAACTCAAAACCGATTTATAGTTATATATAACCCATTTATAGTGTATTCTGGGAAAGTCATCATGACTAAGAATTGGAATTTGAAAGAACATTTCAAAGAATTAATACAATACATTTCAGTTTATTTATTAAAGACTTCGTAACGTTGTTTAATTACAAATAACGAGAGCTATTTAAAATTCAAGTAGTAAACTTACACCTTAAAATCATAAACACAAATACACATTTAAACACACGTATCACACTCTGTAAGTGGATCCAGTGAAGATCAGGATGGACGAGGAGCTGATGGATTTTGGGACCCAATTAAAGCTTGCTTCAATGAAGTAAACCAATGGTCAGGAATATACTTACAAAAGCAGTGATGTGAAAGGCCAGGACGACTGGAATAACATTAAAAGAACATCAGTAATAAAATTTAAAAATTCTAGCACTATAGATTAGTGTGCGGGTATATACTTATGTGTTTACGAGTATATGTGCATATTAAAAAGCAGAATTTAAGGCAAAGAAAAGGTTGTAAAAACACATCCGAAAATCACATACTTACATCAACATTCAGGAAGAATGTCAGTTCAGTGACAACTAACGAATTCTTTTGTCTCATCCTGTCTATTTCTGAATCAACAACAGAAACTGGACATTGGTGACTGGTAACAACTGGAATTGGTTTAAAACAATTAAAAAAAAAATTAATTTATAAATAACTACCAATTTTCTTAACTGATAAATCACAAGTTCAACTTACCAGAACAAAATTGTCTAGAAACACAGTCTGTACTGAAAACTCTCTGCTGTCGATGGTGCAAATTATACTGATTGACATCGTCACGAAACCAACCCTACATAATAAACCGAAGTTGATGACATCTTCAAGAATTCTCGCAACAACGTGCCTGTCCAAAGCCTAAGATCCACACGGAAACACCATATCGACTTACAGCACACCACATGAATTTCAAAACTTTGAAACACTATAATAACGCGTAAATCAAAAGCACAAAAAAAAAAAAAAAAAAAAAAAAAAATTTGTTAGCTTGAAGCTTCTTTGTGATTCTAATTCTTATTCAAAATTGTTTTATAGAATACATTGTCATAACACCGATTATCTTATATACTATGTAATTTAGAATGTACGAAGTATGAGTGTGTATGGTCCAAAAACGATAATTTAGCAAATAATGTAATTTCCATAAAGAGTTCTATCGGGACGAAGAACAAAATAAGGAGGGAGGACTGTTACATCCCAGTAACCAAATTTTTATTTTCTAATGTCATTATAAATCTTATATTTCTGAAAACATTTTAGCAGCTGCGAGATAAATTACTCAGCAGTATATAGTTTCACATTTTATTCACTAATTTTCCAAATTAGTTTAATATGTTTTAACAGCTGCAAAGATAGATGAAATTACAATATTAGCAAATGCAAATGATATCAATCCATTGTTTAGTCTCAAGAATATTCTAGTCTAAAAACGCAAGTTGCTGACAAACTAGTTGATTTTACCGTTTTATGTAAAGGTTCATATTCTCATAATATCGTCTAGAAACGACTAGTAACTTGATACTATCCGTTCCTACGACCGTGAGGAATGTACGTGACTTTTGTAAAAGATCACACGTGCATTCTTCCTTAAATAAGCAAAACAAAGTCTAGACGAGTCTATGAGAGTTTGGCTAGTTGTTTAAAATATATTAAATACCGCATTTCTGGAAAGCAGAAAGAAATATGAGACAAGAGAGTATCGATGTCATTCACGAGTGCGAGCGCACGTGCACTTTTTGAAGCTTCATCAATTTTATCTTCTACCAATTGAATTAAAGACACGCCTGTTCCTAGGAAAGGGTAAAAATCATATTCTTTTTACCTCCTACCATTCAAATCATTGACACGCCTGTTCCTAGGAAAGGGTAGCTATTTTCTTTAAATACAAGCGACACTTAGAATAATTTGTCTGATACTCCGGTAGCTTTGAAAGCGCGATATCGTCGAGTGACCCGTCGGGCGTCATATACTGTTTTCACCGTAAGACTTGCGGTAACAACAGTATGTAACTGTTGTGTTGCCCAATTTGTAGACCGGTAGAAAGAACTGCTTTCTACACCCAAGCCTACAAATTGGCATACGCGTTATAATCGCCGTTGCCGTGAGCCGGTTAAAGCAGTATTGGCCCCGCCGTATTAGTCCGAGTCGAGCACTTTTAAGGAAGTGTCTTGGTGAAGAACTAATTGTAAAGTGATCCGTCGGAATCGAAATTAAAAGCAGCATCTTGTATCACATATTGCTAGGAAAATCACAAGTGATACCGTAGACTTTATAGGGAGCATCGTGCTCGTTAATTTGTGATCCAACGAGATATAACTTTAAAGAAAAGCGTTTGGTGAAGTGTACATCATTATAGTTTATATCAACGATACGGCATCGATTGAGTGACATCTTGGTTATCACAACGATCCTACGCTATTCCTATTGTCTCCAAAAAACCCAACAATCTTATGTAAGTATCTCGCATCTAATAACTGACTTGAATATTGTTTAATAACATAAAATTATAAAAGAATATTGATTTACGTATGACGATTGGACCGAATGAATGACTGCGCATTACGATTATGTACGAATTATAACTAGAATAACATTTTACTTATATTGAATGCTTAT
Organism: Ganaspis brasiliensis; assembly: GCA_037103525.1. Classification (NCBI taxonomy): domain Eukaryota; kingdom Metazoa; phylum Arthropoda; class Insecta; order Hymenoptera; family Figitidae; genus Ganaspis; species Ganaspis brasiliensis. Next base: position 1,378,110 of record JAZKLR010000234.1, read on the forward strand.
AGTACAAAATATTCATAATTCGATCTAGCCAATACTGGCTAATACTGGTCCAGTATTGGCCTCTTTTATTTGAACTTTAAACAGTTTAATATCAATTTAGATAACATAAGAAAACATATACATTGCCTTGTTCATTTGAATCACTCTCTTCAATACTGGCTCAGTATCGGCCGAACACTTGTTCAATACTGGCATTCAGTAAAAGCTCTTATTATTTGTCTATTATAAAACTATGAATATTAGGAGTTGTTATGATTGATTTTCTCATGTTTTGACAATCTTATATTATCAGATTAAATTGAGTATTTTCTGTAATCCTGTCACATAATATGAATTACTATAATAAACATCATGTAAGAAATATTTGATTATTTATTGACTCAGATCCCATAGATCTGTTAGTGAAAACGTTCCCTAATAAAAATAAATATAAAAGCTAGCCTCTTGCTAGCTGATCAGATTGTTGCTATTCCTTTCTTATTTAAATATTATTTTAAATAACCTCGCCTTCGCTCGGATGTAACAGAAGAAATTAATTGAAGTTTGAAGACAATAATTACAAATTGAAGAGAATAATTCAAAAATGGCAAAAAAAATTAAAATATGAAAAAAATAATTAAAGATTGAAGAAAATAATTGAAAAAGGTGTAAAAGAAATTAATAAATTGGTAACAATAATAAAAATAATTATGAAAATAATTGAAAACAGGTGTAAGAAATTTAAAACTTCATGACAAAAGTAATTGAAATTTTAAAAAAATAATTGAAAAATGACGAAAGTGAATTAAAGTTGTATAGAAATTCGGATACTCCTGTCAATAGTTGGAAGATTGAAAAACACAATTTAAATTTAAAAAAAATAATTGAAATTACACGAAGATAACACTAGTTTACAGCCAAAATGTACATTTAATGCCACTATTTTTTTTTTATGTACTATGGTTCTCTAAACTTAAAAATGACATTAAGAAATTTTTCTATAGATAGGTTTCCGAAATATGAATTTTTAAAATTTTTTTACGTTTTTTTCGGAGGTGACTTCACGTTTTATACCGTATCTCGAGTTACAAACGTCCGATTAAGTTTTTCTAGGTGTCAAATTAAAGGTAATCAAATTTCAAACAATCGCTTTTAACATTATTTTTTAATCGGTTAAATATTTTAAGTGATATAGTCCAAAAAAAAATTTAAATTTAAGTTTTTGACCCAAAATCTGAAAAACAAATTCATTCTACCGCCATGCAAAAATAGAAAACGTCAAATTAGGTCCAGTTTTAAATTTTTTACATATATGGCTCACTTTTAAGAAGAAAAAAATGTATGAATGAAAACAATCTATGGGTAATTATTGAAGTTATAAGCAAGGGTACTGAAATTCTAGTTTTACGCCATTTCGGTATTTTACCTCCTTTTATAGTGATTATGTTGATTAATTTAATGAATACAATATCTTATTAGAAAATGGACTTTTTTCACAGATTTCAAATAATTTTCAGTGCTTTACTAATTCAAATTTGACTGAAAATTTTTTTTGAGTTTTTGACAAAAATTTCTGAAGAGGCATAAGTTGATTAAAATCTGCTTTTTTGACAAGTTTAATCAGATGCGCAGTGGTTCAATTTTTGTTGAATTTTGTTTGTTAATAGATGAGAAAGTTTGAAATTAGATATAGAAATATAAAAAATAAATGATATTTGACTGAAAAATGTTTTGGAGTTTTTGACAAAAATTTCTGGAGAGGCATAACTTGATTAAAATCTGCTTCTTTGACAAGTTGAATTAGATGCGCAGAGGTTCAATTCTTTTTTAATTTTGTTCGTTATTAGATGAAAAAGCTTGAAATTGGATATAGAAATATAAAAAATAATTCATATTTGACTGAAAATTTTTTTGGAGTTTTTGACAAAAATTTCTGGAGAGGCATAAATTCATTAAAATCTGCTTCTTTGCCAAGTTGAATCAGATGCGCAGGGGTTCAATTCTTTTTTAATTTATAAGGAGAAAAACCATTGACTTTCGTCTGAGGGCTACTGCGGACATATTTTTTAAAAAAAAAAATTAATTTCATATTTCTATATCTAATTTCAAACTTTTTCATCTATTAACGAACAAAATTCAACAAATCTGTTTCAACTTGTCAAAAAAGCAGATTTTAATCAATTTATGCCTCTTCAGAAATTTTTGTCAAAAACTCCAAAAAATTTTTCAGTCAAATATCATTTATTTTTCATATTTCGATAGCTAATTTCAAACTTTTGCATCTATTAACGAACAAAATTTAACAAAAATTGACCCCTGCGCATCTGATTTAACTTGTCAAAAAAGCATGTATATCAAGTTAGCAGTGCAACCTTGGAAAAATCCAAAATGCAACATTGGAACATTTGCCGTTAATTTGCCGCTAATTAGTCGTGAAAAAACCGATTTTGCCGTTTTCGAATTTTTAAAAAAAACAGGGTGCACTGCTAACTTGATATCAACTTAGCAGTACACCCGTCACAAAATCCACAGTTTTACAGATAGAACAATTTTTAACAGGTCAGAATTTGCCGTTTTTTTGCCGTAATCGAACAGCATTAACACTTTTTCAAAAAATCAAAAAAATTTTTTTTTTCAAAAAAAATTTTTTTTTGAATTTTTTTTTTTTTTTTTAAGACATTTTTAGACTAAAAAACTTATAATTATCAACTATATTATAAATTTTAAGAACTTACTAACAGAATATTACTCATTCAACAAATATTTTTATACCACCAAACTTATAACAAAAAAATTAATGGAATTTAATAATTGCCATTCGAGGAAAGCTAAAAAACCGACCGCAGATAACAACTTTTTTCTGAAAATATGCAATAAAAAGTTAGCGCATCACGAATGCACCATCACAACTAGATTCACAAAAAGTAATATTAATGCGTTTAGAAACAACAAACCTCTAACAAATAGCCCAAACGGCAAATTCCCATCACAAAACAAATCCCGAAAAGAACCTAATTTACTAATTAAGCGACTGCACTGCTAACTTTTACCTATTTTTCAAAACTAACTGAATCTACAGCCCAATGATGATGATTACTGATCACCAATCCTCACGGATAAATCATTCAGCCCAAACGGCAAATTCCCATCACAAAACTAATCCCGAAAAAAACCTAATTTTCTAATTAAGCGACTGCACTGCTAACTTTTACCTATTTTTCAAAACTAACTGAATCTACAGCCCAATGATGATGATTACTGATCACCAATCCTCACGGATAAATCATTCAGCCCAAACGGCAAATTCCCATCACAAAACTAATCCCGAAAAAAACCTAATTTACTAATTAAGCGACTGCACTGCTAACTTTTACCTATTTTTCAAAACTAACTGAATCTACAGCCCAATGATGATGATTACTGATCACCAATCCTCACGGATAAATCATTCAGCCCAAACGGCAAATTCCCATCACAAAACTAATACCAAAAAAAACCTAATTTACTAATTAAGCGACTGCACTGCTAACTTTTACCTATTTTTCAAAACTAACTGAATCTACAGCCCAATGATGATGATTACTGATCACCAATCCTCACGGATAAATCATTCAGCCAAAACGGCAAATTCCCATCACAAAACTAATCCCGAAAAAAACCTAATTTACTAATTAAGCGACTGCACTGCTAACTTTTACCTATTTTTCAAAACTAAATGAATCTACAGCCCAATGATGATGATTACTGATCACCAATCCTCACGGATAAATCATTCAGCCCAAACGGCAAATTCCCATCACAAAACTAATGCCGAAAAAAACCTAATTTACTGATTAAGCGACTGCACTGCTTACTTTTACCTATTTTTCAAAACTAACTGAATCTACAGCCCAATGATGATGATAACTGATCGCCAATCCTCACGGATAAATCATTCAGCCCAAACGGCAAATTCCCATCACAAAACTAATCCCGAAAAAAACCTAATTTACTAATTAAGCGACTGCACTGCTAACTTTTACCTATTTTTCAAAACTAACTGAATCTACAGCCCAATGATGATGATAACTGATCGCCAATCCTTACAGATAAATCATTCAGCCCAAACGGCAAATTCCCATCACAAAACTAATCCCGAAAAAAACCTAATTTACTAATTAAGCGACTGCACTGCTAACTTTTACCTATTTTTCAAAACTAACTGAATCTACAGCCCAATGATAAAGATTACTGATCACCAATCCTCACGGATAAATCATTCAGCCAAAACGGCAAATTCCCATCACAAAACTAATCCCAAAAAAAACCTAATTTACTAATTAAGCGACTGCACTGCTAACTTTTACCTATTTTTCAAAACTAACTGAATCTACAGCCCAATGATGATGATTACTGATCACCAATCCTCACGGATAAATCATTCAGCCCAAACGGCAAATTCCCATCACAAAACTAATCCCGAAAAAAACCTAATTTACTAATTAAGCGACTGCACTGCTAACTTTTACCTATTTTTCAAAACTAACTGAATCTACAGCCCAATGATGATGATTACTGATCACCAATCCTCACGGATAAATCATTCAGCCCAAACGGCAAATTCCCATCACATAACTAATCCCGAAAAAAACCTAATTTACTAATTAAGCGACTGCACTGCTAACTTTTACCTATTTTTCAAAACTAAATGAATCTACAGCCCAATGATGATGATTACTGATCACCAATCCTCACGGATAAATCATTCAGCCCAAACGGCAAATTCCCATCACAAAACTAATGCCGAAAAAAACCTAATTTACTGATTAAGCGACTGCACTGCTAACTTTTACCTATTTTTCAAAACTAACTGAATCTACAGCCCAATGATGATGATAACTGATCGCCAATCCTTACGGATAAAACATTCAGCCCAAACGGCAAATTCCCATCACAAAACTAATCCCGAAAAAAACCTAATTTACTAATTAAGCGACTGCACTGCTAACTTTTACCTATTTTTCAAAACTAACTGAATCTACAGCCCAATGATGATGATTACTGATCACCAATCCTCACGGATAAATCATTCAGCCCAAACGGCAAATTCCCATCACAAAACTAATCCCGAAAAAAACCTAATTTACTAATTAAGCGACTGCACTGCTTACTTTTACCTATTTTTCAAAACTAACTGAATCTACAGCCCAATGATGATGATAACTGATCGCCAATCCTTACGGATAAAACATTCAGCCCAAACGGCAAATTCCCATCACAAAACTAATCCCGAAAAAAACCTAATTTACTAATTAAGCGACTGCACTGCTAACTTTTACCTATTTTTCAAAACTAACTGAATCTACAGCCCAATGATAAAGATTACTGATCACCAATCCTCACGGATAAATCATTCAGCCCAAACGGCAAATTCCCATCACAAAACTAATCCCAAAAAAAACCTAATTTACTAATTAAGCGACTGCACTGCTAACTTTTACCTATTTTGCAAAACTAACTGAATCTACAGCCCAATGATGATGATTACTGATCACCAATCCTCACGGATAAATCATTTAGCCCAAACGGCAAATTCCCATCACAAAACTAATCCCGAAAAAAACCTAATTTACTAATTAAGCGACTGCACTGCTTACTTTTACCTATTTTTCAAAACTAACTGAATCTACAGCCCAATGATGATGATTACTGATCACCAATCCTCACGGATAAATCATTCAGCCCAAACGGCAAATTCCCATCACATAACTAATCCCGAAAAAAACCTAATTTACTAATTAAGCGACTGCACTGCTAACTTTTACCTATTTTTCAAAACTAAATGAATCTACAGCCCAATGATGATGATTACTGATCACCAATCCTCACGGATAAATCATTCAGCCCAAACGGCAAATTCCCATCACAAAACTAATGCCGAAAAAAACCTAATTTACTGATTAAGCGACTGCACTGCTAACTTTTACCTATTTTTCAAAACTAACTGAATCTACAGCCCAATGATGATGATAACTGATCGCCAATCCTTACGGATAAAACATTCAGCCCAAACGGCAAATTCCCATCACAAAACTAATCCCGAAAAAAACCTAATTTACTAATTAAGCGACTGCACTGCTAACTTTTACCTATTTTTCAAAACTAACTGAATCTACAGCCCAATGATGATGATTACTGATCACCAATCCTCACGGATAAATCATTCAGCCCAAACGGCAAATTCCCATCACAAAACTAATCCCGAAAAAAACCTAATTTACTAATTAAGCGACTGCACTGCTTACTTTTACCTATTTTTCAAAACTAACTGAATCTACAGCCCAATGATGATGATAACTGATCGCCAATCCTTACGGATAAAACATTCAGCCCAAACGGCAAATTCCCATCACAAAACTAATCCCGAAAAAAACCTAATTTACTAATTAAGCGACTGCACTGCTAACTTTTACCTATTTTTCAAAACTAACTGAATCTACAGCCCAATGATGATGATTACTGATCACCAATCCTCACGGATAAATCATTCAGCCCAAACGGCAAATTCCCATCACAAAACTAATCCCGAAAAAAACCTAATTTACTAATTAAGCGACTGCACTGCTAACTTTTACCTATTTTTCAAAACTAACTGAATCTACAGCCCAATGATAAAGATTACTGATCACCAATCCTCACGGATAAATCATTCAGCCCAAACGGCAAATTCCCATCACAAAACTAATCCCAAAAAAAACCTAATTTACTAATTAAGCGACTGCACTGCTAACTTTTACCTATTTTGCAAAACTAACTGAATCTACAGCCCAATGATGATGATTACTGATCACCAATCCTCACGGATAAATCATTTAGCCCAAACGGCAAATTCCCATCACAAAACTAATCCCGAAAAAAACCTAATTTACTAATTAAGCGACTGCACTGCTTACTTTTACCTATTTTTCAAAACTAACTGAATCTACAGCCCAATGATGATGATTACTGATCCCAATCCTCACGGATAAATCATTCAGCCCAAACGGCAAATTCCCATCACAAAACTAATGCCGAAAAAAACCTAATTTACTGATTAAGCGACTGCACTGCTAACTTTTACCTATTTTTCAAAACTAACTGAATCTACAGCCCAATGATGATGATAACTGATCGCCAATCCTTACGGATAAAACATTCAGCCCAAACGGCAAATTCCCATCACAAAACTAATCCCGAAAAAAACCTAATTTACTAATTAAGCGACTGCACTGCTAACTTTTACCTATTTTTCAAAACTAACTGAATCTACAGCCCAATGATGATGATAACTGATTACCAATCCTCAGTAATCCTACACTGCAAAAACATGGTGTCTTAAATTGGCCAAAAATGTCTGATATTAAGATACTTTTCGTGTCTAAGACACGAAAAACGTCTTATTTTAAGACATTTTTGAACAATTGAAGACACCTGTTTTTGCAGTGTACTTATAATACTTTGGTTTTATAGAAATATTTTTTTTGTAACATATAACCTACGTAAATTAGATTTGTTTTAAATATATTTTGCTTTGGTATGTTTAATTTGGTTTTAATTTTTTATGTTTTTCTGTAAACCAACGTTTTTGGTTTAAAATTGTAGTTTTTTGGAACTTTCTCTGGTGTGTTTTTAAATCCATCATTAATTAACCAATTTTTTGTTCGTTTAATTATTGCTGTATAGTGCCCTACGGAAGTTGATGATCTCACTGCAAAAACTTTTGTCTTCTAAGTGTCTTATTTTAAGACACAAGACATTAAGAAAGCGTCTTACAGTTATTTCAAGCTATATTTCATTGGTTAATAATTTTGAAAGATGCTTTCTCATTGGTTTAAAATTGAGACACTTTAAAACGTCTTAAAAGTGAGGACAAAAATGTCTTAAACTAAGACTTGTTTTTACAATGTTGCTCATTACATTTGGGCCCTCGTGCTGCGAAAAGAGCGTAAGTTGCTTTGCTTTTAGGACATATGAATGATTTTTGTAAGCAACTTAGTTTTACCTTACAGTCGACGTCGATTCCTATGAGTACAATATCACCTAGATATACATCTAGATATATATCTAGATATACAATATCAACACGATATATAATAGAGGGGGGAGGGGGTTAAGAAAATCTGACGTAATTTTAAAGGGTAGTTGACAAATATGCAACAATTTTTTCCAAGGGGGAGGAGGGTAAAAAAAAAAAAGGAAAAAAAGTATGACATAATTTATGGACGGCCTCAAAATATAATTATTTGAAAAACAAATTATTCTTATAAATAAAAATTCAGAATATAACGTTATTATTCAATTTACGAAAAGGCATGAGCGTTGACACATAAATTTTTTAGTCTCATGTATCCCAATAAGAAGATAAGAAAAAGGAGTAAGTAAATTATAAATACTAATTTTTAATAAATAATATAATTATTATTAAATTAGACATGGGAAAGGAAATTAACATTTTTAAAAGAATGTAATTTAAAAAAAAATCTTATTGTCATTAAAATTAAATCACAATGTAAATAAAATTTAAAAACAAAACTACAATTGACATAATAACATCTAAAAATAACAGGCTTCGCAGTGACACGAAGAAGAATATATTAGGGAATATAGGGGACTGAATACATAAAAATAGGGGACTTTTAGAGTACTTAAAAAAAGTTAATAAATAAAGATTAATAAAATATATACCTTCATTAATTTTTAGGACCAAACATTTTCTAGTCCAAATTTTAAAAGAGTTCTTCTGTTATTATTACATTATTAACATTTACGATTATTAAAAATATATTTAATTTATAAATACGTACATGTCACAATACTACACAGACAGAATTGTGGAATTATTTATTTAGAAATGACTAAAAAACATCTTTAAATGTAATTTTTTTCTCATTTAATAAAAGCTAGAAAAATTTACAAAAGGAATGGGAATTTGGATCGATTAAAATTTGAATAGATTAAAAATTTGAGAAATTAAGGTTCGAATTATTAGCAAATTGGAAACAATTAATATTTAATTTTAACGAGATGAAATAAAAATAGAGCAATACATTTAAAAATATAGAAAATCTGCAAAAAAAAGTTCCACAAGCAATAAAAATATAATAAAAGGTATTTAAAAATATAAAAATACTGTAAAATAAATTACAAAATAAAAAACAGTGAGAATACACTGCAAAAACTGCTGTCTTCTAAGTGTGTTATTTTAAAACATTTTGGTGTCTAAGACGCAATTAATGTCTTAAAAAGAGACATTTTTTGCGTCTTAGATACAAAAAACACATCAAAATGTCTTAAAATCAGACATTTAGAAGACATCAGTTTTTGCAATGTAAAATAAGAAATTCTTTAAAAATGAAAAAATTCAGGAAGTTATTCACAAAATGAAGAAAATTTAAAAAGAATGTCTAAATAACTTACCAAAATAAAAGAAAAACTAGGTAAGAATTATGTCCATTTCTTGGATATTTCGCTTCCAAGTAAGCAAAATAATTTGCTTCCTCATACACGGAGAAAAATTTGGAACAGTTTCTGTCTTTTCTGTGGGAGCGCATTTCTTCCACAGTTTTGACTGGTGAAATCTAATGCATTAACTGTGGAAGAGCTGCTCTCCCATGACTTTTACTACTGAATTTGCCTTGTATTTTCTTGGGCGAAAATTCCTCCCAAAGAAAAGACAGCAGCCCACCTTCTTGGTGCGGCTTTTCTCCCAAATTTCCCTCCGTGTAGAGAAAGCAAGAAATTAATAATATATAAGTTCATTAAAGAAATTGTTAAAAAAGAAAAATTTTAATGGAAAAAAATGTAAAACTATGAATTATTTTACGAATTCTTGATCAATTATAAAAGTTATATAGTTCAATCGATTCGTTTTGAGATATGAAATATGATTTTTGTATTCTTTAAGTTGTATTTTAGCTTGAAAAAAATTTTTGGCAAAAATACGATTTTTTTCGATGAAAACCGGTGCTCAAAAAAATTTGGTTGGTTATTTTCAAAAATCCCTGTGTCCAAATTTAGATATTCATAAGCTTAATAAGTCATCTAAATGTTATTGGAATCCGTTAAAGCGTTCTCGAGATATCTTGTACACAACAAACGCTATACACACACACACACATACACACAAGCAAAATTGTGGCTGAATGATTTATCCGTGAGGATTGGTGATCAGTAATCATCATCATTGGGCTGTAGATTTAGTTAGTTTTGAAAAATAGGTAAAAGTTAGCAGTGCAGTCGCTTAATTAGTAAATTAGGTTTTTTTCGGGATTAGTTTTGTGATGGGAATTTGCCGTTTGGGCTGAATGATTTATCCGTGAGGATTGGTAATCAGTAATTATCATCATTGGGCTGTAGATTCAGTTAGTTTTGAAAAATAGGTAAAAGTTAGCAGTGCAGTCGCTTAATTAGAAAATTAGGTTTTTTTCGCGATTAGTTTTGTGATGGGAATTTGCCGTTTGGGCTGAATGATTTATCCGTGAGGATTGGCGATCAGTTATCATCATCATTGGGCTGTAGATTCAGTTAGTTTTGAAAAATAGGTAAAAGTTAGCAGTGCAGTCGCTTAATTAGTAAATTAGGTTTTTTTCGGGATTAGTTTTGTGATGGGAATTTGCCGTTTGGGCTGAATGATTTATCCGTGAGGATTGGTAATCAGTAATTATCATCATTGGGCTGTAGATTCAGTTAGTTTTGAAAAATAGGTAAAAGTTAGCAGTGCAGTCGCTTAATTAGAAAATTAGGTTTTTTTCGCGATTAGTTTTGTGATGGGAATTTGCCGTTTGGGCTGAATGATTTATCCGTGAGGATTGGCGATCAGTTATCATCATCATTGGGCTGTAGATTCAGTTAGTTTTGAAAAATAGGTAAAAGTTAGCAGTGCAGTCGCTTAATTAGTAAATTAGGTTTTTTTCGGGATTAGTTTTGTGATGGGAATTTGCCGTTTGGGCTGAATGATTTATCCGTGAGGATTGGTAATCAGTAATTATCATCATTGGGCTGTAGATTCAGTTAGTTTTGAAAAATAGGTAAAAGTTAGCAGTGCAGTCGCTTAATTAGAAAATTAGGTTTTTTTCGCGATTAGTTTTGTGATGGGAATTTGCCGTTTGGGCTGAATGATTTATCCGTGAGGATTGGCGATCAGTTATCATCATCATTGGGCTGTAGATTCAGTTAGTTTTGAAAAATAGGTAAAAGTTAGCAGTGCAGTCGCTTAATCAGTAAATTAGGTTTTTTTCGGCATTAGTTTTGTGATGGGAATTTGCCGTTTGGGCTGAATGATTTATCCGTGAGGATTGGTGATCAGTAATCATCATCATTGGGCTGTAGATTCAGTTAGTTTTGAAAAATAGGTAAAAGTTAGCAGTGCAGTCGCTTAATTAGTAAATTAGGTTTTTTTCGGGATTAGTTTTGTGATGGGAATTTGCCGTTTGGGCTGAATGATTTATCCGTGAGGATTGGTGATCAGTAATCATCATCATTGGGCTGTAGATTCAGTTAGTTTTGAAAAATAGGTAAAAGTTAGCAGTGCAGTCGCTTAATTAGAAAATTAGGTTTTTTTCGGGATTAGTTTTATGATGGGAATTTGGCGTTTGGGCTGAATGATTTATCCGTGAGGATTGGCGATCAGTTATCATCATCATTGGGCTGTAGATTCAGTTAGTTTTTAAAAATAGGTAAAAGTTAGCAGTGCAGTCGCTTAATTAGTAAATTAGGTTTTTTTCGCGATTAGTTTTGTGATGGGAATTTGCCGTTTGGGCTGAATGATTTATCCGTGAGGATTGGCGATCAGTTATCATCATCATTGGGCTGTAGATTCAGTTAGTTTTGAAAAATAGGTAAAAGTAAGCAGTGCAGTCGCTTAATTAGTAAATTAGGTTTTTTTCGGGATTAGTTTTGTGATGGGAATTTGCCGTTTGGGCTAAATGATTTATCCGTGAGGATTGGTGATCAGTAATCATCATCATTGGGCTGTAGATTCAGTTAGTTTTGAAAAATAGGTAAAAGTTAGCAGTGCAGTCGCTTAATTAGAAAATTAGGTTTTTTTTGGTATTAGTTTTGTGATGGGAATTTGCCGTTTGGGCAGCATGATTAATCCGTGAGGATTGGTGATCAGTAATCATCATCATTGGGCTGTAGATTCAGTTAGTTTTGAAAAATAGGTAAAAGTTAGCAGTGCAGTCGCTTAATTAGTAAATTAGGTTTTTTTCGGGATTAGTTTTGTGATGGGAATTTGCCGTTTGGGCTGAATGATTTATCCGTGAGGATTGGTGATCAGTAATCATCATCATTGGGCTGTAGATTCAGTTAGTTTTGAAAAATAGGTAAAAGTTAGCAGTGCAGTCGCTTAATTAGAAAATTAGGTTTTTTTCGGGATTAGTTTTGTGATGGGAATTTGCCGTTTGGGCTGAATGATTTATCCGTGAGGATTGGTGATCAGTAATCATCATCATTGGGCTGTAGATTCAGTTAGTTTTGAAAAATAGGTAAAAGTTAGCAGTGCAGTCGCTTAATTAGTAAATTAGGTTCTTTTCGGGATTTGTTTTGTGATGGGAATTTGCCGTTTGGGCTATTTGTTAGAGGTTTGTTGTTTCTAAACGCATTAATATTACTTTTTGTGAATCTAGTTGTGATGGTGCATTCGTGATGCGCTAACTTTTTCTTGCATATTTTCAGAAAAAAGTTGTTATCTGCGGTCGGTTTTTTAGCTTTCCTCGAATGGCAATTATTAAATTCCATTAATTTTTTTGTTATAAGTTTGGTGGTATAAAAATATTTGTTGAATGAGTAATATTCTGTTAGTAAGTTCTTAAAATTTATAATATAGTTGATAATTATAAGTTTTTTAGTCTAAAAATGTCTTAAAAAAAAAAAAAAAATTCAAAAAAAAATTTTTTTTGATTTTTTGAAAAAGTGTTAATGCTGTTCGATTACGGCAAAAAAACGGCAAATTCTGACCTGTTAAAAATTGTTCTATCTGTAAAACTGTGGATTTTGTGACGGGTGTACTGCTAAGTTGATATCAAGTTAGCAGTGCACCCTGTTTTTTTTAAAAATTCGAAAACGGCAAAATCGGTTTTTTCACGACTAATTAGCGGCAAATTAACGGCAAATGTTCCAATGTTGCATTTTGGATTTTTCCAAGGTTGCACTGCTAACTTGATATACATCAAAAAAGCAAATTTTAATCAACTTATGCCTCTTCAGAAATTTTTGTCAAAAACTCAAAAACATTTTTCAGTCAAATATCATTTATTTTTTACATTTCTATATCTTATTTTAAACTTTTTCATCTATTAACGAACAAAATTCAACAAAAATTGAACCTCTGCGCATCTGATTCAACTTGTCAAAAAAGCAGATTTTAATTAATTTATGCCTCTTCAGAAATTTTTGTCAAAAACTCCAAAAAATTTTTCAGTCAAATTTGAATTAGTAAAGCACTGAAAATTATTTGAAATCTGTGAAAAAAGTCCATTTTCTAATAAGATATTGTATTCATTAAATTAATCAACATAATCACTATAAAAGGAGGTAAAATACCGAAATGGCGTAAAACGAGAATCTCAGTACCCTGGCTTATAACTTTAATAATTACCCATAGATTGTTTTCATCCATACATTTTTTTCTTCCTAAAAGTGAGCCATATATGTAAAAAAATTAAAACTAGACATAATTTGACGTTTTCTATTTTTGCATGGCGGTAGAATGAATTAGTTTTTCAGAATTTGGGCCAAAAACTCAAATTTTCTATTTTTTTTTGACTATATCACTTAAAATATTTAACCGATTGAAAAATAATGTTAAAAGCGATTGTTTGGAATTTGATTACCTTTAATTTGACACTTAGAAAAACTCAATCGGACTTTTGTAACTCGAGATACGGCCTAAAACGTGAAGTCACCTCCGGAAAAAACGTAAAAAAATTTAAAAAATACATATTTCGAAAACCTATCCATAGAAAAATTTCTTAATGTCATTTTTAAGTAACGAGAAGCTTAGTACATAAGAAAAAAAATAATGACATTGAATGTACATAATTTTTGTTGTTGTTGTAAACTAGTGTAATTGAACAATAACAAAAATAATTGTAATTTGAAAAAAATAATTAATAACTTGTGCATAAAATTCAAAATTTCAAGACATTACTTAAAAATTGACCAAACAATTAAAATCTTAAGAAACTGATTAAATAATGACCTAAATAATTGAAAGCTGATGTATAAATAAAAAATTTATAAAGAATAATTGAAGTTTGAAGAAAATAATTGAAATTTGTTGAAATTAATTGAAAAACAATGTACAAACTTTATAAACTCATGACAATAATAAAAATCATAAAGAAAATGATTGAAATTTGTAGAAAATAATTGAAAACTAATATAATAAATATAATAATTCATGGCAATAAAAATTTATTTTTTTATTTATTTACGGGCAAAAACCCATTACAATATAAAATTGAAGAATTTATTTCAAGTAACAATAAAATTAAAATTTGATATAACAATAATAAATACAATATTTAATATTAATTGGTCGCATTCAATAATTGAAATTTGTAGAAAATAATTCTAAAATTAAAAAAATAATAAAAATATCAAGAAAATAATCGTAAAATTACAAAAATACTTAAATAATGACAAAAGTAATTAAAATTTGAAGACAATTATTTAAAATTAATAAACAAAAGTAAAATAGAAACTGATGTTGAAGATTTAAATATTTCTGGCAAAAATTTAACGATAGAAAAAAATAATTGAAAAATGACAGAAGTTTATATATATTGAACTAAATATTCTCATTTTAACATCGTTCTTTTATCTCATTAAATTTAATTTGTTTTAATAATGTCCTCGAAATTTTTTATTCATATGAATTTTATCATTTTTTTAATAGACTGTTTCTCTTATCTTTTTACGTTCTTTTTTTTATAATAATTTATCATTTTTTCGTTACTTTAATCTAATTTTCTTAATTTTTTAATCACAGGCATAAATTTAAAGATACTTTTTGGAAATGTTCTCATTTATTAGACATAATTAATATTATTTTGATGAAATGTTTTATTATTTATTATTCCTTATTAATTGTTTTCACTTTGAATAATAAACTACTCACAAATAAACAGTTAGAGAGTTTATATACTGATTGCATTAAAAAAATTGTGCTCATACAGATGATTAAAATACTTACAACCTACAAATTTTTGGTATTAAACTAACTTTTAACATTCACTGAAATTTTTATTTCGTTGATTTTCTTAATTGTTTCCATATTTTTAAAAATAACTACTCTCATTTTTTTATAATTTTATTTTCATAAAATTCTTATAAAAACCTCTTTTATTTTTGCACTAGCTTTCAGTCTAATATTATTAAAATATTTTTGGTTTTATTTTCCTAAACTTTTTTATTTTTAAAGGATTTTAAAATTTTTTTTGTAGTTGAGTTTATCCAAAGCTTTTATCTTCTCTTTTTACATTTCCCAATTTTCTACTTTTTTAAAGACTTTTATTCTTTTATTTTATGTTAGGTCAATTTACTCCTGTACAAAATATTCTCATTTTAACATTGTTCTTATATTTCATAGAATTTTTTTCTTTAAATTTTTTTTTAAATTTCCAAAATTTTATAATTTTTTTTAACCCGTAACATAATTCTTTAATTTTTCTATTATTAAGAAGTTTTTCTTTTTATATATTTTATATATTTTTAAGTCAATGTTTCATTCTAGTTTTTTTTTTTTTAATTTTTTCTTATTTCTTTTATAATTATAACTTTTTTTTATTTAAAAGAATTTGTTCATTTTTTTAATAGACTGTTTTCTTATCGTTTTACATTTTAATGTTTTTTTTTTTTAATAATTTATTATTTTTTCGCTGCTTTTACCTAATTTTTGTAATTTTGTTATCATACACTTTAAGACTTTAACTATCAGGTTTGTAATCTGGGATAATCGTGTAAAACAAAAAATTTCTTATTTTGGATTAGAATTTTTCTGAAAAAAATGTAAATATTCCTATCCTGGATCAAAAACTAAAATGAGAAATTAATGGATCAGCTATAATACCTAATATCTAAAGTATTTGAGTGTTAAATGTTAATTGAATAAATAAAAAAATTAAGAAAAGAAAGAAACACATGTTTATGTTTTCGTCTTTCTAAAACCATGTAATGAAATCTAAATCAAAAATGAGAAAGAAATAGAGATAAAAATTTAGTTTTCTGACTAAACTTGATTATTACTACTAGAATTTGTAACTAAATAGCATTAATTCACACACTGATATTAGATTTTGTTTAAAGATTGAAATCAATTCATCAAATGCAAGGAAAAATAATATTTATATGATGTTATAATATCAAAATAAATTTTCAATTTTTTGTTACAATCTTGATTAGTAACTCAATCCGTAATTGTTTTAAATTATTTTTAAAAGATCCTTAATTTCGTGACGATAATTGCATAAATTATAAATAAACATTAACGACTTTAGAATATAAACTTTTGCGTAGAAAATAAATTTGCATACAATTGTCTGACAAGGGTCTATTATTACTACTAGTATTTCAAACTGGACATTTGTAATTCATATGGGGGGTGATTTGGATTCCCGCTAATTTCAGGAAATTCGATTCAGGCAAATGACCGGAAACGTATAATCTGAAGCTGTATATTTCGTATTTAACAATTTAAATTTAACAATTTTTAAATAGAAAACCTTGACAAAAAATGTCCATCTAGATGTCTGACTAAAGCTAATTTTTACTACTAGTCTTAGCATGCACGTTTTTTGAGTCTACTGAAAAAACTTACTACTGTTTTGGAGTCAATCTACAAATAGAATTAAATTGTCTTGAATATATTTGAAACATATACTGAAAACAATTCGATTCTTTTCAGTTACTTAACTATTATTCAATAAATATTTATTTGTATCAAATAATTATTATTTAATTTATTGATTACCAGATACAGAAAAATTAAAGTCCAAAATTCTTTATTTAACCAATATTCAATGGATAGTTCCCCTTAGCTGATACAGATATTAGATTTATTGTTATATATAATTCATAAGCAAAAGAATGTTACAAAGGGATATTTATGTGAGAATAATATAAAAGGAAATATATTCGAGAATGAACGATTCTTCAATTGACCTAGGGTGTTGAAAATACAGAAAAATATAAGGAAAAAAGAAAAAAGAAAAAAATAATGTACGATTTTAGAGTGAAATCATAAACAGTCTAAAGATCTTACGACTTATTTTTTATTCAGCATTATTACTATAAAAAAATTTAAATTACTGCAAAAATGGTGTGAGATCAGTTACACTTTTTGATATATAATTCTTTTTTCTTGATAAAGAGAGATACAAATTTTACACCACTATTTGACTATAATTTGAAACTTTTTGTTATAGCACTACTTCAATTCCAATTGCTTTAAAAGCACCAGTGAGTCGAACCTTGTCTTTTTGAGTCTGACATTCCTTTTATTTATTCAATATATCGTATTTCAAAGAGTTTACAATCCTTTACACTGCTAACAAGGGTGTCTCCCTTGCTTCATGTGCATTCACGTCACATAGTCAATATTTCCCTTTTCGTGACATTTATCTTGTTTCAAAATAAATTGATGGTGCTTTGAAAAGAATTGGCGACATCGATAATTGACGGTTTGCCATTGTTTTTTCAGTCCAGCTTTATCAGAAATCAACGGTTTTTCATGAAAAAGTAAACTGAAATCAAAGCAATTTGCCAAAAATCTCATCTCTTTATAAGGGCTCGACAAGAATTGACAATAGAATTGGGATGTTACAATAAAAATTGTTTTTTTAGAATAAGTTTCATGTTTCACATACTTCGATACGAGACGACAGTTAAAAGTACACATTTTTCAAAATATTTTATATTACTTTATATAACAAATATATTCGATATTTCTTCAATATCGAGAAAATTAAAAATAAGAAGAATGTGACAAAATAACCATGCAAAAGATTTTTTTACAATACAATACTGAAAAAGATTTTAAAATTTCCAACATTATTTTCAAATAAATTTCCAAACTTTTTGTTCTCGATGTTTCATAAGATTTGACTCCGTAAGCTTTCTTTAATACTTTGTTAAGAATCCGCAATAAGTAAAGTATTCTTCCCGTAAAAGCTCTTAAAAAACAATTTTTTTTATTTTACCTGCTTACTTAATTCTTGTTTTCAAACTTATAGTTTCCTGGAGTTCAGATATACAAAACAACAAGTTTTCTTCAAGTTAAGTAAAGTTAAAAGCAAGGTTAAGTACTTCTTGCCATTTTTGTAAGACTGCAATCTTTGTGCCAGGATAATTTAAAAATTTATTTTTAAAAACAACAAACGGTTCATTAAAAATAACATGAATAAAATTAAAATAAGATTAAAATTTTTGTAATAATACTGAAATTTGTTTCTAAGTAGAAATGCACGGATTTGGTCAGTCGGTTGATTATTTATTTGATTTTAATCAATCTTAGTTTATTACAATTTTATTAAAATTTCCGTTGTTGTTGGTCATTTAAAACCATAAATTTTTGCAAATTCAAATAATGAAAATTACGAAATTGAAGAATATATCTGCAAAATAACGAAAATAATTCACAGTTGAAAACAAAATTCGAAAAATGGCTACATAATTACACAATTGAAAAGAATAGTTTAAAAAATCAAACAATAAAAATTAAATTTAAACAAAATTGTTAAAAAATTATAGAAATAACTGTTGGAAATAATTGCAAATTAAACAACTAGATTAAAAATCAAAAAAAATAATGATTGAAATTGAAGAAAATAATAAAAAATTGGGAAACAAGTTAAAAATTTAGGAAATAAATTGAAAATTTAAGAAATAAATTGAAAATTTAAGAATTACATTAAAAATTTAAAAATTAAATTGAAATTGAAAAAATAATTTTTAATTGAATAAAAATTACAAAATGACGAAAATAATTGACAGTTGAAAACAAAATTTAAAAATTAGCTAGATTAATACACAACCGAACAAAATAATTTAAAAAATCAAAGAATAATTATAAAATTTTAAGATAATAATTGAAAATTGAAAGAATTGTAGGAAATAATTGAAAATTGCGGATAATAATTAATAATTGAAGGAAATAGTTGAAAAATGACGAGAATAATTGAAAAATTGAAGAAAATATGTGAAAAATGACGAAAATAATTGTCAGTTAAAAACAAAACTCGAAAAATGACTAAATTAATAGACACTTGAAAAAACTTAATTAAAAAATTAAACAAGAAATATTGAATTTAACGAAAATAATTACAAACTGAAAAATTAAGAAAATTACACGAATAATTGTTGGAAATAATGACGAGATTAAGCCAAATTGAAAAATTTAAGAAAATTGTAAAAAATGACGAAAATAATTGTTAATTGAAAACAAAATTCAAAAAATTACTAGATCAAAAGACAACTGAAAAAAAATTGAAAAAATTAATCAAGAATTATTACAAAATTAAATTTTGTAATTTCCTTTTTAAAAAGAATAGTTGCAAATTAAAAAATTAGTAAAGTTATAGGAATAATTGTTGGAAATAATTGTACATTTAACAACTGGATTGAAAAAAGAAAAAAAGAACAATTGAAATTGAAAAAAAAAACAATTCAAAATTGAATGAAATTTAAATAATAATATAATTAAAAACTGAAAAAAGTAATTGAAAATAGCCGAGAATTAAAGAATATAGAAAAAAACAACTAAAAACTGAGGAATGGAAATAAAAATTGAAATGGGATTCAAAATTAAAGAAAATAATTGAACAATTGTACCTAAAACTAAGGAAACTTAATGATAATCGAAAAAAATAATAGAAAAAAGGCGATAATTTTTTTATATTTAAAAAAATAATTGACAATTGAAAAGTGGAATTTAGTTTTGAAGAAAATAACTAAGAATTAAAGAGAAAAGTTCTAGAATTGAATTATTGAATTGAAATTTAAAAACAACTTTTAAGAGTGAAAAAAAAATTGAAAAAAACCTAGAATTATTCAATATTGAGGAGTTAATTAAAAATCGATAAAAATAATTGAAAGATTAATAAAATATTTGAGAATTGAAGAAAATAATTAAAAATTGATTAAATAAATTGAAAATTAATGAATTCAATTGATATTTTAAGGGAATAATTGATAATTAAAAAAATAATTACAATTTGACGAAAATAATTGAATTTTGACGAAAATAATTAACTATTAAAAAAAATTAACAATTAAAAAAAAAAGAAAAATGGTGAGAATAATCGGCATTTGAACAACATTTTTTTTTAATGAAGAATCATAAACTTGAAGAAGAATAGTAAATTGTCAATTGAAAACCGATAAGAATTATGAAAGAATTGTAAAAAAAAATTAAAATTGAAGAAATTAATTGAAAATTTAAAAATTGTATTGAAATTTCATAAAATAATTGATAATTGAGAAAATGCGATAATTATTGAATATTGACTTAAAATTGTTGAAAATTGAAGTCAATAAATGAGGATTGAAGAAAACAATTAAAAATTAAAGAAATAAATTTATTTATTTAAGAATTAAACTGAAATTTTTAAAAAATAGTTTAATTGAAAGAAAAATTAAAATTGACTTAAATAATTAAATAGGTATTAAAGGAAATACCTAATTGAAAAATGAGAAAAATAATTGATAATCGATAGAAAAATTCGAAATCTGACGAGAATAATCGACAAAAGAACAAAAAAATTAAAGAATAGATTATAAAATTTAAAGAAAATAATTGTATATTGAAAACTGTTGAAAATTATAGAAAAAATTATAGATTTATTTATTAATGGAAATAATATTATTTGAATTGATATTTATAAATTTTACTTAGTTTAAATGCATTTTTTAAAAGGTAACTGATTTTAAACAAAAAAATATCTAAGTGCGAAACTTCAGGTGTGGAGAGAATGAAAGAATAAATAAATCTTGTAGATTATTATTATTATAGATATGTTAATGAATTAGAATATAATTAAAATTCTAATCAAGATATCATAATTTGATTAAAACTTAAATCAGAACTGTTTCTAAAATTTCGATAAATACACTCAGACTTGAATACATATTATAATATTGTTAGTAATTCAAAATATTGATAAATAATATTTTATAATAGTACCTATATAATAAAAAACTTTCTAATTTTTTCTAAAAAAGTTAATTTAAGTTTCGTATTTATCAATAATTGAATGAGAAAATAATCTAAGCGAGTAGTAGTACACAGTTTTGGTCAGACAACGTACAATATATTTCCTTACTTCTTAAGAGTACGTGATGGAGTATAACGTCATTAAAATAAGCAAAATTTGTCCGTATACTTTCTCAAAAATAATGAATAGTTTGACATCAAATTTTGTAAAAAATACTTAAAATATTATTAGGCAGGTCCGTCTGACCCAATTTTGATTAAATTTTGTCTTTTCTGATTTTCGGAAATTTAAGAAAATTATAATTTTTAGGCAAAATTCAAACAAGTTTGGGTCAAATAGACCTACCTAGTCATATTTGATGTAATTCTACAAAATTTGGTTTTCAAATATTAATTATTTTAAAAGAAAGTTTACGGACAACTTTTTTTAAAACCAAATGTTTCCAAAAAATATGTTTAAACTAAATTAAACTAATTAAACTTATTTAAACCAACAATTGTAGAAAAACAACCCAAAAATAAAATTCAAATAAAAAAATCATCATACTGTCATAAAAATAATATATCACCGAAGTTTAAACCACTTTTTGAAAAACTCTTTAATAAACCTGTTTCACCCAATTTTCCTAAATACACCACTTTTTTAACAAACAAACCATAAATGAATGCACCCAAATTAAAAACTTTCCGTAAAAATAATAGGAAACGGAAATTAATCATATTCCGTATCAACATTAATCAACTCGTTCTTGATTGGCCGTCAGTAATTGATGCATATTTTTAGCAAATTGTAATTAAGTTAGCTATGAGATTGAATTCTGAATGTTATTGTGAAGTGTTCGAGTGAAAATGCAATGCACTCTATCTGCGTTTTCGTGACGGGTGAATAATTGATTTAACAAACTTTTTCTAACGGACTAATTCAAATGTTGAATTGGTGGCTATTTCGTGATATCGTTTTTTTTTTCCTCTCTAATCTTTTTTGTGGATTGGGCGAGCGAGTCACTCAAATGCCATACGCATCACCGTTTGCCTTTACTCCCCCTCTTACCCCCTTGCCCTTTTTACCCTTGGTACAACGTGCATGACCAGCTCTATCGTTCGATTTTATTTTATTCACAACAGAAGCCGACGATCGTTCACCGACGGACACGTGCCCGAAAATTCAATGAATTTCCTTCCTCTCCAACAATTGAACAGTTTTTTCATATAATCTATCTTCCCTCGATTCGAAAATGCGATTCTGCATTATCCCCGACCTGAATGGAAAAATAGAGAATGCCATTGTATGAGCACCAACATTTATTATATTGTACAAACCGATAAATATAACGTGGTATGCAAATTGATATTTAAAATTACATTTTCACAGAGTTCAATGGAATGTGGACAATTATTAATTTTATTACCGTGACATTTCTTTCTAAAAGACAATAATTTCTTTTTTCTACTGCCACCTGTGAATTATTACTCTCTGGTGTAAAATTAAAATTTATTCTTTTAGAAACATTTTTTTTTTTATTTGATTAATTTATTTTTTCTATAAAACAGTGCTCGTTTGACTGTGCACGATTTTTTTATATGGATATTAAAGATGCAAAACAAGTTATAAAAAAAATTCAGAATTGTTTGAAAAAATATTGAATTCCAATTTGCCGATTTCAATAATGGTTAAATGGTTTTGTATTGATTGAAAGTTTTAATTACTCATTGTATTGTAAAGCAAAACTGTCGACACTTTTAATGGAAACCGTGTTATTTATAAAAATAAAACTTGTTTTTTCACTGTAAAGCTTAGGAAAGTAACATTTTTTTCATTGTTTATCGATTTACTTTTTTTAAAGAACCACATGTTGCGTAAGCGAATAATTGAGTTAAAAAACAATCCTTTTTAATGTAACACAAATCTATCGAAGCTGCTTTTATCTCGTAAAAATGAGTTTGACATGTAACAAACAATTACAGGATTAAAAGATTTACGAGATTTTTTATTAAACTGGAGCAAAATATATTGAGCACATATCAATAAAATCAGTAAAATTGAATCTGATTTTGGAGACAATTTATTAAACATAATCTTTGACAAATTAATTTTCTTTTCAATTCAAAAAGCCAAATTTAACATTATGATTCTTTCAAATAATTTCTACGTAGAAGTTGAAAAAAAAGGTAAAACGTAATATGGTGCTGATAAAAATGTCTTCTAACATTTCTAAGTATAAGTTATTTCTACAATTTTAAGTTACTTTTTAATTCTCCATTGGTTAAATTTACTCTCTAATGCATTTTAATAATTTTAAGTTATCTATTCTTTTTTTTTTAATTTCAATTTTTAATATATCTTTCATGATAGTTTACTGTTTTATTTTAATTATTTAGTGTTTACAACTATTTTGAAAAGAAAAATGCACACTGATATGTCCAGGTTTCCAGAGTTTGAATCTATATAGAAAACTTAAATAAAAAAGCAACTTGAATTAGAAAAAACGAAAGAAACTTGAAAAACTAAAAACACTTTTCTTTTTAATAAAAGGCACCAGCAGCTTTATGAAATATTAATAAAATTTGCGACAATAAAAACAGAAAATTTTTTAAAAATTGAAAAGAAATCTAGAAAAAGATAATCGAATTTAAAATAAATTAATGAATAAAAATAAAATGAAATCCCAGAGGAATCCCAGACAAAAATCTATAAATAAAAAAAGAATAATTATCGAATTAAACTTCCCAAAAATTTTAAAAATTAAAAAAAGAGAGAAGCTGAAAGAAGAAATTAAATCTAAAAAAAAAGTAAGATCAATGACTAAAAGCAGAAAAAACTTTCAAAAATGAGAAAAAAGAAAAAAATGTGGCAAAATATGTTGTAAACAGACAAAATAATAATTAATAAATTATTTAAATTAATAAGAATATTGCAAACATTTCATTAAAAAACAGAAAGATTGTGATGTAATCAGAAAAATTTTCAAAGGTTAAAAGAATTATACAAAAATTATGGAAGAAAATGAAATTTTCCAAAACATATATTCATATGGAAAATAATTAATTTTGAACTCTTGAAAACTGAATTAATTAAAATTTAAGAATTTTAAAAAAATAGAAATTTTTGAAAAATGAATAGAAAATGATTAAAAAAACGTATAATTATTTGAAAAATTTAAAAACAATTGCAAAAATAATAATTTAATAAAATAATTAAAAATTGAGAAAATAATTGAAAAACTTACATAAAATACTTTAAAAAAAGAAAGAAAATGATATAAAAAATAATATAATTAATTGAAAATTGAATTAAATAATTGAAATGTCAGATAAATAATATAAAATCTTGGAAAAAATAATATAAAATAAATGTAAAGAATTGAAAATTGAAGGAAATAACTTTTTTTGAAATGATTGAAAAATGTTTTTATATTTTGAAATTTGAAGAAAATAATTGAAATATGATACAAACAATGATAAGTTGTAAAAAATAAATGAAATTTAAGTAAGATAATTTAAAAAATTACAGATTTTTTTTTTAATTACAGAAAAAATAAATAATATTTGAGAAAAATACATGAAGATCTTAGAAATCTATTGAAAAAAGAAAAAAGAATTGAAGAAAGCTAAAAATAATTGGAATTTACAATAATTAATTAAAAAAATGTTGAAATTATGAAAACTTGAAAATAATTAAAAATTGAAGAAAATATTTGAAATTTTAGAAAAATACTTAAAAATCTTAGAAAATCATTTTAGAAAATAAGAATAACAATTAACAATCGAGAAAAATAATTGCAAAATGATTAAATCTATTTAAAATATTAAAATTGAAAAAACTTAGTAAAATATGCAGGAAATAATTTAAGATTGAGAAAAAAAATTGAAACATGATAAAAATAATGTAAATATGAAAAATTGAAAACAGTAAATAAAATTTGAGGGAAATAATTGAAAAAATCATAAAATATATGTTTGAGAAATAAAATAATTACAATATTACTTAAAAACTTTTAATTAAAGAGAATTAAAAGTTGGAGAAAACCATTGAAAAATAATAAAGAAAAATGAAAATTGAACAAAATAATTATTTGTAATATTTGAAAGTTTAGAAAATTAATGTAGAAATTATGAAAATGATTAAAAATTGAAGGTAGTAATGCAAAATGACAAAAATAATGGTAAATTAAAAAAATAATTCAAATTTGCCATGAATAATATAATATTTAGGAATAAATAATGATTATATTGATTTAATGTCCAGGAAAAAAAAATTCTATCTCGCCATTTAGAAAATTATCTTAAAGTTGTTACATAAGTCTCGTGAATTTCAAAATACTTTTACCAATGATCAATCCATCTCATTTCACTTGGTTTTCGAATCTTCCCCAAAATCAGAGTGACATTCCAACTTTAATTGACAGATGATAATAAAAATCCTTTGATGGATTATTTTATTCCTAGATAAATTAAAGCATAACATTTTCTATCAATCAACTTTAGAATTTAAGGGGATGACTATTAGGAATAGGACAAGATTATTTAGAACCATTTTTGATAAGGAGAACGTGGCTTAAATAAATTTATAAAGCTGGATATTTTTTCTTAAAAATAATAATTTCATAAGTCATCAATGAATGATGGCACTGAAAACTTTAAGGTAATTCTCTTGGTTCAGTGGTTCTCAACTCAAATTTTGTCATTTTTTACTTATTTTGTGATTTTTAATGAATAGCGCCAACTTCAAGGTGTATAGTCTCTCTCTTTTGTATTTATTAAAAAAAAATGAATAAAACGTCAAAACGTGTATTTCAAAATACTATTTTTCAATATAGTACCGCAAGTAGTGATGGGTAGTGACCGTAAATTTACGAAATTTACCAAATTTACAGGTAAATTTACCATTTTTACGATAAAACAGGAAAATTGTTTATTTTAAACTTTAGAGAAATAGATAATGAAATTTGATTTGATAATAAGATTTTTAATGAATGTAAGAATGTACTGTTAAATTTTTTTTAAAAAATATCTAATTAATGTTTTAAAAACTTGAGAAGATACATATTATATGTATTCACATAACCTAAAATCGCTAATATAGGATGAATGTCGGGTTAGTGGTATAAGAAACATATAAGAAATAAAATGAATCCAAGTGATTTAAAATGTTTTGATTCTTGCTAATTTAAAAGTAGTTAGTAAAGAGAAAAGTGTTTAAAGTTGTAGATTTTTTAAATGAGTGAAATACATACATAAACAAAATTTAAATGAATTCACGTACTGCTGAAAAAAAATTCAGAACTGATTGACATGAAATAAATACAATTCTCACATTTTAAATTTACTGTTCTATTTATTTATTTATGTTCCTTTTTATGTTACAAAGATTTAGAACATCGTAATAAATATATTAAAACACTAAATTAGAACGTTAAAACTAAACATGCTTGGTTTGTCATGAATCATAAAGTGCACATGTATTTTTACACCACATTTTTATTCTCAAGTTAAAAAATAACTTTCTTTTTGTCAGGTGCTTTTGACAAAAAATCAAATTACATAATAATGATTAAACAAATTTTTAATAATTTTTTTCAAGTATAGTTTATAGCAGAATAATTGATGATTTATAACTTTTTACAATAACATTATTAATATTTACCAATACTTGTTTTATACACTAATGTTTTTAAAAAAGGAACTATTTTAAACCATTTTTCTGATTAGTTTTATCAAAAATGCTCTATTAAAAAGCAAATTTTTATAGATTTTAAGAAAATGCTTGGATTTTCTAGGTTAAATATCTCGTCGTATGTGACAAAATGATTCAAAGCGAAGTGTTTTGCATTATAAATAAACTTAGAAAATTCAAAATTGATTATTTAGAAACTTCTAATTATCATGACTTTATTTCAAATAGAAATTTTATGTAAAAAAGCAGAAAAACATGATTTACTGGATTTACGGTAAATTTCGTAAATTTTCAGTAATTTACAAACGAAGAGCGGTCAGCGCCCATCACTAACCGCAAGCCATATTTTTCAAAACGGGAACTTATTCCTTATACTTTAAAGAATAATTTAGTAGTTTTTATTTTTAAACCTAAAGAAAATTCATTGCGTGGTTAGCAAAATTATATTTTTTAACCATGGCTTCTACTTTCTTCCATGTTAAAAGTTCAACTTCATTCTCAAATATCTTAAAAAGTAGCACCGCTTCCTACTTTTAAAAAAATATCATTGTATTCGTTGAATGTTCTATTATATGATATTTCAATTAAAAAAATATTCAAAGAAAAAGTTTTTCCGAGAGAACTACCTTAATGTATCAAAATAATCTACAGTGCTCTTGTTTAAAGCCAATTTCAGATTATTTAAACTCAACTTGGAAAAAAAGAGCGTTGCAGCTTAATTCAATCCAAAACAGTTTTCTGTAGTAAAAATGCTCTAATTGTATTCAAATTTCGTAATTTATACTAAAAACAAATAAATCAAAAATCAATATGTATTTCTTGACATGATGCAAAAATTCAAAATGTCGAATTCAGCATAGCGGAAAATTTTTTTAAAACTCATCGAATTCGCTTGATAGTTTTATTTATAATCAAATAAAGCAAGAATGGACGCAATTGGAATAATAGTTTTCACGAAAAGTGGTACCAAAAGTTGACTCTTTTTGCATGGTTTTAAGGTTTAATAGATCACCTAAACTAGTTTCATACATAATTTTTGGAAAAAGTCTAAAATAACAAAAAACAAACAGTGCCTGATTCCTGAATGCAAAAGTCATATTCCATCCAATCGTGAGCACTAACTAGACTATTAGACTGAAATGACCGGATCCTTGTAATGAAGCGATGGCGATTTTGCCGGAGATTAAATCCTTTATCGTTCCAATGTCTTCTGTAGGATTCATCCAAGGCTTTCAAGGAAACGATGCTCATATCCGTTTTCATCGCCAATAATATCGTCAACGATGGCAGTAAAATTTTACTCGTGTTCCGCTCGAATGATACGTCAAGAGATCGAATACTTCGTTTAATTTTCATCTGTGACACGAGATATCAAGTTCTTGTCGCTTTTCGTGTTTTGACATTATATCCTGTAATTGTCGCAGGAGCGGAGACACTCGAAATTGAGAATTTCAGCTAGATTATGTGTCACGTCGGTGTCACCTTATTGGTAGTGTCTCAGACTTTGATACAACATTGTCTCCTATAGACGACTTTCCTCTCCGGCAATAATCTTCTAAAGTGCTAAGACCTTTACGGCCTCGAACGAGATAGGTCGAGTTCTAAACTGTTAATACCTTCTTCATAATCTCGCGAGGTTGATATTCTTGGTAATAGGTGAACGTGCTTCAAGTCAGGTCCACCTTGAATCTACCTTTCGACTCGTTACCAGTAATCTTTTAAGTACCTCAAGAGTCGGATTCTCTGACTTGGAACATCCTCAGAGAGGCCTTGATTTCCAACTTTTTTTTTCACAAAATTGTGCATTCGACACTTTCTTCTTATCAAAAAGAGCATCTTCTCAGGTAATTGAGACTTTTATTGTAATGGTTGGTTTTTAAAATCAAATTCCAGAAACTGGTCATTTTCGTTGAAAATTGCCAATTACGTAAAATTATCGGTAGGTGGATAATTTTTCTAAAATATTAGTTTCCCGACGATTTTTTTCCACAATAATAATTTTTCCTGATAAAAAATTTTCCCAATGGATCGACACTTTTCGCAAAATAAGTTTCCTAAACAAATAATAATGTTGATGTTCGAAAATTTTAAATGAATTCAAAATCACAAAATGATGGAAATAATTGACAATTTAGAACAAAATTCAAAAAATGGGTAGAGTAATACACAACCGCACAAAATAATTTAAAAAATCAAAGAATAATTATAAAATTTTAAGATAATAATTAAGCATTGAACAAATTGTAGGAAATAATTGAAAATTGCGGAAAATAATTAATAATTGAGGGAAATTGTTGAAAAATTGAAGAAAATATGTGAAAAATTACGAAAATTATTGTCAATTGAAAACAAAATTCGAAAAATGACTAGATTAAAACAGAAATGAAAAAAATAATTGTAAAAATCAAAAAATATTTGTAAAATTTTCAGATAATGATTAAGCAAAAAAAAAATTGAAGGGAATAATTGAAAATTGCGGAAAATAATTAATAATTGAAGGAAATAGTTTTGAAAAATTGAAGAAAATATGTGAAAAATTATAAAAATTATTGTCAATTGAAAATGAAATTCAAAATATGGCTAGATTAATACACAACCGAACGAAATAATTTAAAAAATCAAAAAATAATTGTAAAATTTTAAGGCAATTATTAAGCATTGAAAAACTTGAAGGGAATAATTGAAAATTGCGGAAAATAATTAATAATTGACGGAAATAGTTGAAAAATTGAAGAAAATATGTGAAAAATTACGAAAATTATTGTCAATTGAAAACAAAATTCGAAAAATGACTAGATTAAAACAGAAATGAAAAAAATAATTGTAAAAATCAAAAAATATTTGTAAAATTTTCAGATAATGATTAAGCAAAAAAAAAATTGAAGGGAATAATTGAAAATTGCGGAAAATAATTAATAATTGAAGGAAATAGTTTTGAAAAATTGAAGAAAATATGTGAAAAATTATGAAAATTATTGTCAATTGAAAATGAAATTCAAAATATGGCTAGATTAATACATAACCGAACGAAATAATTTAAAAAATCAAAAAATAATTGTAAAATTTTAAGGCAATTATTAAGCATTGAAAAACTTGAAGGGAATAATTGAAAATTGCGGAAAATAATTAATAATTGACGGAAATAGTTGAAAAATTGAAGAAAATATGTGAAAAATTACGAAAATTATTGTCAATTGAAAACAAAATTCAAAATATGGCTAGATTAATACACAACCGAACGAAATAATTTAAAAAATCAAAAAATAATTGTAAAATTTTAAGGCAATTATTAAGCATTGAAAAACTTGAAGGGAATAATTAAAAATTGCGGAAAATAATTAATAATTGACGGAAATAGTTGAAAAATTGAAGAAAATATGTGAAAAATTACGAAAATTATTGTCAATTGAAAACAAAATTCGAAAAATAACTAGATTAATAGACAAATCAAAAATTAATTGTAAAAATTAAACAAGTAACATGATTGGCAAATGTGTTTGACGTCACAAGTCTTGGAAAATTTAAATTACTAAAGAAATATTAAGTTTAAAAAAAATAAGTGCAAATTGAAAAGTTAAGAAAATTATAAGAATAATTGTTGGAAATAATTGCACATAACAACTGGATTGAAAATAGAAAAAAATAATTAAAATTGAAAAAAATAATTGATAATTAAAGAAAGCAATAAAAAATTAAAGAATTGAATTAAAATTTATTGAATATACTTAAAGTTAAAAATAAAAAAAAATAATTGAAAAAAGTCGAGAATTAATGAATATAGAAAAAAAACAATTTAAAACTGAAATTAATAATGAAATAATTAATATTTAATAACATATTAATTTAAATGAATATATTTAAAATTAAAGAAACTTAATGATAATCCAAAAAATATAATAGAAAAAAGGCGATAATTTTTAATATTATAGAAAATAATTGAAAATTAAAAAGTGGAATATAAATATGAAGAAAATAATTCAAAAATTTAAGAAATAAATTGGAAATAAAGAGTTAAATGAAAATTTCAAGAAAACAATTGACAATTAAAAGAAAAATTACAAAATGACGAAAATAATTAACTATTAAAAAAAAAATTATTAATTAAAAAAAATTTTGAAAAATGGTGAGAATAATCATCATTTGTATAAGAAAAATTTATAATTAATGAATATTAATAAAATTGAAGGAGAATAATTAATTGCCAATTGAAAATTGATAAAAATTATAGAAAAAATTTTAGAAAATAATGAAAATTAAAGAAATCAATTGAAAGTTAAAGAATTGTATTAAAAGAAAATAATTGATAATTATTGAGAAAATGCCAGAACTAATCAATATTAGGGAATTAATTGCAAATCGAAAAAATAATTGATAATTATAGAAAATTTGTTAGAATTGAAGAAAATAATTAAAAAATGAAGAAATAAATAGGAAATTAAAGAATTGAATGTAAATTTCAAGAAAATGATTAATAATTAAAAGAAAAAATTCAATATGAAGAAAATAATTAAATATTGACGAAATAATATTAACTAGTAAAAAAAATAATTAAGAATTGAAAAAAATCAACAAATGTTTAGAATAATCGTCATTCGAACAACAAAATTTTTTAAATTGATAGATAATCATAAAATAAGGAGAATAATAAATTGTCAATTAAAAACTGATGAAAATAATGGAAAAAATTGTACAAAATAAATGAAAATTAAAGAAATCGATTGGAAATTGACGAATTTTACTGAAGTTTAAAGAAAATATTTGATGATTGAGAAAATATGAGAATTATTAAATTTTGAATAAAATAATTGATAAACAAAGAATGAAATTGAAAATTGAAGAAAATAATTAAAAATTAAGTAAATAAATTGAAGATTAAATAATTAAATTGGAGATTAAAGATTTAAATCGAAATTAAAAAAAAATAGTTGATGATTGCAAGAAAAATTACAAAATGACTAAAATAATTAAATATTAATGAGAATAATTGAGGGGCTGGATGCAATAAGGGGATACGCGCGACTTTCGTTGGCCCCGCGTACAGCGAGTCTCCGGCAGAAACGGGGGACTTCTAAACACCTCTATATCCCTTTATTGCATCCAGCCCCTCAATTGACAAAAAAATTCAAAAAGAATAGTTATAAATTTAAATTTATTTAAATTTATAAATTTGAATCTTACTCTCTAAATCTGAATTAGTCAAAAACTACTATTTAAGGGTTAAAATAGTGAACGAGTTTTTACTTTTAGAATTAGTAAAAAATAACTTATTATTAGTAGAAAACTAGTAATTTAGCAGTTAAATTTAACTAACTAAATAATCAAAAATAACTAATGTAATTCGTAAATAGAAATCTACTAATTCTTTTAGCACTCTCTAAATCTGAATTAGTTGAAAATAACTAATTTGAAAGCAAAAACTCAGTCACTAATTCAAATAGTTAAATTTCTACTAATCATTTAGTAAAAAACAAGTAATTATTAGTTCTTATTAATAATTATATTAATAATTATCTTTATTAATCTTATCTTATCTTTATTAATCTTATCTTCTTATTATTAATCTTATCT
This sequence comes from Ganaspis brasiliensis, assembly GCA_037103525.1. Classification (NCBI taxonomy): domain Eukaryota; kingdom Metazoa; phylum Arthropoda; class Insecta; order Hymenoptera; family Figitidae; genus Ganaspis; species Ganaspis brasiliensis. Next base: position 1,410,560 of record JAZKLR010000234.1, read on the forward strand.
TAATTAACTATCTATCTATTAATCTTATTAATAATATCTTATATTATTATTATTCTTATTCTTATTATTATTTCAGTTATGTTTTTAGTTTTTACTAACAATTAGTCCTTTCTTTTACTAATACTTAGTAATTTTTAGCTAATTGCTGAAATAAAAATTCAGACACGATTTTACTAATTATTAGTTATTTTTAATTAATTCAGATTTAGAGAGTAGTTTAACATAACCTAAAATTACTTTGGCTAATGTAATAAGTAGGTTTTTACTAAATTATTAGTAAAAAAAATTACTATTTGACATGGTAAACGAGTTTTCACCCTTAAAATAGTCGTTTTTAACTAATTCAGATTTACAGAGTAATGAATTTAAAATATGGATTTTTTTAAAAGTATCTGATTTATAGCAAAAAATACCTATGTGCCAAACTTCTGATTAGGACAGAATGAAAGAATGAATGAATCTTGTGGATTATTATTATTATTATCGAAATATTGAAAAATAATTCAAAATAATTTAAAAACTATGGAAATATTAAACAGGAATTGAAAGCGATTTCTTATCTTATGAAACGTAATTCCAGCAAAGAATACAAAAGAATATACAAGAGATGGAATTTAAAAAGATTGAATAATTTTTACTACTTGATGGACAGTTTAATCAGTCAATTCCTATTTAATATTTCAATAACTTTTAAATTATTTTCAACTCGTTTTTAATATTTGGATAATTTTTTTTATTTTCAATTCCCGATGTTTTGAATTAATTAGGAAAAGTGTCAATTGGGAAACGTTTTTGTTAGCAGAAATAGTTATTAGGAGAAAAAATCGTTGGGAAACTTATTTTGGGATTAAAATAGGATAAAAGGATTAAAATTATCACTATTTTTTCATTTACATGTGCTAAAGATATTTTCTAATCTTTGAATTTGTTTGCCGTTTGTAAAGACTGGTATAGATCCTTATCAAAAAGAAAATTAAAACTAACGCCCGACTCTAATAAAAAGCCCATCATCTCAACTTACATGTTTACCAACTCTAGTGTGCTTTTAACTCTCAAATGCTTTCGCAGTGAATGCTCGCAAAGATGCCGGGCTTTATGAAATATGAATAAAATTTTCAAATCCCGTTCTGCTTGCTCTGGAAAAGTCGCGGTTTTATGAACGTATTTCCGTAAAACAATGTAACGTTCTCAAAGCATAAAGGAGGACTCATGCAGAACTGTGTCGCAGTGCGTCTCCTAGAATGTTACCATTCAAGCAGGGATTCCAGAAAATGTTTTATATCACTTACACAGTCTTTCTCTGTCCAATACTTAAGCATCTACTACTACCGGATGACAAAGAAGAGAAGCAAAAACGTAAGTAAGTGTGTCAAGGAAAAAGAAATTAGGAAACGTATAAATTTCAAGAAAAACCAGTCTTCGAGGGAAAAGTTTCTTTGTTGTTAGGAACGTAAGTAAGAAAATATTTTTAAAAATTTCAAAATATTGAGAAAAAAAAATTGGTTTAAAACTATAATTTGTATTTTGCAAATCAGAAGAAATGATATATTTGAGAAAAAAACTCTCTAAATCTGAATAAGTAATTTTTTACTAATGAATTAGTGATAAATCGGTTACTTTTAAATAGTGAAAAAGTTCACTATTTTTTAGTAGAAAACTACTAATTTGAAACTGAAATATCTACTGATTGAAAAAAGTAAACTCTCACTGTTACAATTAGTAGGTATTTCACTTTTAAATAAGTAGCCTTCTACTATTAATTAATAGTTTTCTACTAAAAAAAAAATAGTGGAAATTTTCAATATTTAATAGTGACCGATTTCTCGCTAATTCTTTAGTAGAAAACCACTAATTCAGATTTTCAAGTGTATTTTCATATAACAAAATAGTGGACTTTTAAGGTAATTTAAAAGTTAATAAATAAAGGTAAATAAATTATATATCCTCATTAATTTGCAAGACAAACACATTTTCTAATTAAAATTTTAAAAGAGTTACGACATTTTTTCCAATATTTTGAAATTATCAACTTTTAATTATTATTATTTATATTTTATCCATAGTAAAAATTGTACAATATAAAATAAATAAAAACACCTTTAAACGTAAGAAGCATAAAAACTAATTTTTGTTCTTATTTCTTAAAAGCTAAACAATTCTCAAAAGAATGAGAATTAAATCAACTGAAATTAGAATGTAATAAAATTTGAATAGATTGAAATTCTGATGAATTTACGACTGGATTATTAGTAAATTTGAATAAAAAAATGTGACGCGCTCCGAAGAAAGGACCTTAGAAGCAAATCGGTAATTTTACAGGAGAGCGAAAAAAAAGACGAGCGAGCATGGTACCCTTTACAAAACGTGGATGCTTGAATTGTCATAACTTAAAAAATAATGAATAAAAACATTCTCTAACTGCAGATAATGAGAAAGGAACTTTTAATGAAGTGAAATCAATCATAAACCTAAAATCGATTTTTTGCTTCTAAGGTCTCTTTCTTCAGAGCGCGTCACAAATATTTAAAGAGATAAAATAAAAAAAGAGATAAAGAAATAAAGCAATATCTTGAAAAATGGGAGAAAATGTTAAAAAAAAAATTTATCAAACTACGAAAAAAATATGAAAAAGTGAAAAATGAACTACAAAATTAGAAATATTAAGAATAACATGAGAAAATGTAAAATTTGTATAAACACAATGACGAGTTTCTTTAAAAAATAAAAAATTAAAAAAATTATTCACAAATTGAAGAAAATTTAAAAGCTAAAAAAAACCAATTTTTAAACAATCTTAACAAAAATAATTTGTTTAAGAAACCTTAGAATCTAAAAATTGGATGAAAGGCTAAATAAATTTGCAAAAAAATAGACAAAATGTAAAGAAAATTGACTAAATTTATATAAAAAACGAGTTGAACTAAAAATAACCAGATAAATGGAATGAAAATTCTACTCCCCTCCCCCTCTTTAATTATCAGATTAAATAAGAAAATTAATAGAAAAATTAATTAATGTTATAAAGTCAAAATGATGTAAAATAAGCTGAAATTGTTTGTGTATATAAAAAAGAAAATCTAGAACACAAAAAAATTTAAGAAGCAACTAAACGAAAAATCTTCAAAAAATGATTAGCCTTAAGAAATTGTATGAAAATATAAAAGAAATAATAAGAATAGAATACTGGCATTTTTTTTTTGAGAATAAAAAATTATAAAAGAAAAAATTTTTAATTTTCGATAAAATGATATATATATTTAAAATCTGTAAAAAATGTAGAAACATAATTATTAAATTAGAAATTTAATTGTTAATAAATCAAACAATGATAAAAGAAAATTATTAAGGAAAGAAAGAATTTATAATAAACTTAGAAAATTTTTATAATATAGAGAAGATATAATAATTCAGTTAAAATCAATCACAAAATAATTAATTTTTGAATTTCAACTTTTAAATTTTGAAAGAATTGTAATTTAAAATTTTGAATTAATTAAAGTTTGGAATCAAAAGTTTTTTAAATTTTTTTACACACTTTTAGTTTTTATCAATAATAGGGGATATTAGGAAAAAAAAAATTCAAAATAGGGGACTTTTAGGGGAAAATAGCGGATGCCTGTGAAGTAAAAAAATATATTAACTTCAACTAGTCAACTAGCTTTTTTATTTGTATCAAATACTTTTTTATTTGTATCAAATACATTTTTATTTGTGTCAAATAAATGTTTTATAAGTCAATTAACTTTTTACAAATAAAAAAATTATTAGTCTCTGAGACAAAGATATTTTTCTTTTTCACAAATAACTTATCTTTGTGCAAAATATACCGCTTCTTTGTGTGTAATGTTTCAATAAAGAACAAAATGAGCCAATGTTTGACATGATTAATTAAAAATTTCAATTGTTCATCAGATTTCAGAAAAAAACAAAAAAAGTTGAATAATTCGTAAATAACAAAATATTACAATACAAAAAAATTTTATTTGAAAATTGATTAAGATGTTTAAAATATGGATATTAAAAATAATTTATACTTTACTTTATTTTTATGCTATGATAAAAATTTTCTCCGATGAATCCGAATCCGAAGACAAAATGATCAGATTAGCTAAAATGTTCGAGATAATCACAAAAAAGTGATTTTTTAGGGTTTTTAAGCAATTTTTTGAGATTATCTAAAAAAAATTTAGCAAATCTGGTTATTCTGACTTTAGATTCGGATTCAGCGGAGAAAAATACTTAGAAATACAAATCTAAATTTAAATCTAAATTTGTCAAAAACTACTAATAAATTGATGAAAAGTCGTCCACCAATTAAATTAGTAAAAATTTCTAAAAATTAGTGTAATATGACTAATTCTTAGTGAAAAACTACAAATTCATAGTAAAAACTACAAATTCACATTTGTAAGACTTACAAATTTAAATTTGTAGTTTTTGCAAATTCAATTAGTTTTTACTAGGATTTTGTAGTTTTTCACTAATAATTAGTCGAAAATTTTTTTTAATTTCATATATTGTATAATTCCACATTCTATAATAGCCCATTATAAATAAAATTTAATTTATTATTAAAATGTATTGAGCAAATGAATTAATTAGAATGTATGTGTTTTGGAATTTAAAAGAAATGATAAAAAGTTTTGTTTAAATTAAAAAATAATTATTTTTTGAAAGCAAATTGATTAATGAAAAAACGAAATAGATTTAAATTTAGTCAAAACTTTTTTACATCCCACAAAAAGAAAATTTTTAAATACTATATTTCCGAGTAATAAAATACGTTTTATAGCATAACCTTTGTATAGGTTTATAGGTTGTCAAATGAACATATCTTTAAATTAGAGATTTCATCAAAATGTCCATTTCCGATGTAAAGTTTTACAAAATAAAGCATAACTTATTGTAAAAAATTTGATTATAATGCTTAATTTAGATATATTTTTAACTCTCTGCAATTAAGAATTTAACTTATTTCTATAAGTTTTGTGATTAATTTTTTTCCGTGTATTCTCTCGAAAAGAAAGAAGACATTTTTTTTATTTGTATTTTTTAAATCTAAATTTTTTAAATATCTAAAAAAATTCGCTATTCTGATTATTCGGACTTGGGACACTAGTTTGTTGGATGGGACAAAAAATTTTTTGTGGAGCTGTGTTATCAAAATAATTTCAAAGACAAGCAAGCTTTTTGTTGTTAATAAGTAAATTCGTTTAAAAGTGAGAAGAGCATTATAAGATATCAAAAAAAAAAAAAAAAATATATGGTAGAAAGAATGAGAAACAAAGACGAGAAGTTTAGGCGTCTTTCTCAGAGGAAGTCCTGCCGCCGACGCTGGAGTAGCACTTCCTGGAAGGAATGGCGTTGGTGGCACGAACTTGGTATCTTCCTTTCCATTTTCTCGTTGGAAAATAAGGGGTGAACGCAGCAGCCTCGAAACGTAATTAAAGGTAGGAGAAAAGAGAAGGTGTATTATTAAAGAGCAAGTCTCAACTGACAAATGGTGGTAAGGAGAAGGAGGTCTTTTACTTCTCTTGGAGGTGGAAAGCGTCCCTCGATTATGAATAATGTATTATTAAAAATAAAAACTGGCCAGCGAGTTGCCTGCCTCTTGCGGCTAACTTCGTTTTCTTGATTACGATCTTCCGGAAAATTTAGATAAATCTTCCCTGATGTGAAAGCGGCTAGCCAAGGTGGCGGAAGAAGGTGGTGTAGAACCGGAGCTGGCTTGCTTCACTGTAAGTTATGAACTCGAACTTTTCGAGAGTAGGTATATGTCTGCAAAAAGGACCACCAAAAAAAAAAAAGAAAGAAAAAAAATGAAAGGGGTGCGGACAGATCGCAAGGGTGAAAGTCATACAACTTATATACTCAAGAGAGTCACCACTTGGCTATTTGTCAAAATGATGCGAATCTTTTAAAAAAACTTGTGCAAAGTCCCTCGAGAGATACTTGGAAAAATATTTGTCCTGTCGAGTAAGGACCATTTCTCTTAATGGGACGAAACAACGAATACCCATTTTTTCGTTATGAAAATATTTTTTTCGATTTCACTCGATACAAAGATCTTTTTCACCCTCATCTTTTTCCTTCACAAACAAGTAGAGAGCATGGAAATAAAATATTTATACACATTGAGAAGCAATTTATTGCGGTATTTTCTATTGATAATTCATCTCCGGTTGTTTTCGGATAAAGAATCCTGGCGCTAATGAAATATTATTAATATATAGGAAGGTTTGTTCGAGATTTACACGAGTTAAATATTCATTTTAGCTAAGTAAATTTCTTTTTTATCCCACAGGCACAAACATGGAGCTTTTAGATGCCTGTAGGCAGGGTCTAAACGCATTCATTTGTTCGACCGGGTAAAAATGGCTTCCATTTTTTCCCTAGGGAAAAAATGAACAGCTGATCCATGCATTTTTTCCACCACAGGGCAAAAATGGCCGCCATTTTTATACGGTCAAACAAGTGAATGCATTTAGACCCTAACCTACAAACATTTAAAAGCACCAAGTTTGTGCCTTTGGAATAAAAAGTATCGTAAGCAACACGGGTTCAAAGTCAGTCCAATTTGTTTACAATGATGTTTGTGTACTCGTTCACGTCTCGGGCTTCGCCCTCGACTGTCACTCGTACACAAACATCAGCGTAAACAAATGGCTGCCTTTAACTCCTTGTTGCTTAATATACTATTTTTAAAAGCGAAAAATTATTAATTTAGTAAAGCTCTTCATACTCAATCAATTAATATGATTAGTCCAGTCCATGTATTATAAATTAAAATTCACCAACTTACAAATTTCTATACACATTTCGTTGGAAGAGAAAAATTGTAACGTAAAATTGCGAAATTGTAATATATTATTTTGAAGCTGACTACTTGTAAAGTAACTTTACCAAATAATGAATAAAATCCTTTGTATAAAAAGATGATGACATTTGTCTGTTCAGAGCTTGATTTAACTCTGCTTTAACAAAAATTTAATAATTAGAAATGAGATATTCAGATGAGCTTCATCTTCTCCTGTACCTATTAAATTTTATAATTATAAACGAAAAATGACGTACAAATTTATGTAAAAAAAATTATTTCAAAATCAGGAAAACTTACTTTTACTCCTGAATCACATCAGTTCACCATGAATTATTTCTTACCTGAAACAAAAAAATATTTTTAAAATTAACTTTATTTTAAATAAAGATGTAAGGGTTGCTTGTATTATTTCAAATTGTAGTGCAAGATGTTATTTTATTTTATTAATTTACACATAAATATAATAAAAATTATTACAAGACAAATCAAAATGGCGGACATTTTTGAAAATTGATAAGACTCGTTACTAATCACCAGATTTTTTTTACTAAAATAATTTAACCGCTTGATTATTATGATGATTTAATTTTGAAGTTTCTGGATTAATAAAAAGTTTTTTAACTATTTATATCATGCAGCATTATTGGATAAGTAAAAGGAGTATTGTTACGATGGCCAAAGAAAGTTAAGAATTTCGTTCGGTTGACCAGGCTATGTAGTCGAGTACGATTAAATTGAAATTAGTTGCAGAACTTTTTAATTGCAGATTCGATAACGCCACCAACACGAGGAAGAACTACAATTTATACGAGCCCCAATCCCAATTCCAGACCCCTTTCCTCCCGACTACCCTCCACTCGACAAACCACGAATTGTTCGACTCTCGCTTCTGAAATCCGGTACGTCGACGCCGGAAGCAGTTATTATTAAATGGAAAATGAGAATAAACTTCTTACTCTGTTGCTCATTTCCTGATTCACTGCCCAGTTCCAATAGAGAAGACACGCATCCACAATTTTTTTATTTCATTTAACAAACGGAGTTAATGTCAGAAAATTTTTATGAATAATGTATATACCTCACTTTCACAATCTGGGTGAAAATTTTACTCAAGACAGAAATATCAGTAACAATAGTTTAAGCTTTCTATAAAATTTAGATTCCTTCTTTTTTTTAAAATAAAAATGTTTTTTTTATGAGAAAATAATACGAATAGGGTAGAGGTACCAGTTATTGGACATTTAGTGCTAGGTCGTTGAATATTAATTATTTTTATTTATTAGACTCGAACAACATTGGAAATCCAGTTATTGTGCCCCAGTTATTGGACTCTTAAAATGTATTATATATTTAAGAATTAGGTAATGTGGCTTAATTATCAAGCATAATACAATTTAAAAAATCTATTAAGAGATAGTGACAATATAAAGGACTAATCTACTCATTAGTTTATTAGAATCTAATAACTGGCACTTAGTAAAAAATTGCTCTAGATATCCGACATTTATTCAATTTGCAAAGTAATGATTAAAACCTCAATTTGCTTAATTGCATGATTAATTTAAAGTATACTGAACCAGCATATTACATATTCAGGGTGAAAAACCAGAAAATGATAATTTTATACACTTTTGAAAAATGTCATTTTCCTAACTTTTTGTTAAGAAAAATGTCTATAAATCACAAATTTCGTAGATCGTAATATTTAATATTTTTTTTCAATTCTCTTTACGTAGGTATTACTATAATATTTTGACTGTGGCATATAAAAAAGTTTTCAAATTCTTTAATAAAAAATATTACATACAATTAGTAAGTCGTTTTGTATTCTAAAATCATAGAAAATTAAAATTTGTCTAATAACTGGTGTTTAATACATGATACCCTTACCCTAAATATTAGTTCTTACTTTTTAAATAAATATGATTTTAGAGAAGATTTTTTTCTACTAAAGAAATGACGTCATATTTTATTGAAAATTAAAAATAGCAATTACGAAGAAAGAAAGAAATAAACTCTTATCTCCGTTGAGAGTTTCTGCAGATGAAATGTCAGAAGTAAAGACTTTTGATTTGTCGAGAGAACTCGACGAAAAATAGTCTTAATTGGCTGGAGATTCGAAGATAGTTCATGTTTCGACGTGAATGCCAGACGATGAAATATATCATACATATTTAGAAAGTTTCGCAAAAGTTTTAAACTAACTGAGTTTGAAAATAATATTGACAATTTCTCTTAATAATAAAAAAAATAAAAAAAAAACACAGAACAGAATATATAATTTTACTAACTAGAACAGATAATTTTATTTTATTTTTTCACAAATTCTTTTTTTTTATCATCCGGCAAACCCAACAATGTTTTTAATAAACATTTTATGCCACACTTTTCTAATAAAAATTTTGTAATTTAGAGGAAGAGAATTCGATAAAATTTTGAGCCATAAAAAAACGATTAATAGTATTTTTTATAGAATTTTTAAGTACATTTTAAACATAAATCTTAAAAAAAAAAAGTATTTTCAATTTTCCTATACTGGCTCTAATAACAAATGTTGTCTAACGACCATTTTGACATAAAACTCAAGGTACGAGACCTACTCTCCAAATCTGAATTTAGTGATTTTCTACTAATGAATTAGATGAAAATCGGTTACTATTAAATAGTAAAAACTTTCACTAATTTTTAGTAAAAAAACACTAATTTAAAAAAAATATCTACTAATTGAAAAAGTAAACTTTCTTTATTTTAATCAGTAGATATTTCACATTTAAATTAGTAGTTTTTTACTAATAACACAGCCTCACAAAAAAAAGAATTTTTTTTTAGTAAAAAATCACTAATTTATAAAAAATATCTACAAATTGAAAAAGTAAACTTTCTTTATTTCAATCAGTAGATATTTCACATTTAAATTAGTAGTTTTTTACTAATAACACAGCCCCACAAAAAAAAAGAATTTTTTGTCCGAGACACTACACTAGTATATTCCTATATATTTTTCTTCGCTGAATCCGAATCCGAAGTCAGAATTGTTAGATTGGTTCTACTTTTTGAAATAACCTCAAACAAAATTTTAAACAAAATCAAAACCAAAAAAAAATTTTTGTTGTTTAAGACAAAGTGTATTCTTACGTATTTCTCTCCGCTAAATTCGAATTCAAAGCCAGAGTAATCAAATTGACTAATTTTTTTGAGATAATCTCAAAAGGCTGCTCAAAAACTGAACAAAAAAAAGTTTTTTTTAACGGGACAATATGCCAGTGTATTCCTACGTATTTTTCTCAGCTGAATTCAAATCCGAAGTTAGAATTGGCAGATTGGTTTTAAATTTTTGAAATAATATCAAAAACTGATCAAAAACACAAGAAAATCGCTTTTTTGGGATTATCTAAATAATTTTAGATAATCTGATCATTTTGACTTTGGATTCGGATTCAGCAGAGAAAAATAAGTAGGAATACACTAGTGTAGCGTCATGGTGAAAAAGAAAAAAAATTTTGTTTTTGATTTCTGTTTTTGAAAATTCTTTTGAGATCATCTCAAAAAGTAAAACCAATCTAGCAATTCTGACTACGGATTCGCATTCAGCGAAGAAAAATACATAGAAATATACTAGTGTAGTGTTTCGGACAAAAATTTTTTATTTTTTTGTGGGCATGTGTAATTAGTACTTATTTACTCAAAATTAGTTAAAGATTTTACTATAAAATAGTAACCAATTTTTCTCTAATTCATTCGCAGAAAATCACTAATTAAAATTTAGAGAGTATGATACAAGACATAGTCGATTCAAAACATAAGATAAAATTTCAAAATATATGAAGAGAATTTGAAAACATAATTAGAATAAAATTAAAAAATTAGTTAACCAGTAACTAATTTTCTTTTTTTGAGCACTTATAACTTCTGCAGTTTTAATGCAATTTTGATCATTAAGATCTTATTTTCTCTATAAAACATCATACTTTAGTGACAAAAAGAGAAATCAGAAATAAAAATCTCTTTTTATGTTGAAATTTACACTAAAAGTAACTTTTTTTCTTAAATTTTATTAAAAATAAATTAAAATTGTTGATAAATTTATAAATTCGACCTAAACTAATCATATGATGGAAAAGTTTTGAACATATTTTTGGGAAAAATTAAATTACCTTTAATTTAAAAAAAAGTTTGAAATCGGCTTCATATGTCCGCAGACAATTGCAATTTAGTAAATGCATTTTTTTAAATTAAAAAAATTGAAATTTAGCTATATCTCAAAAAGTGTTCTAATTTCTTACTATTAAACTTTATATTGTGATTCAGTTGCAAATTTAGGAGTTAGTATCATTTTGACACAAAACTTATCATAAAAATTGTTATATTATACAAACATAGATAAATGTTATTTTGTACAACTGCTGAAATTAAAAGGTTTTTAGATCCTATCTATTAATTATTTAGTTTTTATGTATTAGTTGAAGTATTCATTATTTATTTAATTCATTAATTTAATTAATTAATGTTAAAACCATTAATTTAAGGTGTTGTACAAAATAAAATTTACCTATGTTTGTACAATATAACAATCTTTATGATATGTTTTGTGTCAAAATAATACTCACTCAAATTTTGCATTAAAAATGACTGTAAAATGTTAATGGTCAGAACATTCATTTAAGAAGGTTCTATTGCAAACAGAATTAACACTACTATTTTAATCAAATTTGGTCTACTGGTAGATAAAGGTTTTAGAATGTTGCAGTTAAATTTTTGAGACCTCAAGGCACACCGAAAAAAAGTATTTTTCTTTTGAGCGTATTTCCTCTACAATTTGGTATCAAAATTCCATCCTCTCAAATTGAGATGAATTAAATTTGTTTTAAGAGGAATATACTTAATTTGAGAGGAAATAGTCTTTATTTAAGTGAAATATTCTTTGTTTAAGAGAAATATTTTTCATTTGAGAGGAATACTTTTAATTGAAGAAAATCCTCTTAAAAATGGTATCAAGAGTAAATCCTTTTAGAATAAAAGTACCCTCTCAAATAAAAAATATACCTCTCAAATAAAAAATATTCCTCCTAAATGAAGAAAAATTCCTGTCAAGTTAAGTAAATTTCTCTTAAAAGCAGTAGAATTGCTCTCAATTTAAAATTACAGAATTTTGATACCATCATATTGTAGAGGAATTAGGCTCAAAATAAGAATTTTTTTTTTTCGGTGCACTTGTAAGAAAATATATAAATATACAGATATATTCGGTCTCAACCCGGAAAATTGATCAAGATACTAAAAAAAAATTCCCCTGCAAGTTTGAGCCAGTATCATTTTGACACATGCCTTAATTTAAAATTGTTATATTGTACAGAATGGAAATGTTATTTTGTACAACTGCTAAATGTTATTCTGTACAATTTTGAAAAATGAATTTGTGATTTTGTACAATTTTTTAAAAAAGCTAAAAAACTTTGGAATTACAATTAAGTCTATTTTTTATATAGTTGTACAAAATAACAAATTCATTTTTCAAAATTGTACAAAATAATATTTAGCAGTTGTACAAAATAACATTTCCATTCTGTACAATATAACAATCTTCAAATTAAGAGCCAGTATCATTTTGACACATGACTTAATTTTAGATTGTTATATTGTACAGAATGAAAATGTTATTTTGTACAACTGCTAAATGTTATTTTGTACAGTTTTGAAAAATGAATTTGTTATTTTGTACAATTTTTTAAAAAAGCAATAAAACATTGGAAGTACAATATTTTAGCTTTTTTAAAGAATTGTACAAAATAACAAATTCATTTTTCAAAATTGTACAAAATATCATTTAGCAGTTGTACAAAATAACATTTCCATTCTGTACAATATAACAATATTAAATTAAGTCATGTGTCAAAATGATACTGGCTCAATTTGCTATTTGCAGAACTCTTGTCAATTTAACCAAAATAAAATGTTAAATATACCCTAACCAAAATTTGTTCAAGTCTGTAAATTAGACATATTAAATTGTAAAAGAATTGGTCAAAATTGTAGTGTATATGACTGGAAAATAACTTAGTGGAGGAAACATTGTTTGGACAAGTAGGATAGAAGTTGGTTTGAGAAGATGAGGCAAGTTAAGAGCAATTTCTCTCTACCTCTTGACCAGCCGTCAGGGGGCAAAGGGAGCAGTTCGTTCGAGTAGAGAAACAAGCTCTCGAACCATCAGGCACTTCGAACTCGGACTGAGCCAACGGCCGACATAGAGTATTTGTTTAGGAGCAAAGTGTTTATCCGTCTATGGAAGTGGATGGACGTTGGATGATGGGAAGAGAGAGTGAGAGAGTGAGAGAGGATCAAAAGAGAAGAGTGGTACCTAGAGAAGGGAAGATTAGAATGCAAGAGACTCGATGCTTGGATGCTGGAGGAAAACAAGATAAGTGGATTGATTCCATCGATGAGATAGTCCCTATATGTATAGCTTAAAGCATTCACGAATTTTTACCATTTCCTTTCGAGACTCAACTTTTTTTTCTTCTTCCTTATCCACGTATGTCACTTTAATCAGTAGGATGTGATTGGTCCTAAAGTTGGACCTAGCGTCTGATCCCTCGTCTCCGTCTTATCATATCGAGTTGCTCGAAAAAGTTGATTTTTCTTCAAATCGAAAACTTGAAAGTTCTCTGGTAAGCCGATGAAACAGTAATGAGATATCGGTTCCAATAAGTTCGAAAGTTTAAAGTTTTCCGGGCTTTTATATAGTTCAAGAATTTCTTGGTGGTTTCGGGAATTAGGTATGGTAATCATCCTGTTGAGTTTTTTTTTGTATTTTGAAATTTTTAAACTTTTTATAATAAACTCAACGTAAAACAAGCATTTATTGAGTTTGAATCTCAGTGAAAAGTTTGCAAATGATTTCAATCAATGAATATAAAGTTTGGACAGTGCTGAATATGAGTTTGATTTTTGAAACTCAAAATGACAGATCTAGATTGAAGCAATTAGTAACCGGTGATTCTAAAAAACCACAAATAGAGATTTTTGTGATATTAATACAACTTTTTAAAAAGTTCGTCCACGATATTGAATCCATTTTAAATTACGAAAAACTGTACTGGCCATCAATCAATGACCATCAGAACATTTTTGAAAAGTTATCAAAACCCAAAGTAATTAGATCCGGAAAAAATGCTGTCGTTTCAATATGAAAACAACTAATAAATATTCAATCTTTAAAACCGACATTAAATTATTAGATTTAAATTACCAATTATCAATAAATATTTACCGCACGATTCTCGAATATTATTAGTGTTCAATGCTATCAAGCCACTTACTTTTTGTCACATATAATTTAGTTTTGATTTTCTTGATAGGTTGGCGAGAAAGGTATTTTATTATATAAATAATTAAAATTCACAGTTCACAGTCACATTAGACATTTATTGCACAAAAAAATCGTCTGGCACATTAAATACAATTAATATAAAAGTCACTCCACATATCGTTAGATTTAAATTTTATACAAAATAAAAAAGAAAGTTTAAATCAGTGAACTAATCAACTGTTCATCAGAAATACACATCGAGTACTAACTCTCGTCAAACCTTTTCCTTTTCAAATTCATTGAAATTGTCATTCTAATTAATAGACACTAATTATCGTAATTATCGTCAAGGACAGCTCAATTATATTTTAACTGGAAATATTTGTTAAATTTCAATTTCTACATTTTGATTATTTTATTATAGGGTCCATCCATAAAGCATGTGATACTTTAGGGGGAGGGGGGTGTCAGCAAAATATCACGCTACATGTTAAAAAAGTTTTAAGACCATGGTAAAAGCATCACGAGGGGGAGGGGGGGGGGTTAAATTTTCAAAAATATGTATCACATACTTTATGGATGACCCCTTATTCGCGTTGCGACAATTAGGAAGAAATTAAATAACATGAAAAATAATCATATACATGACTATATTGACTATGTACCCTTCCAGTATTATGACGCATTCTTTTACATTCTGTTTAACTATTTACATTTTTAATATTAAATACAAACAAATTAACAATATAAAAATAAATATCTCGCGCCAAGTTATTTTATTGAGAAATAACTAAACAACAAAATAATAAAACAATAGACTAATGAAATTAATCAAATTAAACAAAATTGTAAACAGCAGGCCACGACAAACTAACTTTCCGGAGAGTGGGGAGTAAGGAGTACCACAAATACGAATTTAAATTTCACTATAAATCGACATTTATTAATTTGATGTATCGAAAGGATTACAAAAATAGTCGGCCGCATGTCACGGCCTTTACGAAAGACGCGCACTGAACACTGACTCAAACTTTAAATACTCTGATTTGGAGAACAATTCCATCAAACACCAACAAACAATGTTTATCAATTTAATAAGGAAGCTTACCTTAAATTAACCTTAAATTAAACACCGGATAGCACCTCGACCAGTCATTATTATATATTAAATGTCAAAAATGTTTAATTGCCAAATGACACACAATACTATCAATGCACACCAGAACTGGAATGACGACAGACGGAACGCGTCGTCGTCAAGAATTGCCTACACACAATCACCCCTACCTCGACAAGCTAGTGACACAATCGTTGCCAGTTCAAAGTTACGTTAAGATCCGTCGAAGTTAGGTAGTAACTGAGAGCGACCGAACTCTGTTGCGCGGCGAAGTGGTGGTCTCATCTGCCCAACCCTGTATCTCCGTTGTCTGCGAGTTTGTTTTGAGAGGTGATAAACAATCACCGCCTACATCGTATTTTGGTCCTAGTACTCTTGTTGCCGACCAAAATAAATGTAATATTTGAGAGATTAAAATAATGTCTTTATTTAATGCCTTATGATTTGAACTCGAGTTTCAAGTTTACTATGAGACAATGACTATTTGTTGACATAACAACCTGGCGTCAAGGTTTTGGGACAATGACGATGAAAGGCGGAGAAAAGGTGTTTCAGATGAATAGAAGAAAAGGATGGAGAATGAGAGGGCTAGACAGATAAGAAAAGTTCAGTTGGAAATTGAGAGTGAAGAGAAGAACATCAAAATAGAAAATGCAATTTGTGCGCGAGTGTGTGATAATTTGCCGTCAGCGAAGTGGACAGTTTTCAATTGGACAAGGAGGCATTCTTAACCAAAGGAAAAGGATAAGGATAAGGATAAGGATAAGAATAAGGATAAGGTATAAGGTGAATCAGGAGAGCAGAGATGGCTTTCTAAGGGACCAAATACGGTTTGTTAAAATTATCTTAATTAAAGTTGTTATTGAAGTTTATTCAAGTTCCTTGAGCCCCCATAACCTTTAAGTAATTAAAATAAAAGAATCCTTCTGGTGTTGTTGGAAGGATAAATAAACGTACACCTCCGGTTGCGGGGGGATCGGAAATTCTAAGGAATTTTCGTGGTCCTAGCTTCCGGAGCCTACATCTGTGCTAACCATTAATAAAACATTAAAAATATTCCCTAAACAATCTTCTTCAAAAGAATTCCTATAAACCGTAGATTAATTGAGTTAAATGTAACTCATTCCCGGTACGTGGTTTACAACTCTTGTCAGACTCGTGCAAAAATAAAAGAACAGATATTGTAAATAATACTTATTTTTGTCAACAATAACAACAATTCCGGATTGGCAAGTTGTCAGGTAAAATTAATTAATAATTGAATAATTGAAATAAATTGAATATTAATGAACACAAAATACAACAGTCAAAACAAAATGATTCCAGACTGATGTGTTAATGAATATTTTTATACTAATTTAGAAACATTGTGCGAGGTAATATTTTACCTCGTCACAGTATCCAGTAATAAAAAAAAGATTCAAAACATGATCAATATACAGACCACCTGTTTCTAACCAGATTAATTAGCTACAAGCTTATCATTATCTAATCCCTCCGACTATCCACTTCCAAATCCAAAACAAGGAAACGAAAATGAAATCGATGTTGAAAGCAGTGGACCAACATAACATCTGGTCAAACCAGCAGTAACAAGCTGAATAGCATCCATTGGCTGAGTCTACTAAATAATCTCATAAGATCGAAACACGCCGGTGAAAGGTTAGTTTGTACTGGGGAAAGGAAAACCCTTCATCTTCTCGTGTCGGGAATTCAGACTGAAATGGGAAAAGGTCAAACAGAGAAGCTGGTAATCGTAGGATTTCGCGAGCAGCACGTGGTTCGTAGATCACTGGGGTAGTTCACCCCAGTATCTGGAAAACACCAACGTATCAGACTATAGGGGAGCTTTCTCGTTCATTAACCGAGTGCAGGATATAACAAAAAAAAAAAAGGAAAAAGAAAAATGAGAAAACGAAAAAAAGGTTAAAGGAAGCAGGTGCTTAGTCTTGAAGACCTTGGCACCCGCTTTTGCAGTTGGCCAATTCGCCATTGGCTCTTGCAATGGTATATAACGCAAAACTGCGGTGAACCACCCAACAACCGTAAGTAGCCATAAATTTTGAACGGTTAATATACTCTGGCACTGCCTGTATACCCAGACTCCGCGGGTCGCAGGACTCCGAGACTCCAGGCTTGCAACCATTGCACCACTTCTGGCAAGGCTGCAGTATTAGCCCAACTGGTAATTTCTATTATTTTCTCTAGTCTAATTAAATATTGCGGTACACCTTTTGCTAACTAAACAAAATTCCACAAATTGCTCAAACTAATGAAAATTCAGCGTGTGTAACAGAAATGTTCAAAAAATAATGAATAAGAAAAACAAAAATTGTTAGTTTTATCCTTTTTATTTCCTGATTATATATTAGTTAAAAGTAACTAAAATATGGTATCGAAAAGTTAGTTATATAGATTCAAATATAGTAATGTTTTTACATTGAAAACAATTTTTGTTAATTTACACACCTGTCTTCAAAAAAAAAAAAAAGTTTTACCCCGATGCAGAAAGAAAGTAGCAATTACATATTTTGAATCCTTTCGATTCAAAGAAACAAAATTTTAAATGTACAAAATCGTATCCGATCCTCCTGACTGTTTTAATGGTTTTAAGGGAATGTGATGGATTATGACGTCACTGGTACAGGCAAAATTTGTCCGTAACTTTTCTCTTAAAGTATTGAATATTTTGTCATGAAACTTGGTAGAATTACTTAAAATATCATTAGGAAGGTCTCTCTGACCCAAACTTGTTAGAATTTTGTCTCAAAATTAATTTTTGAGAAATTTTCGAAAAATAGAAAATTTTTTAAAAATTACTTTTGACCCAAAAATCAAACAAATTTGGGTTCCTAATACCTTCCTAATGATATTTTAAGTAATTCTACCAAGTTTCGTGACAAAATATTTAATATTTTAAGAGAAAAGTTACGGAAAATTTTTTCCTATATCAGTGACGTCATACTCCATCACATGCCCTTAATGTACATTTAGTTAGGGCATTATAATGAAAAAAAATTTGGTTATGTTATGTTTAATATGATGTTTGTTCACTTGTATTTTGTTTTATAAAAATTCACTTCACCTAAGGGGGTCACATGACTTTCACAGCTTTAAAAAATCGAATTTTTTTAATTGTCTTATTAATTTTTACAACATCTCGAGAATATTATCCTAAATTTTCAAGTCGATCGGAATAAAAGTTTACACAGGTCTTCGAGATACAATTCACGAGGACTTGGACGAAGGATTTTTTTTTTTGTTCAATTAGCAAAATTTGCATTTTTTTGTAAAAAGGTCGGCCAAAAATCCAATTTTCACTTTTTTTTCTTTTCCTTTGTCCAAGTTCTATTTTATGGTCTTTAATAAAACACAAATTTTTTTTTCACTTCAGATGATCCTGTCATGAGTTCTACTGCCAATGCAAAAGCACCATTTTTCCTAAAGGTCACTGAAAATGACGTCAGAATGACAGAGTTATGAATATTATCATTTGAAAATTTCAGAAATTCTTGTTTAAATATATATCTTTAAGACAGTAAAAAGTTTAATGAAATTTTTTATTTTTTATATAAAATAAATTGTTGAAAATAGACCTTTTTCCTTAAGTAAACCCATGTAACCCCTTAACCGATATTTATCCCCTAAACCGATAAAAAAAAGGACAATAAATTAAAATAATCTATTAGAAGAGAATGTTAAATATATTCTAAAGTAAATAAAAGGTTTTGACTCATGGATGTACAGTAATTTTTCCGCAATTGTCATTTAAATAATGACTTAATAATAATATCATTTATAATATAATAATACTCCCAACACATCCACAAATTATAATTAAAATGAATTTGGACTTTACATTTTTATTTAAACTTCTTTCTAGCGTACAGTGACTAATCATTTACATAAAAATAACTAAATTATTTATGATGCCGAAGTAAGCAACGTCTTTGAGAAACGAACAAAATGTTGTATATTATATTTAAATTTTTTTGGTTAAATATTATTAATTATTTATTAAATTAGCTACATAATAGAACTAAAAACAATTTTAAGAGTTTATTTAAGAGTTATTTTAAGAGTTTAAGAAAATAGTCATTTTAAAATATTAGCAGTTATATAATAACTGTAAATTTCAAATAAAATAATTTAATTTATTTAAATAAAAATATAATTATTAATTAATTAAATTAAAAATTTATATATTATTATACAAATCTTTTATAAACTGGTTTTAAAAAATTCCCTTACATCCGTGGCTTAAATTTTTCAACTGAACGTCACACATATTCGTTTTAAATTTGAATTTCTCTTCTGTATTATCCAAATTTAAATTTGAATGATAGTATCTAGTGTTGTGTTTTTATTGTCGAACGGAAACGATGTAACAAGAATAATTTAAACTTTAACAAAAATTATTATTGACCGGTTACATCGAAATCCACTGAACCCAAACTGCTGTATTTGGAGTAGTGTCTCTACTTTATCGTATTTTTATTGATTTATTTATAAAAATTTAATGTAAATACCATGTAATTTGGATTTTTACTGTTTCAAATTTTTCATTTTTCCATTTTTAAACAATTTTGGACGTTAATAAACGCATCTCACATGCTTGATCAATAAATAAATAATTATTTGCCTGTTGCAAATTCCTAAAAATAATTAAACTTTAAATACCTAATCCATAATTCTCATTTGTAATTATTTTTCACAATTGCATCATTCAATCTCCATTTATAATCTAATGTATAATTTACATTCTTTTAAAAATGTCTGGTTAAAACAAAAATTAAAGAATTGCGATTTCAAAAGAGATATAAAGCAAAACGAGTAAAATAAAAAAAACAAAATTGATGTAAAAAAAGAAACAGAAGAAATGGTCTTTGTGAAATAACTCAGTAAATATCACTCTTAAGATAAATTGTTCCAGGGATGAAAGAAAGATAATTAAATTCTATACTACAAAAGTTCTTAGTGATATTTTCTCAAAAAATAAAAGTTCTGGAACAAGAAGCAGTTAATAAGAAATTTAATTTTAAGCTGACGCGTGCAATAGTGTTTCGAATTCTTGCCCCGGTAAAAAATATATAGGTAAAAAATTGTTACGTAAATTAGTTTTCGATTAAATTTTTAACTCTCTATTTTGCAGTTCGTTTCGTAATGTAAGAGATTTTTTTAAAAATTCATAAAACTAGAATTCCTGGTTGTAAAAATGCGCCCTTTGTTTTAAAATCTAATAATAAAAAGCCTGCTCCATAAGGAAGCAATAATGGAAATATCAGTACCGATCTTTATTGTTCAGAATTTAATTACCTCCACTTCGTTTGCAGAACTATTTATCATGATATCTTACGACTTACATAATGTAAACTATAAAATATAACGTGAATGAAATGAAATATGATATTATTAAGTAAAATAAATTAAGTATGCGAAGGAACGAATTTTTTATAATATAAAATAAATTAAATATATGTAAAGTTATTAAAGTTCTAGAAAAAATACGTTTTTCATTGGCTAATACAATTTAAATACAAACAATAAACTATGAACTTATTTAGATTAAATTAATTATATATTATCACATTAAATTTTGTGAATTAATTTTTATTTATTGAAATTTGTTACAAATTAATAAATAGAAAGAAATTTTAAAGAATAAGGGCATATCTCTGGAACCTTTAACTTTTATGTCCCTTGCATATATTTTGATGATTTCAATCAATTTTTACCTGGTTTTTGTTGAAAATATTAACATTTGATACGATGAACTATTTCCAAAAGATTACACATTGATTTATTAAATAGATAAATAATTATTCCAATTTGAACATCCGATTTTTAACAATGTTTACTTGTCCCTAACCATACTTTCGAATGGTTTTTACGTTGAAACTTTGTAATTAATAAAAATTACTAGTTAGATGACACTTAGTTAAACGATGAACACATTTGTGCATGAAAATTAATATTTTGTTTATTGTGAAGAAAGTTATATGTTTTTAAAAGTTGTCCCTCATTTTTAACCTTTTCGACCGTAATCGTCTTATTTATCATTTTTCTTGAATAAGACTATTGGCACACCAAAATAGTTTATGGAAAATAAAAGTTTAAATAATTAGAATTATTTTGAGACATACTAAATTGATGTGCTTCATGTCTTCAAAAAACTATTCTAATTTAAATAACAGAAAACACGTGTGTACAAAATTTGACAACGACCGTAATACGAGTGATACTTCACGAAAATGAAATAAATGTATTCAAAAAGTACTTACATATATTTTTACGAGTACCATTTAACATTGTGTGAATGTGCTTTCAGAAAAAATACTTTATTGCAATGATAATGTGAAAATATTTATCAATTACGGTCGACCGTAATCGACCGAAATTTTTTAGAAATAAATTTTTAAGTCTGAAGTTGCCGATTCTAATGTTTTCAACAGAAATTATCATTAATTAAAACCTGAAGGATAAGTTTTAATGTTTATTTCGAGATTGATTTTCACACAAAAATGGAACTTTATTCCTTTATTCCTAGTGTAGTATTATTAGTATTTTACTATTCTTATAAATATTGAAAATATTAAACAAATTTATCGTTTTTTAAAAATGATAACCCCTCAAGCAATTCATTTCAACTGTTTTTCATCCTAAAAAGCAACCACCTGTTGAATATTTTTATGTTACAGGTTAAAAATTATTTGTAATTTTAAATAATTTATAACTTCTTGAAGACAATTAGATTTATCTGTCCATTTGTATAATTTGAAAGCTTAGCACTTGAAGTTTATGTAGACAATGTTTCAATACTGTGCTACAAAAAAAAATAAAATATTTTTTCTTATTGAAAAGTTAAAGGTTCCAGAGATATGCCCATAAATCAGATTTTCCTCCCGAGTTGAAAATAAAAATATTTAAATAGTATGTTACAAAATTAGAATATTTCTTTAAATAGTTTTTGAACAAAATATAATTTAAACTTCTATATAAACTAAATTTATTCCAAACTTCTGTTGATAAGAATTCCTTATTCTTTCACATTTACAAATTAAATTAAATGTTAAACTTGATTCTATTAATACGAATTTAAATTGCTTCAAACTTTAATTAGTATGAACTGTGAATTATTCAAATTTCAATAATAATAAACTTCAGTTATTTAAGACTTTTAATGCTTTAAATTTAAATCAATTTATGTTTAAATTATTATAAACTTTAAATATTTTCAAATTCTAAGATTGAATATATAAGGTATTTTAAACATCAACCAATATATAAAAATTTATAGAAATTTGGAAATTGCAAATCGATTCAAACTTACATTTAATTCAAACTATAATTTGTCAATGCTTGAACTTATCGATTCTAAATTCTTTAATTGATGCAAAGTTCTATTAGTAGAAAATTATTTTTAAAATTTTAATATCGCATTCAAATCAAAAAAACATCTATAGTGACAAACTTTAGGTGTGGACAGAATGAAAGAATAAATGAATGAAGTTTGCAATTATTATTATTTATTATAAGAAATAACTGAATCATAATATAAAACATAACTGAATTATAAAGTGAAATAACTAAACTAGATGGAATCATTTTACAAAACACATTTCTCAGTACTTTTTTCTGAGTACCTTACCCAGCACCTTGGAGCCATTACGACTTCGAATATCATTTCTTACAGTAAAAACGAAAATATCTACTAAAGTCCACTTTATTATGAGCCATTCTAAAGTGAAACTCTGGCCTACAATAACAGTTAAAAATGACAAGAGATAAAGCCAAAAAATCTAACTCGCTTTACGTATCATGAAAACAGAAGAAGTTTATAAGAGACATAAAGTTTCTCTTATGTCATAAATCGCAAAAAGCGATCCTCTTTGTCTCCCTTAACAGCAACTTAAAAAAAAAACCATTATATCAAGAAGATGAACCGAAGAATAAAAAGATACTGCTCGAAGGCACATTTCGTAAAAGCATACCTCTCTTTCTCTGCACTTTATTCTTTATCCTATTATAACGAATCGTCATTCTCATTTTTCATCTCATCAAGAGATGTAAGTCAGTGAAAAAAAGGAGTAATGGGGAGTGAATGGGTGGAAAAAGGTAGAAAAGGTGAATTGTCATTCTCGTTTTTCATCTCATTGAGAGATGTAAATCACAAGGGGAAAAAATCTTGCTCTCCGTTAGAAAGTGAATCACATCGAAAATGGTAATAAGTTGAGAGTAAATATGATACTACTCAAGATAATGACAGTTCTGGAGAATTATTAAGGAATTAAAAAAGGACAATCTTATGTGTCATGTACTTTTTTATTTCCTATATTTCAATTCCTACATTTATATTTTTACTTTTTGCATCCTACTTTTTATTTTGTACATTAATTTTTTCACTTCACACATCTCAAATACCATTTTTTATTTCACACTTTTCATTTCTCTCGTATCCTTTCTTTAGTTTATAGTATCACATGAACTTTAAGTTCGAAACGTTGAAATGAACAAAATTATTATTTTAATATTTTTCAAATTCAAATTTAATCAAAAATAATGTTTTACATACCAAAAAAAAAATAATTTAGATATTTTAAGAATATATACAACCGGTATTTTACTTTAACAGCACTTTTCTTAGCGTTTTAATTAATCACTTTCTTAGTGTCTGGAGATACCCGACACTTTTTTTCATAACCATTTTTAGAGTAAAATAGTTTTCTTATTCTTTTATTTCCTGTATGTTTATTTTTTGTATTTCTTTTTTGAAGGTATTGGTAATAATACTTTAATTATAAAAATCCTCAAACACTAAAATTAAGATCATTATTTTATAATTTATAATTCAAAAAGCTTAAGTGTCCGGGGCTTCCCGACTCTCCCCTATGTCTTCAAAAGTTTTTAATAATTTTAACTTAAAAATTATAATGGTCGTCTGAATTAGAATGATTTATGTAAATCAGACTTAAATAATTTTTAAGAAAATAGAAATAGCATATTTTAATTGTTAAAAATCGTGACAACTTTTTGAAGTTAAATACTCGAAAATTCTAAATAAAATTTCTTGGCAAAATTTTAATAAATTATTGTGATAAAAAAAATCAATGTTTATAATATAAACATTTTTGTGATTTTGTTTTAAAGTAATGAGAATAAAACGACTTTTTTGTGCCTTAAGGATATTCTACCCATTGATATACAGTGCCGCCCAAAAGAATTTGCCCACCATATCAAATATTTATTTTAAAGTTCAAGTATTTGACTTAAAACGACACCTAAACAAAATTAAAAAAAAAATTTTATTGTTTAATTGATTAAATTAAAAATGTTTTTTCTCACTTTTTTCGAAAAATTTTAAATTGATACAATTTTTTAAGAAATCATCACATTTTAATTCTACAAATGACATTTGAAAGCATTTTTTGTCACCTTTAAAATTTTTTTTTTAAAAATTGCTCTATGATAATTTTTAAGGAACATATGATCATTTGTTTATAAAAATAGCCTCTTTTTTCATTTGTTGGTAACTTGAGAACAACTGACTTTTGGAAAAAATTGTTAAGAAAAAATGTGCCTTTTTGTGCATAAAATTAGGAAAAAAATATTTGAACACTAAAAAAAAAAATTTTTTTGTACAATTTTTCCTTTTCTATATATACTTTTAAGACAAATAACATATACATGCCAATACATATGAAAAATAAATTTTTTTTTTTTTAATGTTCAAATATTTTTTCCTAATTATATGCACAAAAAGGCACATTTTTTTTATTAACAATTTTTTCCAAAAGTCAATTGTTCTTAAGTTACCAACAATTGAAAAAAGAGGCTATTTTTATAAACAAATTATCATATCTTCCTTAAAAATTATCGTAGAGCAAGTTTTAAAAAATCGTTTAAAGGTGACAAAAAATGCTTTCAAATGCCATTTGTAGAATCAAATGTGATGATTTCTTCAAAAATTGTATCAATTTAAAATTTTTCGAAAAAAGGGAAATTTTTTTTTTTTTTTAAATTTAAGCATTTATACAATAATTTTTTTTTTTTTTAATTTTTTTTAGGTGTCGTTTTAAGTCAAATACTTAAATTTTAAAATAAATATTTGATGAAGGATTTATCTTTATTATTAATGAAAATACGAAACTTTTTGTAAAGCCCTTGCATGCCGAATGGTGGGCAAATCCTTTTGAGCAGCACTGTAACCTCAAACTAAAGAATGATTATCACATTAAATAAAAATATTCTTTATCTTGATTTCACCTAATTGTAAAGGATACAGTTGTACATTTAAAAAAAAAAATGAATTACATACAGAATTTATTATCAAACAATAATTAATTAACATTTTTTATTTTTTCTTTAAAGTTTGTGAGCAGTTGTAATTTTTGTTTAATTTTGACAAATAATAGCTCATTTTAATCATAGAAACATTCTCTTCAATTCTGTTTGTTGTATTTTGTTAAAAAATTATTTAAAAAATAAAAATTATCTATAATTTAATTTTTAAATAGAAAAACTGTTTAAAAAATTGAGCAATCGGGCTTGTAGAAAATATTCCAAAGTTTGGAATGAGCTATTACACTAGTTTACAAAAAAAAAAAAATTTTTATGTACATTCAATGTCACTATTTTTTTCTTATGTACTAAGCTTCTCGTTACTTAAAAATGACATTAAGAAATTTTTCTATGGATAGGTTTTCGAAATATGAATTTTTTAAATTTTTTTACGTTTTTTTCGGAGGTGACTTCACGTTTTAGGCCGTATCTCGAGTTACAGAAGTCCGATTGAGTTTTTCTAAGTGTCAAATTAAAGGTAATCAAATTCCAAAGAATCGCTTTTAACATTATTTTTTAATCGGTTAAATATTTTAAGTGATATAGTCAAAAAAAAAAATTTTAAATTTGAGTTTTTGGCCCAAAATCTGAAAAACAAATTCATTCTACCGCCATGCAAAAATAGAAAACGTCAAACTATGTCCAGTTTTAAATTTTTTACATATACGGCTCACTTTTAGGAAGAAAAAAATGTATGGATGAAAAAAATCTATGGGTAATTATTTAAGTTATAAGCCAGGGTACTGAAATTCTCGTTTTACGCCATTTCGGTATTTTACCACCTTTTATAGTGATTATGTTGATTAATTTAATGAATACAATATCTAATTAGAAAATGGACTTTTTTCACAGATTTCAAATAATTTTCAATGCTTTACTAATTCAAATTTGACTGGAAAATTTTTTGGAGTTTTTGACAAAAATTTCTGAATTTTTTTAGATTTTGGGCAAAAACTCAAATTTTCTATTTTTTTTGGGACTATATCACTTAAAATATTTAACCGATTGAAAAATAATGTAAAAAGCGTTTGTTTAGAATTTGATTACCTTTAATTTGACACCCAAAAAAACTCAATCGGACGTCTGTAATTCGAGATACGGCCTAAAACGTGAAGTCACCTCCGAAAAAAACGAAAAAATTTTAAAAATTCATATTTCGGAAACCTATGCATAGAAAAATTTCTTAATGTCATTTTTAAGTTTAGAGAACCATAGTACATAAAAAAAATAGTGGCATTAAATGGAAATTTTTGCTGTAAACAAGTGTTATTTTTCATATTTCGATATCTAATTTCACACTTTTTCATCTATTAACGAACAAAATTCAACAAAAATTGAACCTCTGCGCATCTGATTCAACTTGTCAAAGAAGCAGATTTTAATCAATTTATGCCTCTTCAGAAATTTTTGTCAAAAACATCAAAAAATTTTTCAGTCAAATTTGAATTAGTAAAGCACTGAAAATTATTTGAAATCTGTGAAAAAAGTCCATTTTCTAATTAGATATTGTATTCATTAAATTAATCAACATAATCACTATAAAAGGAGGTAAAATACCGAATTGGCGTAAAACGAGAATTTCAGTACCCTGGCTCATAACTTCAATAATTACCCATAGATTGTTTTCATCCATAAATTTTTTTCTTCTTAAAAGTGAGCCATATATGTAAAAAATTGAAAACTGGATATAATATGACGTTTTCTATTTTTGCATGGCGGTAGAATGAATTTGTTTTTCAGATTTTGGGCCAAAAACTCAAATTTAAAATTTTTTTTTGGACTATATCACTTAAAATATTTAACCGATTGAAAAATAAGGTTAAAAGTGATTGTTTTGAATTTGATTACCTTTAATTTGACACCTAGAAAAACTTAATCCGACGTCTGTAACTCGAGATACGGCCTAAAACGTGAAGTCACCTCCGAAAAAAACGTAAAAAAATTTAAAAAATTCATATTTCGGAAACCTATCCATAGAAAAATTTCTTAATGTCATTTTTAAGTTTAGAGAACCATAGTACATAAAAAAAATAGTGGCATTAAATGTACATTTTGGCTGTAAACTAGTGTTATTTATCAAACTTGGATAAAAATTACTATAATTGTCAAA
Organism: Ganaspis brasiliensis; assembly: GCA_037103525.1. Lineage (NCBI taxonomy): Eukaryota > Metazoa > Arthropoda > Insecta > Hymenoptera > Figitidae > Ganaspis > Ganaspis brasiliensis. Next base: position 1,438,251 of record JAZKLR010000234.1, read on the forward strand.
CTTTAAAGAAAAAACAGAAAATGTTAAATAACAATTATTTCATACAAAATTGTTGGTAACCTATTTTTTTTTATGTTAAGTATTATTATGTTCAAATAATATTTTTAAGACAAACCTTTTTAAAACCTTTTTTAAAAGACCTTTTAAGATAAAAGACGTCCTTCTGTAACCTTATTAGATAGGGCATTACGTTTTTAGATCTTTAAAAACAAAGAAGCCCATGTGATATTCTGATTTCTTTTAATTTAAATTAACAAAGTTTAATTGATTTGAAATCGATGATCGAATTATGGTTGGTAGATGAGTGGAATTCCAATGACAATCAATGAAATTTCACTGATTTTAAATCTGTGCAAATTTTACTAATAAAATTTACAGGGCTGATAAAAATTATAATTTTTTTAAAAAAATAAAAAAAATCCGATTTATTTGATTTAAATCAAGAATTGATTTTCTTTTAATATAATCCGTATACAAAATCTCCAAATGTTTATTTGTACGTAGTTTATTAAAAAAATAAAGAGAAAATTTTGAAAAAAAACTTTATAAAACTTTTTTTAAGTTTTAGGGGCACAATGCACCCCTTTTAATGCAATAAAAAAATTGTTCCCTGAATTAGGTGCATTTTAATAAAAGTGTTTTTTTGATAAAATTTTTTATCTTTGGGGGAAGGGGGAGGGGAGTTCCGGATGCATTTTGGGTATAAAACGTTTTTTAAGTTTTAGGGGCACAATACACCCCTTTTAACGCAATAAAAAAATTGTTCCCTGAATTAAGTGCATTTTGATATTAGGGGAGACCGGGGCTAGTTGTAACAGGGGTAAGAAGTAACACTCAATTTTCACAGTATATATGACTTTATGACTTCAAGTATTCGACTATTTTTTATCTTTAGAACCATGAGAATAGATAAAAACTACCAGTAGGCTACCAGAAAGCATAATAATATATTTTTTGTAAATGCGCCAGTTTTGACAGGTAAACAAGGAAAAATGAAATTCGTAAACTTTGATTTTTCAATACATAATATTATTTTATTATCTCTATTTTGAGCATAGATATTCTAAATATATCTGTCTTTACTATGCTTTATTAAATTTTACTGAAAATAACAAAATAATATTAAAAAATACAATTAACCTAATCTTCGTGCTTTGGGGCAGGTTGTAACAGTTTCTTGGGGTTAGTTGTAACATGCTTCGCGAGCATAATGTTTATATTTGTGTAACTACCAGGTAAGATTGCATGAAATAATATTAATATTTTTAATTTATTTCAATTCCTAATTGTGAATTTATAATAAAAAGAATGTAATAAAGAAAAAATTCAATTAAATTTAATACTTTTTCTCACAGCTCCTTCTATGTGTCAAACATAACCTTAAATATAATTAAAAATAAAGAGTTCTAACTTTTAAAACTCGCTACGGAAAAGTGTGAACATCAACATCGGAAAAATATTGCTTACAGCTACATTGCAACTTAATATAAGGACTTTAATTATTAATTTTTATAATTGAAACAGTTAAAAACATTTTAAAATTTTTTATTGTTTTCTTATCTAAGTTGAAATTGGTGATTTCGATGTTAAATAATAAAATAAACATAATTTCAAGATTTTCATTTACAAATTTGCCATAAACAGATAAGAAATAGTTAAAAAATTAAGATTTGATAAGAAATAAAAAATCACTGATTTGACAGTTTTAATTTTATGATTTATTATTATTAATTGGCAAGTTGAAAGACGGTAAAGTGTTTTAATACAGTAAGATGTTGTAAAAAACTTATTGTGATACTTATTTTTCGAGAACAATAATAAAATTGTATGATTTTATTATTGTTACTATGTGCCCCATTGCTGTTACAACTAGCCCCAGCGCGGGGCAAGTTGTAACAGTCAATTTTTTTTTAAAAAACATTAATTGTAAGAAAAAGGTGTACTTTTGGATATTTTTTTTGCTCTGATTTGCTGTATGAATAATTGCTTTATCGATAAAAGCAATAATAGTTACAAAATACTTGATACATTTCACAATATATACATTTTTCTGAAAATTGTTACAACTAGCCCCGGCCTCCCCTACTATTCTTTACTATTAAACCATGGCTTCCGGATGTGTTTTGGGGATGAAACTTTTTTTTTAGCCTTGGGGGCACAATGTCTACCATTTTATATAAAAAAAAAATTATTCTCTATAATATTTTTGATTTTTTCGTTGCTGTAACGTTGCAAACTTCAACATCATCAACTCTTCTCTGTTTCAACTCACCTCGGTCTCCCCTAGTTGAAGAAATGTGAAGCTGGTGGTAAAAGAAGAAGAAAGGTAAAAGAAGATAAGATAAGGTGAAAATAGGTGGAGAACAATATACGAAAAACAATGAAAACTTCAAGTAATGTAGGACACAAAGAGAAAATTAAAAAAAAATCCAGCCAATCGTGGAAAGAACAAGAAAGTTATAGGAAAAGGTAAAAAGAGTTTAGAAAAGCAAAGAGGCCAATAAGCACCTGTCTAAGATCCCTGGCAATAATGAAGTTTCCGCGTCAATAATAAAACGTGAACTAACTCCACATGACTGGCAAAACTCATTATTGCGGCGTCGTTTTACGAGTCCACGTACCAATATAAATCCAGTGTCATGTGGTAAAAGGTGCTCAGGGCGTTTACGGATTAGCGTTACGTACCTGGGAACCACGCCCGACCAGTTAATTCAGATTTAAACGTGGCAACGTCGCGGCAAAGGGGCGAAGAGAGAAAGGGGGTGAAGGGTTGGAAAAGGTGGTTGGCAGAGTTGGCGCAACTCGAGGGGATGGCAATTTAATAAACGCATGCTCGCGGGTCGCTGGAACCATCCCGCATAACCTCAAACCCCGATGCACACGTTGGAAATTCCGAACAGTGGACCCGTTCCTCTCCCTCATGGTCTCTCACTGACTCTTCTTTTCTCTCTCGCTATATTCTCTCCAATTCTCTCGAAAACTCATACTTTCATTCTAATACATATATAAACAAACCAACACATACACATTTACAAACACACCTCTTGATTTTGATCCTAAATTCTAATTCGTGGGGCTCCCTTGCCACTTTCTCATGCATGAGAAACTCCTGATTTCGCCTCTACTGCGGTTCAACAAAATCGTCTTGCTTCCGGCCAATGGATTATTTCACCATTACGATTGATTATTCAATCCAAAGATCCTCTTGAGTCTGGCAATATACGCATACGTAGTGCTAATTGCTTTCAGATCGTTGCACGCAATTTTATTTATGGACATTGTACTCACACACTGGAATAAAAAAAAAAAACGAGAGTGTTAATTGGAATCGATATCTGGTTGTGTGAAAGAACAAAATTTGAATAATATGCTATTGAGTAGAATAAAGTGCGATAATCGATGTTTTATTTATGTATTTGGTGATTGTTAGAATATTCCAATTGTATTGCTAGTTTTACGTATGGCTGACTAAACGTAGGTTATACTACTTAATTTCATATTAGTATTAGTAATTAGGGATTAATAAACTGAACAAATCTCAATTTGAGAATAAATACTAGAAAAAAATTCTGGCAAGCCTGAATCCAGAAGTGGGCCTGAAATAGAAACCAGTTTTGGCGCAAATTTGGCCAAAATAAAAATTAGGATACTAAAAATTTCAAATTTTGTATTTTGTTGACAATTGACTAGTTTTTTTCCTGGGAAATCTGAAAATGTTATCGAGTTTTAAACCAAACTTCTGCGGCAATCCTTTACAACCTACTTTTTAACAATCAACGAACTTTAAGGTGGCAACAGTCTGTTTCCACCTTAAAGTTCTGTTTCAAACAGATCGACTGATAAATCGAAAACTTTCTTTTCAGAAAATATTAAAAATTATTTTTTCTATTTCAAAAAGGTAGTTTTTGTTATCTGTTACATTCATTGTTTAATAAAATACTTAAAGAATGGTGACCTTAAAAGCTCAACTTTTTTGTTTTATCTTATTAGCATTTCTAGGAAAATTACTTCTCTTAGGAAAATTAATTTTTTGTATTTTTCAAAAATGTTTAAAAAACATTTTCTATATTTCTATATTTCTTCTGGTTTAATTTTCCTAGAAATGATAATAAGATAAAACAAAATGGTTGAGTTTCTAAGGTTATCATTTTCTGTATAGTTTATTTAACAAAGAATCGGAAGATAGTAAAAACTATCTCTTTGAAATAGAAAAAATAATAATCTTTAATATAATGTTTATGAAAAGAAATGTCGAATTTTATTTTGTATACTATAATGCGACGTCTCCCGTTGATAAAATGCTTATTCAATTGTCAAAAATATATAATTCTGATTCAAAGCTCAGTTCAATATAAAGCTAGTTCATGGCCCGTGTAATATGATTCCTATTCAATGTTCAGAATAATATAATGCTAATTCAAAATTTCATTAAAATTTTTAGAATTGAAGTTTAAATACAAGTAAATAATAAAATGCTAATTAAATTATGTTATATAACTCGTTTTCGTCTTCATATGTAAAAATAACTTAAATTTCCCTGTTATAAATAATTTAATGCATGATATTTCTCATTATAAACAATAAATTACATGAAATAAGTTCTTAAAATTCTATTATTCATTCTCTCTAAATCTGAATCAGTGGTTTTCTACTAATGAATTAGCGAAAAGTAAGCTACTATTAAATAGTCGGAATTTTACTATTTTTTAGTAGAAAACTACTAATTTTTAGTAGAAAACTACTAATTTAGATTTAGAAAGTAAAACATGGTTATTCTTATATTTTCTCATTTTGATTTTGAGTGGAAAAAGTACAGTTTTTTCTTCAACATTCTAATTTCTGTTAAACTTGCTCCTCTTTCTGCAAATTTATCTATGTTTCTTTTTACATTTGCCTATTTTTTAGCTAAAAAAAATATTCGAAATTTTCATGATTTACTTTATTTTATTTTTATATAAAATTTAAAAAATTGTGCTAATACAGATGATCAAAATACCTACGATTTACAAATTTTTTGTATGAAGATAGCAAAAAATACTATTACATTCTCATATCTTCAAGTCATTATAATTATATAAATTCCAAATGTCAATTAAGTCATATTCCAATTTGTTCAAAATTTTTAATTCCAATTAATTAAATTTTAAATTCATATTATTAATGCAAAATAATGAAATAATAATAAAGATTTTTCATATTCACAATAATCCTTTTTTTTAATATTCTTACAAGATTTCTAAAAAATTTCAATTTTTCGAAACTGTTTAATTTTTATCTTATAATTTCTTATTTTTACAAAATTTTAAGTTTTTTTCTACTTTTACTTTTGATAGTTTTTCTATTTATTTTTGGACTTTCTTTAATTTTTCTCTTTTTGTGCAAATTATTTAATATTATTTTACACACTTTCGTTATTATAACATTCACTAAACTTTTTATTTCGTTGATTTTCATAATTATTTCCATATTTTTAAAAATAAATACTCCCACATTTCTTTTGTAAGTTTATTCAATTCTTTTCACATCTTGTCTATTTTTTGAGAGATTTTTTCCAAACTTACTTATTGTTTCTTTATTACTTAAGTTTTTAAATTTACTTTATTTTTCTAAATGTATTGTTGGACTTATTTTAAGTGTAATATTATAAAAATGTGTTTAGTTTAATTTGCTTAAACTTTTTATTTTTAAATTTAAAATTTTATTTTTTGTACTTTTTACATTTTTTTAGTCTCTTAGATTAAGGAAAAAAACATTTCTCTATTTTCTTGCTACTAATATAATTTTCTTGATGTTTCAATATTTTTTAGTTCTTGCTTGCGTTTTTTTTTTAAACATTTATCTGATGCTTTTATCTACATTTTTTAATTTTCCCAATTATCTACTTTTTTGAAAGCTTTTATTTTTTTATTTTATATTATGTGAATTTAATCTTGTACTAAATATTTTCATTTGAACATCGTTCTTGTATTTCATAATTTGAAACCAAGTTAACTAATTTTTAAATCTTTTAATTAAAAATATTAACAATTAAAATAATTCTTAGCATTATTATTGTTCTAGGTAATAACTATTTTAAATGCTTCATATTTAAAATATAATTTTTATAATTAGTAAAATTTATAATTAAACTTATTTAAGAACTTGTTTATTATTTATAAAAAATTACTAAAAATTATATTTTCAATATCAAGCATTTAAAATACTTATAATAATCTAAAAAATTATACTAAGATCTGTCTAAAATGTTGATATTTTAACTTAAAAGATTAAAAAAACTAGTTAGTTTTTTTAAATTCTAAATCTAAATGTATAAGCTCTTAATTTTATGTTATTTGTTTATAAACTAGAAATATCATTAAACAATTATTGATAATAATTGGAAAATTCTTATTACTTTCATAACTAAAAATAAAAAAGCATAAAATAATATTACAGTTTAATTGGTATTTTAATATTCATTGTACGTAAACTTGAATTTTAATTATTTTAAACAAAATTTTGAGTTAGCATTATATTATTCTAAACATTGAATAAAAATCATATTACACGGACCATGAACTAGCTTCATATTGAACTGAGTTTTGAATTAAAATTATACATTTTTGACAATTTAATAAGCATTTAACACTGGGAGCCATCAAATGGTAAAATTTTCTTTCATGATTCTAAATGATAATATTTTTTAGTTATAGTTAAAATGTAAATTATTATTGTTAATTTTATTTGAAATAAAATTTATCATAATTTTCTTTTTCAATCTCAAGATTCAAAATAATTCACCTGTATTAAGATTTTTATTTCGTCCGTCAATTTGTTTCCATCTTAAATTTCCTTGATTATTAAAAAGCAGGTTGCAAAGGGTTGCTTCGTCTGGTTGAAAATTCGATGCCTTTGTCAGGTTTTCCAGGACAAAAACTAGGTAATTTTTAAGAAAAAACATTAAAATTCTGATCTGGACCGAGACTAGTTTTCCCAGAACTAGTCTCAGGAAAACTGGTCAATGCCAGGTTTGGGCCATGTTCAATTTTTCCTACGGATAACTACCTGACGGAATATCTCTATACATGTTAATCTAAAAAAAAACTAAAAACGAAAACATGTGCAAGAATCTTTCTCATGTCTGACAAAACGTACACCTATACTACTGAATTCCAAGTTTACTCTGTTTATTTTCAAGAATCACTTCGTGAGGCAAAATTCGAAAAACCTTGTGAAGAAATCGGCGAATTTTTGCAAATATTGCCTTTTATAAAAAACTTGAGATTCACGAAGCGGAAACGATCTAGCTTATCGTGAATCTTTAAAGCTGTCTAGAATATACTATCTAAAATTCAACCCTGTAAAGGTAGGTGCTTCATAATTTTTTCAAGCGAACAAAAGTATACCAAGATTACAAGATTCTGAATCCAAAAGCAGTTGTTTAGGTTGTTTCTCGTATAAAAGATATTTTTTTCCACACATTATGCACGTATCTGAACGTTGACTTGCCAAAGCTCCAGGTTTAAACCTAGATAAGGGCCAGCATATCTCGCTCAGTTTAATGCTACCAAGTTTTAACCTCAATTTCGCTGGGGAGAGATGCTTAACTGGAAAAAAGAAATTATAAGGCTACGATGAAGCTTATTTTTAAAAGCACACTTATGTGTCCCAAGGGGATCCAAATTTATCGCCTTAATACAAAGAATTAATTTTCCCAAGGATTTAAATAGAAAAATTCATTTTTTCTTTTCGTACACAGTGCAAATTTATTCAATCATTAGAGAATATTCTTAACAATCTTATACATATAAAAGATTTTGTAAAAAGTGTTAATAAAACAGTGTTCAGTTTAGATAAATAAAGACGTTGTGCAAAATTGGAATGACACCTAAAATTGAACCCTTTCCGCAACAATTTATGAAATCTCCTTGGCGAAGAAAAAAAAACGGCTCTTGTAAATTGTCAGATTCTTATCTGGAGAAACACGAAAGTATAAGATTAATTGTAACAAGGCACTGTACACAATTACATTTAGATCTATGTGCAATTTTGCGGCTCTACCAATCACGATTCACCACATTGCTCCGGCACTTAACACGTGTCTCCAAGCGGAATCGGGCGCGGAGATAATCGAGTTGTCGATGAGACTCGTTTCCTCTCGTCGTACCCAAAGTGATTTCAATTAATATCTGCCCTCAATAATATCTCCACTTCTCCTACCTCTTTCTTGATAATTCAAACTGCTAAGATAATTTTATAACTCATCTAACCATCAAACTAATAGTTCAACAATCTTGCAACTCACTTCCAAAGCGTCTTAAAATTAATGGGGAAAATTAGATATTCACACAAACGAAAGCAAATTATCTGCAAATTTGATAATCCGTGTTTTCCCTCGTTTAAACTAATTTTCACCAATGTATTTTCATATAATTGAAGTTAACAACGTTGTTGCAGCAACGAATGAAAAATTGTGTTTTTTGTTTTGACGTATTACAAAACTAATAGATGCCACGAGAATAAAAATAGACGTCAAAGTCGAACCATCCCCCCGCCAACATTCCCAAATCATCACATAAATTTTCAAAAATTCCTATTTTCAGCACAAAAAAATGACAGAATTCAAAACAGTGCAAAGTTAAATTGTTTGTGTTAAAATTTGACATTTTTCGTGAGTTGAGTTTACAGATTCTTCAAATGTCATTCGATTCTTGAACATAACCTCAAATTCTTTAGTAGTAACACTGTAATTTACGTTTATTTTTTTACTGTAAAGCATAAATTTCTTATTAAAAATTCATTTCAACTTCCAAAAGGTAAAATACAATAGTAATTGCATACAATCTATACACTTTAAATTTTCACGATTATATTTGACTTGTACCGAGCAGTCGATAAACAAAACAACACAAATTCTGATATTAAAAAATCAACACAAATTTTAAGTGGATAGTTTGAAAAATGTGATTTATATTAAATTTAAAACAAAAATTTTAATTTTGCAGAAATTACGTTTATTTAAACTTTAAGAACTTTACCTATATTCAGTTAGAATCACTATAATGTGTAAAATAAGAGGTTAAAATTTGTGTATGCAAATTCAGCATATTTCCTTGTGTTAAATTAACACAAAGTTTTGAGAGAACCGTTTGGGTCATGTAAAATATGTTCAATTTTACACCAAATTTTTAACTGTGTAGACCAAATTCTTTATCGCTTTGACTTTAAGCAATAGTTGCCCAAAGAATGTCAAAAAACTTTGTGACCAAGATTTCACACGGAACATCCCCAAATCTCCCCCTAAATTTGATAGGCCCAATTCGAAAAACAAGATTAACATTTTTTTGCACCCAAAAAATTTAAAAAATCTAGTAAGAAATTTAGAAAATACAAAATAAGATTCTACCCTTAAATAAATTCACATATTAAAGACTAAATTCTCAGTCATTTAAAATAAATGATCCGAAAATTTATTAAATAAAACTTCAAACTGGAATTTTAATAATTCTATAAATAAGAATCATTATACAAATTTTTAATTTATTCAAATGTTATTACGAAATTAATTTAATTACTTTTTAAACAATTCTACATTTGGTCTAGTCACATTGTAACCTTTAAAAAAAAACTTTTTTTTAAAAGTCCAGTCTCGTTAAAATTACAATTTTATAAGATTTATTTCAATACCCACCAAATTAACCAAAATGCAAAATTTTAAGCTTATTCCATTTATTATTTGCTTTAGAAATATGAATTTCTTAATTTCTTGTTCTTGGCTCATCTATTGTTTTAAGTTAATGTGATCCAAAATTTGGTCTGGACTTTAGTTTGAATTTTGTCATTTTTTGTACTAAAAATTGGAACGTTTATTTTAACTTTAACGTTTATTTTTTTTCTCAGGGCATCTATTAGTTTTGTAATACAGAAAAAAAATTATTTTTTGTTCACTGTTGCAGCAACGTTGTGTCTTATCAGAAATAATGCTTATATTATAATTATAGTAAATTTTATTATTTATTTGAGCCTACGAATTAAATTGCAATAATTCAGGAAATCATCTAATTAAGTTAATGGACAATTTACTTTTTTTTTAAGATGTAGAATTAACATTTTGACGATGATTTGTATGTTAATTTGAAAAGCTAATCCTTGGGGCTCACTCTCTTAAAAATGTGGAACCTATAAACAAAAATTGTAATTGTTTATTAATAAGCCAAAATTTGAGGAATTTATTGTTTTGTTGAGTATCTTAGTATAATTCTAACATGTGAAAAAAGCTTACATTTTCAGAAATTCTCTATTCTCACTTGACTTGTTGAAGTTTTTATAAATTTTTCTATCATTAGTTTCCTATTAACCTTTGGTACCTTTCATAGTTCTTTATTGCTTCCAAATGTTAAAAGAAACTTTTTATAACTTTTATTGAGGATGTCTCTAGTCTCTATAAAGATAAATATTTTAAAATCTAGGAAAGAATGAGTTTTCGTTCAAGAGCAGGGTCAAAAGAGTATCGTATGATGCTATGATATTTAGAACTTTTTATTTTTGCCTGCAAATGTTCGAAAACACACCTTAATTTATTTACTCTCTGTAAGTAAAGTGAAATGATTAAATTAAAAGAGAAAAAAACAGAGTACCGTCAAATGGGGTAACTTCGGACAGCAGGCTAACTTCGGACACTTGTTTATTTCTGTAAATATTTTGTATTTCCATTCTATCAAATATTTTTTATAAAGAATGAGCATTTTTTACATTTAACTGAACATTCAAGGAACATAATATTACAGTTGACATATAAAAATAATCAAAGAATTTCAAGAAAAAAATTAATTTAGTTAGGAGATATTTTTGGAGGTTATTACAGTTTGTGAAAAAAATCTAATTTATAAACGGATATATGTAAGGTTAGTGTTATTTTTTTTTTTAAATTTAATCTGCTGTTCATTGACATAAAAGTAACACTAATTTCAATAAATAAAATTCATAAATTATTTCGGAAATGTGTTTTATGTGAGGAAATCTTATTTTGTAGGGTAACTTCGGACATAGGATAAATATATAAATCAGGTGGAAAAATTCGCAAATCCTGCTATTATTCGAAAAGCACTATTCAAACAGCTCTTTTAAAGAAATTGAGCTTTCGAAAATCATCTGATAAATAAAATTTACCCAGAAATAGAATGAGCGATCACTTGAAAATTTAAACTGTCAAAAAACATGGTAGTCTAACAGTTTTCAGTGTTGAAGATAAAAATTACCTTTTGGAAGCCTTACTTTTATGATCAAAATGGAGAATAGCTCCTTATTAGAACAAAAATACTTTAATAATAATATAATTATTTCAAAATATCTTTAAGTTATTCAAAAAATTATAAAGTGTCCGAAGTTACCCCACTTTGGAGGCTAACTCCGGACATTTGTTTTTCACATCAGAGTAAATAACAGAGATAGATAAAAAATTATTTATTACAAACATCACTACACAAAGCCGTAAAGATTATACATTCCAAACGTCAAGCATCTAAATATTATATTATAAAAGTTATTAATAAAAAACGTCAAAAACCGTCCGAAGTTACCCCGTTTGACGGTAGCTCACAATTTTTAAATTGTTAACTTCAGTTATATAGATTTTCACGAAAACCAAGTTAAATTCAAGTCCAAAAAGAAGATTATTTTCTTTTCCTTTAACGGTAGTGTGACAAATCTAAAAAAAAAAAATCTCGAAAAACTCTGGAAAGTTTAGGGCGAAAGCCAAACTGTGAAAATAAAATGTGTTATTTACGTGAACAAATGAAAAATATGTATGTACCTAAATAACCTAAATATTTTTTGGTAACAGAAGGCAATGTCCTGAAAGTATCGATAGCAGACGCGAGTGCAATTTACGCGTCCAGTCACAGTCAATTTCGATCTCCAATATTTGACTCCGCCCTTTCGTTTCGGGGCAGCACGCCTAGAAATGTGTTGAGCCTGATATATTTCAGGCAACACTACTACCTTCGACCTTCCACCTCGTGCGCCTCCTCTTCTCCATGCAAATCTCGAACCAGCAAACCATTTCAGTCGCGCTAGGTGCGTTCATCCTTTTCCCTTTCCACTGATCCATGTACACCTTTCACGCGACGTATGTGTAGTCACGAGTATGTTCCCAACAGGGTTGCTTCAAACTACCACCTACGACCAGGTTATAACCGGTTTTCCGGTTACCCGAACTCTCTAGACACAAAATCGAGTTGGAAACCTCGCAAACTGATGTAGCAACGAATCGAGGATTGAAATTCGCACGATGGAAACAAGAATAGAGTTGGTCATGATCGAGGCATAAAAAAAAACGTCAATACAGCGGGGATGAGTCTCTAATTTTAAAACACGACTGTTTCTATTCCAGACAATCAAATTGATTTTCAATTATTGAGAATACTTGTTGCTGTTGTCGAGACTTTAGGAGAAAAAAAATTGAGTTACAATCAGGAATTAACGAATTTCAACGACTCTACTTTATTTTCAATGTTTTCTCATTTATAGATCTCTTTTAGAGGATTCTTTATTTTTCAAATCCATTTTGTGAAATGACTGTAATAATAATAATATGGGGTTTTTAGTAAAATATTATTTTCAAATTTCGAACACGTATAATTATCCCAGAATTTGCTTCTTAATAGATACAGAATAGAATTATTATTATTATTATCAGTAAACGGGATAAACCCTTTATAACTACAACTAAAGTTACAACTTGTAATAATAATTAGGGGCCATCCATAAACTACGTGGCTCCAATTTTCGAACTTTTCGACCCCTCCCTCCCCCCATGTAGCTTAACGTAGCATTTGATAGACCCCCTTCCCCCCCCCCTCATAAGGGCACGTGGCTTTTTTTTAAACGTCTTATAATACCTAAATATATAATTTCTGGCGTAAAAATAATTGCTGTAATATTTAATTGTGAATTAGATTTATTATTTTTTATTTTACTATTTATTAAATCATTAGTTTCAATAGAATTTTACCAATTACATTAGAAAGAACTCTCCCATTAAAATATAACCTAATTAGAAAATACGTTATATAATAACCATTTTGTTATATTTTATCGCTTGACAGGGAGATCTTTGTTATAATGGTTTTGAGGGGAGACTGCATCGATATTTTCAGCAATGTAAAAGAATTAACTTAACTAATTGTCGCTACAATTTTCAAAATAATTTTTAATTTTAATCAGCCAAAAATTTTTTTGACAATCTTTGAATTTTTGTCTTTTGTCAAAATTAAAAGATTTTAAAATCCATGCTTAATTTTTTTAGATAAACATGTTTCTTTAATAGAAAAAAAATTTGCGACCAAAAATTTTAAATTTTACTATTTTTGAACCTTTTTTTTTGGTAAAAAAATTATTTTATTTTTTTGGAGAAAAGGGTAAAAATATAAAAACTTCTGAAGATGTTTAGGAAATTAAAAAATCATTAAAGATTTTTTATTTTATCACATTCATAATTAAATTAGTTATATTTCTACTAATCATCATTTAGTAAAAAATAACTATTAATTGGTTAAATTCACTTTTAGGTTATGTCAAATAACGAATAGTTTAATTAAATTCTGTTTACTAATTTAATTAGTCAAATTTTACTTTTTATAATGAAGTTAATTTTTTACTAATAATTAGTCATATTTAACTGATTCAGATTTAATGACTATTATTTGATTTTTATATGTTAAATGCTTATGTAGATCTTATTCCAATGTGTTATTTGTATGTTTTTTGAAAATTTAGTAATTTTTTGGAGTTCAAAATACGAAAACTTCAAGACAATAAAAAAATTTTAATAATAATTTTTTAACACGATATAAAATAGAGAGGGGAGGGGGTTCAAAAAATTTTGACATAACTTTAAAAGGGTGATTGACAAATGTGTGATAAGTTATGACAAGGGGCGGGGGGGGGGGGGGTCGAAAAAAGAAAAAAAAAGATGTCACGTTATTTGTGGACGCCCCCTAAATTGTATTGACTTTTCACTAAAATTTGAGTTAGAGGTAAAAACTACTAAATTAAGTAGTTAAATATTACAAAAAATTAGTGGTCCACTTTTTACTATCCAAATTTGGGGAGCTGTAAAATATAAATCAAATAAAACAAAAATGGCTTAGGAAAAACTTAACATATTGCAAAAGAAAACTTTTCTAAACTAATTACGCAGCTAAAATGACGGAAAATCGTAAATGATTTTTTAATTTCCTAAACATCTTCAGAAGTTTGTAAATTTTTTTCGATCTTATTTTTCAATAAGATTGTTAGATATAACCCTTTTCTACAGAAAAAAATTAATTTTTTACAGAAATAATGCTTCAAAAATTGTAAATTTAAATTTTTGGGTCTCCAATTTTTTTTCTATTAAAAAACATATTTTTAAAAAAATACGCATGGGTTTTAAAATCTTTTAATTTTGACAAAAAATCAAAATTCGAATATAGTCAACAAATTTTTTGACCAATCTTTTTTATGGCCGTTGAATTCCTTGTAAAAAATTACTATAAAAATTATAATGACGATTAGTAAAGTGAATTCTTTCACATAGCTGAAAATGTCGCAGTCTCCCCTTATAATTCTTATTTTTAACAACTTCAAGGTTTTCTGGTAAGCATAGACTCGGTTCAATTCAATTCTCTCGAAATGATTTTTTAGTTGCCAACGCTATTTAAAAAAAAAATATCTGTGAAATTAAAATACAAAGCTACGTTGCTCGAACTCGAACCCCTCCCTCCCCCCATGTAGTCTAGCGTAGCATTTTGACTGACCCTCCCCCCCCTCCCCCCTCCCCCCTAACAGACCACGTAATTTATGTATGACCCCTTAGTTAATTTAAAAAAATAAAAACAAAATTTTCGATTTCGCCTCAACTAGTGCGATCATAAGAACCTACTTAAGGTATTTCTCTCGCAGTCATACTTGAAAAAATCGATTTTCTATGGATTTTCTTAAAATTGTTAGAAAACGTTATTTTATATGTGCCTTGTATCTGGTTAAAATTTCAGGAACATTTACCGTCTAAAATTTGAGATATTCATATTCGAAATTTCAATTTTACATGCAAAATGATAAAAAATGAAATTTCGAATATGAATATCTCAAATTTTAGACAGTAAATGTTCCTGAAATTTTAACCACATACAAGACACATATAAAATAACGTTTCCTCACAATTTAAAGAAAATCCATAGAAAATCGATTTTTTCAAGTATAACTGCGAGAGAAATACCTTAAAAAGTGGATTAAGACGTTCCTTTGAGGAGAAATAATTTTTGTTATTTCTTTAAATTATGTAAAGAAAAAATTTTTTAACCAATTTGCTTTCGGTAAATATTTTACTATTGTATAAACAAAAAATATTTTTTATATATGTTTTCTTTGAAAACTGTACTTTTTCCACCCAAAATCAAAATGAGAAAATATAAATATATGTGTACGTCCATATGAAAAGGGCCCACTTTGGCACTATTGGACTTATCTATATGATCATATTCTTTATTAAATTTCGAACATTTTTAGAGGTCTTGGACCCCTTTAGATGAAAAATTCACAAAGTTATAAGCATTCAAAGTTAAAAGTATCAAAATCCTAGTTTTGAGAAAAACGAGTTTAAAGTTCAAGATTTCCATTAGCGCCCATGCATTTTTAAAATTAAAAATAAGATTTTTTTGTGTTTTTAATTACTATAAAGTTATTGTAAATGCATGATTCGACGAAGGACATTACGTAGTTTGTTTTTCATCAATAAAAAAAATTTCGAAAATCTGAATCTTCTTTAGAAAAATGCGAATATCTAAAATAGTGAAACTTTACTTCTAAAATAAGTAGATTTTTTTACTAATTTAATTAGTAGTTTTCTACTAAAAAATAGTAAAATTCTTACTATTTTAATAGTAGCTCACTACTCGGAAATTCATTAGTAGAAAACCACTAATTCAGATTTAGAGAGTAAACTTCGAAAAATGATGAAAGAAAAAGAAAAAAAAAAGAAAGAATTAAGACTACGCAAGAATGTAAACTAAGTGAAAATTATGTTCATTTAATGGACATTTAAGTTCCAAATACACTGCAAAAATTACTGTCTTCTAAGTGTCTTATTTTAGAACATTTTGGTGTCTAAGACGCAATTAATGTCTTAAAATGAGACATTTTTTGCGTCTTAGATACAAAAAAGACATCAAAATGTCTTAAAATAAGACACTAGAAGACAGCAGTTTTTGCAGTGTAAGCAAAATAATTTGCTTCCTCATAGAAAAAACAATAAATTAATAATATATAAGTTAATTCGAGAAGTTACAAAAAAAAAAAAGGATTTTTAATGCAAAAAAATGAAAAATCATTAATTATTTTTCGAATTTTTGATCAAATATAAAAGTTATATAGGTCAAAAAAAATGTTGTTAATAATGTTAATGAAAAGAACGGATTCACAGTTGAGAATAATGTTCCGCAGATATGCATTTTTTATGTCAAATTTATGACTCTGAAGTGGGCAACGTTTCTAAGAAACGAACAAAAAGAATAAATTAAAAAATATATTTTTAAAATTTTTCCGGTCAAATAACCCCTCATAATTGTTTTTAGTTCTATTATAAAGATAATTCAATCAATAATTAATAATTTTAAACGATATAATTTTAGTATGATATAAATTTTTTTTTGTGTCTCAGGAACGTTGCGCACTTCAGCATCATTTAACTTGCTAAATCCTATTCATAATATTCTTTGAAATTTTTATATACTGTTTTACAAAATAGATTACTAACAAAGTGAGTCTTAAAAGAAGTCAAAAAGATCTGAATTTTGAAAATTTAGTTTATTAAACATACCAAAAAAAGTACAAGAATAAAAATACATTTTTTAAAAAATCTAAAAATTTTGTATTATAAAACTTTATTTCGAGAAAGGAAGTAGGAGACGGTTCCAAAAAATGACAAAAATAGGGCTATGCAGTTTATGGATGACTCCTAACCATCATATTCTTGAGTAAAATGTTATTTATCAGAAAAATACCGTTTTCTGAAAGAAATCGCTGTCGTTTTGTCGGAGAAGATAAAGAAATATTGACGAATAGCAGGTATTATAGTCGAACGCACTTGTCACTGATGTTCTAGTTTCCGCTTCGGATGTTTCCGTCAAGTCATCTTCTATTTACATCCTTTTGTGCGATACTGTTCCAATGACAAAAGAAGATCTGCAACTTGCGTATTTGTTGAAAAATAAACAAAACATTTGCCTGGCATTATGGTTGAATCTACAAGAAAACCGAGCCAAGAGAAACGAAGAAATCGGTCAGGTTACTTTAGGAAATTGCCGACTGTAAAGTTTTCCGCGGGTCGCCTATAACCGAGCCTTTAGCCAAACCCAACCCATGACTGTCACGTTTAGTGAAACTGGTAATTTTTTACGGATAAAAAAAAACTTATACCTCATCTCTGTCTGTACGTCGTGTTTTATAACTTTTTCTGGGAAACGTTTTCTATATCTTTGAATACATATCAGCCATATTGCTATACAAACATTTCACAAAATCGAAATGCGAAACGAAACGTCTTGTTTGCTCAAATGATATTTGCAGAAAAACGATTGAAAAATTGAGTTGGATGGATTCTACACTTTCAGGAGCACATGTTTTTAGTTGCGAAATTCCTTCAAGTGAACGCAAATAACAACCTAGTTTTTATGTATTTATAAAAATGTTTATTCAATGCCACCTCTGGCTCTGGGTTCTTAACTTTTTGAAATTAATTTCGCTTTCATTTTATTTTACATTTGTCAGTATTATACTGAGAAAATTAACCTCTAACCGAGTTGTACAAATAGCTTTCTTAAAAGGAATGTATTTAAAAAAAAACTTTGGTTCCAGACACCAAGACTCCTCATTTTCTGCTATCAAAAAACCGTATTTTTGATTTTCAAACTGAAAAAACGCAAAGAAGGCAAACTCAAATTATGAGGGGGCTCTTGTACCTGGAACCAAAGTTCTTTCATTATTTGGGTAAAATTGAACATTTTTGTTGTGAAGTGGAAAAAGATCCGAGTTTGCTTTCATTGCTTTTTTTCAGTTTGAAAATCAAAACTAAGGTTTTTTATAGTAGCAAAAAATGAGGGGTTCTCCGGTGACTGGAAACAAGGTTTTTTCATTTTTGGGATAAAAAGGAACATTTTTGCTGCAAAGTGGACAAACATTCAATTTTGCCTTCTTTGCGTTTTTTTTAGTTTGAAAGTCAAAATTTCGGTTTTTTGATAATAGCAAAAAAATGAGGGATTCTCCGCTGATTGGAAACAAGGTTTTTTCATTTTTTGGATGAAAATAAACATTTTTGCTGTGAAGTGGAACAATATTCGACTTTGCCTTCTTTGCGTTTTTTAGTTTGAAAATCCAAATTTCGGTTTTTATATATAAAAAACCGAAAAAGAAGAAAAAAAGAACAGGAGAATTCACTGGATTAATTGGATTATTAATATTTAAAAATCATTATAATTATTAACAATAATTTTCCTCTTTTTGGTACCAATTAATTTATTTTTTAATATAAATTTTGACTTTGATAATTTAAAAAAAATTAAGATTAAATTAATAATTTTAATATGACATATTAATGTTATAAAATTTTTTTTTTTTTGTTTTTAATTTAATTTTTAATTTTATTATAATTTTTATATTATAAAAGAGAAAAATTCATTTTAATATCTTCAATATTACGTTTTTTGGTAAACCAAAAATTAATTTTGTAAATTAAAAATAAAGAAACTTCTTAGCTTTCAAAAAAATAAAATATTTAATTTATAATTTTAATCTCAAAAATTAATGTTTTAAAAAACTATTTTTTGGAATGAATAATTTAATAATTTTTTTTTTTTATTATTATTATTAAGTAGGGTCAGTTGGGGTAATTCGGGACATAATTCTTAATTTTCACTAATAACGTAAGTTTTTTATTTTAATAGGCAATACTTTCGGTTTTCTTTTGCATTAACTTGTTACGTCACTTCCCTAGAATAATTCTATGGGTTAGTAGATTTTATAGATGACCCTGAATCGCGAAAAACTGCTGTCCCGCATTACCCCGACGATTTTGTCAAAATGGCAAAATTTAGGGGTAATTCGGGACAGAATTTTTTCTAAGAAAAGACTACGAAAAAAGTTATCTAAAGTATACTACTGTATTAAGGGATGAAATAGCTTGAAAAAAATTCATAATAGATATATGATACTTTAATCATATGAAAGATAATGTATCATATATGTTCAAAAATCAACCATACCGTAAGTAACAATGTGAAAAATTAAATAATTTGAACACATTTTAAGGGATTTATCTTAAACTTAGTAAAAAAAGATTTTTGGGGTCGCTGAAAATTAATCTAAAATCAGACATTTAAAATTAAAAATAGCGAATTGAATAAAAATTGATCTAATATGCTTCAATTTTGACACCCGAAGGTTATCTAATACGAATTTGAAGTCTTTCTTTCGCTCTCTTTTTCTCTCTTTTTTTCATTTGCTCTCTCTCATTCAATCACTAACTTTTCCTCTTAAATTCATTTACCTGTAGCTCGTTTTGTATGTATCCTTTACGTATTTGCAGTAAGAACTATCCATTTTGCACTGTGAAATATTATATTATGCCTAAATATTATACTTAAACTCAAGAAAAGTATAATAAACATTTTTTTTTTGTAATTTTACACTGCAAGAATAGTGTAAAAGTCAATAAGATGCAAGTTTGTTCAGCTGATATTAAAAAAAATTCATTTAAAATTCTGTCCCGAATTACCCCAGTTTTGTCGAATTCTCGGGGTAATTAGGGACAGATTATTATTATTATATAAATTAACCAAGAACAAAAGCCCAAGTGAATTTCAATTACAGTATTAATAACACATAAGAAAAAATTTTTGTTAAATTTTTAGGATTGTTTTTTTTCAAATGCGTGAAGAACTACTGAAACGGTTTTTCTTCGATTTTCAACTTTTTATCGATTATGAATTATCTTCCTATACCTTGCTGACAATTGACAATTGAAAAATTGGCAAATATTCAGAACTTCTTGTAGGTGATCTGAGGTTGAAATATTTATATTGTACTTATTTAAAAGTCTGCAAATTTAGCTTAAATATCGTTTGTCCCGAATTACCCCTTGTCCCGAATTACCCCAACTGACCCTATATTAATTTTTATATTAAATTTTGAAATATTACATCATTTAGTTATAACTGGAAGATGAATATTAAGTATTTCTATTATTGTTTCATTAATAATAAATATATTTAATAAAACAAGGGTTTATTCCATAGTAATATATTTAATTGTAATTGAAGTATTTTTAATTTTATTTTTATATTTTAATAGTTTTATTATAAATGAGAAAATATTAATATTAAGAATAATTAATATTAAAATATTTATTTATAAATTTTTTTTATTAGGTATATGTTTAATATTAATAATTTATAAAGTTAATTATTTTAATTATATTATTTTTATAAATGAAAAAACATTAAAATTTAAAAGGGTAATTAATGTTATTTAAATAAGGAATAATCAGAGTTTGGTAAAAATTTATTTAAAATTAGAAATATTAGTGTTAATAGGGATAATTTATTTGTTTTATGTTTTAGTAATTATATTGTAAAAATAATTTTTTATTATAATCCTAAAACTTTGCAAAAAAATAGTTTAATTTATTAATATAAAATAAAATGATAATAACTAAGATAAAATTTAATAATTTAGTAAAAATGTTATTTTTACCTACTCCTGTTAATATTAATTTAATGTGAAATAAAGTGGAAGTAAAGTGAAGTAAAGTGGAAAAAGATTCAACTTTGCCTTATTTGCGTTTTTCTACTTTAATAATGAAAATAGAAATTTTACATTGAAGAAGCTCTGTGAGAGTTCCGATTCTAGTAATCCCCTCTACTTTTCTTCTTTAGGTTAAAATAAACACTTTTTCTATGCAGGTCAAATTGTATTGAGTTTGACGTATAAAGATTTTTTATATGTGTATGTGAAATTTCTCGGGGGGTGTTTTACCCCCTAGAAATACAAAATTAATAATATTTTTTAACATGAACATATTTTTTAAGTATTTTAAAATGAATTGCGTGACCAAAAGTTGATAAATATTTTTTTTTTAATTTCGTCTGTGCGCACTGAGAAAAATGGATGTTTAGAATTAGATGTTTAAAACAAGATTGTAACGCTTAATCTCTAAATATTAAAGGTTAACATCTAAGATATTAAATTTTAACATCTAGATATTAAAGTTTAATATGTAGATGTTAACCCTGAACATCTAGATAGCTGTCCCTATGTTAAGTGATAAATATGTTAAGCGTTAACATCCAGATGTTAAGGGTAAACATCCATTTTTCTCAGTGCGGACGTCTGGAACTTTAGATACATATTTAATTTTCACAGTGTACTGTTTTGTTTTTGTTTTCTTCTGTCAGAATACCTTTTCACCCAACCTAACTTATTGTGAAAGCTCTAAATTTCACGAATGTTAAAACTGATAAAATAAACTGCCGCAGTTCATCAATAAAGAATGTATATCGTAATCTTGAATTATTCAAGTACGCGAGTTAAATGGCAAACAATAAACTCAACTAATCCGGAACCTGATACTATTTGGCAATGAATTAATATACGTGGGATACACAAAACTAGATTTGCGAGAATCGATTTATTGTAATTGACATGCATCATTATTGATTATAATCCGATATTAGCATTGTTTATTGTCTTGTCAACAAACGCCACAGAGTTTTGTGATGACATGTATATCGAAATGGCAATTGTCTATCTATGCTTTAGTTAAATTGCAATAGAGGAATGGCATCCTAGTGCAAAAGTCATTGTGAAAATGAGGTCAGCGAAGCTCGTCGATTCCGGTTAAATAATACAACTAGCGCAGCGCCATGAGGTTCAATTCTATATGGAAATATGTCGCAGCTATTAGTACAATGAAATATGATATTCATTATTATAAGCGGCCATTATGGCAGTATAAGTTTGTGCCTTTTCTAACAAGTGGATAGTAGTTGTTAGTCAGTGGTATTCAAAGTAGAGGCATACAAAGGATCTTTGTAACATTATCACCACCAGAGTTCTCTGCTCGGGTTAACAAGAGCGGAAACTCTATTCTCAACTTTGGAAAACTAATGAGAAGTTGCGACAAGATTAGCCAATTTGTATTTTATCGGTATTAATGAAAATTTAATGGCTTAACAATAAAATATGAGGGGTAAAAAAGTACTTGTGAACAATTCTTTTTATTCTGCTTTGTTTCTTGGTTCATTGGAGTTTTTAGTTTTGCAACAATTGTTGGAACCGCATTGCACCCCATACTGAAAAGGCAGAGGACTCCAGTTGTGCAAGTTCTGTGATTATCTCTCAAGAGTTCGGCTCTTCTCGTTGGTATTGTTGGGAATTCCCCTTTAACCCCTCACCCTTGGTAGTCCTTTCGTCCTTCTTCCGACCCCATGTCAGGCTCCTCGCACTCTTGATTCCTTCCCCATTCACCATGAAACTGCTAGTATAATTGCAGAGTCTTGTCACCGGAAACTTACTGGAGGGTAGGTAACCCCACTAACCAGATCGTCGTCTCTTCCTTTATCCTTTGGCAACCTCAACCTCGACATTATCTCTTTTAGTGGTATAAGTTCAGTTTCATATGTGATAATGAGTGTATTGAAGTGGCGAAACAGGAAGACGCCGAGTCGCGAGTTTCTCGAAAATTAACTTACTTAGGCTCTTAGTTGTCGACGAATTTACAATTAAGTGTGATTTAGAAACTGAATTTAATACTGCAGATTATTGCAAGTTCCAAGGATGCGTAGACTGGAATTAAGATCCGTCTCTAATCAGCATGGTGACTTTTACATTCAACTTATTACAATTTAGTAAACAAAGTTTACACTAAAAAAAAAGATCTGGTTAAAATTACCATATCCATCTGGTTAAAAATTGTCTAGTTATTTTAATCAGAAAAAAAGGGCAAATACGAGTTAAATCCGTATACTAAAACCTACACAAAAAGAAAAGATTTCTTTTGTACAGGATAAAAATATATTTACATTAAAACATAGAGTGTTGATTTTGTATGTATATTATATCGTTGTTTTTATTATTATTATTATATTATATATTATTGATAGTCCTGTAATTGGTCTTCGGACTGTTGGATTAAATTCAATAAATAAATTAAATTAAATTAAATTAAATGTTTTACATTAAAAAATGTTTATGGAAAGTGTTTCCTTTTACAGGCTATTCACAGTGATAATGCAGAACATTTTACGGGAAATAGGGGACTAAATATACAAAAATAGGGTACTTTAAAAACTTCGTAAATAAAGATCAATGAATTATATACAGTAGAACCTCGATTTAATTTACGTAGGACAAAAATTACAAAGTTTTAGGATAAAAAAAAATAATTACAAAATTTTCAAATTAATAAAAAAAAAAAAAAAGGAAAATAACTGCATATTGTGAAAAGTAATTTGAAACTGATAAATAATAATTCAAAATTATAAAAAATGAATGCAGAACTCTAAAAGTAATTGATAATTCAAGATAATAATTGAAATTAATATAAATAATGAGAAAATTTAAAAATTGAGGAAAATAATTGAATAAAATAATTAAAATTTGATGATAATAATTGACAGTTTATGAAATTAATGAAATAATAATACAAATAAATATGAATTGTAAAAAAATATTTTAAAAATAATACAAATAATTTTAAATTAAAGAAAATAACTGAAATCTGAGATGGAGGGCTGGAAATTCAGAAAATCCATTGAAATATAATTTAATAAATTAGAAATTGGAGAAAATAATTTAAAAATTATAGAAATAATTGAAATATAAATGTGAGAATAATTAAAATTTGAGGAAAATATTTGAAAAATAATAAAAATAATTGACAATTGAAAAACCTAATTGAGAATTGAGAAAAATAATTTGAAAGAGTACAGAATATGTATGAACTAAAAGAAAATAATTGAAAAAAGATAAAAATAATGGTTAATTAAAAAAAAATTTAATTTAGAAATTTAATTAAAAAACTAGGAATATAATTAACAATTGAATAAAAAATTAAAAGAAAGAATTGAAATTTGAAATAAATATTTGAAAATTTAATAAATCAATTTATAAATAATTTAAAAAATTAAAATTTTTTTTCTTTAATTGCAAAATTATAGAAATAACTGAAAATTGGAGACAATAATTGAAATTTTAAATTGTTAATTTAAATGTCATGAGAATAATTTAAAAAAATTCAAAATTGGTGAAAACAATTGAGAATTGAGAAAAAAAATTGAAAATTTTGGAACTAGTTAAAAAATAATGAGTTATGGAGACAAATGGCCGTGAGAAAAAATGTTTCTTTTTTCATGTAGAATCCAGAAATACATTAAAAAAGAAAAATTTTTTTGTTTTAATTTTTATTCTATATATTTTTTTATTCTACATGAGAAAAAACGTTTTTTTTCTTGACCATTTGTCTCCATACCTCAAAATTCTTGAGTTTTTCGCAATTGAAAAAAATCTATTTTTAAATTAAATATACCATATTTTCGTTAAAAACATTGTAAAACAATTTATAAAAAAGCATTTTAAAGGTAATAATTCAAGATTTTCATTAACTTTATATAAAAATCAATTTAGAGTCTGGTTTAGTATCTAGTAGACAGAAAGTGCCATTTCAGCCATTTTTAAGTGTTTTTGAGGTTAGGACGACATAGACGTGCTGAATTAATTCTGATGTCTGATTCGTATTCAGAGGATCAAAATACATAGAAATATATGGTTCTCGTACCTCAACCCCGATACTTTTATTTTTTTGTGTGGCTGTGTGATTAAAGATTAAGTAAATAAAATTGAAAATAATTTTAAAAATTAAAAATCGGGGAAAAAACCTGCAAAAGTAT
The DNA here is from genome assembly GCA_037103525.1 of Ganaspis brasiliensis. NCBI lineage: Eukaryota > Metazoa > Arthropoda > Insecta > Hymenoptera > Figitidae > Ganaspis > Ganaspis brasiliensis. The sequence goes on from JAZKLR010000234.1 coordinate 1,463,210, forward strand.
TGAAGTAATTAAAAATTAAAGACAATAATTAAAAATTAGGAAAATATTTAAGAATTGAAGAAAACAACCGAGGATTGAGAAGAATAATTGAAAAAAGTTACAGAATATAAATCAAATAATTGAAATTTGAGATCAAGAATTGAAAACTTAGGAAATTAATTACAAAATACGAAAGGTAATTGTATATCTGAAAAGAATAGTTAAAAAATTCTGAAATTTATTAAAATATAAAAATAATTAAAAATTAAAGAAAATAAATATAAACAGTTTAATCTCCCTTTTACTGGTTTAAAGGGTTCCCGTCCTCATTACAATTACTTACAGACTTAAAGAAAATAAATAAAATTAATAAAAAATAAGTGATAAAATAACAAAACATTTTTGAAATTTAATAAAATAAAGTGAAAAAATAGTTTCAAATTTTGGAAATTAATTGAAAAATAATAAAAATATTTAATAAGTAGAAAAAATAATTGAAATTAAATAAATACTTAAAATTTTATGAAAATAATTGACAGTTTATGAAATTAATGAAATAATAATAATAATAATACAAATGAGTATGAATTGTAGAAAAAAATTAAAAAATGCTAAAAATAATTGTAAATTAAAGAAAGTAATTGAAATCTGAGATGAAAGACTGAAAATTCATGAAATCCATTAAAATATAATTTAATAAATTAAAAATTGGAGTAAATAATTTAAAAAAGATTGAAATAATTAAAGATTGAAAAAGTAATAAAATTTTAAAGAAGAGTTTTAGAGTAACATTTTCTAAATAGGTGACTTTTAGGGACTAATCGCAAAAGCATTATAACTCAATGATATACATACTTGCACTTTCTTATTTATTTTTACCAGAAAATTTTAACCAGATTTTCTAATACTTCAACCAGAGAAAATAGTAAGCGTATATTTAACATTCTACTCTAGTTAAAATAACCAAAAATCTGGTTAATCTAACCAGAAATTTTTTGCTTGTAGAAAAAACACTAAACCAAAGATCGCGATTGTCAAATACTATATCTTGATGCTTCACATTCCTGTGAAATATTTCTGGAATTTACCTGAGAAACATTCCTAGAATTCAATTCTTCCTCGGGATTCCTTCTAGAAAATATTTTAGATGGTTCAAAATCTTTTAAAGAAATCAAATATGCTATTAAGTCTAATTTGTGTATCAAACTTGAAAGGTAGATAAAACAAGAGAACGATGTTTTAAATGTTTGTCAAGATTTTTTAAAATGTTTTCAAACATTGTTCCAAGTATTGAAAAATCAGTGCAATTGGTACAAACGAAAGGAAAGCTTTAAAAGTTGCATTGGACAGATTTATTAAAGTGCAGCATTCAAGTTTGAATAACATTTTCTAAACAAGGTATCATGGGATTTTACATTTAAATAGGAAAATGGAGAGAAGACGAAGCATGTAAGGAGAAAGAAAAATCACATAATACAGCAATGTCTGAATGCACAACTGCGTTTGCATCTAAAGCATATAGAAACTTTATTTATCAGTGATAAAGTTTTTAGAGATCTCCGCTCACCGAAGCATCCACAAAATGCTTTTGTTCGGATTTCAACTGACGAAACTTTTACGATAAATTTAACAGAGACATTCCTTTTAATAGCACAGTTTGTAGTACTTGATGGCACACATCTTGAACTAAAACTGCCTTTGATTGATCATTACAATCAAAGAAGCTGTCACACTGAATAAGTTCTAAAACTCACGCAACTGAATCGAACAAAATAATTGCTTTCTGTTCAAAAAAGAGCAAACTAGAGTTGGAGCAGCGCGTCTTGAGACTTAGGTAACGACTAAGTACTATGTTTTTGTAAATATTCAATAAAAATGTATGTAAAAATTAAACAGTTGCATCATTTAATGATAGAACGTCCAAGGCTGCGTACTGCCGGTAGGACGGGCTTTCACACAGTAAACGTCCTTCCGGAAGGACAATTCATTTTTGTGAAAAAATATATTAATTTCATATAATCATCATCATCATCATCATTATCATCATTATCATCATAATTCATCATCTTTATCATCAAAGGAATTGAGTTTATTATTACTTTTGTAAATATTGTTATAACTAACGTAATGGCGGCCGGTAGTAAATGGCTCAGGCGCGAGTCCCTCGGAAATCGCTCTATAAAATCAATATGAAGCAGATAAGTATAAAAATGAATATATGGTTTTTTAGGTAATGAAACAAGCTTTCAGATGACGTAAATATCGATTTTTTAAATTTATGTACAAGGGCTAGGTAGTTTTTTTAAAAAAACGAAAACGTCCTGCCGGCAGTACCGCGCGTTGTCTTTTTGTGACTAAAAATGATGTGAATTTTTGGAAAATTTAACTTCTTTTAGCTACCAAGCTTCGGGGTTTGAATTTACAAGTTCCATGTTTACATGCGCTGAAAGCTTGATTCTTTACCTTTTCAACCATATATACTACTTTTTGTTTATCTGAATCCATGTTAATTTTATAACGCGATTTCGTACGTACTCGCGGAAGGCTTTTTTGTCCTGCCGGAAGGACGTTGGACGTTCTATCATTTAAAAAAAACACAGGCACACAAAAATATGTCTGTTCTCTGAGGTAGATATACCCACATATTTTATGTCATTTTTGTCCGCTAAAAATGAAATTAAAGCCAGAATTGCTTCATCACGCTCTGTATTTTTTTTTAATGAAAAAAAAACAACCCTTAAATGGTCAAAATCAGACTTTACAGGAAGAGAAATAAAAATTACAGATTATTTTTTAAATCAGAACTACACGTCACTTTATTTTTGTTCAAACAACTCGAAAACAATTTGCCAATTACACTCTGTTTTTTTTCTTTTTTTTTAAAAACTACTATTATATAAACAAAATCAAAGTTAAGAGGTAAACAGAGTAACATACAGGGAGACACTTGAAAATTGCATGAAACACATTTAGCCTAAATCCCATTAGCCTAAAACCATAAAGCCTGAAATGCATTGAGCCAAAAACTTTTTAAACCTAAATCCCATTTAACCTAATATACATTCAGCCTTAAACTTATTTAACCTACATCTTATTCCAATAAAAATCCATTTAACCTAAAATGCATTCAGCCTAAAACCTTTTTAACCTAATCCCATTTCACCTCAAATGCATTCAGCCTATATCTGATTTAACCCAAAATGCATTCAGCCTAAATCGCATTTAACCTAAATCTCATTTAACCTAAATCTCATTTAACCTAAATCTCATTTAACCTAAAATCCGTTAAACCTATAACTCATTTAACCTAAATCCCATATCATCTAAAATGCATTCAGCGTAAAATTCATTTAATTTAAATCTCATTTAACCGAAATCCTATTTAACCTAAAATGCATTCAGCCTAAATCCCATTTAGCCTAAAATGCATTCAGCCTAATAAACATTTAACGTAAATTTCATTCAGCCTAAATCCCATTTAGCCTAAATCCCATTCAACCTAAAATTCATTCAGCCCAAATCCCATTTAACCTAAAATTCATTCAGGCCAAATTTCATTTAACCTAAATTCCGTTTGATATATAAACGGCTATAAACGTTATAGACGTTTTTAGGCTATATGAATTTTAGGTTAAATGAGATTTAGGCTGAATCCATTTCAGGTTAAATGGAATTTAGGTTGAATAGAATTTAGGTTGAATGAGTTTTAGGTCAAATGAATTTTAGGTTAAATGGGATTTAGGCTGAAGGCATTTAGGTTAATGGGATTTAGATTAAATGAGATTTAGGTTAAATGAGTTTTAGGTTAAATGGGGTTTAGGCTGAATGGATTTTAGGTTACATGGAATTTCGGTTTAATGGGATTTAGATTAAATGAGATTTAGGTTAAATGAGTTTTAGGTTAAATGGGTTTTAGGCTGAATGCATTTTAGGTTAAATGGGATTTAGATTAAATAAGATTAGGTTTAATGAGTTTTAAGTTAAATGGGTTTTAGGCTGAATGCAATTTATGTTAAGTGGAGTTTAGGTTAAGTGGGATTTTGGTTAAATAAGATTTAGGATGAATGCATATAAGGTTATATGGGATTTAGGCTAAACGCATTGTAGGTGAAATTGAATTTAGTTTAAATGGGATTTAGACTGAATGCATTTTAGGGTAAATTTTTTTTAGGCTGAGTGCATTTTAGGTTAAATGGGATTTAAGCTGAATCCATTTTAGGCTATATGGTTTTAGGCTGAATGGGATTTAGGCTTAATGGGTTTTAGGGAATATTCATGCGTCTCTATACAGGTATATGGTTCTGCAAAAAAAACTCTGTTTTTCCAAGTTTTTATTCCTACAGTTCGAATTTCTTAATTTAAGAGTACACTGAGAAAAATGAGTTAGCTACTATATGGATAGCTAATTTTTAGCTGTGGTAGCTTATAATTAGTTGTTTCAGCAAACAAAATTAGCTGTGAAAGCTAATTAATAGTTGTGTTAGCTAAAAAATTATCTATCCATATAATAGCAATTAAAGTTAGCTAAGGTAGTTAAGTCTTAGCTTTGGCTGCTAATTTTTTTTCTCCGTGTAGTTTTTTGATTTAAGAAAAACTAGAGAGTGATGAAGACATTGTGACTTTGTTTTTGCATTTTTGGATCAAAAATACAGAAATGGTACGTTCTCTTTAAAAATAAAATGTGTCTTTTTAACTTTTTACTTACAAAGTTTGATTTTTTTGATTTTAGGGTAGATTTTCGATTAAAAAAACCAAAGGGTGCTGGAGACATCGTGACTGTTTTGCGTTGTTCGAGCAAAAATACAGAAATCATTAGTTCTGTTTTAAAAGCGACAACCTGTTTTTTCAATATTTTACCTCTAATGTTTGACTCTGCCCATTAAAAGGGAGTTTTTCAATTAAAAAGATAACCAGAGTGTAATGGGGAAAATGTTTTCGAGTTGTTTGAGCAAAAATAAAGTGGTTTAAAAAACAATCTGTTACTTTATTCTTCTTCCTGTAAAGTCTTATTTTGTCCATTTAAGGATAGTTTTTCCAACAAAAAAAGCAGAGTTTCGTGGAGCTATTCTAATTTCAAATTCGTTTTCAGCGGGTAAAAATGCTATATGATGTGGTGGGTCAAATTCAAACTAGAGACAAGTATTTTTTTTGTATTCCTGTAAAATTTGAGGAAAGGCGACACGAGACAAAATTAAACTTTCGTAAGGTATAGAGCAATCTTTAGTAGAGGACAGAGTGAGCTTTAGGAAGCGACAGATTAAGCTTTAGGAAACGACAGATTAAGCTTGAAGAAACGACAGATTAATCTTGAGGAAGTGTGAGATTAAGTTTGAGGAAACAAAAGAAGAAGAAGATTTAGCAATCAGCATTAGTATACACCTAAACTTTGTCATTTGAAGCCTGTTCATTTTCTATCAAGGTGGAATTTTCTTCTAAATTGAACACTCAGGAAAGTAAGCTGCACAATTTCTATCGGCTATCGAACTCCATAAAGCATTTTAAGAGAACTGAGTAATGGCACGACACCTGGAAGAAGAGGAGGGAGCAGTGGCGAGGTAAAGGGACTAGTAATCGATGTTAGATACCAGGTGGATCGAGAAGGAAACGGGAGAAAGATGGCGAGGGTGAGACAAGTGTAAACTGCACTCAGAGCACGATAGTGGAGTTTGCTACGTGTACCAAGTGTTACAGAGGTGAGTTTAAACTCATCGAGAATTCGATGTACGTAATTACCTTGAAGCGTTTGATGGCTGCCACTTTAATTTGATTATGCTTGCCGCGATGGATGGATCCATGAAGTTTCTCCAACTAGAATCATGCCAATTATTGTAGGGAGCGGTACAGTTTCGGCAGGATACATTATTTCGAGTTTTCGGATGGACGTGACCCGATCGTGAAAAGCTACTCTGCGCGCCATGATTATCAAGTGCTCTCTTGATTTACTCAACCACGTCATATGGGTTACATTTTATTAAACAGAGGTTTAATAAACATTCCTGATGAATCAAGAGATGTTCGTGAGCAGTTTTGAGTTTTTACTCAATAGCTGCCTTAGGTTCTTATTTAACAAACTTTTTCTACAGAATATTTCTTGTTACGTCTCGCTTAGAACGTAATTGTATTTTTTATTAATCTTAAATTTGTCTGCACCGATTTCTAAAATTGAATTTCAACTTTGTAAAATATAAGATAGCCTAAATAGTAGCTTTTGCTTCTTCCTGAGTTTTCTTTCTTTTGTAATTTAACGTCACTGCAAGGGTAATTTAGCATTTCACTACCCAAATTTGGCTGATGCAATTTTATTAATAGTTTGCAACACAGCCCTTCCAACAACTGTACGACTCCGGTCATCGAGTTTCTATCACTGTAAACTAATCAGGTTGTACTTCTATCATCTACTTCTATCAGCCATGTCTTTCTGCAATGTTGTCGTGGCCCTTTTCGCCAGATACAAATTTCCACTCGGTAGAGCAAGAAGCTACGCTCTTTCAAAATTGTTAATTCGTATATAACATTTGTTTTGCAGAATATACGGATTCTCTACATTAAGAGTGTTTTATAATTTATTGTACCTCATTTTTACTTCTGGCTGATAGAATTTTAATCAGTTTCGAAGAGCATTGAAACAAAAAAGTTTCATTGCATAAAACATTTCTTTTACTTTGATTGTACTAATGTCATGTGTGTAATGAATACTAATGTGCTGCTATGTGACTTTTCAGGCAATTTTTGTTAGTTAACTAAATGAGTTCACAAAGACGTTTTCAAAAAAGAACAGTTAAAGGAATATATATGAGCGAGTCCACCGCAATTTTACATTATTTCGAAGTAAGCAAACCGATTAAGATGAAACTTTGGAAATTCATAGTAGACATCTAAAGTAACAAAATCCATGTACTACACTGTAAAAAGAAACATCTTAAAATGCATTGTAGTCACTTTTAAGTCGTTTAAAGTATCTTATATTTCAGCTTCCATCTTAGAAAACTAATCCATTTTAAGATACTTTTGCTAACTTTTCGGAAACATCTTAAAAGTGACTACAAATGTATCTTACATTCACACAAAACCTAAGAAGCTCAAAACGTTACATAATAATACCGTTTTTTCGATTTATTTTACAAATTGAGCTAAAAAATGGCATTATTATGCAACGTTTTAAGCACTTGAGGTTTTGTGTGTTAAAATACCTACTTTCTGCAGTGATTAAGGTGTTTTGTAACTTTTTTCTGTCAAAAATATAAAAAAAAATTTCTTCTCGTTTTCCATAGGCAGATATGTCAAGAATATGCAGTTAAATTATTAGATCATTATTTGTTCAAAAACTTAAGTCATTTAACAAAATCAAAACTTTAAACGCGTTTTTCTCAAACACAGTTTTTAAAAATGGTTACCTCCATAACTCAAAAACTGTTAGACCGATTTCAAAATTTCTTGTTGCATTCGATTCTTTGAAAGTTTTTGCAGGTCCTAAACCTTTAATATATTAATAATATTTCATTTTAAATATTTGTGACGCGCTCTAAAGAAAGGTACCTAAGAAGCAAAACGGGAATTTTTCAGGAGAACGAAAACAAAAGTCGAGCGCGCATGGTAGTCTGTACAAACCGAGAAATTTGAATTGTCATAAATTGAAAAATATTCAATAAAAACATTTCCTGACTTTTTATAATAAAAAAGGAACCTTTAATAATGTTAAATCAATGATAATCCACACGGGGAAAAAAAATTAGCAGCCAAAACTAAGACTTAGCTACCTTAGCTAACTTTAATTGCTATTATATGGATAGCTAATTTTTTAGCTATCCTAACTATTAATTAGCTTTCACATCTAATTTTGTTTGCTAAAACAGCTAAATATTAGCTACCACAGCTAAAAATTAGTTATCCATATAGTAGCTAACTCATTTTTCTCAGTTCAAGAATCGATTTTTTGCTTCTTAGGTATTTTTCTTCGAAGCGCGTCACATTTTGTAAATAATTTAAGGTAAAAATAATGGTGTTTTTCAGGTTTTTGGATTCAAAAGCTTCCTATTTTAAGCACTTTCAATTTTTTTTTTTAGTAAATATCGTCTATTTTAAAATACTATTTGATTTTTTTATTTTTGATGAGTCGTTGTGATGAGCTCCAGTGATAACCATAAATGAAAGCAATTTTTATACCTTTGGACGAAGCGCGCTCTATAGAAGGAAGACACTCAAATTTTTCAAGATTGCAAATTCTTTGTTAATAGCTCTTGACATACATAATAACATGTAGAAACTTTTGGTGAATTACATTTTAAAGGTAATAAACAAGAATCTTTTTAAAAACCTTCCGTTTTAGACCTAAAAAGGTTACAAAACCCCTTAAATAAAAATATGCATTTGTTTATGAAATTTCAATATTTTGAAACAAGATGCAATCACTCAACTTTCACTGATTCAGAGTTAGAGTTTGGTTAATTGGTTTTCTCTAAAAATTATAACCAATTAATGCTAACTCGAAAAATTCAAATTTTTCCTTTTAGTTTTAACAACCCTCTTACATATAACCAACAATTTTTCCCAAGATCGTTAAGAAAAATTCCCAATCGAAAGTTTCAAGCGCAATTTGTAAAGTAGAGTCGTTCTTAAAGTTTGGTACGGTGAAGAGGATTCTGTCTGTTGAAACTTGAAGGTTTCTCTCTTTCAGGGAACAAAAAGCGTACGAATAGACTCTTCGTTAATTCCGGCACATTATAAGGGTTGGCTTGTACGCGCGGTTGAATTTTGCGGGGTGTATGTCGCGTGCGACTGAGTTTCAGCAAGGATTATCCATTAATTCTCGACGTGGCGTGATGTCGGTGGTGTTAAAGCGGTTTGCTGTAGATTTAGATCTGGTCCTTCCCACCCCTTTCTCTTCTCTCTTTCTCATACTCGGTGCACTTTTGTGATTCATTCCGCCGTAACCAAGTCCCTATCTGCTGTTTTTACTGAGCTTCGTTTTGTTAGGTTATTGTTCGTAACGCTGGCTGGGAAATGTTCTTATATCTGATGGCGTTGTTTGTAATAAAAAAAAAAAAGTTTCTAGTTTCTTTGTCTGACTGAGAGGATTGAGAAGTGCACAACTGAAAAGTAAAAAGAGCAGAAGCGCACGCGATCCTAGATGTATCCAAGATATTAAAGTTCGCAATATCTCGCGGAAACTGAACATTTTTGAAAACTTGCAACACGCAAAAAATGATTCAACCACGGAGAGAATTACACTGAAAAAAATCACTTTTATCTCAAAACAACCATATTTCATAGATTAAATTGTTTTTGGTTTGAATAACTATACATTTTTGGTACAGTCAACTATGTTTTTGTAGTTAAGTTTACTAGTTAAATAAGGTAAAGTTATTCTGGTTGAATTCACCTTGTAGTTGGTTGCAATAATTATAAGCTTCTGGTAAATTTAACTGTATTGACTTGTTTAACTTAATAAAGTTATATTAATCTTATGCTCGCACTGTTGTAGGATCCTTTCTATAGTTTAAAGTTGAAAAATAAGTATTAAAAGCTTTTTCCCTACATGAAGTGTGCAAGCACAAAATTGTAAAAATATAAATTATGCAAAGAGATATATTTTCAAATTATATAAAAATTTGTGTTATTAGCATGGATTAGTAGAGATAAATAAATTTGCAATACGAAGAAAAAAAATAATATTTTGCAAAAATAATTGAAAAATAACGAAAGAAATTAAAAGTTAATTAATAATTGTGAACAATCGAATGCCATATATAAATAATAAAACGAATTTGATATTAAAGGAAATAATTAAAAATGAAAAAAATTTATTTGAAAAAAATTACAGAAAATAATTAAAATTTGCAGAAATTGAATTTAAAATGTAAGGGAGAAATTAAAAAATAATTAAAATAATTAGAAACTGAAAAAAAATTTGGATAAATGATAAAAATAGATGAAAATTGAAGCAAATAATTAAAATCATAATAGAAAAGAATTGTCAAAAATTGAAGAAATTTTTAAATAAAGTTTAATTTATTATTCTCAAAGCGTAGATTAATTAAATTTTTAATCAATGAAATTTAAAATTAATTGAAGTTCGAAGAATTATAATATACAATTGTAATTGGAGTATTGTTATCTTAAATATATTCTGCAATTCTTTCAATTACTTCTTTATAAATTTTTATTATTTTTCTCAATTAACAATTATTTCTATCAATTATTGTTATATTAAATTTATTTTTCAATTAATTTTAAATTATTTTTTGCCTTTTTCAATTATTATTTGATTAATTTTCTAATTTTTTGTTATTATTTATCTCAAAATCTAGTTAATTTCTCAATTTACAATTATTTGCACAATTCTGTAATTATATTCTTTAGTATATGTTGTAATTTTTTCAATTATTTTTAAAAAAGTAAAATTATTTTCTTCAATTTTTAATTATTAATATTTCATTAATCTTTAACTAATTACCTAAATTTTGAAATATTTTTTACAAATTTTAATAATTTTCTTTAATTTCCAAAAATGATTCTTTTCATTTCAAATTAATTTCTTTAATTTTTAAATATTCTCAAACTTCATTCCTTTAATTAAATTCCTAAATTTTTAATTATTTATCTCATTTTTCAATTAATATTTTCAATTTTCTTTTATCATTTTGCAATTATTTTCTCCACCTTTTAATTATAAATATTAATTATTTTTTTATTAATTTCTTGAATTTTCATTTACAATCACATATCTAAGTTGTTGCATCCACTTTTTAATATTTTAATCATTCTTCAATTATTATTTTTTCATTTGCAATTATTTACACAATTTTGATATTATTTTGAATATTTGTTGATTCATTCTAAAAATTTCAATTATTTTTAATTAACAAAAAATATTTTCTTCAATTTTTAATTATTTTTCAATATTTTTTAGGAATTTTTATTATTTTCATTATTCTTCAATTAATTTCCTAGATTTTGAAGTATTTTTCTAAAATTTTAATTATTTCTTTAATTTTCAATTATTATTGTTATCTTTTCAAATCAATTTCTTCTATTTTTAATTATTCTCAAATTTCATTCCTTAAGGGCATGTGATGGATTATGACGTCACTGGTATAGGCAAAATTTGTCCGTAACTTTTCTCTTAAAATATTAAATATTTTGTCATGAAACTTGGTAGAATTACTTAAAATGAGATTAAGAAGGTTTTTCAGACCCAAGTTTGTTTGAATTTTGGCCCAAAATTAATTTTGGGAACTTTTTGAAAAAATGCAATATTTTTTAAAAATCACTTTTGAGCCAAAATTCAAACAAACTTGGGTCTGAGAGACCTTCCTAATGACATTTTAAGTAATTCTACCAAGTTTCATGACAAAATATTCAATATTTTAAGAGAAAAGTTACGGACAAATTTTGCGTATACAAGTGACGTCATACTCCATCACATGCCCTTAAATGAAATTCCTAAATTTTCAAATATTTATCTCATTTTTCAATTATTTTTTCCTATTCCATTTTCTTTTATCTTTTTGCAATTATTTTCTCCAACTTTTTTATTATAAATATTAATTATTTTTTAATTAATTTCTTGAATTTTTATTTATTATCACAAATCTAAGTTATTGCATCCACTTTTTAATGTTTTAATCATTCTTCAATTATTATTTTTTCATTTGCAATTATTTACACAATTTTGATATTATTTTGAATATTTGTTGATTAATTCTGAAAATTTCAATTATTTATCTCAAATTTCCATTATTTTCCTCAAAAAATTTTCGATTATTTCTATAGGTAATATTGTATTTATTTTCCTGAATTTGAAATTCTTAAAATCATTTTATGATAAGGTACTTTCTTTTATACCTAAATATTATGTACTTTTTAAAATTATTTTTCTAAAATTGCAATTAATACCTACCAATTTTTAACTATTTTTACCATTTTTCAAACATTTTCTTCAATGATTGTGATTATTTTTTAATTTTTCCCCTAAATTTTGAATACACAATTTCTGCTAGTTTCAATTATTTTCTTTAATTTTTTCAAATAAAACTTTTTTAGTTTTAACTATTTCCTTCAATATAAAAGTAGTTTCATTATTTATTAATTAACATTCAATTTCTTTCGTCATTTTTTAATTATTTTTACAAAATATGATTTTTTTAAATTATAATTTTTTTCTTCAAATTACAATTAATTTCTTCAATATCGAATAATTACTGCCAATTAAATAATAGCTGGACATAACTCATCAAATTTGTTAATTTAATTATCAGTTTCATTATTTTCATCCTTTTCCATAGTCATTTTCCAAATAATTTTCAATATTAAAAAAGTTGTTTCATTCTCCATCAATTTTTATTCAATTTTTATTTACTGTTATCATATTTTAGTTATATTTTCCAAGTATTTAAATGATGTTCTTCGATTTTGAATCATTTTCTTTTATATCAAATAAAATCTGTAATTTTCTCAATTTTTTTCTTATATTTCTATAATTAAATTTAATTTTCAATTATTTTTATCCTTTTTCAAGTAGTCAATTTTACCTCAAATATATTCTGTAATTTTTACTATTATTTTTTACAAATTTTTATTAAATTCTTTAGTTTTCAATTATTTATATCATTTTTCAATTAGTGTCTGTCGTTTTTAATTATTTTTTAATAAAGTCTCTAATTTTTTTTAATATTTCTTCAAATTCCGGTTATTTTTTTAATTCACAATTATTTTTTTTATTCTGAAATAATTTTCTTTTATTAGAAATATATGTTCTAATTCTTTCAATTATCTTTCACAAATAAAACTTATTTTCTTCAAATTTTATTATTTTTTTTTACTTTGCAAATATGTTCTCAAATTGTAAACTATTTTTAATATTCTTCAATTAATTTCTTAGATTTTAAAATATTTTTCTCAAATTTTAGTAATTTTCTTCAATTTTTTTCAATTTTCAGTTATTATTGTTATCATTTGCAATCAATTTCTCCTATGTTTAATTATTTTGCTATTCCTCAATTAAATTCCTAAATTTCATAATTATTTATCTCCTTTTTCAATTAATTTTTTCAATTTTAATTTTCTTTTATCTTTTTACAATTATTTTTTAATTATTTTGTCATTATTTTTTATTTAATTACATATAATAATTATTTTTCAATTAATATCCTAACTTTGCATTTATTATCTCAAATCCAAGTTATTGTGTTTATCTTTCAGTGTTTTAATCATTTTTAAATTATTTTGCTCAAATTTCAATCAAGTTCGTCAACTTTTAATTTTTGTTTTAAATTTGTAATAATTTTCACAACTTTTATATTATTTTGATTATTTGTTTATTGATTCCAAAAATTTACTCGAAATCAAATATATTATCAACTTTTGTGTTACAATAATTACTCTAATTAAGAAACTCTTTAATTTAATATTGTTTTATTTCTCTTCTTCCCCCCCCCCCCCCCCCGCTCCCCCTGTTAGTATAGACCTACCGTTTTCTTTTATAAATGTAACCTAAACATTTTTAGTTAATTTTACTATTGTATCTTTGTAATTGTAATTGTATCTTTGATAAAATTCTGGTAAACATTACCATTTTTTTCCATTGTAGAAGGTGATATTCAAAAGTCTATTTCTTTTTTCTGCGTTTCCATTTGTCTTTTCAACTATTAAACTGATTCTCTTAAAACACTGCAAAAACTGCTGTCTTTTAAGTGTCTTATTTTAAGACATTTTGATGTCTTTTTTGTATCTAAGACGCAAAAAATACCTCATTTTAAGACACTAATTGCGTCTTAGACACCAAAATGCGTCTTAAAATAAGAAACTTAGAAGACAGCAGTTTTTGCAAAGTAGTTGACAAAAAATGCATTATCTCCTAAGTTCCCTATAACTAATGCTGTTACTCCTCTACTTATCTAACTACTACTAAATTTAGCTTTCTCCAGAAGCCATTAAAATGGTCTAACCCTTTAAGAGCAGAGAAGAAAGAAAAAAGATTCTGTCCTAGAAAAAAGGTCCCTTTGCTGGATCAGGGCCAGAAAGTGCACAGTTATCATTTCGTCCCAGTTTCGCAAGTAGGTGTCGGCTTATTCCCCACCTCTATAGGGGTGTTTGAAAAACTTTTCGCATAAAACCCATTCCAAGCATTGGATCAAGTTGGGTCGGCGACCCTGGCTCACGATTCAATCCTATCTCGAGGTAGAGTCCGCCCTTACGGATATATATAAGTTACGAAAATTCCTCAAGAAGCGTCGTATGAAAATTGCAAGTTTGATAGTGTCGAGTCGATGGGTGATCTTAAATCATCCGTAAATTTTAGGACAGTCTCATGAAAATTGCAGTGGCTATAGACTCGACATTTCATCCCTGGAGAACATCGTTTTTCCCTCCTCAGGGGCCTCAACTTATTTCCAAAGATCCTCAGATGCGGCACTTTACTAACAAGTTCCAGGGACCAAGTGAATCTTTATCGAGTGGCCCAGCTGCTGTTCTCCACATCTGGTACAAAAAGCTCCCCGACCTGCAACACACTGTCGTGATTTTCAGGAAAAGCTGTCCGCTTTGTCGTTGGCAAATTACCTATCCTTCGGGACCGAACAATTCCCAAGAGGAATCTGGACCAGTAGAAAAGTGTCAAAAACTTGTTTTCACCAACGATTGCAACATCCTCGCAGGTCTATATTTTCAAGGGGGAATTTCTTCACTCATTTTGTCGAATGTTTTTGACGAGACTAAGCAGGTTCTCCTATTCAGTAACATTTCAAAAGTAAAGGTGAGAGAGTTTTGAATAAAGTAGAGAAAAAGAGAATTCAGTCAAGAACTCACGTCAGAGGAATCTGATTCGTTTATTTACGAATATATTTCAATGGGCATAAAAGCCGAAAATACTCTCGGAAGCGTATTTCCTTTACGATAGAAGTTTTGCTCGAGCCGCCACTTAGGGATAAAGAGTTCAAGTTTTTAGTAGAATAAAACCGAGGCTTCTTGCGGTTTTAGTGCTTTTCACTTTGAATGGAGAGTCACAAAAAGATGTTCGCTTTTTCGTTCTGTTGGTAAACCATTGCAAGTTATTTTTTCATAAATAGACGGATGGATCCTACATTTAAAATAAACATTTCAATTTTCTCTTGTCTGTTTCGATTGAACGATTTGACTTAAAGAAACTCATTGCTCAAATACATAAATATAGTTGTTATTTATAATACATAAATAAACTTGGTTTTTCAAAACTAATGTTATTTATTGTTAAAGAATTAGTTGATATTATTCAAGAAACCCAGGTTATTTACTTTCAAACAATTAGTTTATTTAAATCAAAACAAACACACAAAATCTACAATCATCAAAACGTTGCATAATGATACTATTTTTTGGATCAATTATGAGAAATGATGTAAAAAATGGTATCATTATTCAATGTTTTGATGCTTGTAGGTTTTATGTGAACGAATCGAAACATACAAAAAAAAACAGTCAATTTAAATGTTGATTTTAAACGTTCAACTTTTCAGTAGCTATGGATTTTTAAGGGGAGACACAGCCCCTTATTTTTACCCCCATAAATTTTTATCACCTTAGTTAGCTACATTTTTTTTCTTGCATTAATTGCACGGAAAAAAATTAATCACAAAATTTGAAATGAGTTGAATTCTTAATTGCAGAGAATTAAAAATGTATCTAAATTAAGCATTATAATCAAACTTTTTATAATAAGTTATGCTTTATTTTGCAAAACTTTATATCAGAAAATGACATTTTATGAAATCTCTAATTTAGAGATATGTTCATTTATCAACCTAGAAATATATGAAAAAGGTTATGCTAAAACATATTTTAATGTTCGAAAAAGTTTAAAAATGTTTACACTGCAAAAACATGGTGTCTTAAATTGCCCAAAAATGTCTTTTGGTGTCTAAGACACGAAAAATGTCTTATTTTAAGACATTTTTAAACAATTTAAGACACCTGTTTTTGCAGTGTAGTTTTTGGGATATAATGAAGATTTGACTGAATTTAGATCGACTTTTTTATTAATAAATTTGCTCTAAAAAATAATTATTTTTGTCGAATACTTTTAAACGAAACGTTTTACTATTTCTTTAAAATTTTTAAACACATACATTCTAAGTAATCCGTTTGCTCTAAATTTCAATAATAACTTAAATTCTATTCGTAATGGGCTATGCATAAAATGAGGAATTGTACAATGTGTAACATTAAATTACTTTATTTCTTATTCTAATAATAATATTAAAATTTTTTACCAAAGAATTGAAAAAATAGATAAAAAGCATAATAATTGTGAATGTTGCTGCGATGCATTGGCTGGATCAGTCATTTGCTTTTTTTATTGTGTATTTTCCATATATATCAAAGAATTAGAGATTTCTAATATTGTTTTTAGGCATAAGAATATGTATTCTTTACAATACTAATATTTTAATCTGATATAAATCCATATTTTAATTTTAAAGATTTTATTCCATTTTACTTTTGTTTTTAGAGATAATTTATGCTTGAATCTCATATTAAATATCAAATTTGGATATTAATTTTTTTCCGTGTGGGTCTTAAAAACATACAAGGAGGCTAAAAATATAAAATCTGAACTTTTAATCATTATAGAATTTAAAGACTTAAAAAATTAAAAATGTGAAAATTGAACTTGTCTTTTAATTTTTAGTATTTTTGGTCGCCAATTTTTTCACACGCTTCTTTAATAATTCGTCTAAATCTGTCGCATAGATTTTCAAAAATTTTAAAATGGTCAAATACCTATATTTTCCTAATTTTTGATGATATACATACTATAATTTTAGATTTAAAATTATGTCAAAAAAAAAAAAAAAATGGCACCTCTGAAAAATGTGTTGAAATTTCATGGGTCTCTCTCCTTAAAGAACTTCTTTTACAATTTTCATTATTTTTCAATGACAATTTTTTTATACGCTTTTTTAATGATTCTTTCAAATCTCGTAATTTAAATAATTTTAATTTTTTCAAAAAATAAAAATTACTAATTCATATTTACAAGAGTTATTAATGTAAATTAGTAAATTTTACCATAAAAATTGTAGTTTTTACTAAAAATTAGTAATATTTCACTAGTTCCTAATAAAAATGTATACTAATTGATTTTGCGGACGACTTTTCATCATTTCATTAGTATTTTTTCGCTAATTCAGATTTAGAGAGAATTGTTATCGACTTTGGTGATTTGATTTATTGTTGTATTAATGATATTAAATTCGAATTATCTGCTTAATAAAGTGGTATTAATTAAAATATTAATTAGTTGGCAATACAGAAGTTATATACAATTGCATAATACCAAAAATGATATCACATTTTAATTAAAACACATTTAAATCTTAATTTATTCTGCTTTAATATCGAAATAAACACAGCATCGCTTCTTGAAACGTATTTATTTTAATATTATTCATTAAATAAACACGAGAAACACATTATAGAAATTTAAACAGACATTGGATATTGTTGAAATGGAAACTTGATACATATTTCATAGTTCTCATGCGTTTGGATAATGAATATATATATACACTGAAAATTGAAAGATAATGATGCTAAAAAATATGATAGAAAACAAAGTATTTCCAAAAAAGTTGGTGAACCCTTCCATAGTCTAATTAAAGGGAAATAAGATTTTATAAAAAACAATATATCTTATCTTTTTTGTTAATAGTAAAATGTTTGATTTTATAAAGATCATCTTAGAAATTAATCTTTTATTATCATTTGGTTTATAGTCCAAAATTTTAACGTTTTCCAGTTAAAGATATATGGAAAAATTCCATAATTACACTAAAAAAACGGTATTTTTCTTTTAAGAATTATTCTTGGCGCCCATTTAAGAACAAAATATTAATATTTTAATATTCTTAGAATAAGAAAAATATTTCTCAGACCCGTGCAGAAAAGTTCCCAGTAATTCCCAGTTTGTATGTGGGCGCCAGTTGGGGCCAACCTGGACTTCCCAATTTTTATCAAATACGTAAATTGTTACTAAATAATAGTTTCAATACTAAACTTATCGTCAATCTGGCTTTATATATTGCAATTTCCCTTCATTTCAATTTAAAAATTCATGAAATTCGGTCAAAGCGCTCAAAGTTTCCCATGCAAAATGCATGGGAAAAAAAAAATTTCATAGAATTGATAAAAATTCCATGAAAATTAACATTTTTCGATCGGATAAAGCTGTTTCTCCTCAGGAAAGTTTAAAGAATAAGATCTAATAATTTATTTAACAAACTTTTAATTATTAACTATTTTTTAAAGGGACATAAAAAATCTTCATAAACGAAAAAAAAGTGTAAGATCGTTAAAAAATATTCCTTACGATTTTTACAATATTTTCCACCAAAATTTCCTTTAATGACATAAAAATTAGTTACTAACAATTGGTGCATGTATTTTTTAATTTGTTTAACCAAATTAATATTGTTTATCTGAAACTTTTCATCAAATAGAGCTAGAGAGTTGTAACTTTTTTCTAATATTGCATCTATTTAAGTTAAGTAAATCCTAATATTAGGAAAAAACTAAAATATAAAAATATAAAAATTGTTTAAACAAATTAATATTGTTTATTTTCAATTTTTCATCTAATTGAGTTACAGGGTTTAAACAAATTAATATTGTTAATATCAATATTGTAATACAGTTCCCAAACTGTATTTAAGTTGCTAATTAACAATATTAATTTATTTAAAAGAATTTCATAATTATGAATCTTTGTTTACTATAAGTTTTGGGTGTTTATAGGCTTAAAATTTTGCAAAATTAAGAAAAAGTTAAACTCTCTAGCTCAATTCGATGAATGATTGCAAATAAACAACATTAGTTTGTTTAACCAATTTTTATAATTGTGGATTTTCGTTTATTATTAATATTCAGCTTTGGTATTCTTAAAAAGTTGCAAAATTAAAAGAAAATTTTAAATCTAAAGCTCAATTAGATGAAAAATTACAAATAAACAATATTAATTTGTTTAAACAATTTTTATAATTGTGGATTTTTGTTTTTTATTAGTATTAAGCTTTCATAAGCTTGAAAAGTTGCAAAATTAAGAGAAAGTTTCAACTCTCTAGCTCTATTAGATGAAAAGTTGGAAATAAACAATATTAATTTGTTTAAACAATTTTAATAATTTTATATTTTAGTTTTTTTCTAATATTAGGCTTTACTTGACTTATATAGTTGCAAAATTAGAAAAAAGTTACAACTTTCTAGCTCTATTAGATGAAAAGTTTCAAATAAACAATATTGATTTGTTTAAACAAATTAAAAAATACATGCAACAATTGTTATTAACTAATTTTTATATCATTAAAGAACATTTTTGTGGAAAATATTGTTAAAAGTTGTAATGAATATTTTTTAACGATCTTACATTTTTACGATCTTTTTTAGTGAATTGGCACTAACCGGGTTGAGCATTACAAGCCCACTAATTTCCCAGTGGGAAGACCCAACTGGGGCCCACCTTAAATTTGGGAAACCCATATGGGGCCCAACTGGCGCCCACCCAACTTTTCTACACGGGGATTAAGAATATTGCCTTAAACAAAAGAATACCTTTTTTTTAATGTATCTACAGGAAAGAGACTACTAATAATAAAAGCGATTTTCCACTAATTTCTAGCACATCATTATCAATATTAGTTACAGTTTCGTTCAAGAATTACACAGGACCTTAATGTTCTGGGTGAAAAAAAAAAGTTGAGTTAACTGGGGGAACTTTTCTCATATTACGTAAAAGTTAAAAAAACAAACTAAAGAAAAGGGAAAAGATATGAGCTGTTCAACTTTAATTCCAGACTCGAGGAGTCTAACGACTTCAAGACATTAAAGGTCCCGGCTCATTGTGTTTAGCTAACCACGTGCCTAGTTCACCTCACACAAAGACGTTTCGTAACAGTTCGCAAACTCTGAAGAACTTGTATTAGACTACCTATAAGTTGGCGCTAAGAGATCGGCCTCATAGCGCGAGAATTTGGAAATAGTTTCGTTCTACCGATAACGAGAAGGAGATAGTGCTACCAAAGAGAATAGAGCAAGTGAGAAGAAGTTAGAGTTTAAAGCTGATACCTCCCAGTTCTCTTAAAACTTCGACGATCAAGTAATCCGCTCCCTAATACGAACCGTGTCTCTTTTGCAATTTCCCCACATTTCTTGTCCGGTCGGATTTTATTCCAAACTATCGCTAAGATCAATAGTCGAGAAAATTGTTCTCTTTTATATGTTACTCTCAATCTCTTTCTTCCATTAAAACCAGCTCAATGATCTAATCAAATTATACTGTCGTGTCTTAAAATATATTTTATGGAAAAAAAATTTATTTTTATTAATAATATTACATTAACAAATTAGTACTTTTTTCTTTTCTTTTTGATTCTGGAAAAAGTTAGAAAAAAATGTAGATTAAAAATTTAGAAAATTGATGTAGAATAAAAACTTTGGGAAGTAGTTTTAGAAAAAAAAATATTCTTTCTTTCTTGAGTTATCATTAATCATTTTCAAGAATATAATGCCCTTAAAATTAAAAGCATATTCTTAAATCAAATCTTTATTCTTAAGAAAATAAAAAAATATTCTTAATCTAAAAATACGTTTCTTACTTAAAGAATATTATATTCTTTAAATAAGAACATTTTTTCTAAATTTTAAGAATAAATTATTTTTAAATATAGGCATCAAGAATAATTTTTAAAAGAAGAATACCGTTTTCTCAGTAAATAGTTTATTTTACTTTTTTGAATAATCATCTTAAGATGATTTTCTTAAATTCTTTAAATTCTTAAAAATTAATAATATTAAAATTATGTTCTTAATAAATATAAACAATACAAATTTCATTTGGCAAATAATTTTTTAAAAACAAAATTCTAAACAATATTAAGATGATTACAGTTGTAGACAATATTTTAAAGAGTAAAATTACCTATTGCTTATAAAAATGATAAAAACTGCGACTTTTGTCTCTTGTTAAAAGAGAAAAATGTTGAACAAATTACGGCTCCCGCTATTTTTTCATTAAAAATTGTATAAACATTTCTTTCAAAATTGTTTTGAAATTAATTTTGATTATATTTTTGTCTGCGTTAGAAAGGATTTTAATTTGAGTTTATGTTACGTTCACCACAGTCCTTAATTTAATTTTTAAATGCAATTTAATACTTGGGACTTTCCGCGTGAAGAGAATAACTTCTATTTTTAGTAAAAACATTTACTGCTTTTAAAACAGCATTGTTTTTAATAATAAATAATTAATCATAATTTTCACCCTTAAATGGAAAAGATGCAGTTTTTATCATTGTATAACAGATTTCAAAGTACTTAAAATACAATTCGATCGTAAAAATTTAAGCACATCAAATTTTCGCTTTTTTTTCTCTGTATTTTTTCGAACGGCATTCAATAGAGAAAGTCAAAGTAGTTTAAATTTAATGGCATTTTAAGTGACCTCGTTTGTTACTATTTTAATAGTTTCCATAACCAAAACTTAAAAAAGCTTTAAATACATTTTTCACCAATTATAACAGTTTTTAAAATTTAAAATATCTGCACTGAGAAAATAAGTTGACTAAATACAACAAATTTTTGATTAAATTTAGCAGAGAGAGGTTGTTGATATAGCACCTGCAAAGCACTTGATTGATTTTAGCAGAGCATATGCTCCGGTATCCTAGAAGTTTGATTGTCATCGCCGGTGTTTTGTTTGTTTTGTCCCGAGGAACCCTAACCTAGAAATAAAGCTGCTTAGCTAGAGGCTTATTTTCTCAGTGTGTTTCAAAAATCTCTGTGAACATTACGCATACGAATTATTAGAATTTGTATTTCGAATAATTTACATGCTGTTTATGGCAATTTATTTTAAAAGGTTTCAATTTCAATCATCAAGTAGTATCATTTTAATTTAATTCAATATAAAATGAGCTAAATTATAAAGGTAATTATGATTATTTTATGCGCAAAATTATTATACCTGATAAATACAAAAATATTATACATGAGTTACTTTAACAATTACCATCAATCTGCCTTTTTTTTATATTTTTATATTTAGTACGTAAAAACTCTTTATAGAATAACAGTATTTACTTTTAATTTAGCTCATTTTAAGTTGAATTAAATAAGCTTTCTAGTGGTTTTTTAATTTTTTCTTAGCTCTTAATTTGACAAAGTAATCTTTTAAATTAGTTGTTTATTTTGAACGCACAAAGGAAAACTGAATTTAAAAAATCTAATTTTTTTTAAATTCAATTTCGCTAAGTCAATATATATCGGAAAAAAATTTTAATTATTTATTAAAATCTATTAAAATCTTTTAATTTCTCATGTGAAATTTGGTACTCAAGAATTTTTGGTGTTGTTGAATACGAATCTAAAGTTGGTTTTCAAAAATCCAAAATGGCTGATCCAATATGTCGGATAATGTTTCTAAAATCAGTAGCGGTGGAATTTATTAACCGCTAACTTCAGATTAATAACGCAGTAACTTCAAACTTGTAGTCGGTTAATCAAAAAAAAATTCCATTGTCAAGGAATTTTTTTGTATTCAGGGAAAACCTGGAAAAGTCAGGAAATTTTAAAAAATGTCGTTTTAAGAAATTAATTTCATTAATTTCTCTTTTTATGATTTTAATCAGTTCTATTTAATTTGAAATAAGTTCAAAACTGCTGAATTGGCGGTGACTTTTACCTGATTGATCAATAGAAAATAATTTAAATTTTCAATGCTGTTACTAAAATTGAAAATTATTTTCATTTATATCAATCAGTGAAAAATTACTGACAATTTAGTAATTTTAAAGTGATTTCCTGTGAAACTTCATTGATATATTATATTTTCAATATAAAATTATTCTCCTTAAATTTTATAATTATTCTTTATTTTTTAAAATTTTTTGTCAATTGTCAATTATTTTCCTCATTTCTCAATTATTTTCGTCATTTTTTAATTTGTTTTTCAATTATCAATTATTTTCTTCACATTTCAATTTAATTCTTTTTATTTTTAAATAATTTCCTCTACTTTTAATTATTTTCTTCAATTTTCAATTATTTTATTCAATTTTCAATATTTCTCGTCTTCTTCCAATTATCAATTATTTTTTTGAAATTTCAATATATTTCTTTAATTATCTTCTTAAATTTTCTTTTATATTCTAAAAGTTTTTCTATAATTTTCTTCAGTTTTTATTTTTTAATTGACAACTTAATATTCTCCTTCAATTTTATAATTATTCTTTAATTTTTTCAGTAATTTTGTTTTATTTTATAATTCTAGCTATTTTTCGAACTTTTTTTTACTTTTTTTTCAATTGTCAAGTTTTTTTCTTCATATTTAATTATTTTAGTCATTTAGTAATTTATCTTTCAATTATCAATTATTTTCTTACAATTTCAATTTAAATCTTTAATCTTTAATTTATTTCTTCAATTTTTAATATTTTCTCCAATGTTTATTTTTATTATTTTTCAATTATTTCAATTATTCTCTTAAAATTTTATAATTATTCTTTAATTTTTACAATTTTTTTGTTTTGTTGTCTATATATTAATCTAGTCATTTTTCGAATTTTGTTTTCAATTGTCTATTATTTTCGTCATTTTTTAATTATTTCTTTTAACTATTAATTTTTTTCCGCAAATTTTAATTATTTTCAACAAATTTTTCAATTCACAATTACTTTTCTTAAATTTTATATTTATTCTTTGATTTTTAAAATTCAGTTTTCAATTATTTTCTTCTAGATTCCATAATTCTCTGCTTTTTTAATCACTTTTTTCCATTTTAAATTATATTCTTTAAATTTAAATTTCATTCTTTAATTTTTTTCGATTTTCAATCCAGTTGTTTAATTTGTAATTATGTCCAACAATTATTCACCTATAATTTTCTTAATATTTCTTGTTTCTTAATTTCTTTTAATTTAATATTTCTCGTTTAAATTTTTTAATTATTTTTTTCAGTCATCTATTAATCTAATCATTTTTCGAATTTTGTTTTTAATTGACAATTTTTTTCAATTTTAAGATATTTTCTTCAAATTTTCAATTTTTTAATTATTTTTCTTCAATTTTCAATTATTTCTGACAATTATTAATAACTTTCTTCAATTTTCAATTGTTACCGAAATTTTTCAATTATTTCCTACAAATTTTTCAATTTTCAGTTATTCTTTTAAAATTTTGTAATTATTCTTTGATATTTTGAATTTTTTGTTCGGTTGTGTATTAATCTAGCCATTTTTTTAATTTGGTTTTCAATTGTACATTATTTTCGTTATTTTTTTAGATACTTGCTATAATTTTGTAATTTTTCTCATATACTGCAAAAACATGATGTCTTAAATTGGACAAAAATATCTTAAATTAAGATACTTTTTGTATCTAAGACACGAAAAATGTCTTAAATTAAGACATTATTGAATAATTTAAGACACCTGTTTTTGCAGTGTAGTTTTCAGTATTTATTGCATTTCCAAAAATGTATAGTTTTAAAGAAGGACCAGCAACAATGCAAAGTTTCTACTTATTTTATATTTGGTCATGGAATTTGATGAAAAATGATCTGAAAAATCTGTAAAAGACATGGAATTTTAAAATTGTGAAAACGTAGCAACTCTGAATAAGTTTCATAGGGATTTGAATAAATTGTTTTATATCAGTCGCAAGTTGAAAAATAGAGACAAGGGCAACATCATTTATTAATAAATTGCTTTATTATTTAGTTTAATTAAATCAAAATTTTTGAAATAAGACGTCTAGTCTTATTGTCCGGTACGCATGAAATACGCCAACTAATAATTTTTAGATTTATGATAATTTTATATTTGCCGGAAAAACACAACTATTTAAAACAAAAAATCTATTCCCAATTCTATTTAAAAAAAAGTGTCTAAGATTTACATTTGCAATTATTTGAAAAAAGTTTGTATTCCAAATTGTAATTATTCAAAGAAAATTTTTTTTTTTAATTAAAAAATTACAATTATCCAAAATAGTTCTTCTTTGTAATAAAAAACTTTATACTCGCAGCAGATCTTGTTTGAATTTGAAACTGTGCTACAGTTCTTGCTTGAAATTCAAACTACACTCTCAACAGTTCTTGCTTGAAATTACAATTACTTTGAAGTAGTTTCATTAGACGATCAATTATAATAATTTAGCCTCATTTTAGATAACAATTGACGTTTTAAAAAGCACTCAAGTCGAAGGGAAATGTATGCAAAAGGGTTAATAAATTGCGAGAAGAGTGGAACGGATATCTCCTCGCTTCGTTAAATTTAAGAGGCAGCTATCAAGTAAATTAGGTCGTAATTCATTTAATTGAAGATTGCAAGATACCGATATCGAATTGATTACAGATAAATTGCTAAGATACTTAGCCTTCATTTCAAGTTGGTAGAGTAAAACTAGAAATCATTGCCAGAGATTGGGCAAATTCCTGGCCCTTTAGTAAACTCAGTCTGGCCTAGAGAATCTAGAGAAAGGGGACGAAGGATTCTTGTGCCAAGAAAACCCGAACAGGAATTCGTATTGAATTGGTCGAATTGGAGCCGTTCATTGTCACGTGACCCTACGGCAATTAGCAGGTCCATTCAAAGGTAGTTATCGGTCTTGGATATAGAGAAATTGAGGAAAAGAGGAAAAGAGAGCTCGAAAGATGAATGTGGTTATAGGAGCTGCGCTGGCGTAATTCACGAATTTTTGAAAAATACACGCCCATCTTTGAAAAGCACTTAACAAGGGAATGGATCACAACCAACAGAGAATCAGTCAGAGAAAGTCTTTCATTTCAAGAATCATACTAGATTCGCGAAAAGGAAACCATCTTGAGAAGTAACGACCTCGCATTAGGAGGTGAATTGCCAAGCGCTCGTTAGGATACCTCGAAGCGGGCCTATTATGCGCAAAGCGGCCGGAGGGCCTTTAGAAAATTCACGGCAACCGCCATTACCGCAAAGTTTGAGGCCATTGTGCAACTCATAGCCATTGTAAATAGTGATCAACCTTCGCGCAATTGTTCCGCTTCGACAATCCTTAATCGCCAAGTAATTCCTGTCTCTTTTCAAAGGTGAATAATATCTTGAACAATTTTCAGGCATGTCTTTCATGGTATTTATCAACGAAACAAAGCCCTTTATAATTAGATCAATCTCAGCCATTTGGATTAATTAGTCACTGTGTGCCGAGTCCCTTCTCGCTCTCAGACATCAAACTAATTGTTTCATTAAATTTGCGGCTGAAATTATATTTCTTAATTATACCAATTCATCTGACACTTTAAAACAAACTCTTATCATTTCAGTCATAATATAGAATGTGTTTCGATTTCACTCAAAACAATTCTTAGTAGATTTAATTATTCTCTAAATTGGAATAAGTGAAAATTCACTTAGGGGCCATCCATAAACCACGTGGACAGTTTTGGGGGGGCGGGGGGGTCCATCAAAAGTCCACGATTGTCCACGAGGGGGGGAGGGGGAGTTGGAGCAAATGTCCACGTGGACATGCATTTAAGCATGTACATAAAGATTTCTAGCATGTCAAATTCTTGACTTATGTTTGATCAAAAATGATCAAAACCAGGGGTTTCTGAGTTTCTGAGCCCTGTTTTTCAGAATCTTGACCTCATGGACCAGTTTTGGTCATGGTCAGATTCGTGTTTAGTAATAAAAAATCTACAAGAAAAACTTAGTCCGATGCTTAAATAAAAAAGTCATTTTTGTCGACCAGGGTAATTTATAATGTTAACAATTTAGGAATTCATGTTATTTTCCGTAATCAGTACTTAATAAATTATAAGATGTTCAATAGAGTGGTCCAAAAATTTTTTTGGATTTTTTTATGCTCTTACCCCCTAGGATTTTTTATCGAAAAAAATACCCCTATGATATTTTGTTAAAATTATATAGTAATGAGAGATAGCTCAAAGCTGATGAAGTTTCCCACGTAGGTATTTTTGATAAAATAAAGCTATAAACTTTTAATACAGCTTTAACTTTATAAGGTTTACAACCTTTTATGTTTGAAATAATTAAAAATAAACTATAACATTAAAATTTATTTATAAAAATGTTTAAACAATTTATTTTTGTTATTTATCAGCTCAAAAAAATTAGAAGAGCATTTTTTAATGAAGTTTTCAACTTTTTATATTTTACATAACTCAAAATATATAGCAACTTTAAAATTTATTTACAACAATTGTTGAAGAAAATTATTAAAGCAATGTTAATTATCATCTTTTGATAAAATAAAGATAGTAACTTGCAATTTTTTCTTATGTACTATGAATTTGTAAGATAAAGTTATAATTTTAGTCATTGTTTAAGTTATTAAATAATTTTAACTTGATAATATTTTCAGACTGAAGCTAATAGAGCGGTTTAGTTTTTTTTCTAAATTTATCAACTTTAGATATAATAAAGCATTAGAATTGTAGTTTTACTAGAAAATAAATTTTAAAAGAAGATTATCTTCAATTTGTACTTCTAGATCTCACAATAACAGTGTCCTTTCATTAATTTTAATTCAAAATTTAAAAACATTATTAATAAACTTTAATAGATAACTTACTGGACATTTTAAATGTCTAGAGCTATTATTTTATCCTTCATATTCATAATAAATAATTTATTCTGTTTCTGTAATAGTTGCAATACCGTCCCAAGCATAAAAGTTGTAATATTGAGAAAAAATGGCAAGTCTCTAGCTTCATTGTATCATAAGACGATAAATAACAACAATAAATTGTTTAAACAATTGTTAAAAATAAAATCTGGTATTACTGTTTACTTTCAGATACTTGAAACATAAAAAGTTGCAATGTTGAGAAAAAAACGCAAGTCGTTATATTTATTTTATCAAAAGTTCATAAATAACAACAATAATTTCTTTAAACAATTGTTAAGAATAAATTTTCAAATTATTGTTAATTGTTAGTTACTTCAAACGAAAAAAACTGCAAATTTCAGAAAAAATTGTAAGTCTCTATAGCTTTATTTTATCGAAAGTTGATAAATAACAACAATAATTTGTTTAAACAATAATTGTTATAAATAAAAATTTTAATTATTCATTACTTTTAATTACATATCACACATAAAAGTTGCAAAAATTAAAAAAATTGCAAGTGTTAAGCTTTATTTTATCAAAAGTTAGTAAATAACAACAATAAGTTTAAACAAATTAACAATTACGTGAATTAAATAGTAAAAGCTTATAAGTTATTTTTGTAAAATATTGCAAAAAACTCCCAATAAAATAGTAAAAGTTATTTTTTAACGTTTTTTCCATAATTTTACAATTTTAGGGAAGGTTTTACGACCCTGTACAAAATATTAAACCACAAAAAATTTTTAATAAATTTTTGGATGTTATTTTTTGAACGTTTCTAAGAAGATGCAGAGTTGTCCGATTAAAAAATATTGATTTTCGTGAATTCTATACTAAATCTACGAATAAGTATTTTTTCCTGATGCAAAATTCATTTATAAAACTTCATCGGCTTTTAGCTACTACGTCTAAAATTTAGAGTCTAAATATTATTTAACTAAAAAAAAATAGAGGTATTTTTTTCGATAAATAAGAAAAATCCTAGTGGGTGAGAGCATGAAAAATTAAAAAATTTGTTTACAATGCGTTTTTGGACCACCTCAATGGCCAAAGTTATTTTTTAAGATCTATAAAGATTGTTTAAAAATGTATTTGCTAGTAGTGAAAATTGTCTTTAAAAAGAGGATAGTGATTTTCTTATTGTTACAAACCACCCGCGTAACTAAACGCCAATGGCTAAAATCTTGCAAATCATGGCGCAAATCTTGTAAATGTTTAGCAATACTATAAAGACTTCAGCCACACTTTTAAGTATGGCGAAAATCTGCGCAAGCATGGCTAATGTTCATATGCCATAGTCAAGATGCACAATGTTTTAAATAATTTGGGCATCTTTATAATCCTTATTTCTTGATATTTTTACACCACATAGATTGAAAAAAACTTAACAGCTTTAGAATTACATTTTTAATTAAAATTAAAGCTTTCTAATACAAACAATGGCGGATATCTCTCAAATAATGGCCAGTAATTCAGGTATGTTTTTTATTGCTTTTTCTCCAGTTTTTAACTTAATACTGTTTGTAAAAAATTAGGCCGATGTTACATATTTTTTTAACCAAGAGAAACATAATTTTCTAACACTTTGGTCATAAAAAACCTAATCATTACGCAAATCTGGCAAACAATGGCTAGTAATTTAAGCATTGTTTTTATCGATTTTTCTCAAATTCGTAACTTTATATATATTTATGTAATTATTAGCCAATATAATAAATTTTTTTAACCAAAATAAACATAATTATCTTACACATTGGACATAAGAATATATATCATGGCGCAAATCTGGCAAACAATGTCCAGTAATTTTAGCATCTTTTTTATCTTTTTTTCTTAAGTTCTTCACTTAATCTATTATTGTAATTATAAGCCGATATAATTTTTTTTTAACCAAGAGAAACATAATTTTCTAACACTTTTGACATAAGAGAACAAATCATGGCGCAAATCTGCCTAACAATGGCCAGTAATTTGAGCATCTTTTTTATCGTTTTTGCTCAAGTTCTTGACTTTATATATTTATGTAATTATTAGCCGATATATTATATTTTTTTAACCAAGAGAAACTTAATTGTCCAACACACTTTGGTCATGAGAATGTATATCATGGCGCAAATCAGGCAAACAATGGCCAATAATTGAGGCATATTTTTTATTGCTTTTTCTCAAGTTTTTCAGTTAATCCAGTTTTGTAATTATTTAACCGATATTTTCTATTTTTTTAACTAAGAGAAACATAATTTTCTGACACTTTGGACATAAAGGAACAAATCATGCCGCAAATCTGTCAAACAATGGCCAGTAATTTAAGCACCTTTTTTACCGTTTTTTCTTATGTTTTTTACTTGATATATTATTGTAATTATTAGCCGATTTAATAAATTTTTTAAACCAAGGAAAAACTAATTTTCCAACACTTTGGACATAAGAATACAAATCATGGCGGAATTCTGGCAAACAATGGCAAGTGATTGAGGAATGTTTTTTATTGCTTTTTCTCAAGTTTTCAACTTGATATAGTTTTCTAATTATTTGACGAGATTATGTTTGTTTTTAATCAAAAAAAACATAATTATTTAACACTTTGGTCATAAGAGAACTAATCGTGGCGCAAATCTGGCAAACAATGACCAAAGTGTGTTGGAAAATTAAGTTTCTCTTGGTTAAAAAAATATAATATATCGGCTAATAATTACATAAATATATAAAGTCAAGAACTTGAGCAAAAACGATAAAAAAGATGCTCAAATTACTGGCCATTGTTAGGCAGATTTGCGCCATGATTTGTTCTCTTATGTCAAAAGTGATAGAAAATTATGTTTCTCTTGGTTAAAAAAAAATTATATCGGCTAATAATTACAATAATAGATTAAGTGAAGAACTTAAGAAAAAACGATAAAAAAGATGCTAAAATTACTGGACATTGTTTGCCAGATTTGCGCCATGATATATATTCTCATGTCCAATGTGTAAGAAAAATATGTTTATTTTGGTTAAAAAAATTTATTATATTGGCTAATAATTACATAAATATATATAAAGTTACGAATTTGAGAAAAATCGATAAAAACAATGCTTAAATTACTAGCCATAGTTTGCCAGATTTGCGTAATGATTAGTTTTCTTATGATTAATGTGATAGAAAATTATGTTTCTCTTAGTTAAAAAAAAATTATATCGGCTAATAATTACAATAATAGATTAAATGAAGAACTTAAGAAATGACGATAAAAAAGGTGCTAAAATTACTGGACATTGTTTGCCAGATTTGCGCCATGATATATATTCTCATGTCGAATGTGTTTTAGAAAATTTTAATTATCTTGGTTAAAAAAATTTATTATATCGGCTAATAATTACATAAATATATATAAAGTCAAGAACTTGATAAAAAACGATAAAAAAGATGCTCAAATTACTGGCCATTGTTAGGCAGATTTGCGCCATGATTTGTTCTCTTATGTCCAAAGTGTTAGAAATTATGTTTCTCTTGGTTAAAAAAAATATAATATATCGGCTAATAATTATAATAATATATCAAGTAAAGAATTTGAGAAAAATCGATAAAAACAATGCTTAAATTACTAGCCATTGTTTGCCAGATTTGCGCCATGATATATATTCTCATGTCCAATGTGTTTTAGAAAATTTTAATTATCTTGATTAAAAAAATTTATAAAATAGGTTAAATAATTACAAAACTATATCAAATGAAAAACTTGAGAAAAAACGATTAAAATGGTGCTTAAATTCTGGCCATTGTTTGCCAGATTTGCGTCATGATTTGTTCTCTTATGTCCAAAGTGTTAGAAAATTATGTTTATCTTGGTTAAAAAAAGTATAATATATCGGCTAATAATTATATTAATATATCAAGTAAAGAATTTGAGAAAAATCGATAAAAACAATGCTTAAATTACTAGCCATTGTTTGCCAGATTTGCGGCATGATTTGTTCCTTTATGTCCAAAGTGTCAAAAAATTATGTTTCTCTTAGTTAAAAAAATATAAAATATCGGTTAAATAATTACAAAACTAGATTAAGTGAAAAACTTGAGAAAAAGCAATAAAAAACACGCCTCAATTATTGGCCATTGTTTGCCTGATTTGCGCCATGATATACATTCTCATGACCAAAGTGTGTTGAAAAATTAAGTTTCTCTTGGTTAAAAAAATATAATTTATCGGCTAATAATTACAATAATATATTAAGTGAAGAACTTGAGAAAAAACGATTAAAAAAACTCTCAAATTAGTAGCCATTGTTTGACAGATTTGCGCCATGATTAGTTCTCGTATATGATCAAAGTGTTAGAAAATTATGTTTCTTTTGTTTAAAAACAAATATAATGTCGGTTAAATAATAAGAAAACTATATCGAGTTAAAAACTTGAAAAAAAGAGATAAAAAACATGCCTCCATCACTTGCCATTGTTTGCCAGAATTCCGCCAAGATTTGTATTCTTGTGTCCAAAGTGTTGGATAATTAATTTTTTCTTGGTTTAAAAAATTTATTAAATCGGCTAATAATTACAATAATATATGAAGTAAAAAACTTGAGAAAAATCGATAAAAAAGGTGCTTAAATTACTGGCCATTATTTGACAGATTTGCGGCATGATTTGTTCCTTTATGTCCAAAGTGTCAGAAAATTATGTTTCTCTTAGTTAAAAAAATAGAAAATATCGGTTAAATAATTACAAAACTGGATTAACTGAAAAACTTGAGAAAAAGCAATAAAAAATATGCCTCAATTATTGGCCATTGTTTGCCTGATTTGCGCCATGATATACATTCTCATGACCAAAGTGTGTTGGACAATTAAGTTTCTCTTGGTTAAAAAAATATAATATATCGGCTAATAATTACATAAATATATAAAGTCAAGAACTTGAGCAAAAACGATAAAAAAGATGCTCAAATTACTGGCCATTGTTAGGCAGATTTGCGCCATGATTTGTTCTCTTATGTCAAAAGTGTTAGAAAATTATGTTTCTCTTGGTTAAAAAAAAATTATATCGGCTTATAATTACAATAATAGATTAAGTGAAGAACTTAAGAAAAAAAGATAAAAAAGATGCTAAAATTACTGGACATTGTTTGCCAGATTTGCGCCATGATATATATTCTTATGTCCAATGTGTAAGAAAATTATGTTTATTTTGGTTAAAAAAATTTATTATATTGGCTAATAATTACATAAATATATATAAAGTTACGAATTTGAGAAAAATCGATAAAAACAATGCTTAAATTACCAGCCATTGTTTGCCAGATTTTTGTAATGATTAGTTTTCTTATGATTAAAGTGATAGAAAATTATGTTTCTCTTGGTTAAAAAAAAATTATATCGGCTAATAATTACAATAATAGATTAAGTGAAGAACTTAAGAAAAACCGATAAAAAAGATGCTAAAATTACTGGACATTGTTTGCCAGATTTGCGCCATGATATATATTCTTATGTCCAATGTGTAAGAAAATTATGTTTATTTTGGTTAAAAAAATTTATTATATTGGCTAATAATTACATAAATATATATAAAGTTACGAATTTGAGAAAAATCGATAAAAACAATGCTTAAATTACTAGCCATTGTTTGCCAGATTTGCGTAATGATTAGGTTTTTTATGACCAAAGTGTTAGAAAATTATGTTTCTCTTGGTTAAAAAAATATGTAACATCGGCCTAATTTTTTACAAACAGTATTAAGTTAAAAACTGGAGAAAAAGCAATAAAAAACATACCTGAATTACTGGCCATTATTTGAGAGATATCCGCCATTGTTTGTATTAGAAAGCTTTAATTTTAATTAAAAATGTAATTCTAAAGCTGTTAAGTTTTTTTCAATCTATGTGGTGTAAAAATATCAAGAAATAAGGATTATAAAGATGCCCAAATTATTTAAAACATTGTGCATCTTGACTATGGCATATGAACATTAGCCATGCTTGCGCAGATTTTCGCCATACTTAAAAGTGTGGCTGAAGTCTTTATAGTATTGCTAAACATTTACAAGATTTGCGCCATGATTTGCAAGATTTTAGCCATTGGCGTTTAGTTACGCGGGCACTTCTTAGGTTTACGATATCTTATAGTATATTTATGCGTATATTTTAATTTTCCTTTTAAGAATAATGTAAATTGTGTTTATTTATTATTTTTCATAAACTTCTTTATTCCAGCAGTTTTTTTTGAAAAATATTCAGAATTAAGCTTTATAATTATATTAACTTATTGGTTTATAATATACAAATAATTTTTTTGCAATGTCCACGTGGACAATTTTGTAAGGGGGGGGGGGGGTTTGTAAAATGTCCACGATTGTCCACGAGGGGGGGCGGGGGGGTCAAAAATCAGCAAAAAAATGTCCACGTGGTTTATGGATGGCCCCTTATTTAGATGTTTTCTCAGTTATTCAGATTTAGAGAGAACTTTTTAACTACCCTGTGTAGTTCAATGGATCCTTAACTGAATTTATAAAGTTATAATGACTATGAAAAAAGTCATTAAAAAAAAAGTATTTAATAGAACTAAAAAAGTAGTTGGTACAATAAGAATTTGTATAGTTGTTGGAATTTAATTACATATTCTAGTAAACCGAACTGATAAATCGCGATGCCTCTGAGTCAATTTAAATATTTTTAAATTTAAAATTTTTTTTTTATCTACCTTTAATTTGTAAACAATTATTGTTTTTAGATGATATCAGGATAATTTTAAGCTAAAAAAGAAAATACAGTCAAACCTTGATATTTGGTTCCTGAATAAGTAGGAATCCTCTTTAAGTGGAACTTTTTTAGGTCATCTTTGCCCAACTAAAACTATTGAAAAAAACCTCTATAAGTGGGAAACTACCTTTGTAAGTGAAACTGGTTTTTTGAAATAAGACCTCTATAAATGGAACTTTTTCTTAAATTTACCCCTGTAAGTAGAACGCTCCCTTTATAAATGGAACTTTTCTTGCATGAATCTTATATATACGTAGAATATAATAACAATTCTATATTAAATTTAATTCGCCTGACACTCGTTTCATTATTTCAAATAAATGTTCTCACCGCACCTTTCAATTCCAATTTCAATCGCAACCTTTCATTCATCACTGTTTCTAGACAACCTCATTATCTTCCCCTAGCACCGAAGGATTCCCTTCAACACTTGTAATTTCTTGTTTTTGCCGGGCTCTATTAACGAAACACAGTAACACTTGAGCTGGAAAAGACGAACGATCTCCAAAAGTCATTGGTTACATGAAGAAAAGCAAGTAAGGGAAAGAGATTCTGAAGAATTCAAGTGTCGACGAAAAAAGCTGAAAATTTCAGCAGTGAAGTTGAATTGACGAAAGGTACGATTACTTAGACTTGACGTGGCTCATAATGACATGCAATAACTGAAGGTATGTTCAAAGTCATACTCGTATTTCAGTCGTTATCTTGCCTCCCTTGTTCAAGGGTGGGACTAGTTTGAAGGTAACTGAGTTCGTTTCATTCTCGAGCGTAGCTAGTATAGTCTCATTAAGAAACTTGAGCTGGCAGTCCTGGTTCCTGCGACCTAGAACCTGACTCTCTCGCCGAAGGCCTCCTGCACTTGTCTAAAGTCTCTCCTTACGGAGTTTACGAAGAGATTGGAGTAGCCAACTTCCGGCTATGACAGCCTTCCGATTCCCTTGGTCTGTTTCCTCTTCCTCTTCTTCATCTTCTTCATCTGACTCGCTTTCTCTTCTAAAGCCTCGAGCGAAGGCTGTCTTTCTCAAACCATAACGTTATCGGCTTTAGTTCATTGGATGGGTTTCACCAACAACCAAAACTCTATCAACTGCTTCACTCTGCCAGGGTCACGTCTTCGTGATACTTCGACATCACTAACATTGATGTATGCCTTTACGAAACTCAACTGGAGATGAGCTTAAGGTATCAGTCTTTGACGGCAGCCACAATTGGTTAAGATCCCTGAAGCCCACTCGAGCTTTCTAAACCTCAATGATCAAATCCCAAGGGATTAGCTGCTAAGAATAATTAATTAATCTCTAAAGATACCCTGTCGTGCATCTTTTACTTCGTCACAGACTCCTCGTTATATTCAATTACATATAACCCTTTCTGAGTTATTCACTTATCTTTCATTTTCATCTAACATCTTTGTCACATATGGAGTTTTGTCAATTTTTGAGGCCATAAATAGAAGATTTTATAATATTTTTTCTCAGATTCTTTCACTGTGACTGATCTCTTTATGACCAAAAAAAAACTTCACTCAATACTAAATGACTTTAAAATGGTTACTCGGGAGTTTTTAGGGTCGCTGAATCCGAATCTGTAGTCAAAATTTTAAATGTCGACCAAAAAAAAATTGTTAATTTTTAATTTTTTTTACTACAGATTCAGGGACCTCAAAAATCCCTGAATAAGTTCCATTTTTAGACAGATTAGTCAAATTAAAAGTTTCTTAGTCTTCATTTTGAATCCGACATTTTGAATTTTTAAATTCTTACTAAGGTTAGGATTCAACGACACCAAAAACATACAATATCATAATATTGTTGTTTATAAAAAAAAAAAAAAAATTCTACATTATTTGGCACGAAACCTTAATTAATTTTGTTGAAATTGTGATGCTAAATTATATGTGTTACATATATATTTAAATTATCTTTGCTAATGGCGATTTCTTTTTATCCAGAATAAATTCTCGTCTCCATCAAATTTAACAGTTCATTACATAAAAATCCATTATACTTTTATTTCCTTTGATACTTCTTTCCTGTTTAATTATGCAATGTTTTATAAATATTAAATGTCTAGTTTTACATTTTCTCAATGACTTTAATCAAATATACTGAAAAATTGGTGGAAGCTGTCAATTAAAATTTTTAGAACATTCCAGCATATTTTATTCAAGGCGATGAAAAATTGTAGAACATTAAATATTTACCCAACACTATCCCATCCAAAAGAAAAAACTGTCGATGAAAATGTAACTAGCTATCTTTGTCCGCGTAGAATCGACTTTATCTCTTAAGTAAAAATACTAATTTAATACTAATTCAAGCATTTACCTACTTCTATAATTTAATTTTAAAAACTATTTTTAATTAAAAGCATGAACCGTCACAAAAGTAATTTGGTTTTTTCAAAATATCTCGTAAAAGTCGATAAATCTTAATTAAAGATTAAAATTAATTCATTTAACTGTAAAGCAAATAATAATAGTTGTACAGTGTTAAAATTTCAAAATTGATTTTCAACTTTCTGCTGTTTCGCTTGACCCGTAATTTAACGTAATTATTTTATTTCGGTTCGAAATACAGGTCAAGCAAAACAACAAAACATTGAAAATAAATTGTAATTAATATAATTAGCGAAATTGTATTTTAATTTTTAAATCAATAAATATATCCCCGAATACCGAAAATATATTTAAAAAAACCAAAATTTTCAAACAATCAGTAATTTCTCAGATAAACTGTTATCAGAATAGCATTCTCCTGAAAGCGTGATTAAAATAATATTTGTAAGCACAAATTTCCAATTCATGTAAAAACGTATAAATATTTCGAAATTAAATTTGAGGTAATTTAAAAATGAAAAGAAAATCCACAATGAGGAAAATCTTTTCTCGCAGTTGACTTTAATCAGTCTTCTCGATTAGGACGTGATTATCCATTAGAGGTAACGATGGAGAGTGAGATCAACAGAAGCGAAAAGAAGTGCTATTGCCGTCTTGGGAGTGGGAGGGAATCGAATGGATTGGGTTTTCGGATCGAACGGGCAGTAAGTTAATTGGTCTCAATGTAATCCTGAGGCAACTAAATAGAAAAAAATGTCTGCTTTTTATCGTGTCACATGTTTTCTTCAACTGACACCTAATTTTTTCAACTGTGATGAATGAACTGACACTTTTATCGAACAATAAATCACCAATGAGAAAACTATTAAATAAAATCCAAGGGGTCGATTATGTAACTTATCCCAGATTACAAAAATGAGATTTCAAATTCAAAATTATACATCCTGCAGATTCCAGATGACACGTTCTAGATTTTACATCATAGATTCCATATTCCCGATTCTGCAGTATCCATAACTTATTATTACACACTTCAAATTATACTTTCCAGATTTCACATAATTTTAGGTACCATTTTTAAAATTTTATATTTAATTAGATTTATTGCATTTCGTTACATAATGCAAAATGTGTATTTAAAATTTGATTAAATCAATTTCAATAATATTTTTATTTGATATAGAAAAGTCCTTTTTCTAGTCTGAGGTTATGTCAGCGTCATCAATGAAGAGATCCTCTTTAACAGAAAGAGCAAGAAATGATATTAAGCTAATTCGATATTATTTAAAAATAAAAGAATGACTACCTTTAAAATAAGTGTTAACTATACCCTATGGGAAATGACAATCGGCTGGAGCTTGGCCCAAGCTTGGCCAATATTAGACCAATATTAGCCCAAGCTTGGGCCGATCTTGAGCATCAGCAAATTTCCCATAGGGTATTTTATAAATTGAAAAACAATTTTTATGTTAAAATTAGAAACGTACATTTTTCTTTTTTTGTAATATCTAAAAATAAGCTTCACAAATTCATAAAACTTCTTATGCTTAAATTGACACTAAATTCTAGAATGTGGAATATGGAATAATGATTCTGGGATAAGATACGTAATTTTTGGAAGATGGCCATTGGCCAATCATTAATTACTTTTGTTGTTCCATGAGTATTATTATTATGACCAGAAAAATTAATCTGAATAATTTTATTTTCAGAAATACTCTAACGAAGAACTACTTATATTAAGGACTTGTTCTGCATCAGTAACTAAATGTATATAGCTCTTTCTCAAACAATATAAATATACAATGACTTGAAATTCGCAAAACTAGGACTGATAAAATGTACATTTTTATCATCATACTGTTCTTGAAGAAATGTTGGAATCGTAAAGTCAAGCTGATATGAAACACAAATAAACCAACAAGACACCTGTCCAGAGGCACAAAGACGTTCATACAAGTTCAGTCTGTGCACATAAAAGGCATATCTCTCAAGTGCCAGACAAACAAGCTGTTACTACTGAAATATCTTTCTGTTTCGTTTTCCCATATCGTCAAAAAGAAAGAGAATCCACCTTCAGTAGTAACGGTCCCTCCCTCCAATAAATTTTAGTCTAACAAGGATAATACACTCAAAAAAATTCTTGTCAGAATAACCAGAATTCTGGTTATTTTAACCTGAATAGAATGTTAAATATACCATTACTACCTTTTCTGGTTAAAAACATTAGACAATCTGGTTCAAAATCTTAGTAAAAAGATTTTAGGTTATTTATGGAAATAATACATTCTAGTTGTTTCTATATTATTATTCAATTTTGCGAGGTTATTATTAATCATTAAACAATAATAATCTCCGTAAACTCTTGAGGTTAGTTACTATTTATATTTATTCATTTTTTTCTGTCTACGTTTCAAAACTTAAAGTGAAGTTGGGTAGTTTTTATATTTATTCATCTTTTTCTGTCCAGGTTTTAAAATCCATAGTGAAGTTAGTCCCTGCTTTTTGTTTCATTAATTTTGATTCTCTTTAAGGTAAATGTCCCAATTAGTACACTACTAAGAATTTTACTAAAATAAATAAAGAAAAAATTAGTTTTTAATTCTTCTATATGAAAATCATTTTTGCATTAAAATGAAGCCAATCCTTTTCTAAATTGAAAATAATTTTGATTTAGGTTTTATTATCAAAATATAATAAATTAATGTTTTTAATGAAATAATGCTATTGTACCAATTTGTAAACATACATGAAAATGCATGACGATTGTCATATTTTTCTTAATCTGTCAAAAGGAACGACACGGTAAAAGTTTATATTTAATTTTACGTTTTCTAAGTGAACCAGAATCCTGAAACATAAATTAAGACGAAGTATATAAAGGTAAAAATAAAAACATTTGTTTTTAATATTACTTTTATATTGTGTGGTTTTTATTTTAAACATTTAAACACAGTTGTGCACAAATTGGTAAGTGTCTACAAATAGGGACATTTACCTTATCAGAAAATTTTAGAATTGTTTTAGTTTACAGATAAAATATGCAGATGAGGTAGCCTTAATAACAAGATATTGATTATGACTAACAATAATTTATATATTGCACAGTAATATGAATTTTAATAATAATTGAGATTAATTTAAAGTGTCGAATAGTCGAATTTATTAAAAATTGAAATAGCCTTACTTTACTTTATTGGAAGTAAAGTATTTTTGCAATTCGGAATTTAATTTCTTCAAATATTAATTATTCTCTCCAGTCTTTAAATTACTGTCATGAATATTTAAATTCATTACACAAATTTTCATTTACTTCTGTCATTTTTCAATTATTTTCTCAACATTTTAATTATTTTTTTCTATCTTTTTAATTATTGTCAGGAATATTTAAATTTTCAACAACAGTTTCAACTAAGTATTTTTAACTACGCTTGTTAATTGTTAATTTTGAATAATTTTCGTCAAATTTCAATTACTTTTGTCATTATTCAAGTATTTTTGGCATTTTACGATTATTTTCTTCATATTTCTATTACTTTTGCAATTTTAGAATTATTTTCTACAAATTTCAATTATTAATTTATTGAAATTATTGAATGCGACCTATTAATATTTAATATAGTAATCACTTTCTTTATTATTTTTGTTATTGTCATGAGTTTATTATTAAATTTGTACATTGTTTTTCAACAAATTACAATAAATTTCAATTATTTTCTTCAAAATTCAATTATTTTTGTTATTGTTCAATTATCTTCTTGTAATTTCAATTAATTTTGAAACTTTTCAATTATTTTTGTTTAAATTTCAATTGTATTTTTCAATCTTTAAATAATTGTCAGAAATATCCAAATTTTCCACACAAGTTTCAATTTACTTTTGTTATTTTTCAATTATTTTCTTCAAATTTCAATTACATTTGTCATTAATCAATTATTTTATTTGTTAATTTTTTTACACCTTTTTCAATTATTTTCTTCAAACTTTTATTATTTTTTTTATATTTGAATTTTCTTGCCATTTTTGAATTATTCTCTTCAAATTGCAATTATTGTCTTCAAACTTCAATTAATTTATTCAACTTTCAATTATTTTCCTCCAACTTATAATTTTTCTTTATACTTTACAATTATTGTCTATAATTTTCTAATTTCTACACCAGTTTTGAATTATTTATTTCAATATTTCAATTGTTTTGTTTTCAAGTATTTTTTTCAAAGTTTTAATATTTTTAAAATTATCAATTATTTTTGTCATTTTTTAATTATTTTTTTTCAACTATTTTTGTCGATATTCAAATATTTTTGACATTTTGGAATTATTTTCTTTAAATGTTATTTTTTTAATCTCTTTATTATTGTCATGAATTTATTAACTTTTGAAGATCAGTTTTCAATTATTTATGCCATTATTCAATTAGTTTCTCCATATTTTAATTGTATCGTTCATTTTTGAATTAATTTATACGATTTTTCAAATAATGTATTAAATTTTTTTTTACTTCATTTTTTAATATATTTCTCATTTTTCATTAATGTTTTTTAATAAATTTCAGTTATTTTTGTCATTATTCAACTATTTTCTACACATATACATTTTTTTGATATTTTTTTCAAATTTCAATTATTTTCTTGAAAATTCTAATTATTTTTTTTCAATTTTTCAACTATTGTCTAAAAAGTGTAATTTTTAAAACCAGCTTCTATAATTATTTATGTCATTATTCAATTAGTTTCTTTACATTTTACTTATTTCTTCAATATCTCAATTATTATGCGAGAATTTAAATTTTTTACACCAGTCTCAAACTTTTGTTTCAAATTTAAATTATTTTTGTCATTCTTTAAGGGGGTAGTCTGGTGTTCCGAGCCTCTTTTGAAAGCTTATTTCAATATTCTATTTTTTATTAGAAAATAATTTTTAATAAAATAAAATCTTTTAACATCTTTTTGTTCTTATTATGAATTATTAAAAAAAATTGTATTCAACTATTTTTAAATTGATATTGATATATATACTTATAATTAATGTTTACAATAACAAAAAATGAAGTAGGGCGCTGGCGCAGGTGATATCATCCGTTGGCGTTATCTAAAACAAAAAAACCAAATTGATTATTGTTCTGTACGTAAGTGGCTATCGCCCGAACTAGAATTATGCATTTTTATTAATAACTTTTTTTTATTTTTAATTTTTTATCAATAAAAAACAGTTGATTTAAAATTTTTTTTATATAATAGTCCGCCATTTTGTTATTTATTAACAAAAATCTTTTATTCTAGTTCGGGCGATAGCCACTTACATACAGAACAATAATCAATTTGGTTTTTTTGTTTTAGATAACGCCAACGGATGATATCACCTGCGCCAGCGCCCTACTTCATTTTTTGTTATTGTAAACATTAATTATAAGTATATATATCAATATCAATTTAAAAATAGTTGAATACAATTTTTTTTAATAATTCATAATAAGAACAAAAAGATGTTAAAAGATTTTATTTTATTAAAAATTATTTTCTAATAAAAAATAGAATATTGAAATAAGCTTTCAAAACAGGCTCGGAACACCAGACTACCCCCATAATTATTTCTTTGCAACTTTAATTATTTTTAAAACTTTTCAATTATTTACTTCAAATTCTGATTATTGCGTTTCAATTTTTGTCATCATTTTTTATTTTTAATCAATTTTTCAATTAGTTTTGTCATTTACAACTTTTTTTTCAAATTGGATTATTTTTGTCATTATTTAATTATTATCTACATATTTCAATTATATTTCCAATTTTCGAATTGTTTTTTTCAAATTTAAATGGCTTTTCCTGCTGGCGCCCCCCCCCCCCCCCCAATTTAATATCAGTAATATCAAACGCTATAATGCTTATTCACTTTTTTTATTTAAAAACTTACTATTTATTCACTTTTTTATTTAAAAGCTCACTATTGACTCACTTTTTTCACTTAAAAACTCATTATTTACTTACTTTTTTAAATTAAAAAATCTTTTTTTCACTATTTTCAATCTGCAAGTCCACTGGCAGTCCTTCTTATTAGATAAATATTATTTATCGATTTGTTTTATTTATTATTATAGTTTAATTTCTAAAATGTATGAAAAACTAATCGCGAGCTTACGCGCGTTATATTTTGATAGTTATCATAAAGAAATTTACAATAAAAAAATAAATCTTAGAGAAACAAGGTCTTACATAGCTTTGTTTACACTTATAAAAATACTCGTTAATTTGAGTGCACAACATTTTCAGAATGCAAATAATAAACCCTCATTCAATTCTAAAATGCTACACTGAAATATAAAAGAAGTTTGCTGTCTCAGTAAATTTTCAGCTATTACTGCAAATGTGGAATAAATTGAAAAAATTTTGATAGCAGATTGTAATATAAACAAAGTGAAGATAAAAAAAATTTTCAGTGCACTTGTTGCCAAAAAAAAAAAAACAATACAAGATTCTCCGTAGACTGTAATTGTTTCTCTGGAAAATGAGAAAGAAGAAAGTATAAGGTCTTTGAATTGACAAACTTGGCACAAGACTGTTTTTTGTTTTTGGCTTTCATTGGACAATTTCCGCGTATTTCTGTCTTTACCGTCCTATCACGTAATGGTGTAACTTTTACCTCGGCAATGGCCGCGAGGCGACGCTCACTTTGGGGGTGAAAAAAGGGGGATGAAGACCCAAGGGAGTTTTAACGTACGGTCAGCTTCTTCTTCTAGCAGCCCATTTTGGGCTCAACTCATCCCCGGACTCATACCCTTCTATTCTGTACACAAACCCACTTCAATCCACATCGACGTGCACACCTTCTCTAAAAGTCGACACATTCCAATGCACAAACTTGAAACTTTTATCTTCGCGGCTTCTCGAGGAAGTCAAGCGACAAACGCTTCTCAAATGTCAGACAGTGGAAATTCCGATAAAATCCCAGAACTAAACTTTCAAAAAAATAACCGATTTGAAACATTAATTTTGTAAATATTAAAAATTAAATCAAATGCAAAATAAATCGAAAATTTCAATTTAAACCTTAGTAGCTGGAAAATGTCAATCTAGTCGGGGTTTAAAAATTCAAAACAGCAAATTCAATAAAGTCAGGCTTCACAGTGACAATGAAGAATATTTTAGGGGAAATAGGGCACTAAGTACGTAAAAATAGGGGACTTTTAGATTACTTAAAAAAGTTTATAAATAAAGATACA
This sequence comes from Ganaspis brasiliensis, assembly GCA_037103525.1. NCBI lineage: Eukaryota > Metazoa > Arthropoda > Insecta > Hymenoptera > Figitidae > Ganaspis > Ganaspis brasiliensis. The sequence goes on from JAZKLR010000234.1 coordinate 1,507,110, forward strand.
TAAAATATATATTATAATTGATTTGCAGGATTAAACATTTTGTAGCCCAGATTTTAAAAGATTTACAATATTTTTTCTAATATTATTAAATTATTATCTTTTATGATAAAAAGTATATTATTTATAGATATACGTACATGTAACAATAGTTCCTAAATTTTCCGAATTGTGGGATTAGTTATTTTAAAATAAATAATAAACATCTTTAAATGTAATAAGTATGAAAACTTAATTTTTTTTTCTTATTTCATAAAAGCTAAAAAAGTCAGAAAATAATCGACATCGATTATTTATTGTTTGTTATTATTTATTTGTTGGATCATGCAATATATATATTTTTATTGTACACTTTTATTATTAGTACTTATGGTACAAAAGGTCTTTCATTTATTGTTCGTTATGTTTTAAAAAATAAACTACTTATAGTAGTTCTTTATACTCTAAATCTTCAGAACGCACTCTGAACCATTTTAAATTCAATTTTTTAACTTATTGAAGAATACAAGATAAAAATTAAAGTTTTCTGTATTTATTTACGAAACTTTGGGAAAAAAATAGGAAATATTAGAGGAAAATTGTCCAAATAAGAGATATTTTAAAGAACAACTGCAAAATAGATGATGACTTTTCGTTACTTTTTTATTATTTGTTTGTTCTAATGAATAAATTAATAAAAATAACATCATAATTTATTACTATTTTCACGAATAAATATTTCGATAGTCACAATTTAATAATTCAGTCTGCGACTGTTTATTCTCGCGGCTTATCTGCTATTTTAAATAAAATATTGATTTGATAAATAGTATAATAATAAATCAGAGTATAATCAACGGAATATTTAATTAAAAATAATTAAAATTGTAGTTTAAATTTGAATTTCTCTCTATTTAGCCATTTTTAAGCTACTAAAATAAATATCGTGAAATGTTTGTTTGAATATATTCAAGATAGTGAGGTAGAAGCAAAAGGAGTGTCAAGTGAGGGAAAATTACATCAGAAGAAACAAAATACATGTAGGTGTTCCGGAGGAAAGTACGAGGGGCAATCGTAAAGATTAAGTGCAAACGATGCAATAAACGAATCGTATAAAGCGGTAAGAGACCCGCAAGACCGCTCGAGGCCACGTAATACGTTGTAGGTAGGTGCATCATTACGCGGTAACTCAAATCCGGATAACTCGCTGATGCGTTTCCCCATTCTCATTTCAAAGAGATACTTATGTCTACAAACAGCTATAACAAAACTTAATGATCCTCCGTTTACTACTTCCTACCAGAAATGACCAACTTCCAAACAATACATCTTCACTGAGAAAATAAGTTGACTAAATACAACCAATTTTTGATTAAATTTAGCAGAGAGAGGTTGTTGATATAGCACCTGCAAAGCAATTGATTGATTTTAGCAGAGCATATGCTCCGGTATCCTAGAAGTTTGATTGTCATCGCCGGTGTTTTGTTTGTTTTGTCCCGAGGAACCCTAACCTAGAAATAAAGCTGCTTGGCTAGAGGCTTATTTTCTCAGTGTTACATTACACTTGTTTCTGGCAAAAACAACCTCCATATTTCGGCTAGCTTTACCTTTATTATATTAAATATGCATGAGCTTGTGTCATTATTTCAGAATAAATAAAATTAAAAATAAAAAGGAGATAGAAATTCATAATATAATTTGTCATCAAAATTGAAAAATTCATAAATGTTCGATGCATTGAATGCACCATTTTGGTTTATTAAAATTTTTTGAGTTCACAGAAAAAACGATATTCTAATTCTAAGAAATATTACTTTTAATATAGGATACAAGAATATTCTCCACTTAAATTAAAACCGAAATATTCTAAAAATAAGAAAGAAAGTAAGAAAATCCCCCACTTAATTTAAGTAGGGAATATTCTTGGCTCCTATTTAGGTAATGTTTCTTAAAATTAGAATATCGTTTTTTCTGTGTTTGTATTTAACGGCCAGGGCTGCCAGCGGAGTTGCAGATTGAAAATATTACAAAAGTGACTTTTTAATTTAAAAAAGTGAGTAAATTGTGAGTTTGATATTACTGATATTAATATATGGGGCCATCAAATTTTTAAGAAAATATTCTTAATTGAAAAGAATATTTTTAATTAAAGAGAATATTCATAATCTAAGAAATATTCTTATTTTACGAATACTATATTCTTTAAATAAAGAACAGCTATGGGACTTTAATGAGGTATGTTACACCAATGAACGTGTTTAAAACATTAAAAAATCCACGACAATTATATAAAGATTCAGGAAAGGCATTTAAATTTGAAGAAAATAATTCGAAAATTGCAAAAATAATTAAAATATACTCAGAAAATAATTGAAAAACGATCAAAATAATTCAAATTTGTAAGAAAATGGTAGAATGATAAAACTAATTAAAAAGTTGACCAAAAATCAAAAAATGAAGACAAAAATTGGAAAATTGAAACGAAATAATTGAAATTTGAAGAAAATAATTAAAAAGTTTCAAATAGTTGGAAAATTGAAAAAAATACCTAACAGAAATTTCAAGAAAATAATTGAAACTTGAAGAAAATAATTAAAAAATGTATATTTGTAGAACTCAGTTAAAAAATAAGAAAATAGACTGTGAAAATTTTAAGGCAATAATTGAAAAAATGTCAGAAGTTTGGAAAAAATAATTGAAATATAAAGAGTGTAATACAAAAATGTGGAAAACAATTTAAATGCACTGTAAAAATTGCTGGGACAATATGTCTCAAAATGAGACACTTTGAGACGCATATGTCTCAGAGTGAGACACAATATGTGTCTTGTGTCCCCATATTTGAGACATTTGTTTGCATTTGTTTTTGCAGTGTGTGAAGAAAGTAATTAATGTTTGAAGAAAATAATTTAAATTTGTAGAATATAAATGAAAAATGTGAAAAGAATGATTAAATTCATGATAATAATAAAAAGAATGAAGAAAGTGATTGAATTTTGAAGAAAATAATTGGGGAAACGGGTGTAAAAAATTTTTTAATTTATAACAATAAAATTTTTTTTTAATACTTGAAATTTGTAGAAAACAATTCCAAAATTGCAAAAATAATAGAAATATGAAGAAAATAATTTAAAAATGATAATAATTGAAAAATCACAAAAGTAAAATGAAGCTTGTGTAGAAAATTTAAATATTCCTGACAATAATAATTGAAATATATGAAAAAAATAATTGAAAAATGACAAAAAGAATTCAAATTTAAAAAAAAATAGTAAAATGGCAAAACTAATTGAAAAGTTGATTAAAAATCAAAAAATGAAGACAAAAATTTAAACGAAATAATTAAAATTTGAAAAAAATAATAATAGTAGTTTGAAGAAAATTATTGAAATATGAAGAGTATAATTCAAAAATGTCAACAAAAAATTGCAATTTCAAGAAAATAATTTAAATTTATAAAATATAATTGAAGAAGGTGTAAAAAATTAATAAATTCATGACAGTAATAAAAAGAATGAAGAAAGTGATTGAAATTTGAAGAAAATCATTGAAAACTGGTGTAAAAAAAATGTGAATTCATAACAATAACATTTTTTTTTAAATACTTGAAATTTGTGGAAAACAATTCTAAAATTACAAAAATAATAGAAATATAAAAAAAAATAATTGGAAAATGACAATAATTGAAAAAAAAAGTAAGGTGAAATAACTTGTGTACAAAATTTTAATATTCCTGACAATAATTTAAAGATTGGCGAACATAATTGTAATTTTAAAAAAATAATTGAAAAATGACAAAAATAAATGAAAACTTGTGTAATAAAATTAAATATTTATAAAAGTAGGTATTTATAAAAATATTTATTAAAAAAAGTTTTTCTAATTCTACATGAAAAAAAGAACAATTTATGTTCTTAAAAATTGTTTTTAATTGGTCTACGAACTGTTGGGTTAATTTCAATAAAATAAATAAATAAATAAATAAGACTGAAGAAAATAATTGATATTTGAAAAAATTAAATTTAAAATGGAAAAAAAAATTAAAATTAGCAAAAATACTTTAAAGTTGACAAAAGTATTTTAAAAATAACAATAACAATATTTATTTAAAAATAATTGAAAAAAGATGTAGAAATTTAATATTTGTAGGTTGTAATTAAAAAGTTAACAATGTAATTGGAATATATCACTGGCAGTCCTGAATGACCCAAAACACTCACAAGTCACAAGATTTAAATTTACATCATTTTTTAAAAAATCGTTCTACATGTTGAATTTGACATTTTAAAAATCGAATGTCAGATTTGTATTCTTCTGGATTAAGATAAAAATTATAAATTTTGTTAAATTTTCAGAAAAAATATTTAAATACCTTTACACACCATCTAACAAATAAACAGGAATCTTACCTGAAACAGAAAAAAAGTATCATGTTAATACAAGAACAATTGTTGCACGAATAAAGAAAAAAAAATTTAACTCTCCTAATGGAAGATGGTAATATTAATCACAGTAGCAAGTTTTTACGAATAATTAAGACAAATTAAACTAAAGAAATTTCAAGTGGTACAAAGTTCTCTTTTTGATCTTCACAGAAGATTGGAAACTACGAAGACACGTCTGTTAATTTCTTACTGGTCGTAAAGCGGGAAGTGGAAATAGTTAAAGCCGCAATCATACTGAAATCCCCTTCGATGCAATACAATTCAAACGGTAACGGAAAAAATATTCCTCACGAAAATAGTGAGTTTGTGGAAACATTTTTAAATTGAAAAATATACAATGCAAAAAAGTTGATGATACAAATCAAATTAAGCTTAATTAGAATGAGTTTTAATCTTAAACTATGTGGAAATCTTAATCGATCGCAAAATACGATATTCTACTTTTAAAAATAAAATTCAATTGATTTATATTTGCTGCAGAGCTAATAAAAATCATGATTTTTTTAAAAAAAAATAAATAAAAAATGTCATGGACATTATCAAAGAAATGAAGAAAAAATTAAAAAACAATACAAGAATGAACATAGAAGAACGATGTTCAAATGAGAATATGTAGTGCAAACTTAAATTTACAAAAAATATAAATTATTCTGCAAAAAAAGTAGAAAATTCGGAAATTTAAAAATTGATAAAAACATCAAACAAATATTTTTAAAAATTTGTAATTACAAGATCAAAACTAAAAAAATTAAATGAAGGAAAATGTTTCTAAGAAAGTTGAAAAATGATGACAAAAATTAAAAAATTAATTAAAACTCAAAGAAGGACTAAAAAATAGTGAAACATCAAGAAAATTAAGTAAATAGGAAAAAAATGGAGTAATATGATAATGATAACGATATAATAATGATAAATTCATCAAGCTTAATAAAATAAAGTAATATTCTTTTCCTTAATCTAATAAGCTGTAAAAAAAATTAAAAATTACAAAAAATAATAAAATTTGGTAAGAATCTAGTAAAAAAGTAGAATTAATAAAAATAAAAAAAGATTGTATATTTATAAAGATAAATAAAAAGGCCACAAAAGAAATTAAAAAATCCTTTAAGAATAAAAAAGTTTAGGCAAATTAAACCAAAAATATTTTTATAATATAACCCTTAAAACAAGTCCAACAATAAATTTAGTAAAATAAAGAAAATCTGAAAATTGCATGAAAGGATAAGTAAGTTTGGAAAGAATCTCGAAAAAAATTGGCTAGATGTGAAAACAAATTGAATAAATTTACAAAAAAATGAGCGTATTTATTTTTAAAAACATGAAAATACATAATTATGAAAGTCAACGAAATTCATATCAAAAATTTGTAAATCGCTGGTATTTTGATCATCAGTATTAGCACAATTTTTTAATTAAAAAAAATGTGTAAATCGGTTTAGTAGTTCAAGAGAAAAGTGTACCGAAAGATAAAAAAAATTAAAAAATCAAATTTTACAGGAGAGACAAATAACTAAGAAGAGAAAAAAACTTATAAATTTCAGAATCAAATAATCCAAATTTTATGAAACTTGATTTACTGGGGTTTTTGGGGTCGCTGATTTCAATTTCGAAGTCAGATCTTAAAACTTCAAAATGGCGGATCCAAAATAGCGGACAAATTTTTTTAAAAATTATCTGAATTCGCATAAATCTTGGTATATTGAGGTTTTTGGGGTCGCTGATTTCAAATTTGAAGTCAGATTTGAAAAAATCAAAACGGCGGATCCAATATGGCGGACGAATTTTTTAATAAATAGATGGATTTGGCGTTTTTAAGGTCGCTGAATACAAATTTGTTATTTATATTCCAAATTTAATAATTTTGAATCTAATGTGACGGATGCATTTTCAAATAATGTTCGAATTTACCTGTATCTCGTTACTCGGAGATTTTTAGGTTTACTAATTTGAATTCTTAAATCAATCGCCATATTGTATCCGCCATTTTGAATTTTCCAAATTTGACTTCAAATTTGCAATCAGCGACCCCGAAAACCCAAATATACCAAGATTCATGTAAATTCAGTCAATTTTTAAAAACTTGTCCGCCATATTGGATTCGCCATTTTGAGCTTTCCAATACTGACTTTAAATTTGAAATCAGTGACTCCAAAAATCCTAATATGCCATGATTCATACAAATTCAATTCATTTTTAAAAAATGCATCCACCATTTTATATCCGCCATTTTGAATTTTCCAAATCTAACTTCAAATTTGAAGTCAGCGACCCCGCAAATCCCAATAAACCAAGATTCAAGCATATTCAGTCAATTTTTAAAAATTTGTCCGCCATATTTGAATACAATTGAAGCTTTCGTACATAATTTATTGATGAACTTCAGGAATTATTATTCTCGAAAAAAGGAACCAACTTTCCAAATTTATTTAGGCTACTTCTACTCATCAGAAAAGGTTTCAAAATAGTCTTCTGTTATTCCTAAATGAGTTTAGTTTTGGATAATTAAATAAAAAGAAAATCGTTTTTTTGTCATTTTTCCCCTTAGGAGCCCCCTTCAATTTTATAAAGAATAAAATATTTAAATTGAAATTTTTTAGATTTATCCACAAATTTCTCTGTTGTTTTTAATGTTTGCGATTTTTTACATGCAGTATTAGACATCCGGAGAATTATAAAGTTATTTTTTATTTAAATCATGATTTTAATGCAAATGACCTAATCATTTAAATCAATAAATCATTGCAGAAAATTTTTCTGCAATGATAAATTGTAATATGGTTTTATAATAAATATAAAAATACTAATTTTAGCTTCTTTCGAGACGTTATTACCTTTCTCGCTTGTCAGTTTCCATTACTAGGGAAAGAAACATTTTGCGTGAAAGACGGTCCTTACACTGCTGATATTGCAATCTTGGTTCGTACATAGGTAGCGAGCACGTATAAAGGAAACGAAATGCCGAAGAGGAAGGGTTGGAGGTACATTAACTATGCATATAAGCCGCGAAATTGCCCTCTCGACTGGTAATTACCAGTTTTTCCTGTAAAATTAAAATTTTCCACTTATCGTCCAACTGGAATACACAAACTAACACGTTACAAGCTTTTCCGAGAAGTTTTCGTTTACCCTCTAAGAGATGATGCAGTTTTATACATCCCTTCCTTCATCCCAGTTTTCCTATCTACCAACTCTAATTCCAGTGCTGTCCAGCTTTTCACTAAATCTTTTCAACAAAATTTCTAAGAAAATGAATTTTTTTTTCGGCACAAAAAAAAAGTCTCTTAACAAATTGTTCGAACTGAAACATGAAATTACATTTATTAGAAACTCTTTTTATTGTGATTTTTAATTAAATTAAAAAAAATATTTATAAAATCGACATGTTGATTGAATTGTATTTTTGTGCCGAAATCGAGATAAAATTTAAATTTGTTCATAAAATCGAGTAATTAAATTAAAAGTTGTTAATAAAGTCGAGAATTTGATTGAATGAAGATAGGAATTTATTGTATTTTTCAAACCTTCCCAATATTCGAAATTCCAATCAAAGTTTTCTATACCGTCAACCCAGGCAAGTTTTCAATGAAAAATGCTATTTTTTGGTCAAAGCTTAATTAAAATTCAGAATTTATAATTTAATAAAGAATATAATATTGGTTACTATTATAAATTATATTGTAAAAATTATCTTTAAGGTCCCCTATAAGTTAGAAAACAAAAAAACAATTCAAAAGTTATAAAAACTTACTCCACAGTGAGGATAAGTTTTCCATAAAAAGTTTATTTATAAAATATTAAATTATTTTTAATCAGTTTATTATATGTAGTCTAAAATAGAGTACTTAAAAAAAGAGAAAATTACTTTATAAAACATTATAATAAACTCGAATATCCAATATTATTTTGTAGAAATAGCAAAATTTTCAACTCATATTTTTTTATGTTTACGAGTTTTTTTTCCGATTTCCGATAGGGAATTGACCAATTATACTTAGCGCCATCTATCGTCCAGTTATCAAACAGAATTTATGTCAAGTGGCAAATTCAAACGTTTAAATACAAAAATTTGATTCATTAAAAACTATCGAATTGGAAAATCACCCCCTCTCTAAATTTGAATTAATGAAAAGTGAGATAGTAATTTAATTACAGGAAATTTCTACTAATTTTTAGTAGTTACTAATTTCAATTAGTTACTACTTTCTCACTAATTAAAATTTAGAGATCCTCTTGACGGTTCATAAAAAAATTTATTATAAACATTTTATTGCAGTTATTCCGTGCAAAGCGGGAGTAAATAGGAAAAGCAATCAATACCTAACTACTTTTTTCATCCGAACAGAACATCAATTTTTATTGAACGTCAATCAAATTTAAATTGCTTTCCATCTCTCTTTAGTGCATATTATTTATTCAGAGTCGTTATTCAATATACTTTTTTTCTTTTGTACATATTATGCATTCTCTTCTACTATTTATGAAAAATCAGGAAATTGAATTGTTGTATTAAACAACCATTCAATGTTGGACTTTAAAAATATATATTTAAATATTAAATTTGGATACTAATTGAAATTCAGATATACTTGGATGCTAATTTAAATTCAAATGTTATATTAAATTAAAAATGTTTCATTTTTCAATTTTTTTTAACGATATTAAATTTTAAATATTGAATTTAAATTCGTAATTTAATTTTAACATTAAATCTAATCTAAATATCTCGTTATTATATTATGTGGAAAATATTAAACTTATTATTAATAAATAATGCCAAGTGATAAATTTAAGTTTACAGCTGAATATTAAGTGTTGAAAATTAATGAACGTAACAAAGTAGCAAATTATGAATTGTGCTGATCGTTTTCAGCAAATCACAATATTGTAATTAAAGTTAATTACACGATAAAATATGAGTTAAAATTTATTACCATTAAACCGAAACGATTAAAATTGATTTATTTCTTATTAAGTTGCATTTATGTTATTTTTAATACGTTTGAAAATGTATCAAAATTCAATTAAAAACATTATTAATTACATTTAAAAAGACTGAAAATCTCAGTCATTCTGAGTGAAATCGAATTATCCCATTATAGGCTCCACTTTCTTAATTTTTATTTTTCATGTAAAAAATTTCTTCTATATAATATTCTTATAATCATTAAATAAATTCCGTTTAAAAGTTACTCCTAAAGAGGGTATAACAAATTTTCAAATAAAGATATCAAATACCGTCAAGCGATGTGATTTTCCAATTAAAAATGCTATTTTTTTAGTAAATGTTTCTTTAAAATTCATAATTAAATAAAAAAAAATTATTAACTTTTTAGTTTCGTTGTTGACATCCAATTAAGGGTATATGATAATATTAAAATACTGAATATTTTGACACGTTAAATATCACTAGCACGGTTCGTCTCATCCGAATTCATTTAGATTTTGCTTTAAAATTAATTTTGAACAATTTCTGAAAGTTATTAAATTTTTAGGCAAAATTATCTATTTTAGGGCAATTTTTTATAATTTTAATATTAAAAAAGTTATTATATAACATTTTTTTTTTTTTTTTTTATTATTAAATGCTTTTAATTAGCGTCAAAAAATTCAATGACCCAAATACTAAAATGAACTTACCTGCGTTTTTTTCAAGAATCCAAAAGAAATTAACTTAACTTGTTGTTTACTAACAGAAATCTCCAATGTTTATATTTATAATTTTAAAATTAAATATCAAGGAAGTAACTGTCAACTTCATTTCTTTTGGAATCTTGAAAAGAACACAGGTAAGTTCATTTTAGTATTTGAGTCATTGAATTTTTTGACGCTGATTAAAAGTTATATAATTTTTATTTAATAACTCTTTTAATATTAAAATTATAAAAAATTGCCCTAAAATAGAAATATTCCTTACATTTTTCTGAGCATTTTAAAACAAATAAAACCTTGTTACGACTGATAGAACGGAAGATATTGCTAGTTTAATTTTTTTTCAAAATTTCAATACTCGTATCAGGTTAATTAAATGAAAATGAAATGTTAAATATATAATCTGAAGTCAGAGCTTCAATTTAAATGCAGAAAATAATTTTGCATATACCTTCGTCCGCACGGACGAAATTATTAATAATTAATTTTGTGAAAATAATATAATGAAAGCACTCCTCGAAAAAAAAATTTAAAAAATAATTTTTTTTTTATTTCGAACGTCCGGAAGTTCAGATACATTACTGTAGTGACTAACCCTCTTGATGTAATTCAGGTATTTATTATAACAATTTTATTTACAACAGAGTCAAATAACTTTACAGGAATGTGGAGAAAATACAAAATTAAAATGTTTTTCATAAATTTGAAACGGTATAAAATATGATTTATAGTATACCTATTGTTAAAATCAATTCAGAAATGTATAAAAATAAACGCACATTTAAAAATACATAAAAACTCTATAATAAAACGGCTTTTCGATAATTTTAAAATTGTACAAAAATTCAATTTTAAACGTTTAAAGTGCACTCGAAACAAACAGATTTTACTGATTTCAATGGCCAATTAGAATTCAAAAATTGAAAACACCTGTGAAAACAGCGATTAAAGAAATAATTGGACATTCAAATGGCGAATGAGAATAATTTGATTATATTTTTTCAACAAAGGTAAAAATGATTAATTACTAATTATACTCGGTATTTTTTAACAAACTCACATATATACCCAATTATACTTAAATCAGTAGGTATATATTCAGAGCCGTGACGCAATACCTATTTTTGTAACTATAAATCTCGTTTAAAGCACTGCCTGGCAGTTTGTTGCGTGCAGCTTTTTTTCATAATTTATAGCGTATAAGGCGTGTCTTGGTGCAGGTTCTTAGGAACCTTCTGATCGGAATTCGGCTCTTTACTTGGTTCGTGGCGCTGGCTGTGCCGCTTATGCGGGTGAGTGTTTGGTTCCGAGATAAAAGGGCTGTAATGAAACATTATCAGAGTGCTCGATAAAAAAAAGAGGTGCGGGCCCTCGTTGTATGGAGTGTTGAATTATGTCGAGAGAAGTAAGAGGGGAGAACTATAGTCTGGAGGGGTAATAACTCATACCGGTCCCTACACAATACCATTGTGTTCGTTGTACGGATTCTGCAGAGAACAGGCGCCGAATATACCTATATTGCACAAGCACATATTATATATATCTGATCTATAGTATGCGTATAAGTAGTGTCTACCTCCTCTCTGTATAAGAAGACATATACATATATACCTGCACACATTCAATTTATACATACAAGAGAAATTGCATGTGCATATATACAGAGTTGCACACACAAACACTTATTGCAATAGCATCATAATCAAATATCTCTGAGAAAAAAATTTTACTCAAACAATACAATTTTCGGTGGTTTATGATGTGTTATTTCTTCCTTCTTTATTTTCCTTTTTATTCTTCTACCAACTTTCGGTTTTATTTATTTAGTTTTCATTAATTTAAAGAAATTGATGTTTTCAGGCTTCGAGCAAACACAGAAAAAACTATCTGTGATTTTTACGGCATGTGATTTTCAGGTGAATGGAATTCTTAAGATTAACTCTTGGATCATTGTTAAATGTCTCTTTATTTTGATGTTAAATTTACACATATGGTTGACTTTCTGCTGCAATGAAATTTTCACCCAAATCATATGTTAAATTAACAAAAAATTTTTTCAGTGAAATAACATGGATTTTAATTAATTTATATTTATTAAATATTATATTGTTTAATTTTGAAATAAAATGACTTTCTGTTATATGTCAAAAACAATTTCTGTTTTAAAAACCTTTCTTATTTTCCCTAAAAATAAGATAAGAATATCATAATTATATTACTTTTCATAAATCAAAATTGAAGCTTAAAGTTCTTCAATTGACGAAGATCAGATAATTAAACAGAATTTGCGTCTTTTAAATTTAATAAGAGTCCATGTGGACAATTTTTTATTACCTTTTGATCCCCCCTCTAAATGTCAACGTGGATTTTTTTTTAAATAATATGATTTTCTATGTTATAAGAAATTATAACTATAAAGAAGGATTCTTATCTTAAAATGGTAAATAAATTAATATTTAATACTTATAAGAAATATTTTATAGAAATCCGTTGAAGCTTTCTCGAAATAACCTGTCGACAAAAAAAAGAAAACACACACACATTTCTGGACATTGGCTTAAGAATGAAAAATTTTTACATTTCAGATGAAAATGAGTCAATTTAGACTATTTTTGGAAAATAGAAAATCTTAACGATCACCAAACTTCCTCTAGAAAGAAGCAAAATCTACAAAATTAATTGAAAAATAAAAATTTGAGAAAATGATTAAAAATGATAATAATAACGAAAAACTAAAGAAAATAATTACACTTTGATGAAAAATAAGTGATGAAAGTATAAAATATATTTAAAATTAAAAAACATAATTTTAAAATGATGAAGGCAATAGAAAATTGAACTAAATAAGTAAAATTTGAGATAAATATTTAGAAAATTAATTGAAAAACAATTAAAATCTTTAAAATTTGGAGAAAATGATTGTAAAATAATGAAAATAATTATAAATTAAATTTAAGATGAATAATTTAAAATTGAAGGAAATAATGACAATTTTAAAAAAAATAAGTGATAATACTTTCTCTATGAGAAAGCAAAATCAAAAAGTTTAATCGAAATTAAAGAAAATAATTGAAAAATGGTAAAAACAATGAAAAGTATAAAGAAAGTAATTGATATTTAAAGAAGTAATTGAAATTTGAGATAAATAATTGAAAATTTAGAAAATTGATTTAAAAATAATTAAAAATTGTAGAAAATAATTGAAAAACAAGAAAAATATTTGAAAATTGACATTTGAAGTAAATAATTGAAATTTGAAGAAAATAATTGAAACTTAAGAAAAATAAATAATATTACTTCCGATATGAGAAAGCAAAATCAAAAAATGTAATTAAAATTAAAGAAAATAATTGAAAATGGTAAAAACAATTAAGCATTGAAAAATGTTATGGATATTTAAAGAATTAATTGAAATTTGAGATAAATAATTGAAAATTTGGAAAATTCACTAAAAAAAAATTTTAAATTTGAGAAAACAATTGCAAGATAATGAAAATATTTAAAAATTGAAATAATTAAAATCTGAGGTAAAAAATTAAAAATTGAATAAAGTAATTGAAATTTAATAAAAAAGTGATAAAATTACATAATGAATTTGAAATTGAAGAAAGTTATCAAAATGTGAGAAAAATATCAAAAATTTATAAAATTAATAAAAAATTATAATAGAAATTGTAAGAAAAATAATTGAAAAATTGTAAAAACAATTAAAAATTGTAGAAAAACATTTGCAATTTAAAGAATTAATTAAAAATGGGCTAAAATAGTAGGTAAAATAATAATAATAGTTGACATTAGAAGAAAATAAATAAAATTTGTAAAAATAATAATTGAAAATTTCTTATATTTATTAAAAAATAATATAAAAGTTGGTTAATTAGTTAAAAAATCGTTAAAGTATTAAAAAATTGAAGAAAATAATAATTTTAAAATGGTCAAAGTAATTGAAAGTCTAATGAAAATTTCAGAAAAATTTATTTATAAAATAACAAAATATATTTAAAATATAAGAAAATAATTAAAAAATAATATGAAAAATTAAACATTAATAAAAATTATTGAAATATGAAATAAATAGTTGTAAATTAAGGTAACTGACTAAAAAATATTGAAAATTCTCACAAATCGGAGAAAAGAATTGCAAATTGATAAAAATAATTTAAATTAAAAACATATAATTGAACACTCTAAATCTGAATTAGTTAAAAATCACTAATAATTAGTAAAATCGTGCCTGAGTTTTTATTTCAGTAATTAGTTAAAAATAACTAATTATTAGTAAAAAAAAGACTAAATGTTAGTAAAAATATAACTAGAAAATAGTTAAAATTTGACTAATTTAATTAGTAAACAGAGTTTTACTAAAATATTATTAATTTTGACGTAACCTAAAAATGAATTTGACTAATAGTTAGATATTTTTTAATAAATGATTAGTAGAAATATAACTATTTTAATTAGTGACTGAGTTTTTGCTTTCAAATTAGATATTTTTAACTAATTCAGATTTAGAGAGAAATTTGTGATAAATAATTGAAAATTCAAGATAATAAAAGAAAAATAATTTTAAAAATTGAGAACTGATAAAATTTATTGAAATTTGAGATAAATAATTGAAAAATTTAGGAAATTAAAAAAAAGTGTTAAATATAATTTAAAATTTGATAAAACAATTGCAAAACAGTGAAAATATTTAAAAATTAAAAAAAAGTAATCAAAATTTGAGAAAAATAATTGAAAAGTGAAGAAAATAATTGAAATTTTGAAAAAAAAGTGATAAAATACAAAATGAGAGAAATAATAAATTAAAAATTTCAAGAAAAATTATAGAAAAATGATAATGACAATTGAAAAATGTAAAGGGTTTTTGAAATTTAAAGAATTAATTAAAAATTGAGATTAGTAAGCCATCCAAGTGTTATGTGAAAGACCCCTTTTCCGTTTAATTTTGTAATAAAATGTCTTTCTGTCATATGTCAAAAACCATTTCTGTTAAAAGAAAACCTTTCTTATTTTCTTTAAAAATAAGATTAAAAATAAAATAAGAATATTATAACCGTATTACTTTTCATAAATCAAAATTGAAGTTCAAAGATCATTAATTGACAAAAATCAGATAGTTAAACAGAATTTGCGTCTTTTAAATTTATTAAAAGTCAAGAATAATTACATTGAAAATTAATAACAGAAAATATACCTATAAAACTTCAACTTCAAACTCAATTTATTTAAATTAAATAAGATTAAATTAATAAGAGAAAAAGTATATACTACTTTCGGTCGTCCCATATCAAGTTAGCTTAATTACTATTATTAAAATCCAAAAAACTGATTGAAAATCTACCAACCATTTTTATTTAATTTTGGAATGAAATATCTTGCTGCTAAATGTCAAAAACAATTTTTGTTAAAAGAAAATCTTTCTTATTTTCTTTAAAAATATGATTAAAAGAAAGATAAGAATATCATAATCACATTACTTTTCATAAATCTAATTTGAAAATCAAAGTTCTTTAATTGACGAAAATCAGATAATTAAATAGAATTTACGTCTTTTAAATTTAATAAGAGTCAAGAATGCGTTTACATTTAAAATTAATAACAGGCACTGAAAGAAATGTCTGGTTAAAATAACCAAAAATTCATGTTAAATATAAGGCCTTTCTGGACTTTCAGGTTATTTTAACCGTACAGTTTTTTCAATTGAGAATATACATAAAACTTCAATTCAAGGTAAAAAATTAAATATGGTTAAATTAATCAGAAACAGAGAAATTATAATGCTATTTTCGGTTGTCACAAGTCACCTTAATTGTAATAAAGATCCAAAAAAACACATCAAAAATCTGTTAACATTTCCCATAAAATATTTCTTCAAAAATACATGTCTACAAAATATTTATGTAAAAAATATTTCTATAAAATGTTCAAGTAACAATATTTTTATAGGATATTTCATGAAAATATTTCTTTATATAAAACATCTGGTGCAAACATTTTTGCACAAAATATTTAAATAAAAAATTATCTACAAAAATATTTGTATAAAAACTGTTTCATAAAAAAGTTCGTGTAAAAAAGTTCGTATACTCTCTTAATTTGAAAAAGCGATAAGTATACCACTGGTTCCAGTAAGCGTATATACGCTGCTGAATCAGTGAAATTTCACTGATTACCCAGTGATTTTTCACTATTTCTACAGCGTATATACGCTAATTGAAAACAGTGGTATACTTATAGCTTTGAAACAGTGAAATTTCGCTTTTTCATATTTAAAGAGTAAATTGTTTATTTAGAAATATTTGCGTAAAACTTTTTGCATGAAATATGCGAATGAAACTTTTTAGTATAAAAATAATGTTGGAGTTTTTAAAAAATCATTTCAAGTATCAACAGAGTTTTGTTGGAAAAAATTTTTTTTCTCAGAGTATATATATATATATTTACACTTACACAATGAATTTGTCGTGTGCAACTGGTACAGCGGAGTGCACTTTTACACAAAGAAAACTCGTAATGGTACAATTAATAGAAATAAAACGAAAAAAAAAAAATTTCGACCTCTTTTTTGTGGCGGCAATGCTCTAGAATATCTCGCGCACGCTTTCGCGAGATAATTACTGGACGTTGAAAAAAAAACTGTTACATTGTTGCCATAAATTCAATAACACCACAAGACTGCTGCACCAGAAACGCTGCAGAACGAAGCACTATAGGCAGCACATGCATACTAAACTTCGCTTTGCTTTAAAAAGTGAAACACGTACATTTCACATTTCACGAGAGTTACACTCTACCTGTTGTAGTATCACATTTTAATTGTAAATATTAAAAAAAAAAGAATTGGAAAATCCAAGGTTATTTGTTACTGCATTTCGTGATGTGTGACTTAAAAATTTGGAAAGTTTGATAAAAAAAAGTTTGATAAAAGTTTAATAAACAGCACTTTGATGAATTATAAAATTAGTTGTTGCATTTGTGAGGGGAAAATAAAACCTCGAATCTAATTTCTTAAAAGTTGAAATTAGCCACTTAATTCATGTCAGGTAAAATGACACGGCTCGCACCTGTCAAGATCAATCAAGAGTAACCCTTGCGTGATCAGTTTCGAGTTATTTCCTCTTCTTCTACTTTCATTCTGACAAATACACTTTACTTAATCGTAACTTCAAAATTGATAGTGGAATTTCAAGTGATTGAAAGCACTTAATTTCTATCACAATTTCCGGCTCCTTTTTTTAAAAAGGAAAAATTAATTTCAAATATGAAATTGAGAATTCCAATAATTCGAGGGAAAGAAGAGAGAAAAAAGAAAGATAAGAATTGATAAATAGAAATTTATAAAATGTTAATTCTAAACAATTAAATTTTAATTAGTTTTTATTTCAGTAGAAAATTAAAAATATGTTTTTATTTGCAAAAAAGTTGATGAAAGGAGTTAGTACCGAAAAAAAGAAAAATTATTTCTTATTGTGCAATTTTCACACTAACAGGGAACTCTATTTATTCATTTTTCTTTTGTTGTCAGTGAGGAAGAGTTATTCTCTGGAAAAATTGGCCAATTATCTCTCTGTGTCATCTTCGGGCACCGTGTACCTGACAGGAATATGACTTGACGTGAAAGAAATATAATTTTCAAACCTTTTTCTAAAATCAAATTTTACCCTTTCATGATAAAACCCTTTTTCGCTGGTAATTAAAAGACATTTTTAAAAATTAATCAAAAGGTGTTAAAATCCTTTCTGGTAAAATCTCAAATCAAAGTAGAATATACTACACTGAGAAAAAAGGTTTAGTTTTACCAACAATATTTTTTAGTTGACCATTGTTGGTTGTAACAACAATATTTTGATTGGTATAATAAAACGATTTGGGTGGCGTAACACATCAAGTTTTTTGGGACAACCATATTATTTTGTTGCTCTTATTTGGTTGAACCAAACATAATTTAGTTGTGACAACCAAATATAATTTGGTTGTGACAACCAAACAATTATTTAAAAAAATTGGTGATTAGTTTGTAAGTAAGCTGCCGATAATAATATAAATAAAATCTAAATAAAAACCAATACCAGACGGTCGGCCGAACCTGGGTCTGATAGTTGAGCTAACGGTGTCTGTTACTGAACTGTTTAGCTATAAGGTTTATTCCATATTGGTCATTCATATCTCTCATGGGCTGGTGGTTAGCCTACTGGACTAGCAACTGGAAAACTCGGGTTCGAATCTTCATGACTAATGAAATTTTTCTGTTTCAGGTTTTCATTAATATGAAATTTCTACATTCTCATCTGATTATATTTGTGTAATTAAATTAATAACATGTGAATTATGTAATTATATGTGTTGGCCGACCGAAAATTCGCACCTGGGTTAGTTAGCTCTCAAATAAAAATTTTTTTTATGACAACCAAAATTTTTGTTATCCCGAATAAAAAAATATAGGTGTGACAACCAAAAATTTTTGTTGTGCCAACAAACAACACTGAACCAAATAATTTAGTTGTCTCAACCAAATAGTTTGGTTGAATAAATACCAACCAAATAATTTGGTTGGCTCAACCAAATTTTTTGGTTGGCTCAACCAAATTTTCGTTGCTATGACTTAACATTTTTCACAGTGTAGAATTATCTATTCTTTAAATTAGAACCTATAGTATAATTATCAAGCAGACGAAATTATATATACATTAAGACTACAAAAAAACATTATTTTATTTTGCGACATCCTAAGAAGTGATCTTTGAAAAACAACTGCATGTTTTATTTTTATAATGGTTTAACATTAACCAAATTTTCATCAGATAGGATTTATATTTAGCTGAATTTTCAGTTATCTGAATTTTTATTTGACTGAGTTTTAATTTTAAATCGATTTTACCTAACCTAATCTTTACCCGTTTAAAATTTCAATAATCAAATTTTCATTTGGAATAATTTTTCATACGTATAACAAATTAAGAAAATTTTTCCATTCCATATTTCTATTTTAAAATTGTTGAAAATACTTTCTCGATTTTCAGGAAGGATATAGTCTCTGTTTCTTGTTTTCAATAAAAAGTTAAAAACTTTTAATTAATTTAATTCTTAATTTCTTTCTACATAAATGTATTAAGCCTGAGGAGGCTGAAAAAAATGTTAATGTGCGAAAATAAGAAAAATAATTTTTCTATATCCTGCCTGAAAATCGAAAAAGTTTTTTCAACAATTTTAAAAAATCTATCTTCTGAGTTTCCAATCTACAGTAGTGACGGTAAAGTGAATAATAAAATTGTGAGCAAAATTTAAATTTCTACAACGATTAAATTTCGTGCACAATTTTATTATCTGCTTCACCTTTAGTTCATTCCATAGACTAAAAACTCAAAGGATAAATTTGTTACATACAAACGTATATGTCAAATGAAAATGCAAGCAAATGAAAAAGTGAAAATTCTGCTAAATAAAAATTTTGTCAAATAAAAAATCGAGTAAATAATAATTTTGTAAGATAAAATTTCTAGTAAATAAAACTTCGGTTAAGAAGAAATTCTATTGAATAAAAATTTGATTGAATAAGAATTTAGTGAACTTTACAATTATTTCATATAAAAATTATTCGATAAATTGAAATTCGGTTAAACGATAATTTGGTTAAATTGAAGTTAGGTGACCTAGAAGTTATGTTACATATAGAGGTTAAGGGCATGTTATGAAGAATTACGTCATTAGTTTAGGCAGAAATTTGTCTGCAAACTTTCTCTTAAAATAATAAATATTTTAACATCAAACTTTGTAGTCAGACAAACCATCCTAATAATATATTAAGTATTTTTACAGAATTTGGTGTCAAAATATTTATTATTTTTAGGGGAAAGTTTACGGACAAATTTTTACCATAACAGTGACGTCATAATTCATTACATGCCCTTAAGATAAATTGAAATTCAATTAAATAAAAATTAAGATTAAATAAAAATTCTGCTGTCGCATAAACTTGTGCCTTAATAGAAATTCCATTAAATGAAAATTCATAAAAATAAAAATTCCGTTAAATAGTAATTCTATTGAAAAGGAACTTAATTGAAATTTTCGTTAAATTTGCTATTCCAACAAATAGAATTTCAGACTAAAATGATAATTGTAGGAAATATTCATTAGGGTGTTTAAAAAAATGAACACTTTTGAATTTTGTTTCCGGAAAAACAAAAATTGACTACAAATCGAAAATCGAATTTTATTTTCCCATTGAAAATGCATGGGAAAAATAGATTTTGTTAAAAAATGTAGAAAACATAATGAAAATATTATTCAAAAAGGCTCAGAAGTTTATGAGCCCCAAAATATTCGAACTTGAAGATACAGTTGATTATTATTATGTTTTTACAAATATACCCCTTTGAAGGGCGTCTAAATAAACCACCCCCAAACGTAAAATTAGCATTTTAGCTTAAATAGGTCTAAAATATTACTTTTTTACGTCATTCTTTTACAGTCTTTATTAAATTATTAAATTACAGCAATCAATTGATTGTTAATTAATTTTTAATTGTTTAAACAAATTAGTTTGTTTAAAATCTTCATTTATTCTGTTTTAATAAAATATATTAATAGCTAACTGTCTGTTTAATAATGAAGAAATCGAAAAAACTTTTGGACTTACTTCTCTTTTGTTTAAACCATTAAAATTGTTTAAAATCAATTTTTCATGAAATTTACCTAGAAACTTGTAAGCTTTTTGCATAATTTATTTTATAATTGGTTTATTTATCTCCAATTGGAAACAAATTTTCAATTGTTTAAATATTTTTATATTGTTTCAATAATTTGAATTTTTTTAAACAAATAATTGTTTGCCTTTTTTTCGTTTCCTATAAAATATTTTATTACTTCACGATATTTTTATTAACTACAGAAATACAAAAAATTAGTGACTGTTTATTTATTTAAACAATTACAATTGTTTAAAATCACCTTCTCATATAAAGTATACCTATAGCCCTGTATTTTTTTTACATAAATTATTGAAAAAATATAACTAGTTTATTTATTATCAATTTGCAAGATATTTTTAATTGCTTAAATAATTCTTATTTGTCTAAACAATATTTCTCTCAAGTTTTTAAAAGTAATTTAGTTTTTTTATAGTTGAAAATTCTTTAAACAAACCGCTTCACGTGAAGCTGATTTTAAACAATTTTAATTGTTTTAACAAATAAACAGTAAGTCACTAATTTTTTGTACATGGAAAGAAAATTAATTATAAATTTTATTAAATAGTTTTAGAATTTAGGGAAAAAGGATAAAAAAGAGAAAATTCCCGATTGATAATTTCAAACTTTAACGAAAGTATCTGAAAAATTTGCTACAGACTATGTTAAAGTCTAAAATTACTTAGCAATTATTCGAATAGTTTTTCTAAAGCTTAAAATTCCTTGTATGAAAATTTCGCTTTCAGGCACTTTTTCCCTAAATTATAAAGCATTTTAATAAAGTTTAAAATTCATTTTCTTTGCGTGTATCTCTTTAGTTACTAAAAAGATCGTAAGGTAATAAAATATTTTATGGAAAACGAAAAAATGCAAACAAATTAAAAATATTTAAACAATTAAAATTTTGTTTTTAATTCGAGATGAATAAACCAGTTATAAAATAAATTATGCAAAAAACTACAAGTTTCTAAATAAATTTCATGAAAAATTGATTTTAAACAATTTTAATTGTTTAAACAAATGAGTAATAAGTCAATAATATTTTTCGATCTCTTCAGTTATTAAACAGACAGTCAGCTATTAATATATTTTAGTAAAACAAAATAAATGAAGATTTTAAATAAACTAATTTGTTTAAACAATTTACAATTAATTAAACAATTAAAAATTAATTAACAATCGATTGAGTGCTGTAATTTAATAGAACCTGTAAAAAACGACGTAAAAAAGTAATATTTCAGACCTATTTAAGCTTAAATGCTAAATTTACGTTCGGGGATGGTTTACTTAGGGTCCCCCAAAGGGGTGTATTTGTAAAAATATAATAATAATCGACGGTATCTTCAAGTTTAAACATTTTGTAAAGGCTTATAAACTTCTGCGCATTTTTGAATAATATTTTCATTATTTTTTTTTTAAATCCATTTTTCCCATGCATTTTTAATGAGAAAATAGGGGGTGCACCCCTTAATATTGTCGGATCCAAAAAAAAAGGTGTTTACTTTTTCCTGATTTGTAGTCAATTTTTTTTGTTTCGGAAACAAAATTCAAAAATATCCATTTTTTGAAACACCCTATTATTCATACATCTCTTCTCAACAGATTAAAAAAAAATGCCTTAATAAAGACTTAATTAGCTAATTTTTTCATCCAAAGAAATTGGAGCAGAACTAAAATATCCTCTCCATTTTTTCTAAAGGGAAATCCCTGGTGTCAATGTAACGGAAATTTAAAGCCGGGAAAATCGCTAGCTCGCTCATTCATAAACATTCCGCAGTCTTCCTTCTATCTCTGGAGGATGCAGTGGACGATGGACATTGGGATTGAATGAGGCGGGGTGCCTATGACATCAAAGAGAAACGAAAAGGGATGCTGGGATCTCTGAACGACTTGCGATTGCAATTTGCACCGTTTCGTGCTTGACGAATCCGTCCGTTCGTTCGTTTCGCGAATTTCACTCACAGAGACGACTCGTTCCATTGGGCTAAAAGGGCGTGAGAGTGACGTCTCAAGGCGAAAGATGTTTCGCCCCTTTTATATTCTCCAAACCCTCTCACTCTTCCGACACTTCTTTTCACATTCTTTGTCTTATTCTGTCGACTTTTCCTTTTCCGGAAGTCCTGTCATGTTAAGAACAAGTCTCTGAAGAAAAATCTCCAGAAGCGACGTTAAGATAAAGAAGAATACTATTCAGGCAGCAACAGCTCACGCAATTAAAAGGATGAATTTTCCAAGGGGATACGCGTTTTTCTCATGTTCCTTAAAAACGAGAATCCAGAGAGCGGACTTTTTCATGACAGTCATCTGTCTACAGTGTATCTTAGATATTCCACTTTAGCAAATAAAAATATTTATCAAAAAGATTAGTAATTTTCTGCTTTACAAAAAATGGTAAATGAAAGTAATGATGTTTTTCACTCAGAGGTAAAAACAACCTAAAAATTAAAAATATCAACTAATTATAAATGTGAATATTCAGGGTTGATAAGGTCATGGAAAACCTGAAAATGTCGCGCAATTTTTTCTAGATTAAAAAAATCGTTTTTCTTGACTTTTTAAAAATTCTAATATTCGAAAAGTAATGCATTTTCAAATAATTCACAAATAATTGTTTTAAATTATTTGAGATTTCTAGAATCGATGAAAATAAAAACCTTTAGTTAAGGCTCATGATTAATCGAGAAAATTCATTAATTAAAATTTGTATTTTATAAAACTTTATTAGGCATACCTACATTTTTTTTAAAGCCGAATTTTCATTTTTCGAATGTTAAAAGGTTTTATTTAAGTAGGGGAGAGCTGGGCAATCCGAACCGGCGGGTAATTCGGCTCATTAGCGATTTCACGCCTTAATTAGAATCTAGGAGGGAAAGGTCGCTATAGAATATAGGTCTCAACATTTTAGTTAGGTAAACGAAATTTAGTGTAATTCTATTGATTCAGCCTCGTGTCAGGTAGAGTATTATGTTTTTATGCGTCGCGCGTAAACTTTTTACTTACAAACTTTTACGTTTTTAGTACATTAATTTACGAGCCTAATTTTTTTGGGTAAGTTTTTTTTATGCTCTCAGGTGTGCTCTTTCGATACACCTATGCTATTTTATTTATATGTATCAAATGTGACTTGTATTTGTTTTAAAGTGCCAAAAGTCAGGGTGGGGTAAATGGGCTCACGCGACGGTTAATCATCTTATCCAAAAATACTTTGTCTTGATCCGCCCCTGCTTAATTATGATAAGAATATGACTACTTTTAATAATTACCAATAATGAGTATACTAACTTTTTTATTTTTTATAAAAAAATAAAAAAAAAGTAAGGTCTAATGAATTTTCTTTAATTTTAGGGTCCCCAGTCCCCCCCCCCCAAAAATTTTGACCTTGATCCATCACTGCATAATTATAATAAGAATATAGGTACTTTTCATATTTACAAAATAAAGGTTATTGAACTTTTTTATTTTTCGTAAAAAATAAAAGTCGCCGAATTGCCCCACAGGGTGAGCCGATTTACCTGCCAAATTTGCAGTTTGAGAATTTGGTATATCTGCATTCAAAATTATCTAGAGCTAAAACTATAAAAGATAAATCAAAAAGTCCTTGCAAATTTGAAAGTGCAAATGATAGGCTACTAAATGATATATCCATGTTTGGATTTAAAAAATAATTTCCTAACTTTTTTCCTGTCTGACCAAAAGTGAGCCGAATAGCCCCGGTCTCCCCTACTTTAAATTCTTTTTAATAATAATTTTGATAAAATTCCAATTCGGGTAAATAAAAATTCATTTAATAAAAACTTGGTTAAAGAGAAAATCTATAAAATAAAATTTTGTAAATTAAAAATTCGGTGCCCAAAAATTATGTTCAGTAAAAATAAGTAATGTTTTAAAATTCTATTTTCTAGAACTTATAAACTAAATTACTTATTTGGATTTTTTAAATGCAAAATGTTTTAATTTTTTTCCTAATATACAAATAAATTCATTTAGTTTTACGTTTTTTCACATATTATTTACTATAATATTTTCTAATATTTTTACCACTATTTAGACGTTTTCTACACTTAAAGACTTTACATATAATAATTATTATAGTTCAGGCATTAATTTTTACATTAAAAACTTTTAATCTGGGATAATCTGTAAAAGGAAAAATTTCTCCAGCTAAGATAGTTAAGTTTTCATTCGAGGTCGAGGATAGACATGTTTACATCGTTTAAAAAAAATGTTTTGAAATTCACTATCTACGATGGAAAAAATTCTTTCATGCTTTGATAATCTACTACCTACGATAGAAAAATTTCTTGTTCTACTTGAGTATCATAGAATAAAAATCAGAGTAGTAACAATTCATTCTTAAAGTTTTTCATTATATATTTTTTGCTTTTCTACTATTTTAGGTGACTTTTCACTTTTATTTTCTTCTCTTTTAGTTACATAATTCTCTACTCTTAATGTTAACTTTGTTTTAAATCTGCTCATTATCTGATTTATTCTTTTCAGATAATAAATTATTTATTTTGACAACAATTATCATTAATATTTTTTTTTCAATGAGTTACAACTTTTACGCAATTATATATTATTTTGAAATCAAGGCCCAGAAAATTTAGAATTAATTACAGATTTTTATGCTTCTCGGAAAAAGATTTCATCCATTATTTTTCATTTTATTCAGTTATTTATTCTATTTGAATATCGTTAAAATATTTCCGTCCATAAATTACGTAAGGTCTTTTGGGCAGGGGGGTGGGTAAAAAATTTTTCTATGCTAACTTACATAGGTGGGTACCTGGTTAAACAAATTCCTTACGTAGGATATATTTCTTATTTTTACTCAATAAATTTTTGAAATTATCACGCTATGTAAAAAACACCAAATATTTATTTATTAAACAATTTTTTTAAAATTAATTTCATTATACATGCATCACAGTACCCTTTATCTTCATAAAAGATTAAAAGCTGAATTTTTTCCCTGGAAAAGGTGACAAAAAATGAAAGAAAAAATTATTTGAAAAATATAAGATAATAGTTAAAAATTAAAAAAAATAACAAAAAATTGAAGAAAATAATTAAAAAATGTAAGAAATAAATTAAAATTTGAAAAAATTATCAATAATTGAAAAAAAAATTACAAATCGATGAAAATAATTGACAAGTAAAAACAAAATTTAAAAATTTAAACAATAATTATAAAATTTTAAGAGAATAATTGAATATCGAAAAAATTGTAGAAAATTATTGAAAATTGCGAAAAATAATTAATAATTGAATGAAATAATTAAAAAATGACGAAAATAATTGACAAATGAAAACGAAATTTTAAAAATGTCAAGATTAATAGACAATGGAAAAAAATAATTTAAAAAATTGAACAAAAATTATTAAAAAAGAAAATAATTTCAAATTGAAAAATTAAGAAAGTTATAGGAATAATTGTTGGAAATAATTGCAAATTTAACAACTGGATTGAAAATATAAATAAATAATTGCCATTCAACAAAATAATTGAAAGTTGAAAATTGAAGAAAATCATTAAAAATTGAAGAATGGAATTAAAATTTAAAGAATATAATTGAGAATAGAAAAAAGTAATTTAAAACACCGAGAATTATTGAATACATTAGAAAATAATTAAAAACTGAAAAATGGAATTGAAATTTGAAAAAAAATTGTAAATTGAAGAAAAAAATTAAACAATTGAATTTAAAATTAAGGAAACTTATTAATAATAAAAAAAATAATTGAGAAAAGGCAAGAAGTTTTGTAATAATTAAGAAATTAATTGTAAATTGAAAAAAGGAAATAAAATTTGAAGAAATTAATTCAGAATTGAAGAAAAAATTGAAACATTGAATCTGAATTTTATGAACATACTTTGAAATATTTACAAAAAAATTGTATATTTTTAACCTTAAAGAGCTGAAAAAGGTGACAAAATTGAAAAAAAGGTGAAAAAGGGTGAAAAGTTGACTGTCTGTGATGCCTACATTAATTAAGCAATTTTTTGCAATGTTAAGAAAAAATTCTCGTAAAAAATTACGTAAGATAGGGTATTTCTGGGCCCATACCATTTTGACACAAAATTTTTCGTAGCAAATGTTATATTGTTCACACTAAGAAAATGTTATTTTTTACTCCTATATTAAAATCAAAGACTTTGAAGTTTTAATTTTTGAATAATTGAGTTTGCTGAATTAATTCAGACTTTTAATATTAATTTAATGTACTATAACCAATTATTTAATAAATAAGACTTAAAAATCTGAACTATTAGTAGGAGTACAAAATAACATTTTTTTTAGGTTGAACAATAGAAAATATGCTATGAAAAATTTTGTTTCAAAAATTTTGGGTCGAATTTCTTATTGTAAAATAACGATATAACAAATCCTACCTTTTCATTATTTATGTAATAAATTTATCAACAATAATAATAGTTTATATAGTAGAACAATGTATTTTTTTTAAATTTTCCAAATAAATAATTTATTTTGTTTTACCAAGTATGATTTTGAAGTTTCTGAAATATGTATGAAAGCATAAGCAAGTGGTAAGGTTGTACAAGGGCCAATGGGTGTAAATTGTTCTTATATTTACAATTCCAGCACAAACTATGTAGATTCACAATTATATTTCATTTCCCAACTATTTCCCGGTTGGTAGACACCCTGTACAATACGAAAGAAATAACAAAATTTTAAATTTCATATTTTTCTAAAATCATTCATGCTTCTATTCAAAATGATTTGAATTATCTTTTTTAATGATAAAAATTATAACAACTAAAAACTTTTTCCCTTGTTATGAAGGAGGAGACGAACTTTTTTCCCTTGTAAAATTCTATTTTCTTTGGAAGCCGAAAATTTGCCCCGGTGAAAAATCTTTGAGTGTACATTTATTTAATGATAATGAGTAAAGTGTTAAGTAAAAGTTTTGAATGAAATGTATGAACAATGGGGTGATTTTGAACAGCGCGCGCTATCAAAGGGGGCAATAATAATGAGAGAGGACGTCGAGAGGACTGGAAGAGGGGCGCCTTCATTTCTTGTTCCGAGCTCTTGTGCATGTAAAGGAAGGCTTGATTCAGCCGGAAGAGCTATGATTTACTTTGAATAATAACTCAAAGGGTTTTAGCTCAGCATAGGTATAAGGACACACAGGACTACAGGACGCGAATGTTCGGCGCCACCCATTGGCCCTTGTACAACCTTACCACTCGCTTATGCTTTCATACATATTTCAGAAACTTCAAAATCATACTTGGTAATTTGTTCTCGCCACATCCGCCAAAATCAAAATGACCAAAGCGATCAAACTCGATTCCCCCTTCTTCAAGACGCTATAAATTATCGATCATCGATAATAAATTAATACTCGAAATTTATTCACTTTAAATAAATAAAAAAAAATATTATACCGAGTGGTAAATTTGTATTAGCAAACTTATAAATAAACGTAATGGGTGATTCTCCCGAAATATTACTTTTGTATGTCCTCAAGATTTTCTCAATAATAATAATAATAATTTATGACAATTTCTCTCTATACGTCAATTTTTATTCTTTCAAAACGCAAAACAACTATTTAATATTTAAAAAACAATACTTTACAGATATTTTCTAGAAGCTAAGAGATTGTAGAATATTTGTACAAAGTATAAATAAAATAGATCTTATAGATTTTATATAAATGGAAAATGAATTTTGTCCTCTGGTTTTGCATCATTCCTCTGGCTTGTTGTATATTATTCAATATTTTTTATATTAGTTGAGTTATTTATTTGTTTTCATACTTATTAAATACATTGACATCCCTAATAATAATTTGTCAAGTGGGGTTTGTAAAAAAATCATTATTTAAAGTTAAAAATATATAAATTGAAGCTTTTACAGCGATTCACAACTTGAAGCATCATTCCTCTGGCTCAAATTCAAAATAGAATGACAGTAGATAAAATATTTTTGCAATTTTTCTACAATAAAGTTAACTTATACAAATATGCTAAACTATTTTAAGTTTAAGAAAAATTGCTTTATTTTAAATAAAATGTAAAATATGTTGAAATCATCATTCCTCTGGCTTGTCATTCCTCTGGCTCATATTAAAAATTAATATGAATATCAATTGTTTTTCTACCAGGGAACTGTCAACGAAAAATAAACCTTCAATCTTAACAAATAATTATTGTTGGTCAAAAGATTTCATATTTTGGTAAGTGTTTTAAAATCTACAATTTTTTTAAATTATAATTAATAATAAATTAATAATATTAAATAGCTTTCTGACTATAAAAAATATTGTTTAAAATAAATTCAAATGACATGAAGTTGTTGTTTACTTTAAAAAAAACACCTGCTCTACATTTTAACCTTTAGATTTATCTATAAATTTTAATATTAAAAATGTTTTTTAAATGCTACAAATTAGCATGATCAAGTTATGAAGGTGTTAAATCTTTAATTGCTTAACATGTTTATAAATTTTAGAGGTCCTAAAATGTATTTAATAAATTTTCATTTCCGATGCACGAAAAGGAATATATCTGGAGAATCACCCAATATTGCTGAATAAGAATAAAGTACAATTTGAAAAGAGAATTTGAAATTTTCACTAGGAAACGGGAAATTAATAGATCCTAGTCGTGACAACAAGTGATGCCCGGAAGTCATAGAGGCAGACCGGAAACGGAAATTAGCTGCAGCGCAGAAACAATGGAACGAGTGTGAACGCGCGAGTGCTCGAAAGCAATTGTTACATTACCTGGGGTCGCTCGCCCTCTAACCTCTCGCTGCACAGAAAAGGGTGTGACTGTGACGTGATGCTGGAAAGAGGCGGAGAAACAAGGAAAACGCGACTCATCTAATTGAAACGAGAGGAGGCTGAGAAAGTGTAAAAGCTAGGAAAACTGTTTGTTCAACTCCAGAAAAGACAAGATTTTCCTTGTCAGAGTTGAAGACAATTTCGTCTTTTCTATTTCCTTTACTAACATTTCAAATTTCAATATATAGTTTACATATTTGTAGGTATATTCTTCTCATTATTATGACTTAGGGCAGGAATGATAAAAATCATGATTTTTTTTTTATTTAAATAAAAAATTAATTTTTTTAAATATATAAAATCAGAACATAACATTTTCAAATGTCCATTTTGTAAGTAGTTTATTTTTTAAACTGAAAACATTTAATAACAAATAATGTAGAATAAAACGTTTAATCAAAGTCAAACAAATTATGTAAAATAAATGAGAAAATTTCAAAAAAATGAGCCAGTATTATTTTGACACATGACTTAATTCGTAGATTGTTATATTGTACAGAATGGAAATGTTATTTTGTACAACTGCTAAATGTTATTTTGTACAATTTCGAAAAATGAATTTGTTATTTTGTACAATTATTTAAAAAATGAACTTAATTGTAATCCCAAAGTTTTTTAGCTTTTTTAAAAAATTGTACAAAATAACAAATTCATTTTTTAAAATTGTACAAAATAACATTTAGCAGTTGTATAAAATAACATTCATATTCTGTACAATATAACAATCTTTAAAAATAGTTTTGTGTCAAAATGATACTGGCTCAAAAAAATATCTTTAAATTGATATATGATTGCAAAATATAGAAAATTAGGTACAAGCAATGAAAAATTGATAAAACGAGTAATAAACTTAAAACAAGTAAATTTAGAAAAATAAAGAAAATTCAAAAATTGTATGAAAAAATAAGTAATTTCGTAGAAAATAGACAAGATTTAAAAACAAATTGAATAAATTTACCAAAAAATGAACCTATTTATTTTTAAAAATATAGAAATAACTAAGAAAGTCTACTAAATAAAAAGTTTAGTGAATGAATAACAAAATTGGGTAAAATTATATTAAATAATTTGGATAAAAAAAGAAAATTAAAGAAAATTCTAAATTGAAAAGACAAATACACAAAAAATAACAAAAGTAAAAGAAGAAAAAATTCTAAAATAAAAAATCCCCGAATTTTTTTTTGTTTACGCCCCTAATCAATATTTAATTAATATGCATTTAAATTTGAATTAAATGAAATTTCAAAGTTTGTACAAATTAAAATATGAGTTAATTGAAGCTTGGAATTTATTTAAATTATAAATACTTAAAGATCATTAATGATCATCTTGTATTTACACAATTTTTTACATTTTATAAAAAATAAAATATTAAAATTTTCAGGATTTATTAACAAATTTCTGTTTTTTTTTGGTCCCGTATCATTTTGACACAAAATGTTTAGTAGCACTTGTTATATTGTCCAACCTAAAAAAATGTTATTTTGTACTCCTACTGAAATCTAAGATTTTTAAGTCTTATTTTTCAAATAATTTATTTCAATACATTAAATTGTTAAAAGACACAATTAAATAAGTTTAATTATTATTGAATAATTAAAACTTAAAAATCTTTGATTTTAGTAGGAGTACTATACAACATGTAATATGAAAAACTTTGTGTGAAAATATATAAATTTGTTTATATATATATATTTTTTTTAATTTTTTAATTTTAATAGAAAAAGTCATAAATATAAAAATGTTAAAATTATTTTATACTTGAAAAAGTCAAGACGTCAACAATACAGTGTCTGATAAATAACTTTTTCTTTTTTTATCATGATTTTAATGTAAATGCCCTAATTATTCAAATCAAAGTGATTTAAGGTGGTTTGGTTGAACAAACTAGTCAAGGTATAATACATTTTTTTTTAAAACGTCGAATATGAAATAAAAAGTTTATGCAAAACTAAAATTTATGTTTTCGAATAATAGTCTTGGCGCTGCGACATTAAAAATTGTAACTGATATTTATTTAAGAAAACATAGTAACTTTCTAAAGACCGCAATGCTGGACATTTAGAAATGTGTCAACATAACCTCACTTTTTCAATGACAACAACAGAATTTTCAACTTTTAGTTTGTAGCTGTAGTCTAAATCGACCCATTTTCATATAAAAAGCTTAAATTTTTATTTTTAAGCAAATGTCCAGATGTATGTGTAAATGTGTGTGTGTGTGTATGTGTGAATGTATGTGTGTATAGCGTTTATTGTCGCCAGGATATCTTGAGAACGCTTCAAAGGATTCTAATAAAATTTGTATGATATTTCTTATCTCAAAACGAATCGATTTATAAAGTTTATAATTGATTAAAATGTCGTAAAATAATTCGTGTCTTTTCATTTTTTTG
The DNA here is from genome assembly GCA_037103525.1 of Ganaspis brasiliensis. Taxonomy (NCBI): domain Eukaryota; kingdom Metazoa; phylum Arthropoda; class Insecta; order Hymenoptera; family Figitidae; genus Ganaspis; species Ganaspis brasiliensis. The sequence goes on from JAZKLR010000234.1 coordinate 1,539,089, forward strand.
CATTGAAAATTATTTTTTTTTATAACTTCTCTAATTCACTTTTATATTATTAATTTATTGCTTCCTCTATGAGGAAACATTATTTTTACCTAGTTTAAATTGGACTTGTTTTAAAATTTTCAAAATCTGTTTGAAATCATGAATTTTTAAATCTATTCAGTAGAAAAATAAAAAGAGGGGAGGATTAATTCTTGACTCCAGATATTTTGTCAAAACATTTCGAAACTACAATTGAAATATTTTCTGTCTTGTTTTAAATTTAATAAATTGAATGCATAAATATAGGTTATACTGAGATTCAAACTTCAAACTCTACCCAAAGCTACTTTACTCCGAAATCAAGAGAAGGTTAATTAAGGCAACTCGGATTTTAACGTGGATGATAAACCCCTCGGGAAGTGTTCATCCCAAGACAAATTTTCAGGATAAATCCAACTAAATAGGGAAACAGTCGACTTGAACAAACAAAATGATAGAAGCCTTTCAGGGAGCAGTTTAAAAAAAAAAGCTTAAAATCACCAGAAAAAAATTATTTAACTTTGTTCACTTTCAGTCACAAACTGCAAATTTCAAGATCTAAAGGAAAATACGTATATTTTCTCATTAATTAAATTATAATTATTAGGGGAGAAGCGGCTAATTCGTCGCGTCGACTAAACAAAAAACAAAAACAGCTAATTAATAAAATATTTTAAATAAAAGTTTACAAATCTTTAATTAATAACGTACTCAGAAGTATTAGAAATGCTTTAATGTTTGATTCATAATAAAAATTTGATAAATTATAAGTAAAGAAAGGATCCTTTCTAGATTCTCTAAGAGCGACTAATGTGGTGCATGTTATTTTTAAGGGAAAAGAAAGTAAATATAAAAAATATGTTGCAGAAATGAATAAGTTTTATTTAAAAAATAATAAAATAATAAAAGTTCATTTATATTTATTCTTTATAACAACAGTTCTTTAAGTTAGTGATAATCATCATAACTCTTTTTGATACTCTACAAACGTCATTCGAATGTTTTTAAACAGTTTAAAATTCATAAAAAGATTTAAAACATTTTTTTTTACCAAAATCTATAATCACTTAAGTAAAACAATGATTTTCAGTTAATATTATAATTAGAATATTATTAATATAATTTGTGCGACATATTAGCCGACATGGTCAGGTAACTTGACGCAGGTGTATTTTTTTAAAAAACCTATAATTAACACTTTTAATTAATATTTAATACAACTTCTGCTATTATACAGAAAGTTAGTTGACATATTGAACTAATGATTTTTACTTATTTCGCAGCAAGAATATAAGGATTGTTAATACCCTCTTCTCTCCTATATTCATTTATAAAAAATCTAATAATTTAATTATAAATTAAAAAAAATAAACACAAGTATCGTATATTTTTATTTAAACTGATTAAATAAATTACTGCGTTTCATTTCAAGACGGTATAGGGGCAATAGAGAGTAAAGCATTCAGTAGATATATTCGAGTTTGGTCAGACAATAGAGTAACGTATATTGAATGTATTCGTGCAATTGAGGTCGCGTAATGTGAACATATCGTTGTATCAGTCCCATATGCTGAGACGATCGGATCATCTGTGGGCACGATTTTGAGCAAAAGAGAAAAATAAGAGGAAACGAAAGATGGGTGAAACGGAATAGGAAACCTGCATACATATATGCATGGACTATAGCGAGGAAATAAATGACGCGAGCAATCCCGCCACGAATAATAATCTACACTTGAAATGAATTCCACTTTATTCCACTGAGGAATGTATCTAAATTTCATATTCCTATACAAAATTCTGCAAATTACTGTGTCCTGTTTTCCAATAAAAATGCTTTCGTCCAACATTCAAAAACAGAAACTTTTTTGAATTCTTTCTTTTTTTTTTTAAACAAAATGCATGGAAGCCAATTCTATTTCAGATGATATTAATTTGTTTGATATAAATGTGGAGCGATTCACTTCCTTATTGCGAGCATTGTTGTTCGAGATTAACTAATTTAATAGCGCTTACCTAGCGCTTTATTATATCATATAATATATGTTGCGGTGTTGCAATTTTTAGTTTTTAGGAGTACATTTGTACGAAAGAGCTGGTCCCGTATGTATTAAATAAATTAAAAAAAAATATTAAAAAAATATTTACAATGTTTCTTGTTTTTACAATTGTAAAAAGTATTTTCAAGTGAAAAAGCCAAGTTGGTACTTTTCAGGAAATTGCAACAATCATAATTAAAGTATTGTGCAAGATAATAATGAACCCTCCTTGGTGCAATTACAGGTACGTCGCTCGTTACAAGAAGCATACTTAAAGCAAGTATCACCGGGGGAAAACGCTGTTTCGCATTTTCTGGAAAATGTAAAAAAACTCCCCTGTGTACAACTGGGAACCTCAGAGCCTAAACTTTAAGAAACGGATGGCGCACTTAAGCTACTTGTTTCTGAATAATGTAAAAAGTTTTGTATCTATTATTCAATAAAAAGCTTGTTTTACGCACATGTGAACACTCAGCAGGCTCATAAAAGGCAAACCCCTACGTGGGAATAAAACAGTGTTTAAATTTCAAAATTCACCAAACCGATTAACATTACACTAACAATTATCGTTTTCACAAAACAGCACTTGTCTAAAACGACATTTCACTCTCGTAAAATTACTATTATCAACAGTAGTTAACATAAAATTTCATGTCTAACGAAACTTTTATGAAAATTTCATTACTCCTGAAACTGAAAATTAACAAGTTCGCAGGAATAACTTTTCAAAATTCAAGATTCAGAAAGTAATGAGATTACGGGGGATAATAGTCTAAATATGTTTAAGAAATTATTAATTAAAAGTATCCTGAAAGTAAAAGAAAAGTTAAAAAAAAAAAGAAAAAAAGAGTTATAGAAAGTTGTAAACTGAAATAAGGTATCTCTTGAGATGAATTTTCGTTCCGCGAATCAGGCATATCTATATTCATTCCTTCCTGAGTGCATTAATATTCATAACCAAGAAATCAACGAGTTGCAAGTCGAATGGCAAAATCTCGGTTGGTTGAACGATTAAGGTGTTTGCCGGTATAAACAAAAACTTAATTTCTTTGCCGCGTCAACAGAAATCAAGAAAACAATTATCCCATTTCAAAACAATTTTCACTGAGAAAATTGCAATTGTTGCCAAAATATAATATATTTTATTTTTTGTTGTATTTCTTAATCATTATATGTGTACGTCCATATGAAAAGGACCCACTTTGGCACTATTGGACTTATCTATATGACCATATTCTTTATTAAATTTTGAACATTTCGAGAGGTCTTTGGACCCCGTTAGATGAAAAATTCACAAAGTTATAAGCATTCAAAGTTAAAAGTATCAAAATCCTAGTTTTGAGAAAAACGAGTTTAAAGTTCAAGATTTCCATTAGCGCCCATGCATTTCTAAAATTAAAAATAAGATTTCTTTGTGTTTTTAATTACTATAAAGTTATTGTAAATGCATGATTCGACGAAGGACATTACGTAGTTTGTTTTTCAGCAATAAAAAAAATTTCGAAAATCTGAATCTTCTTTAGAAAGATGCGAATATCTCGATAAATAAAATCGACAACCTGGGCCCTTTTCATATGGACGTACACATATGATATTGAATTATTATAAATACTTTGCATGTAATAAATGAAAAGAAACTCTAACCATTTTAATCGTTTATATCACTTTCCAGACCTTAGATCAAATTTAAGACATAAACCACCTAAAAAATTGAAATCTCTTTATATCTTAAAAATTATTGACATTTGATTTATGAAAATTATTTATTTTTTCATTCTTATTGTTGAATAAAAGATTTAAGAACATTTTCAAATTGAAAATATCCTCAAGATTTTAACGTCTCTTAAAAACAGAATTAGGTATTTTCAAAACTATTTTATGTACCTGAAGTTCCGGACGTTCGCACGGACGAAATGAAATAAAAAAAATGTAAACTTTTACCGACGCAATTCTTTTCAAAAAACTTTAAAAAGAAGTTAAAATGGAAAAATATATTTAATTTCGAATTTCTATGGGGTAATACCACCCCCCGCAATTTTTCACAAACACATATAACGAAATCTGTAAACGCCAAACTCCGAAAGATTTAACGTCCACAGAAAAAGTGTTTATTTTACACTAAAAAAGAAAAGGAGGGGGGTAACTACATTCTAAACCCCCACAGAGACCCTCTCCCTGATAAAAATTTTTTATTTTCATCATTAAAGTCGAAAAAGTCTAAGAAGGCTAACTTGAATCTTGTTCCACTTCACAGAAAAATGTTCCTTTTCACCCTAAAAATAAAAAAAATTTATTTCCAGCCACCGGAGAACCCCTCATTTTTTTGCTATTCTCAAAAAACCGATATTTTGATTTTCAAACTGAAAAAACGCAAAGAAGGCAAAGACGAATTTTTTTCGACCTTACAGAAAAAATGTTCCGTTTAACCCCAAAAATAAAAAAAATTTATTTCCAGCCACCGGAGACCCCCTCATTTTTTTGCTATTCTCAAAAAACGGATATTTTGATTTTCAAACTGAAAAAACGCAAAGAAGGCAAAGACGAATTTTTTTCGACCTTACAGAAAAAATGTTCTTTTTCACCCCAAAAATAAAAAAAAATTATTATTTTCTGTAAGGTCGAAAAAAATTCGTCTTTGCCTTCTTTGCGTTTTTTCAGTTTGAAAATCAAAATATCCGTTTTTTAAGAATAGCAAAAAAATGAGGGGGTCTCCGGTGGCTGGAAATAAATTTTTTTTATTTTTGGGGTTAAACGGAAGATTTTTTCTGCAAGGTCGAAAAAAATTCGTCTTTGCCTTCTTTGCGTTTTTTCAGTTTGAAAATCAAAATATCGGTTTTTTAAGAATAGCAAAAAAATGAGGGGGTCTCCGGTGGCTGGAAATAATTTTTTTTTATTTTCGGGGTGAAAAGGAACATTTTTTCTGTAAGGTCGAAAAAAATTCGTCTTTGCCTTCTTTGCGTTTTTTCAGTTTGAAAATCAAAATATCCGTTTTTTGAGAATAGCAAAAAAATGAGGGGGTCTCCGGTGGCTGGAAATAATTTTTTTTTATTTTCGGGGTGAAAAGGAACATTTTTTCGGTAAGGTCGAAAAAAATTCGTCTTGGCCTTCTTTGCGTTTTTTCAGTTTGAAAATCAAAATATCCGTTTTTTGAGAATAGCAAAAAAATGAGGAGGTCTCCGGTGGCTGGAAATAATTTTTTTTTATTTTCGGGGTGAAATGGAACATTTTTTCTGTGAAGTGGAACAAGATTCAAGTTTGCTTTCTTAGACTTTTTCGACTTTAATGATGAAAATAAAAAATTTTCATCAGGGGGGGGGGGTCTCTGTGGGGGTTGAGAATGTAGTTACCCCCCTCCTTTTCTTTTTTAGTGTAAAATAAACACTTTTTCTGTGGACGTCAAATCTTTCGGAGTTTGGCGTTTACAGATTTCGTTATATGTGTTTGTGAAAAATTGCGGGGGGTGGTATTACCACCTAAAAATTCGAAATTAAATATATTTTTCCATTTTAACTTCTTTTTAAAGTTTTTTGAAAAGAATTGCGTCGGCAAAAGTTGAAATTTTTTTTTATTTCATTTCGTCCGTGCGGACGTCCGGAACTTCAGGTACATAACTATTTTTTTCAAGTCGTACTGTGAGAAAAATTTTCAAGATTTTAAAATTTCAAAAAAATGTAAAGTTTTCTTTTATCTTTTAGATTAAATTTATAAAAATTATTTTAATTCAAACATTTAGTATATTGTTTTATACAGACAAAAGTAAAAAATAAAAGACAAAAATTCATACAGAATGAGGCGCCAAATTAAAAAAAAAAACAAACTGGAAGAATTTGTAAGAAAAAGCCAATTATTCGTATTTTTTTATTACACAATTTTTTTATTCTACCTGTATTTTATATTACAAATTTGACATACATTTTCATGTCAAAAAATTTTTTTTCAATAGAATGTTTACTAGAATTAATGTAGAAATTTTTAAAACTGAGATAGTACATTTTAATTAATGCTAGTTTTTTTTAGTAAACTTTATACTAAACTTTATACTATTAAACTTATAAGTTTACCGCTTCAAATGGAATAGTCAACCTAACATATTATATACATGATACACAGTGGCGTAACTGGGACGGCAAGGGCCCTGGGGCAAAAAAGAAAATGGAGCTCTACACCCAGAGAAGTGATATATTTGACTCAAAGATATGTTATTTGTGCCAAATAAAAATATATTTGTCTCACAGCCTAGTAACTTTTTTATTTGTTTTAAATAAAAGAATTTATTTGAATCAAATAAAAGTTTATTTGACACAAATAAAAATTTATTTGATTCAAATAAAAATTTATTTGAAACAAATAAAAAGTTACTTGGCTGTGAGACAAATATATTATTTCTCTGGGTGTAATATAATAATTTACGAGTTTAATTAATTCATTTATTCATTCCGTCCACACATGACATTTGTCAATAAATGTTTTTTTCTTTTAAAATTTTAAATCATATTTTACCTTTTTAAAATGTTCTCAAATTTTAAATTAATAGCAATTTAAATTTCTTCAAATTTCAGTTAATGTGAATTTGCATTGATTAAAAGTTCAATTAATCGACGTTTCAAATATACTAAACTCTTAAAAAAATTTAAAAATTTATTCAATTTTTAATAATTCTTTTTTATTAAGATTTCAATTCCTTAAACTGAAATTTTGTACTATTTTCTACCATTTGTTATTTTTTTCTGCAATTTTTATTATTTTTAAATTATTTCCCTAAATCATAAATTCATCAGGAATTTAAATTAATTTTTTTAATTTACCATTAATTTTGTAATTTTGGAACTATTATTTTCAATTTTTAATCATTTTTATAATGCCTTACTTAATATTCTAAACTTTCATATAAATCTAAATTTTCAATTTTTTTGTTCATTTTATTATTTTGCAATTATTTTCTCCATCTTTTAATATTTTTATTATTTTTCAATTAATTTCGTAAATTTTCAGTTATTATCTCAAATTTAGATTATTGTCATCAATTTTCCATAATATAACGATTTTTCAATTATTTTCTTTTGCTTAAAAATAAATTCTGCGATTTTTGGGCCCGTATCATTTTGACACAAATTTTTTCGGGCAACTTGTTATATTGTACTCCCAAAGATGAATGTTATATTTTACTCCTACTAAAATTAAAGATTTTTAAGTTTTAATTATTTAATAATTGAACTTACTGGATTAATTAAGTCTTTTAATATTAATTTAATGTATTCAAATCAATTATTTAATAAATAAGACTTAAAAATCTTTGATTTCAGCTGGAGTAAAATATAACATTTATCTTCGGGAGTACAATATAACAAGTTGCCCGAAAAAAATTGTGTCAAAATGATACGGGCTCCGATTTTTCTATTATTTTCTTCAATTTAAAATTCTGTGGCTGAAAGGTAAAAGAGCACAACTCCATTATCATGGTTTCGAGATAAACGAGTTTTAATTTTTTCTTAGTTCTGTGAAATCGAAAAATCAACAAATGTTTTTGGTGTTTTGCAACAAGTCTTATTATTTAATGAATTTTTTAAATACGTTTATCAAATTTAATAAAACGCTTCGATTTTAAAGAAATTTAATATTTTTTTACTGTGACATTACATTTTGTTGGAGTTGTGTCGTTTTATCTTTAATTTGTAATATCTAACTAACTTCAATTTGTTTTTAAATGTCATTTTCAAAAAATGGTTATGATTTACTTTCTCTTAAACTCTGGCTTAAATAAGACATTTTCAGGTTTATATATATATATTTTTATATTTTATAATTATTGTATATTATATAAATACATAATGATAAGTCAATTTAATCAATAACTTAAAAAACGTTTTGTAGAATCAGTGATTTTTTAAAAGCGTCAATTGTTTTTCTCAGCCTGAATGGAGTTGTGTCGTTATACTATTTTATCGACGACAAAAGTGGACTTGTGTTATTATATTATTCATTATTTTCTCTGTAAATAAATGTTTTACTCGTTTTACAAGTATCAAACTTTAAAAAGCATGTCTAAATATATATGAATCTGATATTATCTCAAATTTAATAAAATGGCGCTTGTGCTGTTTTACCTTTCAGCCACAGAATTATTTTCATCATTTTAACATTATTTTTAAAAATTTCATCAATTTTTGTTATTTCTGCGATTTTTTAATTATTCTTTCCAAAAATGAAATCAAGATTTCTGTTTAACGATTTACAGTACCTATTTAAAATTATTCATGGTCAGGTTAACTGCCCATCAATGATTTCAAACGTAGGATTGTATGCACTTTGTAGACCGTTGAGGAAATCTTCGATTTGTAATTATGATCTTCCTATATTTAATGAGAAAAACTGCCAATATGATTATGCCAGAAATTCTTTCTTTAATAGAGTCTGTCAAAAAGCAAACTCTTTAACAAAAACTGTGAAGGTTATAGACCTTTTCGAACCGTCAGAATTAAGGTTTACCAAAACTGTAAAAAATTCTCTCTACGAATTCTAGATGTTATTGACTGAAATTTAAATGTACTACATATGTCTCTGTTATTAGCAATTTTTTTTTTTTTGTAATTTCATAATGATTATTTGCAATATCTCTTTTGCGGCTTAGCCAAGTATTTTAATTTATACATTACTACGAAAGGTTGTCTTCAGCCTGTAAATTGTGAAATAAATTATAAATTATTATTCTCTTTAATTAAAAATGTTTAAATAATTTTGTAATTATTTTTTTTTAACATATATTCTATAATTTTTTCAATTATTTATCAGAAATTTTAATTACTGTTTTCATTTTTTATATTTAAATTATTATCATTATATTTTAATTTTTTTCTCAATATTAAAGTATTTCTTTAAAATTTTAATTATTTTCTTCAATTTTTAATTATTTTTATTTGTTTTTATAATTTCAAAAAAAATTTATTTATTATGGTAAATTTCAATTATTTTTAGCTTTTCTGAATTTTTTTCTCCAATTTTTAGTTATTCTCTATTTTTTCAATGGATTTCTAAGATCTTCATTTATTTTCCACAAACTTTAATCATTTTTTCTTTATTTAAAAAAAATTCTGCAATCTTTTAATTATCAAACTTAAATGTCATTTATTTTTTACAACTTATCATTGTTTGTATCATATTTAAATTATTTTCTTGATGTTTCAAAATTCAAAATCATTTTTCAATTACTTTCCAAAATTTATTTCCATCAATTTTCAATTTTTTATATTTGTTTTATACCTAATTTCCAAAATTTTTAAACTATTTGTCTGACATTTCAAATATTTTATTCAATTTTCAATTATTTATATTTTTTTCTTCAATTTTTAATTACTTTTGTTCTTTTTCTCGTTCTTTTCATAATTCCCAAAAAGTTTTTACTTATTTCTCTTTAATTAAAACTTGTTCCCTTCAATTTTAAATTATGTTTATCTTTTTTCATTTATTTTCTCTACTTTTAAATTATTTTCTTTTATCTCCATGATTTTCTGAAAGTTTAAAGTATTTTTCTGTAATTTTCTTTAACTTTCCTTTATTAAAATATTTGATGTTATTGTTTGAATTATTTTCTCAAATTTTAATTATTTTTTTCAATTTCAATTTATTTATTTATTTATTCAAGTATTAACGGGCTTGAGGCCCTTTTGTACAAGGTACTTAACAAAACTTAAAACTAAACAACAATAAAAATTGTATGAAAAGTATAACACTTTTAAGTATGAGGCAAAGTATGAAACAATATTTTTTATCTTAATTTTCAGTCATTTTGGTTTCAATTTTCAATTTTTTATATTTGTTTTATACCTAATTTCCAAAATTTTAAACTATTTGTCTGTCATTGCAAATATTTTATTCAATTTTTAATTATTTATATTATTTTTTATTTATATTATTTTCTTCAATTTTTAATTACTTTTGTACTTTTTGTCGTTTTTTTCATAAATTCTAAAAAGTTTTTACTCATTTCTCTTTAATTAAAACTTATTCCCTTCAATTTTAAATTATGTTTATCTTTTTTCATTTATTTTCTCTACTTTTTAATTATTTTCTTTTATCTCCATGATTTTCTGAAAGTTTTAAGTATTTTTCTGAAATTTGCTTTAACTTTCCTTTATTTAAAATATTTTATGTTATTTTTTCAATTATTTTCTCAAATTAAATTTTTTTTTTCAATTTAATTTATTTATCTTAATTTTTAATCATTTTGTTTTCAATTATCAATTATTTTCTCTAATTTTTCATTATTTAATTTTTTTCAATTTCATTTAAGCTTTCTAGTATTTTTTTCAAATTTAAATTATTTTCTTTATGTTTAAAAAATTTCTATGATTGTTTAAATTACTTTCCCCAATTTTTAATTGATTTCATTTTTTTTTTTTAATTAATTTGCATTTATTTTGTTTAATTTCAATTAATTTTTGCAATTATTTTTAATTCTAAAATATTATAAATTTCGTTCTATATAAATATTTATTTTATTGATATTAAATTGATTTTTAATTATTTTATTTAAAATATTTACAATTGTTGATAACACAAGATGTAGAAACTATAAATTACTACAATTAGTAAGGTTTTAGGAATTTTTTTTTAAAGGGTCTATTAGGGTTGACCAAGGACCCTGGAATACTGCCCCACTTTGCCCCTTTGCAGTTACGCCGCTGATGATAGATATAACAATTTAGTATAAAATAATGATTTGATCAGGTGCAGGCCATTCTCAGTTTTCTTTTATCTGATATTTGTAACTTGTATTACTTTTAAGCAAGAAGTTTCCGACATCTGTACAGAAAAATTGCGGTTTGTTATAGGAGTCGAGGAGCTTGTGGGTCAGAGGCAAAGAGGGGGAAGAAATTAAGGTACGCCACTGTTATCGAACAAATGACAATAAATGGCGTAACACGTCGGCGAAGACAGTTCCAATTTATTCCCTAGGCTTCCCTTGCAAGCAGCCACCTCTTTTCGATCTCATTCTCCACGATTGAGAAAAGGAATGAAGGCGAAATATTGGAAATACATCGGGGGCATACTCGAGTAAAATAAACGTACGAAAACGACTAGCAACAACGCAACCAGGGCACATCTAGTTTTCCTTAAGCGAAAATTAAAAACAAGTCATTAAAGATTCATATTTCTAGAACGTTCAATTTTGTTCGATCAAGTTTCTTCTGTTTTATTAAAAAGAATAAAAAAACACACACATACTCACACAAATTGTATTAATCTCCGAACTGAGAATCAATAATTCTGTAGTAATTACATTTCACAAAGTGATGGAAAACTATTTTAAAAACTTAATAGAAATAATCTAATTTTTAAAATGGATTTTTAATACAGTTACAGACCTTTGAAAAAAATGATAAAGTTGAGTTTATAAAAGATGTTTTTTTTTTAAAAAGTGCAAATAAATTTTTATCTCTGCGTTTGGTGAATTACTGACTTTGTAGAGTTATTTAAAACCATTAGTTGGTTTTTTACAAATAAAATAGAAACAAATTGCGGTTAAAAAAATATAAAGTTTGCAATGTTTATAACGGCAAAAATCAACTTTTTTTTTACGAAACAAAACAAAAGTAATTATAACTTTTTCTCAAATACAAGAGTAGAAAAAGTTTTATTCTCGCGTATTAATCGCTATAAAATGCTTTCTATCAGCAAGAAATTAAAAAATAGTGAAAATAGAGGAAATTATCAAAATCTGCTTGTAAATCTCAAGACTTCAAGATAAATGTTTTAATAGAAAGCTGCTGCTGGTTCTAGAATAATTTAACCAAATTGAAATTTCGAATAACAATTATTTAAAAAAAAAATAAAAAAGTTAATTAATTATACTACCAGCTTTAAAAAAAATTTTAAATACGTGAAAAATAATAAATTATTAAATTAACTTAAGAAACCAAAAATGTAATTATTTTAATTCCAAACTTTACAAACATAAGTTTCATAAATTTTAACCTCACTGTATTTTCAATTAATTTTCAAGTTTACCCCACATAATCTAAAAAGTAATAAAAAACAACAAAATTATTTAAATTTTTGTGTTTGGAAAACTGCACAACTGAAGATTTTAAAAATGAAGCAAAATTTTATTACTTTTTTTTAATATCTAAATTAATATGTTTTATTTCAAAGTTAAAATAGGGATAGATTTCTTAAGAAAGAATTAAACTTCTGTTACTGATGAAAACTTTAAAAAAGATTTATTATTTTTTTGTAAATAGTTTTTATCAAAGTGTTACTAAAACACGACTGCCAATTAGAAAACAATTTCTAGAGCTGACTAAAATTCTTTGTTTAATTTAGACTGGGAAAATACAGATTATAATAAAATATTTTTCACGTGAAGAATGTGTTTCTGAATAGTATTAGATAATGTTTAAAAACTCCATAAAGTGAATAATATTCTTTAATTTAAATTTGCTGGGTTCAACACTCTGCGTTATACTTGAACTTCATTAATTTCTCCTCGTGCAATAATTAATTTTGAATCACTTTTAATTAGCATAGAAATAGTCAGATAACGGGAATAAATTAAATGAAAATAGCTTGTAGAAATTGATTTTTAATATCTACACAAAGTGTTAGACGAGGTTAAGAATATCTACCAGGTAAAGTCTGAACAAATTTTAGAAAGTAATTAATATAAGAAATTGAATTCAATTATTTTGTTATAAAATAATTGCAATTTAGGTTTTTATTGAACACATCTCTCTTCATTTCAAGTACTTCTTATAATTTTCCAGATATTATTGCTATGCTCATTTTTTAAGTTCTCATAATCCATATTATACAAATTTCTAACAAATATATTTTTGTTTGTTTAAAATATATATTTCGTTTGTTTATTGAAACCGTATGTCCCTAAAGTCCTGAACATTCACTTGAAAAAAATTTTTTTCTCCAAAATTTTTCAAAAATAACTTTTACAACTCAAAATATAAAGGAGGAATTTAATTCTTAAAAAATCCAAATCGATTTCTTAATATGAGAAACATTATTTTTGGTCAAATTTGAATTTGGAAAATGTTAAAAAAATAATTTCGTTCATTTACACTTACACTTAAAACTTAAACAAACTTAAACAACTCAATATAAAGATTTTATTCATTAGAAACCTCGAGTGAACAAAATAGCCCCGCTTCACGGTTTATGAACTTTTTTCCGGATTTTTAACAAACAATTTATTAGAAACAATACTGTTATTTCGTTTACAAAATAAATGTCAAATTTTAAAATGTCACCATGAATATTTTAAAAACAAAAAAAAAACTTGTTCCATAATAGCCCTCGGTGCATCTAAAACAATTTTTATTCCGGCGTCAAAGGGTTAAGAGGTTACATAGATCTTAAAACTTTAAAAAATTAATTTTTTTGATATTTTTTTATAGAAAAGTACAAAATGTCAGGAATATTTCCTCTAAGTTTTAAGTCTGGCCTGATTTTCTTTTCTAGATGCTTTGAACTTGAGGTATCATGTTACCCAGTTCTGTGCAAAGTTCACTTCTGGCGGACATATAACAGCAAAAGTTTCTAACAATAAATAAATAAAGCGGTTTTGTGAAACTCCAATACCTCCTTTTTCATTCACAAAACGTTTAAAAGAAATAAAATAAATTTTTGTATAAAAACCAAAATTAATAATTGAAAAAATTGACAATGATGTGCCTTAAAACGCGTTTTTCTCAAAACCACTTTTTCGAAGTGTAAAAAACGCAACAAAATATACAATTTCAATTTTTTCTTTTTCCTTTATTCAGGGACAATGAATACTTACCTACTTTAAGAAAAACTTTGGGTTTTTGATTTTAGATAAAAATTTATGGACGGTCTATTTCAAGACACTGCCAACGCTTTAATTTTTTATATTTTTCATTACAATTTTTACAATTTTTTTTTTCAAGACACTGCCAACGCTTTAATTTTTTATATTTTTCATTACAATTTTTACCAAATGTTGTGCACATATTGTAGTTTTATATGCAAAAAAATAAATTGTATACTTCATTTAGTACATTTCAAAAAAATTAGAGAAAATAAGCTTTGTTTAATTTGGCCTTTAAGGGCATGTAATGGAGAATGACGTCACTGGTATATAGGCAAAATATATCCGTAAACTATCTCTTAAAATACTAAATATTTTGACATCAAATCATATTTTGCTGATTTGGAAAATATACAAAGCTACCGTAATCGATTATTGAGCGTATGAAACTTTTGTACAAAGTTATAAGTGTGTCGGGATCAGAGCCCCACCAAGTTCCTCACAGGAACTTGCTCTAGAACATCGGTTAAGTATACAATTGTTTTGTTCATTAAAAAGGAGTTTATAATCAAATTCAGTGCCTAGAAAGACAGCTGTTTCGCAAAATTTTATAGGAATGTCGTTTATTTTAATTTCTACTTCTCCTAGTTTAATATTTTGATTGGGAAATATTATTGCGCTCTTCATTTACATAACCTCAAACCAGAAAGTCGTTTTTCACCCAAAAGTGAAATATTAATAAAATTAAGAATTTAAAATTAAGAAATTAGAATAGCATAACTGCGCCAGTGATTTAAGAGACACCAGTGAATGTACTTTTCATCGAATATGTTATAATGTTGTAGGAAAATTGTATATTTCCATATTTAAAATATTTTGTGTATTAGCACCTCACGCTAGTTCGATTAGGAGAAGGAAATTTCTATAAAGTTAACCCCGCCCATCGATTTTACATATAAGTATTTGATAATGAGGATAATTGTTATTCGATCATGGGAATCTAAAGTTAATTATTGTATCTATAGTGCGCCGTATTAAGTGGCTTCGACGAAGATTCTTTAGGTAATATTTTCGTGAATTCTGTGAAAATTAGATGTGAAATATTTGTAATATAAATCTCTTGTAATTGTCGTTACAGTGCGGCGTTTAATCATGTTTTTTAAATGGTACTATTTTGACCTATTACACGAGGAAGGATTATTTCGCCGGATTTCTAATCGAAACATAATACTGGACCGCTTTTGAAAGATGCCAATTCGAATTGGCGAAATCTACTTCATTAAATTCATCGAGTGATTATAATATTCGATGGCGATTCCTCTTCCAAGGCGATAAGTACTCACCGTTTTTAGAATTTATTATTCTTTGAAAAACTTGATAAAATTACTAAAATTTCTTCTCATGATCGAAAGGATCAACATTTTATATATACCCAGATAGCCAAGCGTACTAATCCAAAATACCCGGTATACCGGCTCTGTACTTGCCATGTACCTTCGCATTGTAGTAGTATTATACGAGTATAGCGTAATTATCTTGAGATACTTGCATTAAAATAGTACAGTACCAGTATGTGCATACTCTTTTTTATTCAACAGTATGATGTACTGGCACTGTACTTGTATTATACTCTTGCTAAGTACTCAAACTGACAAATTATTTTTCAAGATGGCGGAGTAGTACGACTCTGGTACGACACCATATTTATTTAGTACGCCGTACTAAGTGAAAATATTAAAGTTTCTATTTATTACATACAAGTGTGATACTAGTACGATACTAGTACGTCGTACAAATGTAATAAAAATGTACATACATACTGGCACTGTACTAATTTAGTATCAGTACTTCGAAAATCAGTACCTTTATACACGTATGGTACTATAGTATAGTGCAAAGGTACATGGTGTGTACAGTAATTGTACGCAGGTTATCTGGGATGTTATAACTAAACACTAGAAGTTTTATTTTTTGATTTTTCGTAGGGGAAAGTCGCCTAAGACGAGCCCCTATCCATATTTTGTAAAAAATGGTTTAGTTAGTGAATAAAAAGGGAACGCGAATGTATTTATGTTTATTTTTAACATTTCCTCTAAATAATTGATAAGACGAAAACCTTTATAATTGTTTAAAAAACAATTAATTTTGATGTTTAAATAAAAGTTCATACTAGCCCGTCTTAGACTACCTGGTAGGGTAAGACGGGCCCTTTTTAAAATGCCCTAAATCTACTTACTGAACAATAAATATACTTCAATTACAACTGTTTTAGGTATTTTAAGCAAAATACATGCCTCTTTAAAGCACTATATCAGGAAATTTGGTGAAATAAAAGCAAAATAATAACAAATATGCTAATTATATAAAATACGATTTTTATGACATTAGAATAATATCTATGTGAAAAAACTGTACAATCTTAAAAAATTTTACATTTAATTTCGGAATTTAACTGTTTTACAGCATAAAAATAGCTTTTGTTTAATATTCTTTCTAGTAATTAAAAGTGGTTTTTGAGATTAGAAATAGGAAGCGGCAAATGCATAAAAATTTGAATTTGTAAAATTTTCTTTGCATTTATAGGCTATGATCACTGTTAGCACCGTACCTTCACAGGGTAAAGAAGATTCCGTTTTAATCGAAAATTTAATAAATTCATGGACCCGTCTTAGACAACAGGCTTATTTTAAATATATTTACGTTTTTTAATTATATAAAGTAAATATCAATTAAATATATGTAAGATTTTCAAACATTAGAGAATATTCTTTGAAATAAAATCAATACTTCTATTCCAAATGGCATTTAATTTAGAAACTTTCCAATTTAAAAACTAGTTTATATTTCATCTTTTGAAGCGCTAAAAATATTTTTCCCTCTTATTATTCATATTTTTTTGAAAAGTACAAAAAAATACTTTTAAATTAATTAGATACATCTCGACTACATATCTATATGCACAATTGTTTAATAAGTTTCTTTATTTCAAAGATATTAAAGAGTGCCCGTCTTAGGCGCTAGCCCGTCTTAGGCTACTCTCCCCTACAAGTATAAGAGTATACTTGTATACAAAATGTATTTTATAAAAAAAATATATTAATTACCATATCAGTAGCAATTTTGGAAAAATGACAAGTAGCTATGTAATAAAGGAAGTAAATTGTCGAGTGGATGATACCCTCGAGAGAATGTCGCCTTTTTCACCCTCAAACACGAGATACATAGGCGGATTTTGTGAAACGGCATAGAGCACGCGATTTCTGGATAGGAAAGTGGATATCGGTTACTATACTGTGGGTGCAATAACTTTGAGAAATTCTCACTTGTACTGAGGCGTGGTAAGTTGAACTTAGAACTGCAACGGATAGAGCGCAAACCACCACCTGTATACCGCAAGCCAACATGGCAAGGTTGCTTCTCGTGCAAGCTATCGTTCAATCTTATGCAATTCCGCCAGCGAAAATGTGGAGCGAACCGTCGGCGTCGACTGGCGATATTATTCGGCGATAAGCCGATGCGGTATCTACGCGCCCGTATTTGCGTTTTACCTCCAACAATACACAGGCATCACGTGCACATCCATATGCTCATCTCACTCAAACGCCGCATCGATTGCAATTGGAAAATGAGTGGCATTTATCTGGAAAATAACACCGGCTAATTTATATGCCACTCTTGCACTATATACGTATAGCGTGCGCGCACAAACGTGAATTCCGACTTCCTTGATTCGCCGCCTCGAGTTTGTAACCGGAAGTTCAGACTCACCGGATTCCACTCCTCAACGTGCGAGAAGTTCAAAGTCACGTTGAGCCCCGAAGCGAGGCCGGGCGGTTTGTGATATTTAACCACTGTGCTACATGCGAATTCACTCCAAGCGCAGAAACGTTTTAATTCTCAGACTTGCGACGAGAAAGAATTTCAATTTAATGAAAAATTATGAGAATAGTTGTTTGCGCACATTTACACGCCGCGATGATTATATATACACACACGAGTTGCTTTTTTGTCTTTGAAACTTATTCCCGTCGTTTATTTCGAAAAATGGAAAGTATTTTTTTTAAAAATGTGAGACTTTATAGTTCAAAATTAAAATGAATGAAAATTGTGGACATGGAGCATGTAATGTGGATGAGAATAATGCGCTCATAAAAACAGGAAGATAAAATTAGAGAAGACTAATTATTTCACTGTTTTAGAGAGAAGTCATACGGGAAAAAATAATTCGGTTGAAATTCTTGAATTACACAGGGTATGGATTATGAGCTAGTGTCTGCGCTAAGTAGGGCTGTGCTAATCAACGCTTTGAGCTTTATTTAGGCTGCAGATTTTATCGCTGATGTGTATAGGTTGGTAGAATTCTTTTGCGAAAAAAGTGGAAGTAAAAAGTTATCTCAAAAGTGGTTCTTAGCATAAATTTGTATATGCAACAAATAAAAAATTAATTTAGAATAGAATAACTGGGCCAGTGATTTAAGAAACACAAGTGAATGTACTTTTCATCGAATATATTATAATGTTATAACTAAACACTGGGAGTTTTATTTTTCGATTTTTCGTAAAAGTAAGCTTTAAAACTATTAATACATATATTATTTTACAAAAAAAGTCTATGTTTACTTTAGTTTAAACAAATTCAAACGAGGAACATTTATTAATACATTGTAAAATATAAATTAGAAAGAAGCTAATGTAATTAATCAAATGGAAACCATTTTTTCTAATGGTTACTGTTAGGCTTAAAAGAATTTTTATTTCACTTTAACAAAATTTTAATTTATTAAACGAATCTCTAAATTTTCTAACTATTAATACAATTTTATTAATAGTCATTTTTTTATAGAAAAAAATTTCTTTAATTAAAAAAAATAGTTTTTGTAAAATGAAACAAATATTTCATATTAATAAAATCACATTAAAATTAAAATAGGTCAGAGTTAACTATCAGTTGCATTTAATTTATAGTATTATTTATATTAAACTGTCAATAAAATTTTTTCACATTTTAAGGACAAAATCTGATTGAAATAGAATGAATGTTATTTTTAGAAATTACCACATTTCTTTAATGAAACACTGTATAAGAAAGTAGTGTAATTTGCGATTTAATCCTATAAAACTAATAAGATCAGTTTCTGTTTAAAAGTACTTCCGCTCGAGACAAAAATGCAGTTGAGAAAAATTCTGCAATGCAGAAAAGAGGGTGAGTGAGCGCAGTTCATCGATACTCTCTGAACTCTGACGTGCTTTGCGTTTAAATGCATTTTTCCGACAGTAAGCCAAAATTGAATTGAATATACGAATACACATAATCATCTCCAACCTAGCGTTTCATTCCAACTTGGCTTTTATCTCCATTTAAAACTACGCATAAAAATTTAAAAGCCGAGATTATTCCTGAATCATAGGACTGCGTTTATTATAGTTAAATACATCATTTCAGCTCCTTTTGACAGAAAGTTCAGCAAGCACGTACACGTTCTCGTAAATTACAAATTTTCAATGGCTTTAATTAACAAAGCTTTTAATATCTACTCTCGGGAATTCTTGATTACCAGTTCTAACATTTCTATATAGTACTTTTTTATTTGATTTAAGAAAATTAAATGTAAAGGCAAATTACAATATAACAGAATGTAGCAAATAATCATTTTCAAATTCCCAGATTTATTTAATCTTAAAACTACAATTTTTGTTTTATGATTAATAACTGTTATTTAGATATTGATTGGTTTTAAAAAAAATATTAAGAGTAGTTTTAAACATTAAATCTACGTTATTGTGATTTAGAAAAAATATCTAAACTTAGTTTGAAAGAGAATTACAAGAAAAAAGCAAAAATTATTACAAGATTTAAAAACATGACTAATTTAATAGGTCTGTGAAAAATTATCCCAACTAAACATTATAAATATTTTTAAAACATTCAAAGTTATACATCTAAAAAAGCAGTTTTATAAAAAAGATGAAAATTGCTCTCGGAATATCCTTTCAGAACGAGAATATTCCATTTATAGAATGTTTTTATTCTTTGTTTTAATAGAAAGAAGGCAAAAGGATTACTTTAGCATTCTCCTCCTCTGTTAAGATTTTCCGTTAGAAAGTATTTCAATAGAGAAAGAGGAAAAAAACTCAAAAATATAGCTAGTCAATTTTTTTTATGACATTTTGAATAAACGGATTTATTCAAACCTATTAAATTTTATAAAGAAAAAATAGAAATAAAACTACGGGATCTGTCAACCAAATTAGGAAATTAGGCTTGAGCTAATATATTGATTAATTTAATATTTAATTAGAGAAATCCGCAAAGCTAAAAATTACATTTTTTTAGGGGTATAGGAAAATCAAAAGAGTTTTTTTTTCAAAAAAAGTATTTTTAAGAAATAAAAAAATAATACAATTAAATATTAATTAAAACTTTAAAGAATAATAAGAAAATTATTAAGGGACAAAAAAATTGACAAAGATGGAAAAAAATTTGAAGGAATAAGGAAAACTATGATCATCTAATAAAAAATAATAGGAAAATATTTCAGAAATGGAGAAAATTTTGTTTAAAAAAAAAAAAGAAAATGTTAAATAATTTGGTATTATTTAACAACAAATTTTGGACCAACCTAATTTAATCTGAAAAATCTACAACTGCATTTTTTAAAACTTGGTAAAATTAATTTTAACAATAATAGTATTTAATATTAAAAACTACATCAAATTTTAATGTTATGTTAGTGGAGAAAACCTTCTTTAAAAAAATAAAAATAAATAAGAAAACCGACGACACTATAAGTTTGTTAAATAACAAAAATTAGTAGGAAATATTAATAAATAATAATTTGCATAAAGAGTCAAAAAATAGAGAGAAGCTTAAAACATAAAAAACCACAAAAATATCAAAAGCAAAAGAAGAAAAAAATCTTTAAAAAGCGAAATAATGAAGTAATTCTGAAAAAATACAAAATTTTGAATAAAATTTTGGGAAAGATAAGAAATTAGAAAAAATAAATTGAATAGTTTCGAATAAGTAAATAATTTCTTAAATGTTTCTAAAAAATAGAAAAAGGATTACCTACTGTTAATATGCCAAAGAACTATATTTTTTGATTATTAAAATTTGAAATTTATTTAAATTATATTGATTTGGAACTATCAGAATTTAATATTATTTTCTACATTCTTTATACCAACAATTTTTAGATCTCTAGTTTAATTTTCCATACTTAAAAAAATACGACAATGCAAATCGAAATTTTCATGATTTATCTATGAATTCCCAGAACTTCTTGCAAATTCACGACTTGTTTTAAAAATTCCGGTTTTTTTTCATGCTGTACTCAAATCCGGGAAATTTTCTGGATATAGACTCCCTGAACTTTATAAAAGGAAAAATGTAATTGTCATACTTTTTCATTCAAAAATATTTTTATTTATCTAAAACTGTGAAATAATCCATTATATTATAATCTTTAAGTTAGCTTCTCACGCGGAAATTTTTTTCCCGTATGAAAATTAGGTTGAAACCAAATTTGTTATCAAATAATAATAATTTATCATTTTATTGCCTGTTTTTTTTTTAAGTTTCTGAATAATTCTAATTTTCATCCAATTTTGACAAATAATAGCTCATTTTAATCTTTAAAACATTCTCCACATGCTATAACATTTTTGTTTAAAAAATATATTATAGTAAAATTTTATTTATTGCTTCCTCATAGAGGAAATATAGTTTCACCCTCAAATTATCGATTGCGATTTTTTGACATATCTTAACATATTTCAACCTCAGGATCTCGAAAATAAAGTTTTTAAAAAATATCAGTGTGTGTGTGTTTATGTCCACATTACGTTTGGCCCAATATCTCGAAAACTATAATACTTAGAACTATGTTTTTTTAACGAAATTATAGGTCCTTCAGGAGGACAAATTATGATATACGTTTAAACCCGATCGATCAATTCCAACTATTTTTTTCGCATTTAAGGGGTTACATCTGGTTGGAGGACTAAAAAAGAGGCTTTTTTCAAATTTTTTTTCTGAGCAATTTTTTGAATGAACATAAACAAATACTATATAGATCAACTAAGCAACTCTTCAGGTATATGAAAAAAATTGTTTATTGCCATGACTTTACAAAATGGCGGCTTTCTGACGATAAATATAACGTGATATTTAAAAAAGTGACTCCGCTGCACGCAGTAGAAGTCCCCTGGACCATCATGTGTAAGCATAAAAATTTTTTTTTCATAAACTAGACGAATTTATCTGGAGAAGTACACACGATTATAATTTTATAAAATTTTTTCGAAAAATGGCGAGACTTTGAAAAAAAAAATCGATTTTTCGACTAAAAAATCGCTATTTAAATATCTCTAAAAAATTTTTTTTTTCATCTATTGTTAAAATCGTGTGTACTTCTTTAGATAATCTAATTAAGAAGTTACAGTTAAAATTTCAAGTCAATCGGATGAAAATTCTTTGAGTTCTACTGCGTGCAGATTTCAAAACTGTGGTTTCGAGAAAAACGCGTTTGAAATTGAAATTATCTATTTTCACACTTCGGAATTGCTCCAGAAAAATTAATTTTAGGAAGATTTCCAATTTGTTTTCCATGCAAGTACGTTATTGATTATCAATCTAGGGATGTTATAGTGTACTTCATGCCAATAAAAAAAATATGGTTTCGAAAAAAATGCCTATGAATTTAAAATTTTTTTTCATTACACTTCGGATTTGCTCCAGAAAAAATAATTTTCAGAACATTTCCAAGTTGCTTTCTTGTAAAGACGTTATTGATTATTAATCTAGGAATATTATAGTGTATTTTAAGCCTATAAAAAAAATCGAAAGAAAAAAAAATTTCAAACAGATGTAACCCCTTAAAAATTTGGAAAAAGTCGTTTTTTTGCAAAA
This sequence comes from Ganaspis brasiliensis, assembly GCA_037103525.1. Taxonomy (NCBI): domain Eukaryota; kingdom Metazoa; phylum Arthropoda; class Insecta; order Hymenoptera; family Figitidae; genus Ganaspis; species Ganaspis brasiliensis. Next base: position 1,561,836 of record JAZKLR010000234.1, read on the forward strand.
TTGTATATTTTTTAAAAAAAGTTATAATATTTTATTTGTTTTAATTTTTGAAAACACACCGATTCAGCTATTAGAGAACCCTCTAGTGCAATTTAATCTAAAGTTATTAGCATTTTAAAAATCGAAAATTTTGAAAATCTTGATTTTTAATAATTTTATTTTTATGCTTTATTGCAAGCTTTAATATATTGTCATTATTATGTAGATGATTAAAAAACACATCGAATGCGCTGTTTGCAAACCTTCTACTGTAATCCTGTTACGAGTTATCAAGGTTTCAAAAATTGAAAATTTTTATAAAAATTTATTTTTTATATTTTTTTACTTCGACAAAAACTTTGCTACAACAACAAATCGAATTTATCAGTTCTATATTAAAAATCCGATTTGTAAATCCAACAATTCCTTTTTATCAGTGAATATTTCTGTTTTATATGAAAAATAATTTTTTAGTTTGAGGTTAAATGTCAAGGGGTTGTTGAAAGTTTGGAATTGCTTATCTGAAATGTTTCCTTTTTGACACTTTTTCCCTAAATTGTAAAACATTTTAATAAAAGTTATAACTAATTTTGTTTCCGTGTACTTATTTAAAAGGTTTAAAGATATTTTTGCCACCATTTTAGTATTTCAATTAGTCCCCTTGTAATGTTAAACAGTGCGCGTGCACGATAGTTTCGCGATGTTCATTGAGACTGCAATTGTAATACGTAATTGGTATGGGCAGGTAAACCGGAAGGTATCGCGTTTTTGTAATTACCGTTTTCCAAGCGTGACGACTGCCTCTCTGTTTGGCTTGGTTCGACACTCCGCAGTCCATACTAATATCCCGCGGTTTGTCCCACGATTGTCATCATGATATGTGATGTACGGTTTTAGATTCTATCTGTGTCGTTTATATACATGCAATGCTTTACTGCTCTACTGCTTTACTCCCAAACCCATTTCGACTCCTCTTTCAGGAAGGTCGCTCGTAAAACTTCCCAATTCGCAAATCTATGCCTCCACCCTATCGATCATGTCCCATTTATGATGATAATATCACTTCACAAATCGACTTTAAAACATCAAAATAAAATGGCCTTTATCTACAAACTGTATCATTTCAAGTAAATTGAATTTCTTTCCTTGTATCGTAAAAGAAAATTAACTCAAATGTAAATATAAAAAGAAACATAAAGCTCACAAATTAAATTAAAATTACACCTTACAAGGTAGTTCTGTAGATAATTCTGAAATAGAACCTCGTTATTAAATTAACATGAATAAAAAAATTTATTTTTTTAATATAATGCATAATGCTTTCTCATTTCGAATAATCCAAGACGCAGAGTTGATATTTTTTCGCAGAAATAATTGTTCAAAAGTTTGCTTAATTTTAAAGAAAGTTTCATTAGTGCTAAAAATAAATGCAAGCTTTAATGCTCATGAATATGCCAGATATGCTGGAAAAACCGAGGAAGTTTAATCACCGAGCTCTGGAATGATAAGCCGACAACGAATTGATGCGATATTTTCAACCGCGAAATGAAAAATTCAACTGGTAAACCCAAAACTAACATAAACAAAGAAAAATAAACAGATGCAAAAAGCACTAAACTGTGAAAAATTCGTAATTTCTTTTGAAAAAGGATAAAAAAAAGTTTGTTTGAATTTATAGATTACTCGCTTGGGAATGAACCTTCCGCAATAAAGAAATAAATAATAAAGAGTTAAAAAAATTTTTTTTTATTTAATTAACACGTTGTCCATTAAGCACAAAGAGGGTAAAAATAAATCAATAATTTAAAGCTGCAATCTCTGTTCAACCCTGCAATCTTACATTTCGTTTGTTATTTTGTTCTCTGCTGTTTTACGCTTTTTGATTTTACTAAGCTGAGAAATACAAACAGCATTAAAACGAAACTTTTTCCAAGAATCAAGCAACTAATAACAGTGAATTACACTAGGTAATATGTAATCAAAAAAATCAAAACAGTCACGAACAGAAAAAAAAGAGATTTTTATTGCCGTTGAAAAAAAGAGGTAATACTCAATTTTGTATTTGAATACACATTGCATTATACTGAATTTATATCCGTGTTTGAATTGGTATCACTTCAAGTTGATTCGGTATTACAAAATAATACGTGGAGAGTCCTTCTAACTCCCATACACACTTTTCGAGTGAAGTATCAGTTTAACGAATTTGCTTTACGTTTTCCAATTATCAAAGGATAATTCCTGCTTTTGTAAAATATCATTTCAAAACGAACCTTTCAAAAAAGAATATTAATTAAAGTGTTTTATCATTTTAAAACGTAAATTTTTACAAATAAATCTAACAAGATTAAAACTATGTGATTTTAATTTTTAAAAATGTTGTTAAACAAACTTTTAATTATAAAAAATTGAATTCTTTTATCGATTGTCAGCATGAAACAAAAATTTTCAATTAATGTAGAAAGAGTTACAAATTTAGATGAATTAAATTTAAAATCGATTACAATTTTAACTAAAAATTTAACACTTGATGAATAAAAATTAGGATCAATTAAAAAGAGCAATTTGAATCAAATTTGCTTAAATTCAAACTGGATATATAAGGTAAAATTTTATAAAGCATAAATCATGTAAGAATCTTTATTAATTAACAAATAGAGAGGGTTTACTGGGCAGATTTCAATTGTTTATTTAACCAAATTGGTTGACGTTTCGCACAGGTTCATCCTATCCTATTATTTGCTAGTTTATACAGAGTATAATTGGGCTATATTAGAATAGTTCTAAGGATGAATCAATGCGATCTTGAAACATCGACTATTTTATTAAAATAAACCAAATCAAAATTTGTCCGTATAAACTTTCTCTTAAAATAATATAATTATTTCCACACCAAACTTTGTGGAATTACTTAAAATATCATTAAAAAGTTCTCTCTGACCCAAGTTTGTTAAAAATTTGCGGTTAAATTAATTTTTTTAATTTTCCCAAAAATTAACTTTAAGGAGGTTTTATCGTATGACTATACTAGTCAAAACAGAGACAATTATTTTGAGGTTAGGTTTAAATTTACTTTTACTAATATATAATTAAACAATTGTATTTATTAACTTTATTTACTTTTTAAATATGACTATTTTGCATGTGCGATCAAAATCAACATTTTAAAATGTCAGAACGTCTGAACTGTATCGTATAAAACATGAAATATTTTTACAAATTAATTTATTTCAATTCTCACAGAAATCTATTGTCCTTTTTTAAATACAATTTCGGTTCATTACATATCTGTGTTTAACTATACAAACTTTCATCACTATCTCGTCAATTAATAATTTTTAGTGCGAAAATATATGTGACAGAATAATATTCTTATAAGAATCAATGTTAAACCGTGAAAAAATAAAACGATCATAACTTTTTTCCCAAGAACCTACAGGTCTCAAAAATTTAACTACAAAATTTTAGAAACTTTTTTTCTAGCAGTACACCAAGTTTTATCAAAATCTGTTTGATTATTCGATTTACGGTAGAATTTCCTTAAGACAAGATTTGAACAAACTTGGCTCAGAGAGACATTCTCAATGATATTTTAAGTATTTCTACAAAGTTTGGTGTGAAAATATTTATTATTTTAAGAGAAAGTTTACGGACAAATTTTGCCTATACCACACTGAAAAAAAAAATTATTTGGGTCAAATAAAAATTATTTGATCCAAATAAATGATTTACTTGTCTATTATCCAATAAACCTATATTTGAACCAAATAACTATTTATTAGACCTAAGTATTTTATTTGATTGTATTAAGTATAGACTAATTTGTATCAAATACAAATTACTTAAGTCAAATAAATGGAATAATTGGAGCTAGTACATAATGTTTTGAATCAATTATGAAAATTATTTCATTCAAATAATATTTTATTCAACCTGAGTATTTTATTTTATCGCATTAAATAAACAGTAATTTGTGTCAAATAAATTAAATATTTGGAGCTAGTAACTAATATTTTAAATCAATTATGAAAATTATTCCATTCAAATAATATTTTATTCGACCTGAGTATTTCATTTTATCACATTAAATAAACAGTAATTTGTGTCAAATAAATTAAATATTTGGAGCTAATAACTGATAATTTAAATCAATTAAAAAAATTATTTCATTTATATTTTTAAAGCAAATAAATATTAGTTTGCATGAATAAAATGTAACCCCTCTTTTGTTTTTGAGTTTACTCTTACTTAATGTTATTATAAGTATGGTGATTTTCATTCATAACATTCTTATTATTTATTATTTATTTAAATACTGATTATTTTACACTTATTTACTTATATTTAGTTAACACTTATTATAACCTAACATATAAACTATGAAATAAAATTTCGCACGGATGGCGGGATTGAGCCCGCGACGCACGCAATACGAGACTTTTACGCTACCCACGAAGCCACGCTGACTTGACTTCAAAATTACAAAAACACCTATTTAGCCTCACACATTAGTTACAATAAATTATTTACTTGATCCAAATACTTTTTATTTGTTTTTAAAAAAGAAAATATTATAGCATTAAATAATTTGATTTACTATGACTCATAACATAATTCAATTGTGTTAAATAATTTTTATTAACGTTAAAAACTCAAATATTTGAGTGAAATAAATAAATGAATAGTTTTAAATAACTCAAAAATTTCGTTACAATAAATTATTTATTTGACTGAAATACTTTTTATTTGTTTTTAAAAAATAATATATTAGCATTAAATAATATATTATTTATATTAAATAATTTGGTTTACTTTAATCCATAAAATAAATTAATTGTTTTAAATAATTTTTATTTGTCTCAAAACCCCAAATACTTGAGTAAAATAATTAAATGAATAGTTTTAAATAACTCACAAATTTCGTTTCAATAAATTATTTATTTGACTGAAATACTTTTTATTTGTTTTTATAAAATAATATATTAGCATTCAATAATACATTATTTATATTAAATAATTCGGTTTGCTTTAATCCATAAAATAAATTAATTGTGTCAAATAATTTTTATTTGTGTCCAAAAACCCAAATACTTGAGTGAAATTAATAAATGAATAGTTTCAAATAATTGAGCATTTGTATTAAATATATTCGTTTATTAGATTAAATTAATTATTTACTTGATCCAAAGAAGATTTATTTGGTTTAAATAAACGTGATTCAAATAATTCAAGTTATTTAAATCAAATACATATTTTTTAGATCCAACTAAAAAATATTTGAACGAAGTAAATATTTATCAAATAATTTGAATTAATTGAGTCAAATAATTTTTTTTTTCAGTGCAGTGACGTCATCCTCCATCACATGCCCTTAAATAATATATAACTTTTGAACAATGAACCACTTCCGTTTGTGTACATATAAAAGGAAACTTTTCTGAATGAGAGATACTAATAGTGTAAGATTGCAAATATTGGTACAAATATATAACAAGGTATATGAGCTTGTTTGAATCAACTGTGCATACCGGAACACTTGTGCATGAGTCCAACCTAATTTGCAATGAGGGTGCGTGTGTACATACACAGGTATAGTGGACTACGTACTACCCTGTCGGTATTATGTACTTGGACTAAAGTGAAGTAGACTCGTGGGATTTATGTCCGCAAGACCAACCACTGGAATCCTAGCATGCAGTCAACTGTTTGCTATCCATGCTTTACCGTGACCAATTGAATATTAATTGTATTAAATAGCTCGAGTTGACCACATATTGACCTTCAGAAAACCAACACAAAAAAGTCTCGACAAATACAGGATAACCCTTTCTTATGCCACATAGAAGGACAACAATAGCTAAGTCATGTATCATCATAGATCTTGACCAGCTGATTCATCAAAAATTTACCTTATAATGTCATACTAGATGCATTTTCGAATTTTTAATTCTAGCTTCAGGTTCTTATAGATAATTAACTACCGGTAAAAGACACAAGAAGCGAGTTTCAAACCAATCCGATCGATTTTAAAACAATTGCCCGACATATTGGATCCGCCATATTGAATGATTCAAGTCTAACTTTAGATTCGTAGTAAGCGACACCTTAGAACCCTTAGGTTCACTGAAAAAAAAATCGTAACATTAACCATGCAAATGTTCGGTTCAAAGTGTCCAGCGACTTCTGAAAAAACAATTAAATATTTTCAAGATCGAAAATAAATTATATCAACACTGAGAAAAAAGATTTCTTCTAACAAGGATAGAAATATGCTTGGATCAAGAATAATTATTCTGATTTATTCTTATATTAATATTTTTATTCTTAGACCAATAATAATTATTCTTGGATCAAAAATAACTATACTTACGCTCTAAAAACAATTGTCCTCGCAAGTGTCTTATTTTGTTTTATTTTTATGTCTAGGAGGCAAAAAGTGTCTAAGAAAAGCCATTTTTTGCGTCTTAAGGGCATGTGATGGAGAATGACGTCACGGGTATAGGCAAAATTTGTCCGTAAACTTTCTCTTATAACAATCAATATTTTTACACCAAACTTTGTAGAATTACTTAAAATATCATTAAGAAGGTCTCTCTGACCCAAGTTTGTTTAAATTTTGTCTTAAAATTAATTTTTAGAAAAATTAGTTGATTTTCGGAAAATTTAAAAATTAATTTAACAACAAAATTTGAACAAACTTGGATCAGAGAGACCTTCTTAATCACATTTGAAGTAATTCCACAAAATTTGGTGTCAAAATATTTATTACTTTAAGAAAAAGTTTACGGACATTATTATTATTATTATTAATTATTGATGAATAAATTAATAGAGTTAATATAGAAGAAAATAATTGAAAATAATTAAAAATATTTAATATTGTAAAAATAACTGAAAAAAATTAAATAATATAATTAAAATTTGCTGAAAGTAATTTAAATTTTACTGAATTAATTGAAAACTAATGAAAATATTTAATAATTGAAGATGATAATTTAAAAATAATATAAATAATTTTAAATTGAAGAATTATTTCAAAATTCAAATTCAGTATACTTGTAACTCGAATCAATTGAATTTTAATCAATGGGGATTTGAATTGAAAATTATGTTTGAATTGAAGTTTGAAGAAATTCAAATTATGGAAAATGTTTATACACAAAAGATAACTAAATCGGTAATTTTTTAGGACAAAATGCACAAATTCCAGCAGTAAAAGAAACCTCTCACAAATGAAAATATATCCTGAGAGATCAACTATTTAAATGGAAAAAATTATTTTCGGAAAATCACAGACTACATGAGCCACGTTGAAAATGAAACTTTTTATGGCGTCTTTTGGAATAAAATGTCACCGATTACAGACATAAAAAATAGTTGATCTCTGACGAATATTTTCGTTGAAGGGGATTGTTTTCGGAAAAGTCGCAGGCTTCCTGATTTACGCTGGGGATGAAACTTTTTATGGCTTCTTTGAACATAAAATACCGCAGATTACAGCGATAAAAAAAATTGTTGATGAATTAGGTCCACTACTATGACGTATTTCATTTTTAGAGTTGAAATAGGGGTTGTATCATGATATGATTAAGATTAATGTTTTTGAAAATATGTACACATTTTACTTTAGTACGCATTCAAAAATTGATATTTAACATTTTACAAAGGTTAAGACTTTAATCCACTTATTTTTTTTAGATTGTAATTTTAGAAAAATGCAAACTTATATAAAATGAGAATATTGCTAAAGCTTTTAATCTATATGGGTCACACAATTTTATTTCGCCTAATGTATTTTTCACATTTTTAAAAAACTTTAATTCTTTGGGAAAATATTATTATATTCCATGTTTTGAGATGACAAAATCAACGATGATTTTAAAAAAAGAATTAATTTCCATATAAAAAAATATTTTTTTAATTGAGAGAACACGAAAAAATGACACACTGACAGACAATAAAAAATAATTTAAAATACCGGTAATTACTTTTAAAAAGATAAAAATCCAATTGTCATTTATTTTTAAAGGTTTAATTTATGTTTTGCATTTAATTAAAGTATTTAATATTATAAAATAACATGCCCAATGTGTTATTTAAGTTTGTATGTAACATGTCAAAAATCGACCATATTTAACAATTTTTTTCTGCATAGTAATTTAATGTCAGCAAAGCGAAAGTATTCAAATAATAAGTACTTTTATTACACTCTAATATTATCTGAATACTTTTTTGATAATTAGCTTAGAAATATAAAAAATTTTACCTAAAAATTAAGAATTCTTCATTTTATCAGGATTTTGAAAGTTTATAACTTGCTTGCATGAATACCGATCCAATCCAAATTTTTAGAATATTCAGATTGAAATAAATATTAAATATCAACTTAAAGTTGGTTTGCGATTTGCAATAAAAATTAAAGTCAAAACGAATTGATTTTTTTTAAATGCCAGTTCAAAATCGGTTTCAAATGAATTTTAAATATATTTATTTGAATTACATTTTTAAAATTTTCTGTACAGTTTGATAAAGTAAAAATCTTTTGTAAATTTAGATTACGACATTAACAATAATTCAGACTCTGCTTTTTTTGATATATTTATACAAATTATAGCCTAAACATAAAAAATTAAAAAAAAAAGAAGGAGATCGAATTCATATGTCTTTTTAAAAATAATAAATATTAAAAATAAATAAGTTCTGTGGCCCTTTACAATTTTATGTAAGCTAAAGAATTATTTTGAAGAAGATATCTGTGGCTGAAAAGCATAACATCATAACTAACATTTTATCGAATTTAAGATAACATCAGATTTAAGTTAATTTAGTAATGCTTTTTAAAGTTTCATAACAGTAAAGTGATTTAAATGTTTATTTACGTAGAAAATAATTAATAACACAACAGCATAACTGCATTCAAATCGAAAAAAAGAATTAATATTCTTTTTTAAAGCGTTTATATTTTATTAAAATTGATAAACAGATGTAAAAACTACACTAGAAAATAGGATACAATGCCAAACACCAAAAATATTGGTTGATTTTTCGATTTTACAAAACCAAGAAAATAAACAAAAACAGGTTTTTCTCAAAACTATGAAAATGCAGTTATGTTATTCTGCCTTTCAGCCACAGATATTTGATTTATTAAACTGTACAGAAAATTTAACAAATTGAATTCAAATAAATATATTTAAAACTCATTTAAAACCGATTTTGAACTGGCATTTAAAAAAATGTATTCGTTTTCATTTTGATTTTTATCGCAAGTCGCAAAGTAAAGTAAAAATTTTTATATTTCTAAGCTAATTATCAAAAAAGTATTTAAATAATATAAAATTATAATAAAAATACATATTATTTGAATAATTCATTACTGAAATTAAATTACTTTGCAGATAAAAATTGTTAAATACGGTCGATTTTTGACATGTCACATACAAAATTAAATATCATATTTTACATGTTATTTTATATTATTAAATTCTTTAATTAAGGTATTAGTCGCGTAAAATGATTTTCGTCAGATTTTTTTAAAACTTTGTATCTGTATTCATGAGGTATTTATCTATGAAATGAGATCTATCTGATTAACTTTGACCACTTCTGAGCTTCAAAATATTAATGCAAAGTTTATACCTTTTACATGCAATAGCACTAAATGCATTGTAAAAAATGTCTCTTATATTCATTTATAAACAAACAAGTCGTCAGATTTTCAAATAAAACTACTAAGTTACACATTGAGATAAAATAAGTCCTTTAAAAAAAAATTACCTTTATTGACCACGCCGTATAAAAAATACAATAATTTAAAAATTCATAATTTTTCATTCTCACGTGGTTTCATTGAAAAATGTCGAAAACGTGTGAGCAATAAATCACGATAACTTATAGTACCTGACTCAAAATCGTGAAAATTACATATATTACATTAGAAGAGGTCACAAGGAAGCAAGTGAGTTGATATAAAAGTTTATTTATTGTTCTTTTTATTTTGCGGGAGTTTTGCGGGAGCATTTACGCGACTAATACCTTAAGTGCAAAACATAAATTAAACCTTTAAAAATAAATGACAATTGGATTTTTATCTTTTTAGAAATAAATACCGGTATTTTAAATTATTTTTTATTGTCTGTCAATGTGTTGACAAATAATGGTTGTCAAATAATAATTATTTAACATTTTATGTTATTTCTTTAAATTCAATGAACAACTGCAATTTTCATCCAATTCTAACAAATAATAACTCATTTTTCTCGTTGAAACCTTCTCGAGAATTTTATTTGTTGGGTTTTGTTAAATAATATTTTGTTCAACAGTTATTAAACAAATAAAAAAAATTTCTTAACGTATTTTGTAAATAGAATATTATTTAACAAAATCTAACAATTAAAATTGTAGAGAATGTTTCAACGAGAAAAATTAGCTATTATTTGTCGGATTTAGATAAAAATTACATCTTTGTTAATTAAATTTAAAGAAAAAACATAAAATGTTAAATAACTATTATTTGACAACAAATTTTAGCTAAACTTGATTTTTTTCTACACCGAAAAAAAAATATTCTTCTAAAGGCAGTAATATTCCTTTCGTGAAATCCTCTCACGTTTTTACATTGTTTTGAGAGTATCCTCTACTTTTGAGAGGAAAATTCGCATCAAAATGAGAGGATTCGTCTTAATCCAAGTATATTTTTTTCGGTGTAGAAACTGTACAATCTTTCTAAATTTGGTGAAATTAATTTAAATAATATTTTTATTAGGGATAAAAAATGACTTTCTAGTTTGAGGTTATCTAAATGCATAGAATAGTTTTTTAAAAGGTGAAAAATACATTAGGCGAAATAAAATGGTTTGACCCATACATTATCTATAAAACCCGTACATTTTTAATATCATCTTACTCCTTTTTTTTTGTTTCATCTCCGATCTTTAATACCAATTTTTTTCAAATAATACGAAATGAAATAGGTCTCTCTAAGATGAAAAATTCTATTTGAGGCGAACCTAAGTTAAAATTAAAGGTAGAACGAGTTAAAAAAGCCTCTCTTCTTAAATCGAATTAGAAGTTCATTGATCAGGAGCCAGGCACCTGACAACTATAAAATCGAGGAGCTTTGAACGGGAGTCGCTTTTGTCGCTAATCGGACTACTGACGTCGACCGTTCATCACACTGCAATTGAAGTGGATCCATGTCCAATTGACTTACAATAAATTAAGTACAGTTGAGTCAGGAACATGAGTCGACTTACAAATCGTTACACTACTATACGAACACGTAGAGGTTTCAGGCATTTGAAATGGAATCCGCAAACTTCGTTACTTGCGACGATACTGGCGGAATCTGAGAGTACGACATTCTCTTGAGGGTCGGGTCGTTCCAGTCGACCTTCCCCAGTTCACATGTGCGTTAATCATTTCATGCAAAGCCATAATACCACCACTGGGTGCTTGCAAGCTACACTGACAATTTTCTAAATTTATATTTTTCACTTAATCTTTCCGAATAAAAAATCTTATTAAAATAAGCTACTTATTATAATCAACTAACATTCACGAAAATTATATTTATTGAAACAAGATTAAAAAGGAGGATTAATGAAATTCGAAATAAAATGAGGTTAGTTTCCCCTATTCTTTTCCGGATGATTTCTCCTTCGCTCGAAACTAGCAAATACAATAAAAAATGGTAAGCGATATAAGAGAGGGGAGATGAAAGATTAACAGAAGGTCAAACTAGATATAAATCAACTTATTTGTGTACTAAAAAAATCACCCACTATAAATTCATCCTAATCAAGGATCTAAAAAAATGTGTATTCCTATAAGATTACGTTTAGAAACCTTTTGAAATGTTTCAAGAGTTTCTTTCTAGATCGATAGAAATATGAACTAATTAATGAAAATGAATTAAATACAATTTGCATCACTGAAAAGATGTTTAGTCATATCAACAAAAATTTTGTTGGCTCAACCAAATTTTTAGTCATAGCAACAAAAATTTGGTTGGCTCAACAAAATTTTTGTTGATATGACTAAACATTTTTTTCAGTGATCGATTAAAGTTCGAAATAAAAAATTTTATTATGAATCAAACTTAAAGTTAACAGAAATTAGGGCAGACTTGTTTTTTTATATTAAAAAAAACAACAAATAATAGAATATTTTACTATAGAATAAAAAAATTTCAAAAAGAGATAAATTGTAAAAAAATGACACTAAATTGTCGGTGGCAAATGCACTTATACCATTCATTGAAAGTTATTACTTGGTTTTCCATTATTTGGAGAATTTTCAGCAGTTACTCATTTTTTATGAAAACTAATAAAAGCGACAGTTGTTCCAGTTGGAAAAATATACAGTGCACAAGTAGAAGAAATTGGAAGAGCAAAAATCGGCAGACGTGCTTTCCTGGCACAAAGGCTCAATGGTACAAAACGGAAAAATACAGAAAGTGGAAAAAAGAGAAACATTGTTGGTATGCAAAAATAATGAAAAAAATTCCAGGAAAGGACAAAGGCTCCACAAAGCAGGAAAGCAAAATAATATTATGCGACAATATATTGCCAACTGTGGAAATTAAGGGAGAAAAAGGTAACACCTAGCCGCAAATAATGACCGTGACAATTTTTTTTGTTGTTTTTTTCTTTTATAATTAAACAACATTAATTACCTCAAATAATAGAATAAATTAAAAATCAAATATATATATAATTCTTTTAAATTTTACTTCGAAGTATACCATAAACAAAATACAATTTCAAAATAGTGAAATAATGTTGACGAATAATAAAAATAAGGAATTATGTAAAAACAGAAATAATAAAATGATGTAAAGTCAAGAAGATAATATTGATACGAATTCGTAAAAGAAACAATACGTCTTTGTCGTTGGATATTTGTTTTTTTAACGTGTCTGTGTAAGCAAATCGATAAATTGACGGCAACTCCATGCACTTAGTTTGCTCACAGCGATAAATTCGCATTTGTGCAAATCTGAGCGATATTTTTGATTGGGTAAGAGGCATCAGAAATCAATTACACTGCTCTGACAGTGATTGAAATAGAAACTAAAACAACGAGAGGATTTTTATGCTTTTGTGGTAAAAATATTTCTATCAAACTTCCACTGTTCTGCCAAAATCATTTTACCGAAAAAAAAGAGAAAAAACCAAATTAATTTCCAAAGTTTATTCTCGGTTAATAACTCAATTAATTTTCCACTTCAATTTTCGTTTTAATAATTACAGGGATCACAGCCCCTATTGATGGTAAAAAAGGGGAATAGGGGCAATTTTTTTTTAAAATAGGGGACAAAAAGGGGACACAAATTTCGCTTTAAAGTCTATGATGGCGACTTTCATTGAAAAATTGAAGATGTTAAATATGGTCTTAATAGTTTCTACTTTTTAAATAGAAGGAAATTTAGTGTTTACTATGTCAAATTAATATTTTTTAAACAAATAGCGTTATTCATATAAACATTAAAATATTATGTATAGTAGAAACATTAAAGTGCGCTATGGCGCGCGAGAAACTTTGCATTGTTATTTGTCATTCAAAACTATAAATTTTTGGAAATTTAAATAATGAAAATTAGGAGAATTAAATTTTTTTTAAAGTAACTGAAAAAATAACGAAAATAATTGACAATTGAAAATAAAACTCCAAAAATATTTAGATAATTACACAATTGAAGAATAATTTATAAAATTACAAAATAAAAATTAAATTTAAACTAGAAAATTGAAAAATTAAGAAAATTATAGAAACAACTGTCGGAAATGATTGCGAATTGAAAAACTGAATAGAAAATCGACAAAAATAATTGAAATTCAAGAAAATAATAAAAACTTGAAGAAATAAATTGAAAATTTAAGAATTGAATTGAAATTAAAAAAAATAAATTAAAATTAAAAACAAAACTCTAACAATGGCCTGGTTAATCCAAAATCGAACAAAATAATTATTGAAAAAATTAAAGAATAATTATAAAATTTTAAGAGAATAATTAAAAAATTGTTGCAATCAATTGAAAATTGAGAGAAATAAATAAATAATTGAAAGAATTAGTTGAAAAGTAGATTAATTTACAATTAGAAAAAATAATTCAAACAATCAAACAATATTAAATTTAAACAAAATAATTCAAAAACTATGGAAATTATAGGAATACCTAATTGTTGAAAATAATTGAACAACTAGATTGCAAATTAAAAAAAATAATTAAAATTAAAAAAAATTATTAAAAAAAGAGAAAAAAAATTTAAAAATTAAGAAAATAATTTAACATTGCAAGAAGGAATTGAAATTTAAAGAATAAGCTTAAAAATTGTAAAAGGAATTGAAAAAAAACGATAATTATTGAATGTAGAAGAAAATAATTGAAAAAAAGCAAAAATCTTGTAGTATTGAAGACATTAATTAAAAATTGAAAAATGGAATTTGAAATTTAAAGAAAATAGTTGTAGAATTAAACATTTGAATTCAATTTTTGAAACAATTTTTGTGACTGAAAAAAAAATGGAAAATTGAATTAAACTGAAAAGTTAAAAATTAAATTGAAATTTAAAGAATATAATTAAAAATTGAAGAAAGTATTTTAAAAAAGACGAGAATCATTAAATATATTTAAAAACTGGAAATAATATTAAAATGAAATATTAAAAATTCAAAAAAACATTTGAGAATTGAAGAAAATAGTTGTAGAATTGAACAACTGAATTTAAATTTAAAACAGTTATTATAATTGAAAAAAATTATTGAAAAAAGTCGAGAGTTAAAGAAACTTTTTATAAATTATTTTGAAACTGAAAACATTATTTAAAGTTTTGAAAAGTAATTCAAAATTAAAGAATTAAATTACATTTTTAAGAAGACAGATAAATAATTGTTGAAAGAAAAATTACAGAATGATAAAATTATTAAATATTAAAGAAAATAATTGACAAATGAAAAAAATCTTGGAAACTGTCGAGAATAATTATCAAGAGAATAACGAATCAATTTAAAAAGTTAAAAGTTAAGAATGAGTGGAAATTGAAAAAATTGTTTAAATTAATTAAAAATTGTGAAAAATAAATGATAATTAAACAAATATCTGAAAAACCAAAGTAGTTTTACGCTAACTCCCCCCCCCCCACACTATGTGTTACATAGTTTTTTTTCAAAATGCAATTCGACGGCATATGTAACTTTTGTCGAATTTCAAGAAAGTCAATTATATCACAGTCAAATTATCTGAATAAAATTTTGTCTTCTCTACATTACAAAAGCGTTTAAAATCAACTAAACTAATAATTCTAAATTTAAAAATAAATATATTCTAAAACCATTGTTTATAATTTTCTTTTAAAAAGCGGCTAGCTCTGTCCTTTTCATTAGGATTTTAAATTACGCGCCGTCTTTTAAAAATGGCAAACAAAAAAATATAAACTGTGGTAAATCTCCCTCTCACCCAAATAGCTCAGCGCGATTATTAAATGATACAAATTCAGAATTAAGTAAAAAATAACTTTGATAAATTATATATTTAAATTTGAAAATTAGAAATAGGGGAAATAGGGGACAAATCTTTAAAATAGGAGAAATAGGGACAAAACTTCAGAATAGGGGAAAAAAGGGGAATAGGGGACAGTCTGTGATCCCTGTAATTAACAATTTAAAAATCATAAATATAAAATAAAAGTATTATAAATAAATTTAAAACTATACTTTCGTAAAGTTTTTAATTGTGTAAAAAAATCAGGGTCAGTTATTTTTAAAAACAAATTACGTAATAATGAGTCTTGCGCATCTGTTATAAAGTTATTAGTGGCCTTAATTATCTGCATGATTCAGTCCTTCCTTCTAATAAAAATTATCAGTATATGTGTCCTCGAGAAATAAGATTCTCCAAGAAGTTATCGAATATCAATTTTAACAAATCGTTATTTATATTTTAAACAAATGTTAATTTCTATTCTTACGATTTTACCTGTTTTAATGTAATCATAATTTATATTTCTAAAACTATATATTTCCATTTTAACGAATGTTTTGTGTAATAGGATTAAAATTAAAGAGAGATGAGTGCTTTTTGCTTAAAAGGATGAGAAAAAATTTAAGATGGGAAGAGTGCCTTATATCCTGGCATAAGGAAGAGGAAGTTCCAGACTATGGATTTAAGACGCAATTTCCGCGAGGATTCTAGACGTCATCCGTCATCCGGCACATAGCCAAAACCATAGAACAATGCTGTCTAAAATTACGCATTCCAATTAGAGGTTCCTGAGAGAACCGCAGGTGACACCCTTCACCTTCCATATTCTACATCTAAATAGTACTTATGACAATGTAAATTCACGATTTATCAGAAGAATGTCCCACCCATATATGACGCAATCCTACTTCAAAAGATTTATGAAATTCCAAAGATTCTGTTCAAGTTTCAACGACTTTATTACAATCAAAATTTCGGTTTAATTCCCAATTACAAGAACATTTCAATTAATTAATTTGGATTATTGTTAACTAGATTAAATAACGCACGCTGGCGCGCGATTACAGTTTCCGCACCTTCTGTTATCAACAAAATTATTTTAAAATTATTTTAAATATAATATTTAAAAATATATTTAAATTAATATTTAAAATTTTATTTATATAGGGCAAAATGTATAAAATTTTAAAATTAAAAAAATTGCAAAAAATAATTGAAACTTAAATAATAATTGCAAATTTTGCAAATTAATTGAAAAAAAATAATGAATGCATTTAGAAATTGGGGAAAGTAATTTAAAAAATTCATAGAAATGTTTTAAAATTAAAGAGAATAATTTAAATTTGAGAAAAATACTTGAAAATCTTACAAATGAATTGAAAAAAATTTAATAATGGAAAATTAAAGAAAATAATTGAAAATTTAGGAAATTAACTCAGAAATAAAGAAGATGATTGAAAATTGAGGAAAATAATGAAAAAATAATGTAAATAATATAATTAAATATATAAATATAATATAAATAATATAAAAAATTTAAGAATAAGTGAAATAATTTAAATATCAGATAAATAATATGATAACGCAGATCTAATGCGTTCGATTTATTTTATATCTCTTTTGTAGCCCATTTATGGTCCAATAGGACCGCAAGAATTGTATTTCATAAATAAAAAAAAAAGTTTAAAATTTTTGAAATTATGAAAAAAATTGAAAATAGTGTAAGTTTGAGAAAAAAAAAACTTAAAAACTTAGAAAACAATTTTAAAAAATAAGAATAATTAAAAATTGGGTAAAATAATTAAAAAATGATTTTAAAATTTGAAACTTGAATAAGGTAATTGAAATATGATAAAAACAATGATAAGTTGAAGCAAATAAAGAGAAACAAATGGAGAAAAAAAATTGAAGAAAGTTAAAAATAATTAAAATTTAATTAGTTAAAACAAAAATTTGAAAATTATGAGAATAAAATGAAAATTAAACTAGGTGAAACATATGTTCTTTTCGTGGTCATTACGCTCCCAAGTAAGCAGAATAATTTGCTTCCCATAGAAGAAGCAGTAAATTAATATAATATAGAAGTTAATTGGAGAATTTAATGCAAAAAAATGAAAAGGCGTGAATTATTTTATACGAATGTTTGCTCAATTATAAAAGTTATATAGGTCAATTGATTTATTTTGAGATAAGGAATATGATTTTTGTATTCATTAATTTGTATGTTTAGCATGGAACAAAAATTGAGCAAAAAACGATTTTTTTCGTTAAAAAAATGTACACAAAAAAATTTGAATAGGTATTTTCAAAAATGACTGTGCCCAAATTTAGATATTTATGAGCTTAATAAGACATCCAAAATTTATTGATATTTATTAAAGCATTTTCGAGATATCCTGGGGACAGAAAAAGCTATTTGCACATTTGCTTAAAAATTAAAATTTACACTGATTAGATGCAAATGAGTCGATTTAGACTATTTTTGGAAAATCGAAAATCTTATCGATAACAAAACTTCCTGTAGAAGGAAGCAATAATTAGAAATTGAAGAAAATAATTGAAATTTGAGAAAAATACTCAAAAATATTAAACAATAATTTTAGCAAATGAGAATACTAATTGAAAATTGAAGAAAATAATTGAAAAATGATAAAGATAATTTAAAATTGAAAGAAATAATTGAAAATTGAGATATATTTGAAAGTTCAGGATATTAATCCAGAAATAATGAAAATGAATAAAAAAATTAATTTAAATTTGCGATAAATTTATTAATTTCATATTTCTAGGGGATGAAAGCACCCACGAAAAAATAATTTAAAGACATTTTTTTTTAAATTTTGTCCGTGCGGACGTCGAGAACTTATATACATTTTAATGTCGAAGAAAAAATAATTAAAATTGAAAAAGTGATTGAAAAAATTGAAGAAAATAATTGAAATTTGCGGAATGCAAAAAGATTTAGGAAGAAAAATGAAAAATAGTTAAAATAATTGAAAATTGTACAAAATAATTGAAAAATGTTAAAAATATTTGAAAATTGTAGTTTGAGGAATCGAAATCATATAAGAAAAGAATTATTAAAAATTAAAGATATTTTTAAATCGCATAGGTATATTTGAAGCATCGATTAATTAAACTCTTAATCAATGCAAGTTCAACTTACTGAAATTTGTTAACTGAAATTTGAAGAAATTAAAAGTGGCTATAAATGTAACTGTTGAAAACATTTTAAAAGGATGAAATATAATTAAAAGTTTTTAAACAAAAAAACATCTAGTGACATACTTCAGGTGTGGATAGAATGAATGAATGAATGAATGAAACTTGTAAATTATTATATACTAGCAAAATATACGCGCGCTACAGCGCGCGAGAATGACGTTTTGCATTTGTTACTAATTTAAATATAAAAAGTATGAACTTTTTTATATTAGATAATTTATTATTAAATTAAATAAAAATATAACTCATTTTTTACTGTTACATAATTATTATTTAAATTTTATTAAATCAGAAAAAGAGTTTTGTTCTTTAAACTATGATTTGTTCCGTCAAATGCATTTCTTAAAAGTTAATTATTATTATTAATATACATCCTAATACATAATTGATTTAATTATAAAATAATAATAAAAAATTTTTAAATAATAAAAGTAATCCGATTTAGTTTAAATTAATTTTATTAGATCCTAAACAAATTAAACAAAATTTTTATTTTAACATATAATTATTATTTTAGTCCAGTTTAATAAGAAAGATAAGGTTTGTTAAAAGAGGTATGATTTTTTTGAGTTGAATGTTTATTAGCATTTCTTGACCCATAAATGCAAAAAAATGATTAATCAAAAAGTAAACAATAAAAGTTTATAGCAAAAAGGAAACGAGAAAAACGTAATGAATTATTTATTTTGAAATATACTAACATTATATTCAAAATTCTATACAAATTTCAATTGTTCCAAACGTCTATTAATCAAAGTTTCTTATTCTTAAATTTTCTTTAAACAATATAAATTTCAATTACTAACTTCTCTAGGTGCAAATTAATCGTCAAAACTTTTATCAACACAGATTTTAATTTTTCCAAATTTAAAATATTTTCCAACTTTTATAGATTCAAACTCTAATTATTTTAAACTTCAATTAAGCAAAATTTTAATATTTAACCAAAGTTTTAAGAGACATATATAATCCAATTTCACTTTGATTCTCAACAATGTAAACAAAATGTATTTTAACTTTATTATATATTTATAAACTAAATATTTTAAATTTAATTTTATTAATGCAATTTTAAAATGTGTTTCAAACTTTAAGAGCTTGTGATGGAGAATGATGTCAGTATAGTCACATGACCCAAAGCCAAAATTTCTCAGCGATTTTTCTGTATAAAACTAATGAATATTTTTATATAAAACTTAGTATAGAATTATATAAAATATCAACCAAAAGATCTTTCTGACTCTAGCGTGTGTTCTCATTTTGACTAAAAAGTTAATTTTATAAAATTGTTCAAAATTAGAAAAAACTCAAACAGTTAATTTTGGGTCAAACTCCAAATAAGTTAGGGGTACGCAGACCTTTCAGGTGATATTTTAGGTAATTTGACAAAATTGCATTGAAAAATATTCAGTACCTAGTTCTAGAGAAAACCGCTGAAAAATTTTGTTTGTGGGTCATGTGGTCAATGATCAATCTATCACATCCTCTTAATTATTAGGAACTTGGAATTATTTGAATTTTATTATTAATAAATTTCAATTTTTATTAAAAACTTTTAATGCTTCAATTTTTAATCATTCTATGTTTTAATTATTATATCAACTTTAAATAATTTCAAATTCTAACAATATACATATTAAAATAATTTCAAACTTAAACCAATTTCTAAAAACGTTTTAATTGTAAAAAATTTACATACATTAAAACTAAAATAAATCCAAATTTTCTGATTAATTTTATAATTTTAGTCTTTCCAAAAAAAGTTAATTCTTTTATAGTAAAAACTGTATTTCAGTCTATCTCATTTTCTGTTAATCTAGTTAAACTATAATTAGATTTATAATTGTCTTTAATTTTAAATGTATAATTAAATTGAATATTAAAGCAGTTTAATCATTTACTCACGCAATAAAAAATAATAATTTTTAGATAAAAATACTAAATTTTTTCAAAAGTAATTTAATGCAGTACCCATTTTTCTTTAAAAATTAATAGCGCAAAAAAGCTTCAAGAGTCAAACCACTGTCTTTCAACTAAAGCTCGTCGCTGACATATTTTAATAAATATTAAAACCCATATTATATGTATTATTGATGTGTCTAAATTCAAGTTCTGAAGTTGTTTTAGATAATTTTTTTATTTTCCAGCCGTAAATTGTAATTAAAGAAGCAAGTGTCAAGAAAAATTGGCGTTTTTAATGCATATTTCAAATATTTTTTATTTAGAAAGAAAACATTTCATTCTCATATTGTAAAGAAAATATGTTTAATTAACATCCAAATATTTATTTTATTTAATGTTATTTTGTATATAATGAATAATGATAAGAATAATAATAAAATCAATTTAAAGTTGATCAAAAGGCTGTCACTTTTAACCATTTTTAAAAATCTATTTTTTAGAAACCTTCTTAATAAATATTATTCAAACTCACCATAATTATTAATTTATACACTTTAATCATGTTTTCACTAGATTCAAGACAAATATTTATTTTATTACTAAATAATACCATTTCAAAACTTGAGAAGTAACCCCAAAACACAAAATTTTTAATCTTATATAAGTTTTTCTGGATGCAATTAACAAATTATTTCTTTTCACATATCTAAGTTTTTATAAAATCTTCAACATATTAAATTTTAGAGAGAGTAATTTGCTCAGTTTATGAATTATTATTCAAGTTTAAAATGTACAAAATACACTCTAAAGTTTGACAATCTGTTATTTATTTTAAATTCAAAATTATTTTTGTCAATAATTTTAACGACAAATGTAAGAGTGTATTTTGTTCAATGAAAAATATGGTTTTTTCATTACATTTTTAAACTTTAATAATTCATAAACTGAGCAAATTACCCTCGCGAAAATTTAATATGTTGAATATTTTATAAGAACTTAGATATGTAAAAAGTGTTAATTTTTTAATATCATCCAGAAGAAACTTATATAAGATTAAAAATGTGTTTTGGGGTTAATTCCGGAATTTTAAGGTGGTATTATTTAGCAATAAAATAAATATCTGTCTTGAATCTAATGAAAATATAATTAAAGTGTATAAATTAATCATTATCGTAAGCGACCACCTTTGGTCGAAAGTCAGTGGTTTGACCCTTAAACTAAAGAAAAAAAAGTTCTCAAAAGGAAAGCAAATAATCAAAAAGGTAATTGAAAACCTTAAGCAATGTTTAAAACCTGTGCATAGCTTATTTTTCAATGATATAATTCATAATATTTCATTCTTTATTATTATTTTTATTGTATTTTTTAGAATTAATTAAAAGCTTGAAATAGGTGTAAACAGAATCAAAGACTGAATGAATGAATAAATGATAATAAAATTTTATTATTTCATATCTTCAAATCATTTATGAAATTTCATAGAAATATTAGATTTTCTGAATTAAAAAAACCAATATTCAATTTACTCAAAATATTTAAGAAAAACTTAATTTTACATAATAAGAACTTAAATAAATTTTGTTTAACATAAATTAAATTAAAATTGTAAAAAAATGTTAAATACAAAGCAGGTTATATACCTGCATAATGTATATATTTTAATCTTGTTTTCTTTTTTAATCCTATTATTAAAATTTTATTAGTTTATTTTAAAAATTTACCAATTTTATAGTTATGTAAGTCCATTGACTTTCGTCTGAGGACTGTTGCGGACATATTATTAAAAAAAATTGTTCCACAACACTTGAAACTTGAATATTTCCTGATTTCATTGGTCATAATATTATAGTGTAAATTGTATTTCTTATAATGTAATTATTAATCAAAAACCTTAAATTTTTGCAATTTTTTAAAAACATTATTATTCAAAAACTATTTGATATTATCTATTGGAACTTACCAGAAACATAAAATGCTTAATTTTTAATATATTAATGTTGATATTTTTATTAAAAAAGGATTATTTTAAAATAATATCTAAATTAGAAAAATTTTTACTTCGAAAAATTTCACAATCCTTTTCAGCTTACAAATTTTTTGTGGAACCTCCTACAAATGGAGAAAATGGAAAAGAACTGGTGGTATAAATATCTAGATTTCTATTTTTCAATTGATATTTTAAACTTTAGGCAGGTTGTAATAATGCTTGTCTAATTTGAATTACAAGTTGAATAGAGCGATGTGAACTTGGTCTATACTAACTTCAAGTTTTAGAAATAACCTTTTTAAGTATAAAATTTCAATATTTTATATCTCAAAAACGAAGTAAAACACGTTCATAAAATTTTAATAATAAGTAAATTTTATTAATATGTAATCAAATATTTACAAAAGCTGAAATTTGTAGGAGGTTCAGTAAAAAAGTTGTAAGCTGAAAATAATTGTAAAATTTTTCAAAGTAAAAATTTTTCTAATTTAAATATTATTTTAAAATAATCCTTTTTTAATAAAAATATCAACAATAAAATATTAAAAATTAAGCATTTTATGTTTCTGGTAAGTTCCAATAGATAATATTAAATAGTTTTTGAATGATAATGTTATTAAAAAAATGCAAAAATTTAAGGTTTTTGATTAATAATTGCATTAAAAGAAATACAATTTACCCTTTAATATTATGACCAATGAAACCAGCAAATATTAAAGTTTCAAGTGTTCTGGAACAAAATTTTTTTTAAAATAAGTCCGCAACAGTTCTCAGACGAAAGACAATGGACTTACCTAATTGACACAAACGAAAAACGTAACCTATTTTCAACTACATAACAAATTTCAAAACCAAGAAGCAAAACATTATTAAAAAACAATTGAATAGAAAAACGACCAACTTCAGGTGTGGACAGAATGAATGAAAGAATGAATGAAATTGCGGATTATTATTATAGATAATAATCACTGAGATAAAAAATGTATTCTACAAAGGATAAAAATATGCTTGGATTATATGCTTGGATCAAGAATAAGTTTTACTTAGTTCAAGAATAATTTTCTTCAATCCAAGTACATATTCTTCGTCCAAGAAAGCTTACTTGGATCACTAATAAGTTATTCTTGATCCAAAAATAATGATATACTAGAACTGATCCTAAGGATAATTTGCATTTGATTCAATGCAAAAAATGCATTGATACAAGAAAAAATTTCTCTCAGTGATGCTAAAAATAAATGGATGAATCTTTTAAATTTTGAAAGAAACTAGAAGATAGAAACAGTTTCTCAAAATTAATTTGTTTCTAGCTAATAACAGATCTACAACAATAAAACTTGTATTAAAAAATTACTATTTAGTAAAATAATTCATTTTTAAGTTTTAAACTGAAAGATAAAAATAATGTGAATGATGTCAAGAGTTGCATTGGTTTAAATCGATACGAAAGAGCTAAATTCTCAAATCCAGAAAAATATGAAAGAACTTTCGTTGCACATCTCCGGAGAGTTGAAATAGGAATTTTTGTCTTCTATTTTCAATACCTTCTAGATTCAGCATTCTGGTATATTTTTCGAATCGAGTTTTCCATCGAAGCAAAGTTTACAACAGATTTCACTTAACTTATCACATGTCACAGTCAGTCATACTGAAAGTATTTCTCAAAACGTGTGTGTGTGTGTGTGTGTGTGTGAGTGCATTCTGAACACAAAAGTAAAAATTACCTTTTTCCAGTATCGATAAATAGTCAACGATAATTTTTCAAAATGATATTTGTATAAGTATTGATAATTTACACACGCAAGAAGTGTCTAGAAATGTACAAAATAGCAACCATAAAAATCACAGAAAAAATTACCAGTTTGTAGAGTATTCTTTTTTCTAAATAGCAAATTTATTATAGAAAATTGCAGGTATAAGAAAGCAAAAAATAGCTTTGAACTCTCCACCCACAAATATATTTTACTTGAAAAACTTTGATCTGCTTTTTCTATCTTATCCTTTTAGAACAATCCATAATTAAAGACACGCGATATTTCATTTGAAACGAATTCTCAAGATTCACCAAAAGATATTGGTTTAAACGTCGATAGGCCACTGAATGGGAAAGTCACGCGAAGTGCATCGATAATTTTATGTTCAGCCGTCTAAAAGCTAATTTTCGAGAACAAATGGGAGATATTTTAAAATAATCCAGAAAATTTAATTAATTATTCACGAAAGAAGTATCAATCAATAGTCGAACAAAAATAATCACTCTGAAAAAATTAAAAGACTTTTTTAGTTTTCTCGTTTTATAAAAATTTAATCTAATATGAATCCATTCACAAAAGACTGTAATTTTCGTTTCATATTTCTCTTTTAGTCCATGAAATTAATTAATTCCACAAAGCCTATAAAATATGAATATCCCCATTCATAGAAGATTTATCTGATAACTAAAAAGAGAAATGAATTGCATTGATCGAGTGTAATTTTTTAAAACCTCGTACATTTTTACTTTTGAAAATCAAAAAGAATAGATAATGAACGAAGAAGAAAAATTAGAAAACTTAAGATATAAAAAATTTTAAGATAATTCTATGGTTTAGAGAAATATTTAAAATAAACTGTAAAATTAAAGCTTATTTATTTTGTTCTAGTCCATAAAGATTAGGAATGTCAAAAACTATAAGGTGAAGACGAAATAGCAGAAGAGCTATTATTCGACTTTCTACACTTCCTGGAGAAGCTTTACGAGCTTTCCGTCGAACTCGGAACGTCAGTTAACGGTCTTTTCGCAAACTGAAGTGAGTTGCTCATGAAACCGGAATTTCCTGGAAGAATCAGGCTTTAATCTACACCAAATAAGTACAAAGAAAAAAATAAAAATTGTGCTTTCAATGGGAAGAGTAAAGAAGGTCCAAGAAAATCTCCATGAAAATCTTTGAGTAATCTATTATACCAAACCTGACATTCCCGACTGCGATCTACATATATTAAAGTATTTTCCACTTCACTTCCCTCTGCATTCATAAAAATGCAGAATCAAATTTAAAAAAAAATTACAAGCATACAAAATTGAAAATAAATTTAACTATTAAAATTTGTATTTAAAAATTCGAAAAGCAATACATCAAGATTTATTAGAAAAATTCTCCAACTTTTTAGTATCTCTGAGGTAACCTTAGATTAAAACAATTTTAAAATCTAAGGTTCTGTGTCACTTTAAAGTTTGAAGAATTTATGAAAAAGAGTCCAAAAACTGGGAATGAAGAAACGGTTAAAAGATTCTAAAAATTTTTTTTAAGAGAATTTAAAAATATAAAAATCAAAGTATAGTTTGAAAAGTAAGAGAAAAAAACAACAACAAATAAACAAATAATTACCAATCCAAAGTTTTTGAAAATATATTATTTAGAAATTGGAGTTGCAGATTTGGAATTAAAAAGATAATATTTGCATAAGGTACTACAAAAGGTTTCATATTTGGAAGAATGGATTTTAAGCCTAAAACGTACACTATATACAGGCTCTTCTTCTCAATGGCTCTTCGCTTTTCAAGAAGTCAGCCTGAAGCGGGGTCAACCAGTAATCGACTCAGCCGTCGTCTCTCTTCCTCTCTTCTCTCAAACTGTATGTCACAGAACGCCTACGCCTTTATGCTTTTGAATTTTATCCACCTTACGAATTTATACTTCCAATTTAAGGTATATGAAACTCGATAAACTAAATGGAACTTTTTAGTTGATTGCCTAAATATATTTCGAAAAACTTATTAACTTTCTTGAAAAAGCGATGATATTTTTCATCTATGTACTTTTTAAATAGATCTTGCTTCCATTTTCAAAGCTAAAATAAAAAATGTCCAAGACATTTAAATGAAACTTTTCTATTCAAATTTTCTAAATATATTCACTTTTAAATCATTCACTTGATGTTCCGAACGATCAAATACAATATTTATTTAATATTTATTTTTAACTCAAAATCTAACCAAATTATAGTGAGTGGAAATACATATAAATGAGATTTGAATAAATTAAAGTTTGGATCGATTGAAAGCATTAAGATACAGAACTTTTCAATCAATATTTGAATTGGATTATATTAAGGTTTCTAGAAAATTATTTTGACAGAAATTTGAATTAATTTAAGTCTGAATATTATTTAGAATTTGGGAACAAACTTAAGTTTATATTAAAATTTCATTTCTTTCAAGTTTTTTTTAACCATTGCAAATGGATACTAATTTCAATTGACTCAAACTTCACATTTTAAATAGACCAAGTTTTATGTGATTTAAGTTTTTAATGCAACCTTCAGGAGATAAAAGTTCCAAGAGACTCTTTTATATTAATCGATTTAAATTTTAATTGATCCTAATTTCAATTCATTCTTATTTTAATTAATCTCATCTTATATCAATGGGTTCAAAATAAGACTCTCTTGAAATTTATATCTCCAGACGATTCATTAAAAACTCGGAACATTTGAAACTTATGATTTATTTAAAATGTGGATCCTCAATGTAAGTCTGGGCCAATTGAGATCAATTAAATTTCTAATCGGTTGTAATTTAAAACAATTAGTTTTAGTGACATGTATAAACTTTTTATTGATTGAAAATTCCCAAATTTATTTCAATTAAAAATTAGACTGATTCAAATTTGATTTAATTAAGACAGAGGTTTAAAAAAAAAAAAATGATAAATTTTATTTAAAATTAACCTCGATTAAGCTTCAAATATGTACATTGAAATGTTATATATAGTTTCAGTTAATCATAGCAACGTTTCTGATGCTGTATGGTTATTAATAATAATTAATTTTAATTATAATTCCATTACCTTTTCTTTCAATAATAATAATAATATAATTTAATCTCTCCACTACTGAAGGATTGTTAATAATAGAACGATTAGAAAAAATATTTGTTAATTTAATATACGATTTAGGTGAAAATTTCAATGCAGCACAAAAGCAAAAATTTACTTAAAGTAAATTTAACATTTATAATAATAATTCACAAAATTCATTCATTCTGTCCACTCCTAAAGTTTGGTACAAAGATATTTTTTGTTTTAAATCAGATACTTTTTAACAAATGCATTTAAATTAATAAAAATTATAAATTATAAATGCCAGTTCAAAATATTTTAATTTCATTAATAAATAAATCTATACGTATTTCTATAATTTTCTATAGTTTTCAAAATTATTATTTTGTTCTGTTTTCGATTATTCTCGCCACTTTTAGAATTTTTCCTTTAATTGTCAATTACTTTTCTCATTTCTCAATTATTTTCTTTAATATTTAATTATTTTAGTCATTTTGTAATTTTTCTTTTAATTATCAACTATTTTTTAAAAATTCCAATTTAATTCTTTAATCATCAATTTAATTCTTTAATCTTTAATTTATTTCTTTAATTTTCAATTATTTTTTTCAATTTACAATTGCATTCTTCGTTTTTCAATTATTTTATTCAAAATTTAATAATTCTCGCATTTTCTCAATTATTTTCATGAAATTTCAATACAATTCTTCAATTTACAATTGATTTCTTTAATTTTCATTTATTTTCTACAAACTTTTGCATAATTTTCATCAGTTTTTAATTGACAATTTATTATTCTCCTTTAATTTTATGATTATTTATTAATTTTAAAAACATTTTTTTCGAATGTCGATTATTCTCACCATTTTTTAATTTTTTGTTCAGTTAATAATTATTTTGTAAAGTAGTTAATTATTTCCGTCAAATTGTAATTTTTTTTAGTCATCAATCATTTTCTTGAATTTTTCATTTAATTCGTTAATTTCCATTTTATTTCTTCAATTTTTAATTATTTTCTTCAATTCTCAAATATTTTCCATAATTTTTTATTATTTTTATCCATTTTCTATTAATTCCACAATATTAAATAATTCTCGTATTTTTTCAATTATTTTTTTCACTCATAAAAATTGTTTTAAAATTCAAATTCAATTATTCAATTCTAGAACAATTCTCTTCAATTCTAAGTTATTTTCTTCATATTTAAATTCCACTTTTCAATTTTTAATTATTTTTTTTAATATTAAAAAATTAGTGCCTTTTTGTATTAATTTTTTTGGTTTATCATTAGGTTTCTTTAATTTTCAATAACAAGTTCAATTATTTTCTTTAATTTTTAATTCAATTCTTTAATTTTTATTTCGATTCTTTATTTTTCAAATATTTTTTTCTATATGTAATTCTACACTGAGAAAATGAGACATGACTGAGTACTGTCCGGACAGGAGTGGTTCCTGTCCAAATAAAAGATTTTAATTAGACAGCACTCATTGCTTTCTGGACATGAACCATTCCTGTCTGGAAAGGACTCAGTAATGTCTTGGACATTAATGAAATAGACAGTAGTGAACCCTGTCTAGACAGGAATGGTTAATGTCCAGACCTGAATGATAACTCTCCGGTGGTGAATTTAAAAGAAGGTTATAAAATGTAATAGACGTCATTCAAAAAAATGTACATTTGGACAAAACTACACTGAGAGACTAAAGATTTGAATATTTATAAAACTTGTTGAAATTTTATTATGTTAGGTTAGAGGTTAGGGAAAAACGTACTTTTTCTTAATATTTCAAATGGGTCAATCCACTGACTTTTGTCTGTAAGCTGTTGCGGCAATATTTTTAATAATTCTAATTTTAAAATATGTGAAACGCCAACATTTTCTGAATTCAGTAAGCATATTAAAATGTTATAAATTTTTTTTCTTTTCGTGTTATTATTAATCAAAAAATGAAGGTTCACATCATATTTGTAACCTTAAAACTGATGCTTTTTTTAAAAATGTTCTAATTCTTAGAGTAATTAATATAATATTTAACAGGCGAACGCTCCGTTTGTATACTAATTTAATTTAAATGGAGCAATGTGAAATTGCTGTGTTTACTTAAAATATAAAAATTAACCTTTTTGAGTATGAAATTTAAAATTTTTTAATATTTCCTAAACGAGGCAAAACACGTTCGTCAAACTTTATAGGCAAGTAGATTATATTAATATTAAATTATATTCAGAACCTCAAATTTGTAGGAGGTTCCATAAAAAAGTAATAACCTTCGAAAAATAGTGAAACTTTATACAAGTATAAATATTTTAAATCAGAGTATCACTTTAAAATAATAAAATTTTATAATAAACCCATCTTTTCTGTGTTCAGAATTAAATAATTTATATTTCTAATAATTCTCCAACCTAACATAATAAAATTTCAACAAGTTTTATAAATATTCAAATCTTCTGTCTCTCAGTGTTGTTTTGTCCAAATGTACATTTTTTTGAATGACGTCTATTACATTTTATAACCTTCTTTTAAATTCACAACCGGAGAGTTATCATTCAGGTCTGGACATTAACCATTCCTGTCTAGACAGGGTTCACTACTGTCTATTTCATTAATGTCCAAGACATTACTGAGTCCTTTCCAGACAGGAATGGTTCATGTCCAGAAAGCAATGAGTGCTGTCTAATTAAAATTTTTTATTTGGACAGGAACCACTCCTGTCCGGACAGTACTCAGTCATGTCTCATTTTCTCAGTGTAGGCTTTTTAAAACTTAGTTTCTTTAAATTTTTTAGTATATTCCATAAATTTCAATTCCATTCTTCAATTTTAAATTTCTTTTTTCAATTTTATTTATTTTTGTCAATTTTTAATCCAGTTGTTTAATGTACAATTAATTCCAACAATTATTCCTATAATTTTCTTCATTTTTCAGTTTGCCATTATTTTTTTTAAATTTAATATTTCTTGTTTAATTTTTACAATTTACGTCATTTTTCACATATTTTATTCAACTTTTCAATTATTCTTATGATTTTTCAACTATTTTCTTCAATTATTAATTATTGTCCGCAATTTTCTATTATTTCCTACAATTTTTTCAATTTTTAATTATTATTTTAAAATTTTATAATTTTATTTGGTTTTTTAAATTATTTTCTTCTGTTATGTATTAATCTACACATTTTTAAATTTTTTTTTCAATTGTCAATTATTTTCGTCATTTTGTAGTTTTTTTTTTTTTTTTTGAACTATCAACTATATTTTTCAAATTTTAACTTAATTTTTAAATTTTCAATTTATTTCCTGAATTTGTTATTATTTTCTTTAATTTCAATTAGATATTTTTTTCGATTTTCAATACAGTTGTACAATTTGTAATTATTTGCAACAGTTATTTTAAGGCATTTCCATTTTACTTTGTTATAAATAAAAAAATACGAAGTCATTTAAATAATAATAAATATAAAGGTTTTTTCTAGCAAAAAGTTTGTCTTAATAAGCTAATTTTATTCAATTGAAATTCACATAAAAAAAAAAAAAAATAACGACATTATATAAAACCTTTCACGATAATATTGCCTTTTTCTGTACAAATGACATTATTGTTTGGTGACGCGATTGTATTTACATTGTTTGCACAGTAACTCTCAAGGCTGAATAGCAAAAATTAAATAAAAAATTATAAGTACTGAACCTCTCTTGAAATCTGAAGTGTCGACCTTCTTTTTAAGCAGGTGTAATCAAAATTTACAACACTTTCAGATGAGTTTATTCTTAGCCCATGAATTCACTGATGAATCTCTAATATGGGAACAACATTTGACAAATACGTGCATGAAAGGATTGTGAAAAAATGAAAATACAATAGAATATTGTCAAAAAGTGCATATGAGAGAATGATTTTATACACGAGTTTGGTCCTAAAAGATTTCATGCAAAAAGCAATAAACGAAAAGACACACAAAGAAATCTGAAGAGCGAAAGAGCTTTGAAGCGAGATATGCATGTGAACTAAAGGAAGCAGAGCTGAAAGCTACGCCCTTTAAAATACTAAAAAGAAACAGTTTTCTCCTCGCTATCGATGCAAACTTTCGACCTGATTTCCAGACTCCTTTTAATATAATTTTATCTCGACTTGAAATCGTTTTGGGAATCGAACACACATACAAATCGAAGGCGAAACGAATCGAAACAATACAATAAGGTCTTTCAACCTGTCTTCCATCTCGAGACATGGAAATTCGAGGCAAATATTGCGAAATGTGATTCTTAAGTGAAACGTAAATCTTCACAAATAAATAACGAATTTATCAATATTCCAATATTCGAAAACTGATACATCTAGTTGCAAATCCGAATAATTTGAAATCAGAGAGGTATTAAATTATAATTCTGAAATTACATTAATATCCAGTAAATAATAATATTCGTATCAATAATAATTACTTCAAGCTCGAATCATTGATTATATTTACCGATGTTAACCATAAAAATATTTTCCTAATTTTTGCACAAATTCTTGAAAACTTTTTTTTTTAAAAGAGAGGCAATCTTTTTCCTCAACTTTCCAAACTAAATACCTCGAAAGTTGCTAGCCTCCGAAAATTCCGTACTTTAATTGAAGCAAAAAAGGAAAAAAAACCAATTACGAGCAACATACCAGCCCGTATTAATCAACTAAAAGTTTTTTTTTAGGAAAACGGCCACAAACTCAAATCTTGTTTAGATCTTCAAGGACCCTTATTTATTTAAATCCTCGAGAATCCTTATATTTCCTAATTTATAAGAACCTGTATATCTGTTTCAATCTATATAAGAACCCTTAAAAAATTGAATTTACATAAGAGCCCTTAACAATTTTAATCTATATGAAAGCCCTAAACTATTTAAATCTCCAAAAATTAAAATCTAAAAAAATCCATTTGTGTTACAATCTTGACATGATTCATAAACTAATTGTAAGTGATGAAAGGTAAAGGGAAGATGTGAAATACGATATTAAAACGATAATTAGGAACCCCTTGCATTCAACGCCCTTTTTACTTAAAACTAAATGAAGTTAAAAGCCTTGTTAATGTTTCGAGTACTTCCCCTAGTCTGCTTGGGGTCTACTTTTTTCCACTCATTTATTCTTTATTCAGACAGCGCCAGAAACCCGGAAATAAAAGTGAATTGATTCTTGGGCAAGTTTCCCATTCCCTGGGCGATTTTCTCAATCGAAATCCACAGGATCTCTGATGCCCTGCTCTTTCTCTTTAATTAAAACCAAGCATACTAAGTTAAAACAAACTTTTCACTTTCCGCAGCGAGGGTAATAAGAAATTTTTTCCATACCTCAATGGAAAACTAAAGGACCTTGGAGGAAACGACCTCTTTTTCTAAGTTTTCTTAAATCCATCATTCAATATTTTCATTGGAGAAGAAAAGGTCTTGAAACTTTCGTCTGTATCAAATGAGCTCTAGAAATAATATTTCTCTCGCACTGCAATAAGTTATCAAAAAAATCAGCTTTTCAATTCACTTTTATTTTATTCATGCCTCAGGTCAACGAAGAAACTTTTAAAACAGACTACACAAAGGGATAGAACTTTTTTTTTTATAAGAAGCTTGTATTTTAAAAGACATTTTAAACATCAGTCTCGAATATTTCGAATTTTACAATATACTCCGGTAAAACGGTGTTTGAAAACCTTTCGGTTCAAGTGATCTCGACATACTTGAAATTATTTCGTTATAATATTTGAAAGGGAAAATTACTTTAAAGTTGGATAATAGTTTAATTATGCTGAAATTAATTGGATATTTGAAGGTATAAATTGACATTTTCTAAATTGTGTGATTTGTAAATTTTGCTGCCAGGTCGAATTAAGTTTGCTAATATAGAGACAGGTAAATTTGATCGCTACTAAAGGTAAAAGAATTTGCTGTAAAAAGTTTTTTGTAACTGCCAACAAAGTTTGTTGTGGTATTTCTGAAATTTTTAGTTATTAAATACTTGTTTCTTGTTAGCTGTAATATAGAAACAACGTTTTAGTGTATATTTAAACAGATATTTTATATACATTTCTCAAAACTAAATATAACTATCTAAATCAATAAACATTTAATGCATCCGCTAAATTAATAAATGCTGTTTTAATAAATAACACTTTTTAAAAATTAATACATCTTTAATCTTTATGATTTTCATAATAAGCATTTTGGTTTTTATTTGTATATCTATATTATACAGTTTATATTTTTGTTTGTTTTCCTTTCTTAAAATGAGATTTTTATATTGCATTTATTAAAGAATATATAATTTGTCTTGTTTTGAGACGCAACAGAAAAATAATTCAAATATTCAAAATTATTTGATTTACATTTAATTTAATTTACAGCTTTAATAACAATAGTTTAATAATTATTTTAAAAAATTTTGAATAAGGACGCAATTTGTATAGTGTATATACATTTTGTATAAATCCATGCAAGAAATCCAGTACCAAAAATAAAGTTTTAAAAATCTATTACAAGGTATTTTATTCAAATAAAATTCATAAAAAAATATTTTTTTCGTAAATTTAATTTAAACTGCTAAAAACCCTACATTTTAAATGGCAGAATTTTGTTTTAAATAGTTTCAGTTTTAGTAGAGTGCAAATGCTATTATGTGTAATGTCTGACTAATTAAATAATTTTTTAACCATAAAAATTTAACTCTCTAGTTTTCTCAGTGTACACTTATAAATAAGTAAAATCTCACTTATTTGTATAAGTGTATAGTAACATAATTAATTTTTTTCCCTGTACAATAAGAATGTTAAAAATAATTAATAAATTTGTTAGTAAAATACGCATTCTCCAGACAAAGTTAAAATTTTTTTTTATTATAATATAAGTTTTAGTTGTCAACGTTTCGCAACAACATTTGTTGCCTCATCAGGGCAATGACAATCTAGAAAAATAGAACTTAAGGTTGAGTTCGTTTATAATATTCTCATCGTCAAATTAATACTTACATTAAAATAATATCGATAAATATTCGTCAGTTTTTTACATTAGTCTTTTTGTTGCAGGTTTATATTTTATTTGTCTCTTCCTCCTGAGCACTACTCTTTTTTCTTCTACTATAAAATATGTCGAAACTGAAATCTAAAATTTAATGGTGAATTCCGTTTGTTAAATTAAGTTTTTAAAAGATTTTATATTAAGATACTTATATTGAATATAGACAAATTTATTTCCCAATTAAAAGTAATTCATAGAGAGACTTTAGTATAATAATTATATCGTATCATTGTGACGTGTGATAGACGTCACTACTTTTTTGAATCTTTGAATTACGGGCTAATCTAAGATATGCTTCATCTGAACTTCTTGAAATATACAGTTTTATATGTTTCATGGTTATTTAATACATCAATTTTTAAGTTTAAACAACTTTCTTTATCATTTTTTATATAAAACATTTCTGCTATTTCTCGTTTTGTCTGGTTATTTTATCTATGTAATATTTGAATATTTTCAAAATCAAAGACATGCGTGAAACTATCATTTATTTTATTTTGCGTTTTATGTGTTGAAATAACATTGTGGTATTTTGGATTTAAATTTATATTGTCTCTATGTTCTTTACATCTTTTCCATTTAAATATCTTCCTGTCTGAACGACATAATTTTTAGAGCAATTTAAACAATTTGTAACGATTAAAATCTATTAGCCATTATATCCTTCAAATCGCACATTTAAATTAATATCAAATTGAAAAAGAAATGATTAAAAATTATTAAATATAAAAATAAATCAATTTGAGACACGAAAATGTAAATTAAAATAAAAGAATAGTCGGAATTTATAGTCAATTATATAAAAATTATATTTCGTCAAAAATAAAATTATAAATCAAAATTCGTCGTCAAAATTAATAAACTAAAGAATAAATACCCGACACACACATACTTATATACACACACGATTGTCTAAAATTATATATAAAAATAAATAAACAGATAATTCGAACTTGAACCACGTGGATTTCAATTGTACATATATAAATAATTTAAATAAATAAAATATACGAGAAAGACAATTAGACAAAAACAATAAAATATATATAAAACTCATCGATTCGGCATCTTCTATTTTCAATTTCTTTCAGAACTGGGGCGATTATTAATGAGCGGCATGGAGATTGACGAGCAGAATCATTATAATTGCACGTTATTTCTTTTTTTATAGTGGACCACTGATTTGCTCCTAATCCTGTCAACATTAATTAAATTGTGGAATGTTGATCTCCTAAATTTTATCCACCCCATCGTCCTCTTCATTGGAAAACCGTCACATAATTAAAAATCGCCACACTTCAAAAAGATAAAAAATAAATAATTAACAAAAATTGCACGAAACACAAAACACCAAATAAATAATCTAATAAAATAAAATATGCACCTTCGTGCTGCCGGCGACACACAAAGCCGTGACGATTTCCGAAAGATAGCCGATAAGGGAGCGTTCACAAATTACGTAACGTTTTTTTTAGGGGGGGTGGGGTCAAGCAGTTTGTTACGACCAGCAGAAAAAATGGCGCTAATGTATGTAACGACGTGTTACATGGGTGAGGGGGGGGGGTCAAAATTTTCCGAAAAAAACGTTACGTAATTTGTGAACGTTCCCTAAACGATTGTGAGGACGATGGACGCGGAAGAAATTTTATTAAATGGGAAATTACTCCCTCCCCTCGTCAGTCCCCACGCCCTTAATACTTCTTGGCGCCCAGGTATTGAAGAGACTAGTCACATTTATTAAATTCAAATTAAAATACTTTCGTCGTATATATCGAATCCCTTCAAAATTATTTTATATATAAATAATATTGGTTGTTTCGTTTTTTTTTAAAGGATCTTTGCCTAGTTTCATTAGATTATCTAATTTAGCTTCTGATCTAAATATTGTGTGTATGTTATATTTTTTAAGAATATGTTTTATAGTAAACGAATAATTACCAAAAAACAAAATGCAAATTAAATTTTGTTGATATAGTAATTTCTTTATCTTCAAACATAGATGATTCGAAATCTTGTAAAACTATGTCAGCTAGAATAGGAGAGATGGGTTAACTCACTGGTGTTCCATAATTTTGTTTGTAATATTTTTTATTGAATTGAAAAAAATGTTGATTCCATTAGAAATTTAATACCTATTAAAAATTCTTCTTTAGTAAATTTGCTTTTATTATTTATTTGTTCGCATCTATTTTTTATATTATTAACTACTAGTTCTAACGGAATGTTTGCGAATAAAGAAGTGACATTTAGTGTTATCATGATTTCGTCTCTATTAATATTAAGGTTTGTAATAGTTTTTTAAAATATTGATGAACATTTTTGCCATACCATAAGTGGTAATATTCGTTAAAGATACAATGGGTCTGAGAGGATAATTTATTTTGGGGATTTTTGGAACTCCGTATATTCTAGCTAAATTAATTTTTTCAATATATAAAATAGAGAACAGTTATATATATATATATATATGCTTTATTTTTTTATTAATTTTAAACAAACTTTTTGTACACTTGGTAATGGATCATCATCTATTTTTAAATATGTATCATTATCAGACAGTAAGACATCCATTTTGTTTTGATATGTGTTTCGTTCTAAATAAATGACAGTGGTATATTTGTCTGCTCTAGTAATCAAAAGATGATTATTGTTTTTATAAAAATTTTGTTAATTTGATATTCTTTGCTATTAATATATCTATGTCTGAAAAAAAATCTACTGCTGTTTTTCTATTGTTTTTTAAGTTTATTAATATGTTGATTCTTGTTTGTTCTGCATTTTTCTTTTTGTCTAAATTATTTTGAAACATTATTATTTGATTGAAGTTTATTTGACTTAACTGTGTAGAAAAATAGGTTTCTAATTTGATGCGATTATTTTTTTGAAATTTCAAGTGAGATGTTTTTTTTAATTAAAAGGTACACCAACCTTGAAGTTCGACGACCTTGCCAGCCCTCTTCAATGCCTTGACAGCCTCGTCGTGTGTAGCGTCTTGTAAATTTTCTCCATTAACAGCCAGAATGGCATCACCAACGTAGAGTTGTTCAGTGGCATCAGCTGCCATTCCTTTGAAGATCTTTGAGATGAGAATCGGCATTTTGTTTTCTTTGCCACCCTTGATGGATATTCCGAGACCATTGTTATCACTTTTCATAACGCGCACTACTCTTGTTTGATTAGCCACTGAGTCCGGTACATCAGGATCGTTAAGACTGTCGATGTTGTTGTTGTTAATATTGCCATTCATTCCCGTGGGATTTTCACAACTGTCGTCAAGGGCAATTGTTAAATAATCATCCTCGAGTGAAACGAAAACGCGGTACCACTGTCCTCTCACTTGAGTTTCAAGGATGCCCGCACGACTTGAAGTCGACGACGACGCGACCGTTGTCGTCGTCGAGGAGGAAGACGACGAAGTCGCGGCGGACATCATGGATCCGCTTCCCATCACTCCTATGGCTGTTTGTTGACCACTACTACTTAACTCCACCATTTCGATTTCTTCGCAGACTGCACGCTGAAAAAAAATTATTAATTAGTTAATTCTTTCTTTTTCTTAGATAACTTATTAGAGCTAAGATTTTTATAAAATAGGTGGAATTTCGGTCTCAATTTAAAGGAACGTAATAAAGTCTTTAAATTATTGTTTATAAAACGTGTAAATCGGTTTAAAAATGTAGGCTTAAGGGCATGTTATAGAGTGTGACGTCACTCACGGTAAAAAAAAAACAGGGTGTCTACTAATTTCGTCCCACAAAATTCCCGGTTATTTCCCGATTTTTCCCGGTTTTTGTTCCTATTTTTCCCGGTTTTATCTCTTGTTAACAAATGGTTACAAAAATTGAAGATAACAGTTGATAATTGAAGCAAATAATTGAAATTTAATGAAAATAATTGAGAATTGAAGAATTAAATATTAAACTTTACAAAAAATAATAATTAAGAACTAAAAGAAACAATTAATAATGAAAAGAAATAATTGAACAATGACAAAGATATTTGACAATTAGAAACAAAATAAAAAAAAAAAGTAAATATTAATCTACAATTGAACAATAATTAAAAAAATTGAACAATGGTTATTAAATTCGAAGAATATAATTAAAAATTGGTCAACTAGATAGAAAATCCAAAAAAATAATTTAAAATTTAAGTTAATAATTCAAAATTAAAGAAATAAATTGGAAATTAAATAATCAAATTGAAATTAGAAAAACACAGTATTATTGAATATTAAAAAAAACAATTGAAAATTGAGAAATAAAATTGAAATTGAAATACAATAATTGAGAATTAAAGAAAATTACTGAACAATTGGACTGAAAAAAGAAGAAAATAATTTATAATTAAAAAAAATGGAAAATGACAGGAATTATTTAATATTGAAGAAAACATTAAAAATTGAAAAATAGAATTGTTATTTAAAGAAATTAATTGAGAATTGAACAAAATAATTGAACAATTGAACAATTAAATTGAAAATAGAAGATAATTGTTGAAAATTGAAGGAGGTTTTGAAACATGAAATAAATAACTGATAATTAAAAAAAATAATTGAAAAAAGTCGAGATTACTCACTATTGAAACAAACAATTGAAAATTGAACAAAATAATTAAACATTAAAGAAAACAATTGAAAATTAAAGAAAATAATTAAAAATGGAAGAAAGTACTTAAAAATTAAATCAATATTTGGAAACAGCAGAAAAATTTAGAAATCGACGGAAATAATTGCGAATTGATCAAAATAATTTAAAAATTCTCAATATAAATAAAAATTGAAAGAAAACATAATTTAAAAAAGCTCAGAATTGTTAAATATTGAAGAAAATTAAGAAGAAATTGAAAATTAAAAGAAATTGAGAAACTGAAAGAAATATGAAAAAATAATTGGAAATTGAAGAAAATAACTGAAATTTAAGAAAAAAATTGGAATTTGAAGAAAATAATTGAGAATTTAAACAAAATAATTGTAAAAAGCCTAGAGTTATTGAATATTAAAAAAAAAAAATTGAAAATTAAAGAATGGAATTGAAAGTCGAAAATTATAATTGAGAATTAAAGAAAATAATTCAAGAATTGAACAATGGGATTGAAAGTAGAAGAAAATATAAGTGATAATTGAAGAAAAAAGAAATTGAACAACCCAAGAATTATAGAATTTGAAAAAAAAAAAAATAAAGAATGTAATTGTAATTTGAAGAAATTAATTAAAAATTGTAGAATATAATTTGAAATTGAAGAAAATGTGATTTTATGAAAATTGTTGAATAATAATTGATGAATTGAATTGAAGTTTCAAACACATAATTGATAATTGAAAAAAAATATTGAAAAAAGCCGAGAATTATTGATTATAAAAAAAAATAATTGAAAATTGGAGGAGTTATTGAGATGTGAAATAAATATAATTGATAATTGAAAAAATAGTTGAAAAAAGTCGAGAATTATTGAATATTAAATTAAATAATTAAAAATTGAAGGAAATAGTTGAGATTTGAAGAAAATAATTAAAAATTGATGAAAACAATTAAAAATTGAAGAAAATAATTGAAAATTGAATCAAATAATTGGCAATTAAAAAAAAATAATTTATAGTTGAAGAAAATAATTAAAAATTTATTAAAATCATTGAAAATCGTAGAAAATATTTCAGAATTAAATAAATTAATTAGAAATTGATGAAAATAATTGAAAATTGAAGAAAATAATTGAAAATTGAAGAAAATAATTGGCAATTAAAGAAAATAGTAGAAAATCGAAGAAAATAATTGAGAAATGAAGAAATAATTTTAAATTAATGAAAATAATTCCAAATGGAAGAAAATAATTGAGAATTGTAGAAAATAATTGGAAATTGAAGAAAATAATTGAAAATTGAAAAGAATTTATTATCCCAGAAAAAAAATTCCCGGTTTGACGGAAAATTCCCGGTTTTTCCCAGTCAATTTAAATTCCCGGTTAGTAGACACCCTGAAAAAATTAGCAGCCGAAGCTAAGACTTAGCTAACTTTAATTGCTATTATATGGATAGCTAATTTTTTAGCTAACACAACTATTAATTAGCTTTCACAGCTAATTTTGTTTGATGAAATAGCTAAATATTAGCTACCACAGCTAAAAATTAGCTATCCATATAGTAGCTAACTCATTTTTTTTAGTGCTGATGTAGGTAAAAATTGGCCGTAAACGTTCTCCTAAAATAATAAATGTTTTGTCACGAAACTTGGTTGCTTTTTCTTAAGTATCATTAGGAACGTACAGTTATGATGGTCAAGTGCGCAACGTTTGTAAAAAACAAAGACACAAACGTTGTTCTAAATTAAAATTTTCGGTCTACAAAATAAAAATTGTACACTAAATCAACACCGAGTGAATCAATATTATCTAAAATTACTCTTAATTTCAAGGGTTCATCAAAACCACCCCTTATAGAAAATCTTTTTTATCTTCATTTTTTTGTCAATGTTGCGCACTTGACTCATCATGTACAGTTGAATAATAAAGGAACACAATAATTTTTATTTTTCTTTTATAAATAGTCACATACTTATTACTATTTGGGTAGGTAATTAGCGCAGATAATTAAGAGTCGTTTAAATAAAGATTGTTTTGTATCTTATACGCAGCTTTGTGTTAGGGACGATTTAGTAAAAATTCTATTCTTTTAATTCAAACACACTCTAGGTAATCATTGTAAGCTTAGATTGTTAAAAATAGAAATCAAGTTTAAATTTGTCTTTGGCGAAAATGAATCTTTTGAATTCATGATTCTGCTAGCAAGTTCAAACAAATGAAGTAGAAATTTATCCTGTAAAATCTAGACTCATTACATAATGTTGATATGAAGTCTCAAAGTGTAATAGCTACTGAAACCATTGAAGTATTTCTCTTAGATCAAAGTTAATTACTACCAGCATACCGCGGAATACTGTCAATAAGCCGACATTCGATGATTTAATCAATTTGAATAAAATATGAAAAAAATCAAAGTTAAAATCGAAATTAGATTTTACTATAATTGGCACATTAATGTGCGGGGATGATAAATTAATAGAAACATCATTACACTGAGAAAACGGAATTCTTATATTAAGTAACTTTTACTATTTAAAAGTAAGATCTAAACTGACTGGAATTTCTGCGCAGGTCAAGCAGTTTTTACTATTTCCGGAGTAAATTTTACTATTTCTGAAGTAACTTTTAGTAAAATAATTAAAACTTACTTCGGAAATTGTAAAAATTGCCAGATATGCGCAGAAATTTTGGTCAGTTTAGGTTTTACTTTTAAATAGTAGAAGTTACTTTATCTTTTTTTTCAGTGTATGTAAGAAAAACTGAAGTACACCTACTACATATTATATAGGAACTATAAATCATTATAAAATAAGTAGAAGTTAATAAATCATTAGAATAAATCGAGATGGTATAAAGTTTATGAAAATGCTAGTTCAACAATATAAGAAGAAGAAGAATAACTAATAATGAAGGCACTGAGAAAAATGACTTAGCTACTATATGGATAGCTAATTTTTAGCGGTGGTAGCTAAGAATTAGCTATGACAGCAAACAAAATTAGCTGTGAAAGCTAATTATTAGTTGTGTTAGCTAACAAAAATAGCTATCCATATAATAGCAATTAAGGTTAGCTAAGGTAGCTAACTCTTAGCTGTGGCTGCTAATCTTTTTTCTCCGTGGAGAATACAATACTAACCATAAAAGGGCTATACCAAGTTAAAGTATGAATTTTTGTATTCATTTCATGAATACTATTGTTCCTCATAGAAAATAGCACTTTTAAAATAATATTTTGATTGTTTTAGCCGTCAATAACTTTTTCAACTTAGGTCATAGAAGGTTTTAAAAATAGACCAATTGACCCGTTTCTAAAAGATCTGTAAATTAGTTACCATATATAAAAGCTGAGATGAAATTCTACCAAAAATCTACAATAAATCCATATTTTTAAAAATTAGCAATTTCTAAAACGTTAATAACTTTGGATATATTGACAGTAGAAAGTTGAATTATAAATTAATAGATGCGTATTAAAAAAGACTCCTAAATGAAAGAAAAACGCATGCATGTTCGCCACTACATTTTTTCAAAATATATCAAATAAGTCAAAAGATCGAATGTGAAAATTTTCAGTAAAACAATACTTCCTCTATGCGGAAGCATTAAGAAGAAAATTAATAACAAGAATGATACATTAAAAACAGCTTTCTCAAGGAATCTGAGTGTTATGACATGATAGAAACCGATCTGATATTCGAAACGAAAAATCGATTGCCCATTCTCTTTATAATGTTACGCAAATAGAAGTCGTGAGAAACGCGTGGGTAAAATATGCAAAATGAATATGTATGTATTGATTCCGGTAAGGTTTGAGTCTGTAATGACGAGGACAAATTAATGGTGTTATAGACATTGGTATCGCGATATTTGACACAAGTATGTCGCTTCTCGATTCTGGAATTGCATCATCAGTTCCGTAACTAATGCAAAAAAAAAGTATAATATTACAAGATCTACCCCAGCTTGTTACCTTTCCATTTAAATCTCAGTTTTATTAATTTATAATTTTCTCTTGCTCTGATTTCCAAAGAAACAAACAATTTTCACACCATTATCCTTTTCAACAGCACTGAGAAAATAAGATGACTAAATATAGCCAATTTTTTATTAAAAGTAACCGAGGAAGATTCTCAGTGAATCCCTTAAATTTGAATATAACATTAAAATGAAATAATTCTGTTGAAAAGGTTTTTACCTTAGTTTTTACATACTCATATCTATGTTTAACACATATGTTAATTACTCGAAATTATTAAAGTGAAAAAATTAGTTGAATCAATAAGGTGAAAGCTTTCCGCGACTAGTGATACTCGGAAAATGCATTTTATAGAGTAAACATCCCTTGAGTTCTTGGAAAGAAAAGTTAATAATGTCAGCTTAAAATAAAATAGATAATAAAACTATGTTCCCTTTTATTCTCGCATCCTATAATGGAAATCGAATAATTCTATATCCCTTATAAAACCCATTTGCTTTTGAAAATTGAAATTCTGTCGAGTACTCGGCAGATAAAATTAACATTGGAAAATGTTGGCAAAAAGTTGAAAAATAAGACGATTTTCCAGAGCACGTTATTGCGAAAATACGCGATGAAAAAATTACTTCACACCTGGTGCAAGAGGTTAGAACGCACATGGAGCTCATACCGATGAACTCGCATAAATTCTCGATTTAATATGAATGCATAATGGCTAACCGCGTCCTATGCACTGGTCTCCATATCATAATTTACGTCCGAAACGATAATAGTACTAGTTCCGATATCGGAATAAAAAAAAAAAAAAAGAGAGAGAAAAATAATTAAAACTAAAGAAATTACGAACAAGTAACAATCTTTATTTGTTAGAAAATTCCAATTCACAGAGTCAATAAACAAAAAAAGTTATTTTCTTTATAAAAAGCTATTCAAAACTGTAAAACGTATATAAATTGATTTACGTGGAAATTCGTATTACCATTCGAACCGAAACGAGCAGAGGATCGTATAGCTTTCATATTCGTCAAGCGATGAGTGAAATTCAGTAAAAAAGGATGGGACATTGACCTTTGGATTAACGAGGATTATGAAGTTTAACGAGAGAATTTCGCACATTTGAACAATTCCACAAATTAAGCAACGAGGTGTAATTTTCCGCCATGCTTCGATACATTAATTTCTATACTTGTATAGAAAACACGAATACCAACAGGAAAATTATCATTTGTGATTATTTCTACTTGCAATGACTAATTTTACTCATTTCAAATTTATCATTCATA
Source organism: Ganaspis brasiliensis (assembly GCA_037103525.1). Taxonomy (NCBI): domain Eukaryota; kingdom Metazoa; phylum Arthropoda; class Insecta; order Hymenoptera; family Figitidae; genus Ganaspis; species Ganaspis brasiliensis. Next base: position 1,606,120 of record JAZKLR010000234.1, read on the forward strand.
CTTGCTATTATAAATTACTTTTATGACCCATATATTTCGTGGCAATTATTCAATATAACTTCATTTCGCCCTTTCAGATTGCAATCGATTCATTTAGTTATGAAAATTATGTTTTCAATGTAACAAAGTAATTATGTATAGAAATTTACTGCTTTACCAACAAAAACTCTTATTCAACATAGAAACGTTTTTAAACAAACTATTCTTGTGGAAGAAAATGTTTTCAAATAAACATAATAACATTTTAATGGAAGTATATAGAGAGAAGAAAGTTTTCGTTCTCGTTTTAAAAAAGTATATAGACTGTGTACATATATACGCTTTTTAAATGCACTCAGAAGAAATATGTAAATTGAAAGAAAAATGAAACATTCTCGAATGAAAAGCTCATTAAAAAATAATGGATGCGGGAAAAATGTTCGAGCTGTTGTGTATATAAAATTCTATTGGATTCTTAATTAAAAAGAAATTCGTGAACGACAATGGAAGTTTAGTTTACAGAGTGTGTCAATTGGGCATGTTGTTAAATTATACCAAGTATGTACATATACCTTTATGTTATGTCAACCATCTATAACTAGAGTTCACATATGCACTGATTCAATTATAATACCTTTCTTAATCAACGTATCGATCGTTAGGCCATCAAACATATATTGCACATTCGAGACGCTATAATTAAAGTATTTGTTCTTCAGAATTAATCTCGACACAAGAGAACTTGAAATACCCAAGGGAAAAGGACGCACGGTATTAAGTATTTCGTGAATTATTTGTTACAGAATAGGGTGGGGCTTCATGAGAAACTCAAGAAATGATTGTCATACCTTTCTGGTTCGTCGACATTTAACTATTACAGAAACCAAAAATTCACTCAGTAATTAATTATTGATCATTTATTTTGTTATTACTCATTATTTAAGTGTAACAATTTAAGAAAAATAGTTGAATAACTCACATTTGATGTGATCATTATGTGATAATTAGTTTTAATCTAGTTTTGGAATTCTATTAAATTATTTTGATTTTAAATGATTTTAAAGAAAATCGCTTTATCAGTAGCTTCATCAGTACCTATTGGACGAAAAAAAAAGCAATAAAAACACAATTTCTGCAGAAAAAGGATGAAAATTGGCAAGTTTAACTAATTTCCACGTGCCCATAGTTCAGAACTGAGAATGCACTAATGGATGATTCAATGGCATAGCAAACTTGTGAAGTACTATACCTATCGTAAAACAGTCGTCGCTCAATTAGCATCAATCAAACATACCATGTAGAAGCTTCAATCTAAAATTAGTTCACAGTCACGTAGTAAATTGTAAACAATGGAATGTCGATTGGTTACAAACTTGATATCCGGTTTCTACATATCATACACATTATTTTTATGTAAGAGAGTTATTTTGATTGACAAAAAATAATTTTACACTCTGTAACGATTTATTACGAGAACTTATAAAATTTTGAACGAAAATAATTACATGACAGTTACAGACGATAAATTATTTAGATTTCGAATTGCTACTAAATACATTAAACAAAATATCTAAATTTCAAGATTATCCATAAATAAAATTATTTTAAGACAAGTAATCAATCAAAAGACCAGACATTCAGACAAATTATCCAATAAATTGTTAAACAGTATTATTTACATAAAATTTGTCGTTTATTATTAATAAATATAAAATCGTTTTACGATAATTTTTCTATCCACGTGCACGTGTTATCCAATTTCTTTTAAATATTTTTCAAATTAACAAATCAAATAAGATCTCATACAAAACAACACAATACCTTTTACATATCGAGAAAAGAGTAAAAGTGATTATTATCAAGAATGATAAAAGAAAACTTATCACTCATCCTTCGTCAATAATGGCGTCTTGGTGGGTAGAATTTCCCTGACAGGGTGCTGATCATTTCATGACTTCAATACGGCTGTACTTGCGAGAAAAGATTCCTCCAAAGTTCAAGTTTATATTTCAAACGTTTCGTCTGATAAAGTCCGAGCCCCTCGTCAGTATTGAAATTAAACAAATTTCAGTAGTTTGAACCCACGCCAGATCCAACGGCCATTAATTCAGAAAATCGCCCACTCTTTTAAACGCCACACTCTTGGTCATCGGCGATGCACTTAGACGCGTGGCGCGATTTCTCTAATTACAGACGAAGTGAGGACGAGGAACCCGAATTCCAGACTTTTATCAAACATGATTCAGCACCCCTCCAAGGGCTTTCACCCCACTTACATAGATGACGCGATTTGCGCCTAATTAATGCTAATTTCTGAACCTAACGACATTGATAGACAACGTTACACAGGAGAACCGAAAGGCGAACAACTTTAGTTACAGATACGTCATTAAAATAATGACAATTCTATTGATCATTATTATTATTTAAAAATAAGCGATTCCTACATTATCCCCCTACTACTTCGAAATGTTCAAATTTTCGAAGCAGTACAAAAAAATGCGTCACAATTTATTAATGATCATAAACAAACATTGATGTCATATATTGAACTCCCACGCTCATGTCAATTATGTACATCACTTATATATATTATCGCAATATTAATACAAATTATTGATCGATTATAACATTTTCCATCTGTTCAAAAATTATTTTCCATAAACAAAATCGTTTATAAAAAAAAACAAAATTCTCCAGATCTCCTCAAATTATTTATACCATATAAGAAATTATTTACATAGTATTCCATCATAAAATCCAAGGCCTATAGATTTCACATGTTCAATCCCAGAAATATAGAAAATTTTACAAAACAAATGGCATCGCCATCGATAAAAATTGCGTATACTCACGACAATAAAAGCGCATATACAAACTAACATTAACATTTGGTATTACATTGAGATCAATTATAGATTCAGAAAATGGAATAAACAAATAGGAAAGTGCTCAAACATTTTATTAACAAAAAAAATCTCCAAAAATTAAATGACGAGTCTCCCTTCATATGGAAATTAATTGTCATTATCAGTAAATTCATTATACTTTCGCAAGTTAGTCCGATTATAGATACCAATCAACCGATTTGAATCATCTTTGTCACATAACTGATAAGAGTTATTTCCCAAATTCGTTTTTACTCTATATGGCCCATAAAAAATGTGAAAGAACTTTCTTGTCACCTTTTTCAGAGCATCCGATTGTTTCGGAACATACAACAAAACCAAGTCATTTTCTTTTATATTTACTCTGGACGTTTGCCCTTGAGATTTCGCACGAGTGAGATAGTTTTTATTTATTTTTTCACGAGCCAAAACAATCTTTACATCCCGCGATAAGTCAGCTGTTTCAGGAAAGTTAATAATTCCCTGAATCAAATCTTCTGGTTTGGTAGCAAATTGCAATTCGAAAGGCGAAAACCCGGTCGCAAAATGAGTAGTCACATTTAAAAACCATTCAATGTCCTGCAGATGTCTGGCCCAGCGCGTATGCTTATCAGAACATAAGGTCCTAAATAAACGGCCCAACTCACGCATGACCCTTTCAGCAGGATTACTTTGAGGATGTCTAATAGACGAATAAATAGCACGAATTCCTGATTCATTCAACTTTCGACTCCATTTTGGGGAAGTGAACTGAGTTCCGTGGTCGGCCAAAATTCTAACAGGTTTTCCCATTTCCGGTATGTAATTGACAAATAACTTTCTTAGAACAGTGTCAGTCGTTTCTTTCCTTATAGGGTATAATTTCACGTATTTCGAGAACGCATCTAAAACCACAAATATATATTCGAAACCTCCTATCGAGCGCGGCAAAGGACCGTAAAAATCAACGCATATCAAATCGCCCGGGCCATCAGATCGCACCAACTGATAAGGTCCTTCCATTTTAATATTAACGTCCTTGACACGCTGGCATAAATCACAGGAAACAACAAGTCGTTTAATATCACGATTCATTGTTTTCCAGTAATAAAAACGTCTAATATACATTTTAGTTTTATATATTCCGGGATGACCCAATTTAGAATGAATACAGTCTATTATCTTATTTTTTATACTATTTGGTATCACAACCTGCCAAACATTGAGACCCTCATCCCTTCGAAACAAAATACCCTCGTGGATCACATAGCGACCATTCACGGAATCTTGACCGATCTGCTCGATTATATTTCTTATGACAGGATCCTGATTCTGTAAATTCGTAAGATCTCTCAAAGAATCACGCCAATCGTTTCCATATTCAATCAAATCACAGTCAAAGATACCCTCCTCATCAAGCTCTAGCACGTCAATGGACAAATTCGTGGGTTGATTTAATTCGAATTGCCCACGAGGGTTTCGACTGAAAAAATCTGCCACCACGTTATCTTTGCCCTTGCAGTGGAAGACCTCAAAATCATATTGTTGGAGAATAATACTCCAACGTATAATACGAGCATTCAAATAAGGTGTTATTTTGAGAAAAGTCAATGCCTTGTGATCTGTTATAATTTCAAATTGCGCGCCAATCAGATAAATTCGAAACTTAATAACTGAGTAAACTATCGCCAAAAGTTCCTTCTCAGTAGTCGTATAGTTCACTTCAGCTTGATTTAGGCATCGACTAACTAAAGAAATAATTCTTTGATTATCGTCTCGATCCATCTGATATAAAACGCCACTAATGCCGAAATCAGAGGCATCTGTTTGAAGCTTAAAGGTCACATTAGGCAAATAATGACTCAACTTGACGCAATTCACGAACGCGTTCTTCATTTCGTCAAAAGCGAGATCATGCTTATCGTTCCAATTCCACAAACCCTTTCCACGCAAAATATCACGAAACGGTTCCAATAGGTTTGAATGACGAACTGTAAAAACCCGATAATATGTGCAAATTCCTATGAACTGTTGAAGTTCTTTAATATTTTTTGGTTTTTTAAATTTTTTTATTATTTCGAGTTTATCTTCCAACGGACGAATGCCATCAGTCGAGAGTTCATAACCCAAAAAATTAATTTTTGTTCGACAAAATTTAGACTTTGATAAATTAAGTGTAAAATTTTTATCCTGTAAAACCTGAAAGACTGCGCACAAAAAAGAAATATGCTGAATTATTGAACCAAACGTTGTAAACAAAAAATCGTCCACATATGTTGTCAGAATTCTATCAAAACGAGCACCTAATGCTAAATTTAAAGAGCGTATAAAGGCCGAACCGGCTGTCTTTAAACCGAATGGAATTCTACAAAAATGGTACATTTTCCCATCGAATAGAAAAGCTGTATATTGCCGACAACTTTCATGCAACGGAATCTGCCAATAACCCGCTGTCAAGTCCGTCGTCGACATATATGTAACCCCATAGAATTTCTGCATTATTTCATTGATAAGTGGCGGAGATTCATGGTCTGATTCGATAAACTCATTAATGTATCTCGCGTCTAAACAAACGCGAACTGAATTATCCGATTTAATGACAATCCTCAAAGGATTACAATAAGCACTATTTGACCGTTCAACAATACCAGCACTCAACATTTCTTCTATGGCATTTCTAACCATCCCCCTATAAGCTAATGGAACAGGATAAGTTTTTCGAACAACAACCTTATGAGGTTTGACTTTAAACTGATATGGCTCGACATCAGCACTTATTGATTTTCGCGTAAACAATTTCTCATATTTCAACATTTCCGTCACGAAAAAATCGCGCTCGCTCTGATTGACACCCTCAAGTCCCGACGCAATAATTTTCAATTCTTCACGAAACTTTTCACTTTCAGAAAATTCTTTTTGACCCGAATCAGGAAGAAAATCAAGCTCCTGACTCATTTGGTTATTATTTACAACACATTCTATTAAATCTCTCTCCTCAATTATATTACCCCCCACTATTTCATTTTCAGGACAATCAGCATAAATTTCCTCATTCTCGACAGTCTGTAAACTAGATTCATTTTCCCGATCACTTTCAAACCCTTCAATAGAATTAATTCGAATAACATTATTTTGATTGACAGTATTAACAATTAAATGAGATGATAAATGATTATTTTGAAAACACTGACAATCATTCTTTTCAATTCCCTGAGAGTATTTATATTTGAGCTCTTCTCGTGAAATTACAAGTCCCTCTGAAGGCCTCCTGCCGAATAAAACCAATTCACTCGGAATAATATGATCATTAAAAATAAAAAGCGAATCTCGATAACTAATTATAGCTTGATTTTTCAAGAGCCAATCATTGCCCAATATTACAGGATTGGAAAGTCCCGGAACTACTAAAAAACTAGATTGAAATGTAATCTCTCCAATTTTTAATTCATAAAATATTTGTTTTTTAACATTTGTTGGCTTCCTTCCAATGGCCGTAAAAATTACCACATTTGAAACCGGCAATTCCTCAAATGTATTATGTTTCATTAAATAAACGTAAAAGTCAAACGATATGGCAGTAATTTGACTGCCCGTGTCAATTAAAGCGGGTACCGGTATTGAAAAAATACATACAATTATCCGTGGGCAACTTGGTATGATAATCGAGAATTTTTGGCTATTTTGTTTATCCAAATCAGACACTTCCTCGCTTAAATTATTAAAATCCTCATAATCACTTTGGCGCGACATTCCCACAGACGATATCGCGCCGCATATCAGTTTAAATGACTGTCAGCTGTTGACGTATATATCTGATTAAGATTAGACGAAAGAGACGGAGGGGGAATAGTCATGTCTGGCAAATATACTCGTTTATTAGAAAAGGTGTTTGGTTTAAGTTCAGCTCGTTGTCTACAATCCTCACGTATACACGTTAACATGTGACTACTCATCGCCCCTCCTGATTGCTCCCCCCTTCCCTCATTACTCCGGGAATTTGAATGAAACCGCTGACTCTGCGCTTGTTTATTTTTCATTCCTTCATTAAAATTCGAATTACCTCTTGATTCTAAATTAATCGGCTCATATTTTCTTTGATTATTTATTTTGTCATTAAAGGTCAAGTCAAGTTGTGCCAATGCTTGCGATATCGAATCAAAATTTGAAAAATCTACTGTGACAAGTGACTCTCTTACTCTCAAAGGCAATTGCTGTACAATAGAATAATGTACTTCATATGTTTCCATTGTAGGCAAAAAATATTGCGATTCTTGAACTTGTTTTAAAAAATATGTCTGCAGACTCCCATGAGAATTATTAAACCGTCTTGCCAACCATTCTGCCTTAATTCGAACTCTAATGGGAACGGAATAAAATTCTAATAAAAATTTTTTTTTAAAACTTTCATAATCCATAAACGAATTCCTATGCATGTCAAACCAAACCTTAGCTCGACCCTCAAAGGCCCCGTCCAGAATATTTACGCGATGATCATTTGAAATCGATTTCAATATAAAAAATTTATCTAATTTTTCCAAAAACTGATTAGGATGTTGTGATTCTTCAAATCGAGGAGGCCTCATGTCAATATTAATACCCCGCAATCCATCAACGAGAGCTTTTACTAATTGATTTCCATTAATTTGATTTTCATTTTTAGTTAATTCGCGCAAACTATTAATCTGTGTAAGTTGGGCTTGAATTATTCCCCTTAGTCTGAGCACTTCCTGTCGTAACTCAACTTCACTCATAGCCTCAAAATTTTCATCGTCTCCCGCCATCTTTTCAAATAATCTTCTACGTACACTATTTCTATTTTTTTCTAAAATTTGTCTTTTCGATTTATGTGTCTCAATACCGTCATACAAAACACCCGGTTTAGATCTAGTCTTTCTTATCGAAATATCGTTATTCATAAATTATTTGCACTATTATTTTCCTTTTCAAATATCAATAATATACATATCTAACAAATATACATTATAACACGGGTCTATTCATCGAGCCCTACACGTTGAGCGCCATTTTATGTAACGATTTATTACGAGAACTTATAAAATTTTGAACGAAAATAATTACATGACAGTTACAGACGATAAATTATTTAGATTTCGAATTGCTACTAAATACATTAAACAAAATATCTAAATTTCAAGATTATCCATAAATAAAATTATTTTAAGACAAGTAATCAATCAAAAGACCAGACATTCAGACAAATTATCCAATAAATTGTTAAACAGTATTATTTACATAAAATTTGTCGTTTATTATTAATAAATATAAAATCGTTTTACGATAATTTTTCTATCCACGTGCACGTGTTATCCAATTTCTTTTAAATATTTTTCAAATTAACAAATCAAATAAGATCTCATACAAAACAACACAATACCTTTTACATATCGAGAAAAGAGTAAAAGTGATTATTATCAAGAATGATAAAAGAAAACTTATCACTCATCCTTCGTCAATAATGGCGTCTTGGTGGGTAGAATTTCCCTGACAGGGTGCTGATCATTTCATGACTTCAATACGGCTGTACTTGCGAGAAAAGATTCCTCCAAAGTTCAAGTTTATATTTCAAACGTTTCGTCTGATAAAGTCCGAGCCCCTCGTCAGTATTGAAATTAAACAAATTTCAGTAGTTTGAACCCACGCCAGATCCAACGGCCATTAATTCAGAAAATCGCCCACTCTTTTAAACGCCACACTCTTGGTCATCGGCGATGCACTTAGACGCGTGGCGCGATTTCTCTAATTACAGACGAAGTGAGGACGAGGAACCCGAATTCCAGACTTTTATCAAACATGATTCAGCACCCCTCCAAGGGCTTTCACCCCACTTACATAGATGACGCGATTTGCGCCTAATTAATGCTAATTTCTGAACCTAACGACATTGATAGACAACGTTACACAGGAGAACCGAAAGGCGAACAACTTTAGTTACAGATACGTCATTAAAATAATGACAATTCTATTGATCATTATTATTATTTAAAAATAAGCGATTCCTACAACTCTAGTACTGAAACAAATAACATAAGCACGATCCTGCAATTATTGTCAACATCATTTAATCATGATAATTAACCAATTAAATTATCAATTGAATTTTACTATATCATTTTAAATCAATGCAGGCGAAGAGCACAACATTTTAAAATGGTTTTTACCTTTGGTTAGGATATATCACTTAATTATCAACTCTCTGAATTCAAATATATGTATTTATATGTATTTATATATATATATGTATTAAATATTTTAAAAATTAACAAAATATTATAATTTATTTTGAACCATTAATAAATTACGATTATTAACCTAAATGCAAAAATTCTGTTGTATTGTTTTGATTTAAAAACATTTTTAAATTAATTATTTTTTATTCACTTCTTATTCTTCTTAAAGCTCTGAAATTTACAATAATGTGTTTTATTTTTATTCACTAATTGTCTTGCTTTTTTTAATTGTTTATGATTTAATAAAAAAAATTTGTATTTTATGAAACTATCGACCCGTTAAAAAAGACACTGAAATTTTTTTATTACGTTTTTAGAGTTCTAAACATTCATTGTAAACGAAATTTGTAGCTTCTAAGTTTTATGCTTTAACAAACCACTTTTACCAGAGAAAATAAAAAAAATGCATAAAACATTGAACATAAAAAGTAACTATTTGGTATGTTCCTGTAGTTTTAAATGTTTTAACAATTTTTTCCAATATTGAAACAAATGTTTATTAAAATAATTCGATAAATGATCTCGACAATAAAAAGTAAAAAAGTTAATTGAGATTTTTAAACTTACAAATTAATTTTTTAACATGAGAAAACAATATTTAAGTTTGTGAAAATGTGAAATATAAATCACGTTTATATCTGGAAATGTCAAAATTTCAAATGTACTTTTCAAGTCCATTTTCGTCAATTCATGACACTGAAAAAAAAACAATTTTAAATTCACTTAAGTATTAAGTAATATTTATTTTTTTTTAATCAAGCAATACAAATAAATTAAAAATTGCCGTGAACCCAGGTAATGTTTACTTTGTTTTCTAAGGGGGAAAAAACAAATGACACTTTTGAAGCAAATTTGACTTTTTGTGTCAAAATCTTCGAAATCACATTTTAATTATATTGCAGAAGATTTAATACTGGAAGTATAAATAAAAGCAACTGGAGAAGTAATTTATGTATTAATTTATTATTTATTTTTCTTTAATTGCTTTAAAAATTCGCTTTAAATATATATTTAAATATATAATAAAAAAATTTAAATGCTATTTTTCAACGTGATATAAATTGGGGGGGGGGGGGGGGGTAAAGAAAATGTGAAGTAAAGTTTAAGGGGGGTTGACAAATATGTAACAAATTATGACAAGGGGGAGGGGGTTGAAAAAGGGGGAAAAAGTGTGACGTAATTTATGAATATTATAAAATTAACTTATTAACTATTATTAACTATTATTAATTATTTTGAAGAAAATGTGAAGTAACGTTAAAGGGGGGTTGACAAATATGCAACAAATTATGACAAGGGGAGGAAGGTTGAAAAAAGGGGGGAAAAGTGTGACGAAATTTGTGAATATTATAAAATTAACTTATTACCTATTATTAACTATTATTAATTATTTTGAAGAAAATTGTGAAGTAACGTTTAAGGGGGGTTGAAAAATATTTAACAAATTATGACAAGGGGGAGGGTGGTTGAAAAAAGGGGGGAAAAGTGTGACGAAATTTGTGAATATTATAAAATTAACTTATTAATTATTATTAACTATTATTAATTATTTTGAAGAAAATTGTGAAGTAACGTTTAAGGGGGGTTGAAAAATATTTAACAAATTATGACAAGGGGGAGGGTGGTTGAAAAAAGAGGGGAAAAGTGTGACGTAATTTATGGATGGCCTCTTTTATAAATTTTAAGGGGGAGTTTAAGGAGGGTTGACAAATATGTAACAAATTATGACAAGAGGGAGGGGGGTTGAAAAAAGGGGGGAAAAGTGTGACGTAATTTATGAATATTATAAAATTAACTTATTAACTATTATTAATTATTTAGAAGAAAATGTGAAGTAACGTTTAAGGGGGGGTTGACAAATATGCAACAAATTATGACAAGAGGAGGGGGGTTGAAAAAAGAGGGGAATAGTGTGACGTAATTTATGAATATTATAAAATTAACTTATTAACTGTTATTAATTATTATTTTGAAGAAAATGTGAAGTAACGTTTAAGAGGGGTAGACAAATATGTAACAAATTATGACAAGGGGGAGTGGGGTTGAAAAAAGGGGGGAAAAGTGTGACATAATTTATGGATGGCCCCTTTTATAAATTTTAAGGGGGGGTGGCAAATATGTAACAAATTATGACAAGAGGCAGGGGAGGTTAAAAAAAGGGGGAAAGTGTGACGTAATTTATGGATGGTCCCTTTTACAAATGTTACTAATCGTTCTCAAGAAATGTTATTTTTTTAATATTATATTATGCATTTTAGTCAGCTATTGCAACTTTAATGTTTTATTTCTGTGAGGTTAAAAATATTATTGTACTAAATAAATGCACACGTACGATCAATTTTAACGTTTAAAATATCAAGCAGAAAGAGTGAAACAAGCACTTATTTCCGGCTCTAAATTATCTGCTTCACTGACCGAAAGTTATTATCTTCATAAAACATTATTTTTCAAATAATAGATTAGACATAACACTAACGAATAACTTCCTTAATTATAATAATAGTATATTAATAGCATTCCAAAATTAACTAATCACGGTTGACTAAAAGTTCAAACAATATTAATGCGCATTAGTATTCTAATTTCTAATTAAGAAATATATAACTGAATTACTTTAAAACACTGAGTGTCCGAAATACTACCATTTAAGGAAGTTCTACCGTAAATCGAATAATCAAACATATTTTGATAAAACTTGGTGTACTGGTAGATAAAGTTTCTAAAATTTTGTAGTTAAATTTTTGAGACCTGTAGGTTCTTGGGAAAAAAGTTATGATCGATATATTTTTTCACTGCTTAACCTGTTTAACATTGATTCTTATGAGAATTCATTACTCTGTCACATATATTTTCGTACTAAAAATTATTAAATAACCAGATAGTGATCAAAGTTTGTATAGTTAAACACAGATATCTAATGAGCTGATATTGTATTTGAAAAAGGACAATGGGTTCTTGTGAGAGTTGCAATAAATTAATTTGTAAAAATATTTCACGTTTTACACCATACAGTTCAGACGTTCTGACATTTTAAAATGTTCATTTTGATCGCACATGAAAAATAGTCATATTTAAAAAGTAAATAAAGTTAAAAAAGTTAATAAATACAATTATTTAATTATATATTAGTAAAATTAAATTTAAACCTAGCCTCAAAATAATGGTCTCTGTTTTGACTAGTATTGTGATACGATAGAACTTCCTTAAATAACGAAAATTTTCCTTGAATTGAAATTCCAATTATAAACTGAACAGCGACATCGGTTGAAGGCTGTCAACGGCAACAAAGAATTTTCCTAGCAGTTATAATTTGAATAACAAATGAGTGTATATAAGAAAAAGAAATGGCGGGAAAATAAACTTTTTACTGCGATGCATTTGCAATATTAAAATTTGCCTCTAGAAAAAGTTGTATAGTCAACTGCAGTGAGAAATAGTGTGACAGGTGACAATAATCATTACTCAAGGTAATTGTTCAAATCGCTTGCAAATCATCAAAATTCCTTATTCTTTTTTAGAATTGCATTATTGCAATTTTCTCTTGATAAAATGTTGGTGGGAAGACATAAGTTTGCACGAATGCATTTTTTTTTTCTCTCTCTCTTGTGTAATCTCGCATAATTTAATAATTTGCATTCCTTAATTCTTTGTCGGCAAAGTGCTTATATAGAAAGAACAAAACTCGACGTACATTTATCACCTCGTTATCCAACCGAGTACGTGTACGTTTTTAACGAAGGCATCTCATGCGGAACCAAGGCACGACCTACCTCAAGCAATGCAAGTAAATAAGAAGAGGGAGGCCTATAACGGGGTCGCTAAGTAGAATGAAAAACCTTTATTTTGTTGAGGGGTTGTTTAAGTATAAAGTCATGCAACCAATCGTTAACATCTTCTACTAGTGTATACATAAAGTTTAAAGAACCTCGACACCTACTTAGCATATTAAACAACTTTTACAGTATATAAAACTCTTACAATCAGCCGAAAAACGAACAATTTAGAACTATTAAACTGAGAAAAGAAGAATTCATATCTAATTTTAATTAAAAGGTAAAAACATAAAATTTGAAGCCGGTCTGTGACATATTTATGTACACATTTTTTTATTAAACGAGACATTCTTGTAACAAGTTGCAGGCTTCGCACTGTTTTGAGAGTTCAAAAATAGTAGGAAAAAGTAGCTTGCATGATTAAAAAAAGTAGTAAAAAGTAGCCAAATAGAAAATAAGATAAGTTTAATTTATTTTTACTATTAATTATTATTTTCATTTTACATGAATGTGTTAGATGTTCGTTTAGTCACAGCACGTTTCAGATTTATTTAATATTTGAAATAACAAATTATTGTTATAATACAGTCAAACTTCCATACGGCGGAAACTCATAAGGCAAGTGTTGAAGGGACTATATCGTTGAGAGTTGACTGTGTGCGTGCCATCAAATTCAGGATCGAAAAGTTCTAGTGGAATCGGAATTAGTGAAATCAGCTCTCATAGAAAAAAAAAGATTTTTATTTTTATCGAAATATTAAAAAAATTATTATGTTAGATTGTAAAAATGTTTCTACCAAACAAAACTTTTTTAAAATTTTGATTATAAAAGTTATTGCAAAATGAAAAGTTTAAAACAAAATTGTTTATAAACAATTAATTTTTTTCAATGTTCTTAACCTTTACAAAATCAAGAAAAGATATAGAAATACACTTAAAACTCTAAGAAATCGAAATCAATTGAGAAAATTAATGAGCGATTATTTTTTTGGAACATTCCATAAGAAATTCGGTCCATCGAAAACGGATATTATTTTTTAGATTTCTGTTCTTCTTTAGTATTGAAGGTGCTAAATAAGTATGCCCAAAAGTTTCGCACCATTTTTAAACACTTCTTTAGCATCCAAAATACTACCGCAAACAATATCAAAAACAAAAGAAGAAAAAATCTTTTAATAATGAAAAAAATGAATTATGAGTCAAACCATTATATTTCATCCAAAGTCGTTGCGGACTAATGTTACAAAAATCTGATAATTTGTAATATTTATTTTTGTTGTCAAAATAATTTTTGACAATTATTTTAAAAAAAAATTCTACAATTGCTTTGTAATTTGACTTAGTAACTTGAGCTACAAGAAAAAGAGGTTATTTTGACAACTGGAAAGATGAAATAAAAAAGCGCATTAATGATTTAGATAACATAAATTTCCTTATTGGTAATTGTTAAAAACAGTCTCATTTACATATATTAATTAATATTATTGAATTAATGAAAACAAAATGTTAAGTGAAAATTACTTTTAAAACTTACTTGCAAAATGTCAAAATTTTCAAACTAACAAAATTTTAATTTAAATTTCACAATCTGGCAGCAGTTAAAATCAGTTTTACAAAACTATTTGCATTTTAACCTTCAAATTCGTATTTAAAAGCACCTAGGAAAGCACATTTTTCAAATTGTAAAAAGTAAAAAAGTAGCTGATTCTCCAACACCAAATTTTGATACTGTGGAAAGGAGTGTCAAACTTGAATTTTAAAACCAAAATTTGATTTTTTCACGCCTCTGGTGATGAGTTATTAGAGTTCAAAAACACTGCTTCTTCTCAAAATTTCAATAATTAAGTTAAAAGTTTTCATATTTCTCCATTATAAAATTAAAAAGTTAGTACGTCTTATGAAAGACACAAAATAAAATAATATTTAATACTAAAACATTTGAATTCTTAATAGGAAACTTTAATTGGAACTTTGAAAATTGTGACATTTTGCAAGTAAGTTTTAAAAGTAATTTTCACCCAACATTTTGTTCTTATTAATTCAATAATTAATTAATATAAGTAAATAAAACTGTTTTTAACAAATACCAATAAGAAAATTTATGTTATCTAAATCATTAATGCGCTTTTTTATTTCATCTTACCAGTTGTCAAAATAACCTCTTTTTCTTGTAGCTCAAGTTACTAAATAAGTCAAATTACTAAGCAATTGTAGAAATTTTTTAAAAATAATTGTCAAAAACGTATATTTGCCATTTTTTTTATTGTCAATTGTCAGCAAGGTATAGTTTGTCCCGAATTACCCCAACTAAGCCTATTGTAAATTTGTAAAATAATTATAATTTTTCACTATTAAAAAATTCGAAGAGTTTATTAATAAAAATAATGTGATTTCAAACATGTGATTTTAACGATAGAAAACTGACTTGTGCAAACTGTTATATAAATTTTTATTTCTCACTGCAGCCTAAATTAATACATAAATTATTGTTTAATAATTATTATAATTTCCATTTTATATTTAAAGATCCTATGATTTAAAATGGTTGTTACATTCCTGAACGTTCACTCACTAATAGCATTTTAAAGAACCTTTCTACCGCGGAAACGTCAAATTTCTTTCGACAGTATGGAAGTTTGACTGTAAATTAATAAATTTTTTCACTTATAAAATTAATAATCTAATAACTGAATACTTTTTTCCCATAATTTTTAAAAAAGTAGCTTTTAGTAGCTTTAGGCCGAAAAAAGTATCAAAAAAGTAGCCTTTCATGAAAAAAGTAGCAAAAAATAGTAAATAGTTGGGGAGTGCGAAGCCTGCAAGTTGGTATGCGTTTAAAACATAAAATTATTCATTTTTGTAAAATGTGTTTCGTAGTACTATTAAAATTTATTAACGTTTACTTTCAGACTAATTTGAAAACATAAAGTTATGGACGCATAAACAATAAACCGTTGTTTTACCAAAAACTTTTCAAATTATTTTAAACGAAAAAAAAAAATTGGGTGATATTTATCATTAATTACCGATTAACCACTATAATTATCATTGGGAAGTTGTACAATATTGTCGAAAGAAATTATTGTGTCCTAAAATTTGTTCTAAAATAATATTTAAGATTGTTCTTTAAATTTATGAAATTTTTTTAACTTATATCCATTTTTTACAAACAGCTCTCATTTCTCTCTTTGAAAAATTCTTTACAATTCTGTTTATTAATTTTTAAAATTAATTTCTTGTTCAGTTAAACACATTTTCATAAAATATTAAAAAAGACAAAAATCTACATAATACAAAATAAAAAGTTTACAAAAATTCCATATTTTCGAAAGAAGAAGTAAATGATCTTAGGAAGGTAGGCGAATAAAAATTAAAACTTTTATTCCTTTGTCAAAAAAGCAACGTTTCGTCGACACAGGTTTGTCGACCTCATCAAGTTCTAAATTTATTGAATAAACACACAAAAAAAATTATACACAAGTTCACAAAATAATTAAATTAACAAAATTACAGAAAAACAGTATTTTTTTACCTCAGAGTTAAAACATAAATAGTTTTAACTAGTCATATTTTTTCGCAAAGTAACAATTTCGAAACTCTATTCGCAAAAATATACAAAATAACATTATAACTGCAAAATATTCTCTGAAAATAACTGACTGAAGGATAACAAACAAATTTATGTACTAAAAATACGTTATGGGAAATTCAAATAAATTAAAGTTTGAATGGCTTGAATTTATCAAATAATTGAATTCATAAAATGTCATATAATTAAAATTTGAATGATTTAAAAAATGTAGCAACAGAATTGAAATATAATATTCACTTAAAATTGAGTGAAATTGAAATCTATAAAGTTGATTGAAACTACTGAAATGGAATTTTGATTTTTAAAAAAAGAAATTTAATTTTGATGCATTAAAATTTTCACCAATAAAAGTTCGAAAGCAATGAAAACTGGAATTGATATGAAGGTAGATGACTTAAAATCTTAATTTGAGTAATTAATAAAATAGGTAATTAATCAGATGTAATCATGTTTGATAAATGGAGTTTAAGGATTTAAATTTAGAATGAATTGATTCAAGTCGTTCAAAATTTGGATAAATTAAATTTGCAGTCGATTGAAATTGTAGGTAATCAATAAATTCTTAAACTAATTAAAATTACGATTGATTATAATTTGAAATATATAATTAAATTTTTAGATTAAAACTCTTAAAAATTAAAGCTTACATTTTAAAAAACGTGAAAAAGGAAACGTGTGATTTCTGCAATAATTAAAAATAATTCAACTTTTGAAAAATGTCAAAAAATCTTTTTAAAAAGAAGATATATATTTAAATATTTCAAGAGCATTAAGATGTAAAGCATAGAATTTCAGGAATTAATTTTTCAGAAAACTTAAGCACAAACTTATAGAAAATCAATTAGAGTAATGGGTGTTATTTAATAATTGAAGAAACGTTCAATTTAAAGTCATTAAAAAAATATATTGAAATAACTTGACAGAATTTTATCCGTTTTAAGTGAACATTTATGAGTGTATTCAACCCAGATTAATGTTGATTTCAATATTGAAACAGTTCTCTTTCAACCATTTAGATTTTAAGTTTAAATATTCATTTGAAGCATTAAAACGAGAAATATAGGAGTAATAATTATAGGAGATAGAGAGAAATTCTTGTCAGCTACAGAAAAGCTTTCTGGAATTTTTCATTTAAAATTCTGCGATACTTTAAATGAAAAATTATTTTTAATTGGGAGCTAATTAAAGCCATAAAGCCCGAGTAATTAAAACATAGTATTTTAATTTCTCAGAATTCGTAGAATTTACAATAATTACTTTTATATCTTACAATTTTAAAGAACACTTTGTATTTTCTAACTTTTATTATTTTTTATATTTACCTTAACTATTTGCCAAAAGAAATTTGTTTACATTTAAACACATCATTGATGTTAATACCTACTCTCGAAATGTGTCTGAAGTTCCGGACAAAATTAAAAAAAAATAATTATTTTTCCGGGGGTGCTTTCATCCCCTAGAAATACAAAATTAATAATATTTTATTTTTCAAGTGTTTAGAAAGAAATTGAGTCGGCAAAAGTTGAAAAATATTTTTTTAAAAAGTCCGGAACTTCAGGTACATATACTCGAAATATTTTTAATTCAAATCAAAGCAAGACATAAAATTTTTATTCAGATGAATTTAAAGCTCCGAGGAACATAATAAACGGCCGGAAAGCGGAAGTTGAGGGAAGTAAATACCTGAATTTTAACAAAAGAAGGATTCTTTGGTTCGTGACTTTTACAACTCACCGTTTTACGTGCGTGTATGAGCATATGACTTCCGCTTAGAAGTGGGGCTGAAAGAGAGAGGCTGTCCTTTTTCCTCTCTCGTGTATGAAGAACGATTTCTAAACCACTCTCAGATATTGAGACTCTTCATCTGACAGCAATCAACAATCTCCACGATCCAACTTCCAGGCAATGACATAACCGGACACCGGCTGCTTTTTAAATCTTCGTGACATTTCTCCTAAATGACAATCCTCTAAATTAAATAAAACTACACTTATTTTTAACGATTTCTAGCACTTTTTTCCAATTGTAAACACAACTTTCTTTATACCGCTGCGAAACACGAATTCTAAAAACTTGCTGGTGTCCAGCTTAAAAATATTGACAGTTGTTATTTTCCTTCACGTTTCGGCACACACTGTTAAATACCTGATTACTTAAGCACTATATTTACGAAACTATTACACACACAATCAGTCATAACACGTTATCGTAATCCTGCACAAAGGAACAACATTTCACGTATGTATAAACACTGACCGAGAGCAAACTTTGGAGGTTAATTATTTGGCGGCAAAAACATTCCAAACAATATTCTTCTATTTCCATTTAAATTGACGTGAATGCACAAATACACGTCTTCGTCCCACGTTCGAATAAAACTTTCTTTTTAAAAGTAGAACGAATGAAAACTCCAAATGAATGAATCTGAAAAATTGACACACTGGATTTCACTTTGCTTTATATTTTATCCGTGCCGCTTTGATCGCGAAAGTATTGGGAGATTTAAAATTTAAAACCTCCTCGGGAGTTGCACTTTTTACTCGTGTCTTTGACACTGGGAACGTGAGTTGCACCTGTGTTCCACGTGCAAAAAAGAAGGGAAAGAATTCTGCTAACAGGAGTTAAAAGGACAGTTGTGTCAAAAATTTTGCAGTACACGGCACTTTCAAATGCCGGTCACATAGCCGGCTAAATGACGAATTGTACGTCACAAATCGACCTACTCAACGCGAGCAACCAGCAAACACTGACTAAAACCGCGGGCGCTCGACTTAAACTTTAAGAAGAGAAGGGGAACTTCACGACTGCAGCGCCCCAAGCGACAAATGTTTGAACCTCAGCGAATCGATTTGAAAAAATATTATTTATTTTAAACTTTTCATACTCTTTTTGCACTATTTGGATTAACATTTATTACCTTTAGAGGGCTTTGATAATTTTTTTGTTATAATGAGTTAATATAAGTGGTAACAAATAACATCAGTTGCAATAAAGAAATTGAATTATTACATTCATGTTTCTGAACCAGTTTGGTCTTATTTCTGGAGGTTAGCATTTGAATTTCAAGTATTTTAATAGGCGATAAATTAAAAATAAAATTGACTTTGTTGATAACAAAAATTGTCTTGACTTAATATTAATTGCTGGATTTATAATTTATAAAAGTTGAGTAATTGGTTAAAATTAAATATTCTCTCTAAATTTGAATTATTTAAAAATAACTAATAAATTAGTAAAATCGTGGCTGAGTTTATTTCAGCAATTAGTTAAAAATAACTAATTATTAGTAAAAAATGACTAATTGTTAGTAAAAAAAAATAACTAAAAAATAGTTTTGACTAATTGAATGAGTAAACAAAATTTTACTAAAATATTAGCTATTTTGACATAATGTAAAAATGAATTTGACTAATAATTAGTTATTTTTTACTACATGATTAGTAGAAATATAACTAATTGAATTAGTGACTGAGTTTTTGCTTTCAAATTAGTTGTTTTTAACTAATTAAGATTTAGAGAATTGGTTAAAAAACTTATAAAATAGGCAACCCTCCATACATCATTGTTGTTTATATTAGAGAAATAAAATTTAATTCTGACAATAGGCAATAATATTTCACAATAAGGTAAGATGATATTAATATTAATATAGAAAACAAAAAATAATAATAAAGAAATAATAACACAGATTTTAAATTAAATATATAAAATTTATTTTACGTGTGTTTTGTTTAAAAACGCAAATTGGCAAAATACTACTTATAGTGGAAAATTAATAACCAATATATTTAAGAATTACTTATAATTAATTTTTTTTAATTTATTTTTTTTCAAGGGAGTATCGCATCAATTATTTTTAAGTCATTTTTAAAGAGCTGATCGCAATAGTAATAATAATAATAAAAAAAACAATAAAAATAATAATAATAACAATAGACAATTAAGAATTAGTTAAAATTAACAATTTACAATCATTACATTTGCATTGTTTTTGGTCATTTAAAACTATATAAATTTTTGCAAATTCAAATAATGAAAATTACGAAATTTAAAAATATATCAGAAAAGTGAAGAACATAATTGACGTTTGAAAACAAAATTTAAAAAATGGCTACATAATAACATAATTGAAAAGAATAGTTTAAAAAATTAAACAATAAATATTAAATTTAAACAAAATACTTGAAAAATTATAGGAATAACTGTTGAAAATAATGGCAAATTGAACTGGATTGAAAATCGAAAAAAGTAATTATTGAAATTGAACAAAATAATAAAAAATTGAGGAAATAAATTGAAAAATTAGGAATTAAATTAAAATTTTAAAAAATAATTGATGTAATTGAAAAAAAATTACAAAATGACGAAAATAATTCACAATTGAAAATAAAATTTAAAAAATAGCTAGTTTAATACACAACCGAACAAAATAATTTAAAAAATCAAAGAATAATTATAAAATTTTAAGATAATAAATGAAAATTGAAAAAATTGTAGGAAATAATTGAAAATTGCGGAAAATAATTAATAATTGAAGGAAATAGTTAAAAAAAAATGACGAAAATAATTGAAAAATTAAAGAAAATATTTAAAGAATGATAAAAGTAATTGTCAATTGAAAAAAAAATCCAAAAAATGACTAGATCAATAAACAATTGAAAAAAAATCATTGAAAAAATTAAACAAGAAATATTAAATAAAAAAAAAAATAATTGCAAATTGAAAAATGAAGAAAATTATCGGAATAATTGTTGGCAATAATTGCACAACTGGATTGAAAATTGAAAAAAATAATTGAAATTAAAGAAAATAATAAAAAATTGAGGAAATTAATTAAACTTTAATAGACAACTGAAAAATATAATTCAAAAACTTAAAATTGAAAAAAACAATTGAAAATTGAAGAAAGCAAATAAAAATTAAAGAATGGAATTTAAATTTAAAGAATATAATTAAAAATTGAACAAATTATTTGAATAAAGCCAAGAAATATTGAATATTGGAGAATTAATTGAAAATTAAAGAAAATATTTGAGAATTGAAGAAAATAATTAAAAATTGATGAAATAAATTGGAAATTAATTAATTAAATAGGAATTTAAAATAAATAATTGATAATTAAATAAATAATTTCAATATGACGAAAATAAATAAATAAATAATTAACTATTAAGAAAAACAATTAAGAATTGAAAAAAACGAAAAATGGTGAGAATAACCGGCATTCGAACAAAATTTTTTTTTAAATTAATGAATAATCATAAAATTGAGTGAGAATAGTAAATTGTTAAAAACAAACTGAAAACTGAAAACTGATGAAAATTATGAAAAAAATTGTAGAAATTAAATGAAAATTGAAGAATGGTATTAAAATTTCAAGAAAATAGTTGATAATTGAAAGAAAAATTACAAAATAACTAAAATAATTCAATATCAAAGGAAATAATTGAGAAATGAGGAAAATAATTGATAATGTAAAGAAAAATTCGAAATTTTGCGAGAATAATGGACAAAAGAGCAAAAAAATTAAAGAATAGGGTATAAAATTTAAAGACAATAATTCTATATTGAAAACTGTTGAAAATTTATAGATTTATTTATTAATGAAATTAAAATTGTTTGAATTGATATTTAAAAATGTAAATCAATTTAAATGGATTTTTTAAAAAGTAACTGATTTTAAACAAATAAATATCTAAGTGCCAAACTTCAGGTGTGGACAGAATTAAAGAATGAATGTAAGAAGGAATGAATCTTGTTGATTATTATTATAAGTTTAAGTTTAATTATAACTAATTCAAATAAATTCATATTAATAAACAAAATTATCTGATTAGTTAATAAATATAAATTCATAAATTAATAAAATTTTATTTATTTCAATTTAAAATTTGACTTTACTTTATATTTTTATCACGTTTGTTATTATTACAAAAGATATTTAACCCATTTACTTTCATGTGAACTGCTTTTTTTTAAAAAAATCTGCAACTTTGTTTTATAAAAAAAGGACGTTTTTTCATCCCAAGAATATAGTTTATTTCAAAAAATTATGAATCCTTTAAAGGACACTGGATTTTCTTTTCTGATAGCCTGTATTTAACCAAGATATATACCTTAATTTTAACGAAAAAGTTTATTATAAAAAGTAATTATAAATTGTTGTTCTCAAATTGAACTTAATTAATGAATGGTACTTAAATTAAGTTAAAAAAAAGGAGCAAAAAAAAGAACTGAAAAGTTGAATTACCAACTTTAGTGAGAAGTTTTTCCCAATAATTAGTAGTTTATTACTGAGTAAATACTTACTCTAGCCTCTTCTCTCCTTTTCCTAAACTTTCCACAATAATTTTAACTAAAAACACTCTGACACAAATTAAGAAAAGGTTTTTAGTTATTATACAAAAGTGGATCCATATTATATTCAAATATGGAATAAAAATAAGGTTTAAAAATCCTGTTTTTAGTATGTTGTTTAGATTTTTAAAAATGTAAAAAGTTTTTTATTAGGATTATGTTTTCTTGTCTTTTATTTTGTAACAGATGTCATGTAAAGAAAAAAAGAAGAAAGTATTCTTTAGGGTTTGAAAGGAGTGCACTTCCTGCGATACGACAAAACGATTATTTTCTCTTTTTTTTCTCGAGTTGCACTAATGAGACGATTTCCTCATAATCTCGAAGTGGATCTTCTGATTTTACTCTCTTTATCGTAAAGCTAAGTTTTCCACCTGTCAAATCATAATTTAATTCACGAGGGTAATAACGAGAGAAGGTTTAAGGGAGGAAAGTGGAGACCGGAGGCTGCCGTATGGTTCTCGGGACCGGGGATTTATCGAAGGCGAAGGTCGATGCATTAACGATGGAAAAGCGCGGAAACGAGATGAAAGTAACGAAGCGAAAGGGGCAAAATTGAAGATGGGATGAGAAGCAAGAAATAACCCGCACCCTCGTAGTTATTCGGCCTCGATATCCCTCCAACGTGTGACAAATCAGTTCAGATCAGTAAGAAGCTTTCGGCATCAATTTTTAACTATATTTACTTTTTTTCAGATCGAAAAAAGGTATTACGATATTTTAGCTAATTTAATGAAATATTATATATTTATTATCAGGTAATTATAATTCTTATTTTAATTTTTAACCCAATAACTCTCATGTGGACGGATTTTTTTTTATTAAGTTTATTTGTATCAAATATATATTTGTGACGCAATATGAAGAAAGGTACATTAGATGAAGGAAAAGATTTTAGGTTATGTTTAGAGGGTGTTTCAAAAAATGAAAATTTTCAAATTTTGTTTAAAGGCCCTCGGTAATCGACTAAAAATAAAAAAAATGAACCCCTATTTTTTTCTTTTTTGATCTGACAATATTAAGGGGTGCCGCTTTCACCCCCTATTTTCCCATTAAAAATACATGGGAAAAATGTACTTTTTTCAAAAATTGCGAAAAATTGTTGTTAATTTTATTGAAAAAGGCTCAGGAGTTTATGAGACCTCAATAAATGTTCAAAGTTGAAGAAACCATCGATTAGGGGAAGGCGGGGTTGAAAGTGCCCGGGGTCGAAAGTGCCGATACGTTTATTTTGAAAATGAAAAGAAATAAAAATAAGTTTGAAGTGAGGAAAGTAAGATTTAATAAATACGACTCGATGTTAATCATTTTAGATTTATCTGCTACGCAAAAAAATGAGTTGTTACTGTATTTGCGAAAAAAAGCGTTTTGAGTCACGTGAGAAAATATTCTCATGGTTATAAAATTTGGTCTAGATTGTTTGCTCAATAAAATTTTTAATTGTTTATATTACTTAAAAAACAAATGCAGGTATTATAAATGATAAATTATTTATTATTTTTACGTTTAAAATTAATTGTTTTGATTAAACATCACATAGAAAAAGCGATCGGCACTAGCATCGGCACTTTTCGCCCCAGAGTGGGGTCAAAAGTGCCGCACTGACTTTTTTTTAAGAAACCAAGCATTAGAAAAAGACTTTTGAAAATCGATTCAAACTCAAATTAAATTCAAAAACTACATTAAATTTGACATTAAATAGTAAATAACCCCAAAAGAAAAACTTCCATTTTACCAGTATTTTTTAGAGATTTCTCAAAATCAGCACTTTCAACCCCGCTCTCCCCTATTATCTTTTTTTTGGAAAAAAACTCCTCTATGGCTGCCTTAAAGAACAACCCCTAAACGTAAATACAGCATATGGGTGATTATTTCTCAAACGTCCCAGCTCAAAATTAAAAGTTTTTGAATTAGCTTCATATTTTGGTAAAATGTTGTCCTATACGAAGGAAACAAATCCCAAAAATGTTAACTTGTTTTTTAAAAATTTGTAAAAAATAGGGGGGGTTGAATTTTTGACTTTTTATGTTACCTTGTTATTTTCAATTCCGTGTAACTTTGACAAAACTTTATGGATTTTAATTTTTATATAGTGCATTTTAAAGCATTTTTCATGCACTTTTTCATACTTATAACAAAATTTTCAAAAAAAAAAAAATTTCCCCCCTTTTTTTCAAAATTAACATTCATTTTTCATTTTTGACCCATTTGGATGAATTTTTTTTTTATTTTGTTTTCATTGAAAAGCTGAGATTTTTTTCTATAAAATATGTAAATTTGGAAATGGTCTGGCGATAAGTTTGCGAGAAAATTAATAACAAACTAAGCGACGCGCCCAGCGTCACTGACGCCATTGACCACACAGCACCGCGACACAGTGGGGCAAAATAAATGTTTTTGGACAAATCAACTTTCAGCCCGCAATTTTCAATCGATTTACAAGTTCTTTTTTTCAAATTAAAGCTAATTAAATTTCAAATCGATTCAACGAGAGACATTTTTTTAAAAAAAATTTTAAATCATTGTTTATTTAACAACAAATTTGTTTTAAAAAAAATTTTGACTTTACGGTGCCACTATTTTCTGGAAAATTTTGATATTTGATCATGAATTATTATTCTCAATTCAAAAACTTCTTAGAAAACAATATTTATAAGGGCCAAGAAAATAAAATTTTTTTTTTAAAAGTTATTAACAAATTAGTAAACAAAAACAATATCTTCATTATTTGTGATATTTAAACACTTAAAAAAACTTATTTCTTTTTTTTAATGAAAATAATAATTCTTACTAAAAGTTTTGCTATTTTTTACAATAATTTTCAATTGTTTATAACAATTAGTAATTTTTTATAACAATTACTACTAATCGTTTTTAATTACAAACGATTGTTATATTATTATAAACAACGTAATACAATTTTATTTTCTATAACAATTAATTGTTATAAACAAAGTTCATTGTTTATAACAAACAAATTAATGAAATACCAATTTTTAGGTCTCTAACAAATTCTTTTAAACTTTAATGATAGAACGTCCAAGGCTGCGTACTGCCGGTAGGACGCGCTTTCACACAGTAAACGTCCTTCCGGAAGGACAATTCATTTTTGTGAAAAAATATTTTAATTTCATATAATCATCATCATCATCATCATCACCATTATCATTATCATCATAATTCATCATCTTCATCATCAAAGGAATTGAGTTTATTATTACTTTTGTAAATATTGTTATAACTAACGTAATGGCGGCCGGTGGTAAATGGCTCAGGCGCGAGTCCCTCGGAAATCGCTCTATAAAATCAATATGGAAGCAGATACACTGTAAAAACAGGTGTCTTACAAGTGTCTAATTTTAAGACATAAGACGTTTAGAAAGCGTCTTACAGGCATTTTTAAGACACTATCTCAATGGTTTAATATTAAGACACCCCAAAATGTCTTAAAAGTGAGGACAAAATAAGACACTTGTTTTTAGAGTGTAAGTATAAAAATGAATATATGTTTTTTTAGGTAATGAAACAAGCTTTCAGATGACGTAAATATCGATTTTTTAAATTTATGTACAAGGGCTAGGTAGTCTTTTTAAAAAAACGTAAACGTCCTGCCGGCAGTACCGCGCGTCGTCGTTTTGTGACTAAAAATTATGTGAATTTTTGGAAAATTTAACTTCTTTTAGCTACCAAGCTTAAGGGTTTGGATTTACAAGTTCCATGTTTACATGCGCTGAAAGCTTGATTCTTTACCTTTCCAACGATATATACTACTTTTTGTTTATCTGAATCCATGTTAATTTTATAACGCGATTTCGTAAGTACTCGCGGATTTACAAGTTCCATGTTTACATGCGCTGAAAGCTTGATTCTTTACCTTTCCAACGATATATACTACTTTTTGTTTATCTGAATCCATGTTAATTTTATAACGCGATTTCGTAAGTACTCGCGGAAGGCTTTTTTGTCCTGCCGGAAGGACGTTGGACGTTCTATCATTAACGGTTACAAGTATTTTATCAGTGGTGTTTCACTGATACATATTTATATCAGACGACAATTGCGCATTGTTTAAACAAATTTAATTAACAAATTCATTAGTTAGATACTTTTAGGAGAATACCTTTCGTTTTTTCCGTAAAATCAATTACAGATTGATGACCTTTAAAAATATTTACTGTGATACTTTTCATTTACTTCATTTATAACAATTGCTAATTTTCTAAATAATTTTAATTAACAAATTCATGATTTTCCCATTTTCAATGAAAAAATTTTTTGAAAAATCAATTGCAGTATGGTAGCACTCAAAGTGGAAACTATTGTAGAAACTATTGTAGTGCAACCATATTGCAATTGATTTTTCAAAAAATGTTTTCGTTGAAAATAGGTAAATCATGAATTTGTTAATTAAAAGTGTTTAGAAAATTAGAAGTTGTTATAAAAAAAGTAAATGAGAAGTATCACAGTAAATATTTTTAAAGGTCATTAATCTGTAATTGATTTTACGGAATATATTGTTCTTGTTTACTAATTTGTTAATAACTTTTAAAAAAAAATTTTATTTTCTTGGCCCTTATAAATCTTGTTTTCTAAGAAGTTGTTGAATTGAGAATAATAATTCATGATCAAATATCAAAATTTTCCAGAAAATGGTGGCACCGTAAAGTCAAAATTTTTTTTAAAACAAATTTGTTGTTAAATAAACAATGATTTAAAATTTTTTTTTAAAAAATGTCTCTCGTTGTATCGATTTGAAATTTAATTAGCTTTAATTTGAAAAAAAGAACTTGTAAATCGATTAAAAATTGCGGGCTGAAAGTTGATTTGTCCAAAAACATTTATTTTGCCCCACTGTGTCGCGGTGCTGTGTGGTCAATGGCGTCAGTGACGCTGGGCGCGTCGCTTAGTTTGTTATTAATTTTCTCGCAAACTTATTGCCAGACCATTTCCAAATTTACATATTTTATAGAAAAAAAACTCAGCTTTTCAATGAAAACAAAATAAAAAACAAAAATTCATCCAAATGGGTCAAAAATGAAAAATGAAAGTTAATTTTGAAAAAAAGGGGGGAAATTTTTTTTTTTGAAAATTTTGTTATAAGTATGAAAAATTGCATGAAAAATGCTTTAAAAAGCACTATATAAAAATTAAAATCCATAAAGTTTTGTCAAAGTTACACGGAATTGAAAATAACAAGGTAACATAAAAAGTCAAAAATTCAACCCCCCCTATTTTTTACAAATTTTTAAAAAAACAAGTTAACATTTTAGGGATTTGTTTCCTTCGTATAGGACAACATTTTACCAAAATATGAAGCTAATCCAAAAACTTTTAATTTTGATCTGGGACGTTTGAGAAATAATCACCAATATATATAAGTAAATAGGTCTAAAATATTATTTTAAACAAAATACAATGAGCGCTACATTCATAAATTAATTTTTAATTGTTTAAACAAATTGTTTATAAAAAAATAATTATTAAAATTTACGAATTTTCAAAACATTTCCTATTCACCTGAAATTTGTTACACGGGGGTTTTTGGGGTCGCTGATTACGAATTTGGTGTTAATTTTTAAAAATACAAAATGGCGGACGAAAAATTAAAAATCGTTTAGATTCACCTGAAACTTGCTACTCGGGGGTTTTGGGGATCGCTGATTACGAATTTAATATCAATTTTTCTAAATTCAAAATGACGGATCCAATATGGCGTACGAATTTTTAAGAACTGTTTAAAATAGCTTGAAATTGGTTACTCGGGGGGTTTTGGGGTCGCTGATTACGAATCCAGTGTTAGTTTTGGAAAATACAAAATGAGGCCGTTTTTTCTACAATTGGTTTAAAAGTAATTAAATTCTGAATAAAATGAGCCAAGGTTGAAGCCGTTTTGGCAAATTTTAAAACATATACAGTGAAATAATCATATAATCATCATAATCTCTTAAATAATAAATTTCAATTGAATCTGAACAGTTTATTGGATCCGACATTTTGTATTTTTAAAATCTAACACTGGATTCGTAATCAGCGACCCCAAAAACCCCCGAGTAACAAGTTTCAGGTGAATCTAAACGATTTTTAATTTTTCGCCCGCCATATTTGATCCGCCAATTCTGAGCCTTTTTCACTCAAAAAAGTGCAAAAATATCTGCCAATTATGTACAAAATCTAGTTAATATCACTTTGTCTTTTTATATTTTCATAATAAAAATAATTTAAATTAATAGCAGTTTTATATTTGAAATGTTAGCCTTAATTTTAAAGTGTTACTGTTCTCCTTCGTGCTGTTACTTTCCACCTCAGGGGTGAGGAGGAAAGTAACAAATATATAGAGCTGATTAAAAAATCCTGCAGTGAACTATTAAATTAATATTAATGTTTAATTCCAATTTTATTTAATAGGTGAAAGTCCAAGCTTTCGATTAATATGTTTACAGAACTTATCTGACAAATAGTTTTAAGGCTAGCATCAAAAAACTGATTTTTGTTACTTTCCTCCTCGGTCTCCCCTATTTATTATTTATTTATTTATTCTTTTTTTTTTGTTTATTCTGGTAAATATATAATTGTTTTTAATATAGAACATCAATTTACTAAAAAATAAATTAATTTTCATAAAAAATTTACCTCCGCGAAATTGGATACACCTTTTTTTTATTGTGCTCATATGTAACTTAAGTTTGACAGATCATAACAAAACAGTTTTATTTTTATATGAAATAGTTAAACCCAAGGTTAATGGAAAAAATTAAACGAAAATTTAAAAACAAAGTTTAAAAAATGAGAAATATAAGATCATTACATTCGTGAGAAATTCTTATATTAGCTGTAAAAGAAGCGCAACAAGGGAAATATATCTCCGAATTGGCAAGGAAATATCAAGTACCAGAATGGACTACAAGAACGAGAGAAATGGGAAAGTGTGCAGATATGATTATGAAATAATTCTATAATAAATTAAATTTAAATTAAATATATATTCTAGTGATAATAGTTGCTTATTTATTAGTTTTTAATTAATAAAAGGCTCAAAATTTTCTGAAATTGAGAGTTGCCACTTTTTCTCAGTGATGCAATTTTTCAAGGCCTATCCAGCCGAATACTGAGAAAGAAGTAAAAGTAATAATTTTTACAATTGTTTAAACAAATTGTATTGTTGCTATTCTATTTTTTATGAAAAAGAGTTAGAGAATTGCAACTTTTTTGCAATTTTGCAACTTTTTTAAAACTATGAAGACAGGTATTAATAAGAAAATTAGAAAATGAATTTTAACAATTGTTTAAACAATTTAATAATGTTTATTTCTAACTTTGCATTGAATTTGACCAAAGTTTCAAAGGAACTTTTTTGAAGGTAGAAATGGATAAATTTATAAAAAGCTGCAATTCTTCAGCTTTATTCAATGAAAAGTTAGAAATAAACATTATTAAATTATTTAAACATTTGTTAAAACTCCTTTTCTTATTTAGTTGCTAATACTTGTCTTTATAGGTCTTAAAAAAATGCAAAACTGAGAAAAAGTTGCGAATCTCTAGCTCTATTTAATAAAAAGTTAAAAATAAACATTATCAATTTGTTTAAACAATTGCAAAAATGATTATTTTTAGTTTGTTGTTAGTACTTGGTTTCACTGGCCTCAAGAAGTTGCAAAATTGAGAAAAAGTTTCAACTCTGTAGCTGAATTTCTGCAAATCTTAAAAATAAACAATGTAATTTGTTTAAACAATTTTTAAAATTATTATTTTAACTTTTTTGTTCATGTTTGGTTTCAATGATCTCAAAAAATTGCAAAATTAAGAAAAAGTTGCAACTCTGAAGCTTAACATATTTTTCTATATATTAAGGGTTATACTATTCTTAAAATAAGAAGCATATTCTTAAATTAAAAATATTTTTTTATGGCTAAGAATATGCTTCTTACTATAAAAATATGCCTCTTATTTTAGGAATACTCATAATATTTTAAGAATATATTTTTCTTAAATATTCGCCAAGAGTATCTAAAATCTAAAATAAAGAATTCGGTTTCTTTAATGTAAAACCTAAGGGATCATGCATAAAAAACGTTCTACTGTTAGGGCAGGGGGGGTTGAAAAATTAAACCATTTGTAACAAGGCGGAGTGGGGGTCAGCAATAGAAACATTTCTAAAAATTAATATTATATAATATATATTTTAAAAAATCATTTGAATATTATTATAAAATATATTTTTATAATCGTGTTGACTACTACCAATGATAAATATATATGATAAATGAAAACAATTTGATTTAATTAATGTATAAGAAAAAACAATTTTTTTTAGGGGGTTGTAAATAATTTTTAAACATTTTATTTAGGGGGGGGGTTGTCGTTTACAACCAAGTGCAATATGTAGGGGTCAAAAAACCTGAAAATTGGTGGAACGTTCTTTATGGATCCTTAATTCACAGTCACAATTATCAGATCGAAACTTTTCGAGATAATCTCAAAAAAATTGTTCAAAAACTCGAAAACAGGAAAAAAAAATTGTTTTTTAAATAGATTATCTCGAAAAATTTAGCTAATTTAGAAATTGAAATTTTGATTGAAAAAATTGGAAATTGAAATGTGTTTTGCACGGCATTAGCACAAATTGAACTAAACTTTGTAACCTATAGGAATGAGATCAAATTGACTTTTGAATTAATCGAAATTTTTATGGAACTTTGGTTATAAGTTAAATTAGGTTTTTGTATATAATTTATTTAATTTTGGAGCAATTAGATTTAACTATTTATTGAATATAATAATTTGGATAACCAATTAATAAATAATATTTAAATTCGACTGAAATTCAAATAACTAGAATTAAAATAGAAAACTGAATTACCTATACAAATTCAGTCAAATAAGATTGGCATCAATCTCAAAACAAATGAACCAAGTGGATAAAAATTTACTTTGGAGTATCAAAATTTGTTTTTCTTACATTTACTCTACATTACTGATAATGAATAATGAAACTTGGCACAAACTTGCATCTCACTATGTAAAATAATTTTTGTGCAGAGAAGAATTAATTCGACTAATAACATTAGAGAAAACTGCAATGACCCAACCTACCCCTGACCCAACTAGCCCCGGTCTCCCCTATAATTCAGATTTGAATCTATTTTAAATTATGAGAAGTTAAGGTTTGGATCAATAGAAGATATATGCGTTTTGTTGCAATTTAGATCAATTATATAGTTTAGATTAAGTTTAGTTTTCTATTGAAGTTGAAAATTTTTTTTCAGGTTTAATTTTTTCAGGTTAAACAGAAGTCAGGTTTAATGGAAATTCAAATGAATTAAATAATATATAAAGTTAACAAAAGTTTGGATCCATAGAACGCAATTTTTAATTGATTACAATTTCGATTGATTGAAATTTAAAACTTCAGATCAATTTCAATTTGGGCAATTGAATTGAATTGAAATTTGTTTGAATTAAAATTGTGAAACTGTAATTAATGAAAAAATGTCAATAGACAATCGGATTGATTGACACTTTAATCTATTAAGATTGAAATTGATTTGAAAAAAAATTAATTATATTCGATTAAAATTTGAATGAATTATAATTATCGATTAACATTAGTGACCGTTTAAAGTTTGAGTCAATATAAATTTATAAACTATACGTTAATTAGTTATAATTTTGAATCAATAGAAATTACGCTCTTAAGCAATTTGGATAATTTGACATTTTTATCGATTTAATAAATAAAATTGAATTCAGTAGACAATTGAATTAATTGTTGTTTCATTTAATTAAGAAATTAAGATTTAAATTAATAAATTAGATTTGATTGAAGTTTGCATCAAGTGATCAAGTAAAGTTCGAATCAAAAGAAGTTGAGTCGATTGCAATTTGATAAAATTTAATATGTGAACTATTCAAATTGATATTAATTAAAGTTTTATAGATTTGATTGAAATTCGAGAACACATTAAAATATTGATTAATTAAAAGGCCAATTCAAATTTTGATTGATAATAATCTTTTAATAAGAATCAAAGATAGACCACAAATTATGTGAAATTCAACTTTATTTACTAAATTTTAGAATTTTATCAAAAATTACAACAAGTGTAAATTTTGTTAATATGACAGAAAATACAAACTTAATAGAGAATCTATAAAATAAGTTTTTATTAAAAAATATAGTGCGTTTTACCATTAATGAATTATTATTGGATAATTAATAAACAGAAAGAATTTCTCAAAAAATTCAGTAGTAAAAATTCATTGTACGAAAATATATGCGTTTCATAATTTTTCTCTTCACTGATTGGGAAAAAACACTTTCCAATTTGTGTATTTTCATAAATAAATTAAATTTGTCAAGTTCGAATACTATCATACTGTAAACTTTTTTACTAAATTTAACTACTTAGACGTACTAAATCACGTACTAAATTTTCTGAAGTTTTTTCTGTGTATTAACGTTTTTGGTAATTGATTTTTATTACAGATTTTAATAATTAGACTCTATTCACCTGCTTATTATTACATTTAAAATTTTTCCTATAACAATAAAGAAGATAAAACGACATTTATTTTTCCCAGTTGCTGATAGAGGAAAAATATATTTTGAAATATAATATATTTATATTCAAAACATATTGTTCTCCATTATAAATTTAAAATTTTTCAAATGGAAATTCAAATTCAAATTTTTTTACGTTTAAAAAAATGTTAACAATTTTTATGATTTATGTTGAATTTTGATTCATTCTGCACATTTCTATATTGTAGAGTAGAATATAAACTATAAAAAGATAATCATAAAAGATATGTAGTCTAATTAAGAAACCAATCATCTTCAAAAAAACGAAAATCAACTACTTCCAAAATAAAATTCAAATTAATCATCTACAATAAAAATTAAGACTTAAAGGTGGTTTATGAATAAATCACAATTACACTTTCGGCCAAACAATTTTTTCGAAACTGTTATTGTGAATTATTTGATTATTATTATCACTAATAATTCAATTTTCTTACAACTAAAATATAATTGGAATGCAATTTTTTTTCTAATAAATAAGATTTTTATAACAATATTTTTTTAGGTCGTTGGCCCTAAAATCATTCAAAATACATCATAAATATTTACCGTTCAAAATATATCTATAGTCAATGATCTGATTTATTTAATGATCAACCTGAACTCGAAAAAAAAAACATTTTCTCACAGATAAAAGAAATGAGAACGAAGGGTGCTTCTTTGAGAGCAAACGACCTCTTAACAACCTATAATGCAGAAATCGACATGATTTCAAATAGCTCAAGTTATTCAATCGATGGTGAAAAGCTTCAAAGGACCTCTTGATTTCGAGTCATGATTTGCTTTTGATTTTCAAAGGCAAAAATATCGAGAAAATCGAAAAAATTGACGTTAATGACAGAGATTCATGGTGCAAAATACAGTCTCTTATTCTGTGCTACTATTAATAAAATCTCGAAGACTGAGAACTATTCTTCGAACAAAGTCTCGAAGAACGGGTTGTCTATTTTTGCCAACTTCCATGACTTCCTCGTGATTTGCTTCATTATGATCAGCATAATCCGTCACACACAGATTTGTTATCAAACTAAATGCAAAAACTGTCATTTCACAATGTCTAGCAGTGATTACTTCATGGACTGTCGACATTCCTGGAAAAAATAATTTTTAATTAGCTTCTTTTATTTATTTATTAATTATTTATTATAAAATTTGAGGAGCGCAAGATTAAGTTTTAAAATTCATTATATCTAGAACGAATTTAAATTTTTCTAATTTATTTTCAATCGAGTTTAAATACATCAGAACTTTTAATCAATAGAATTTCAAGGTTATCGAACTTGAAATTAACAGAAATTTCATTTTATAAAATTTATTTTGAATCGATTTTTTTCTGTTAATTTTATGAGAATTCTGCTGAATAAAAATTCGAATAAATTAAACTTAGAGTAAAGATTTCTTTTACCAAGAATAGAAATATGCTTGGATGAAGAAAATTGATTCTTAGACGAATAGAAATTATTTTTGAATGAGGAATAATTTTTATTTTGTTATGTATTGTTCCAAGAAAACATTTTTCTTAGTGTAGAATTATATTAAATAAAAAGTTAGTTTAAAAGAAGGAGAAATTCGGTAAAATGAAAATTCTGTTAAATATGAATTCGGCGACGTAAAAATTCTGTTAAGTAAAAATTCGGATTTATTTAAATTCGAACAAATTAAAATTCGGCAAGAAGGAAATTATGTCTAATGAAAATCTGTAAAATGAAAGTTCTGAACAATGAATTTTGGAACAAAATCATGCGTCCGAAAATTTAATTCAGACAGGTTTAAATTGATTCAATATCGCCTTTTAATTCAAAACAAACGTTGAGTTTAAAGTGATAGAAGGAATTATTACTTAATCATAAACATGATTATAATTAATGAAAGATTGAAACGTGGAATTAAGAATTTCAACTAGATTAAACTAGAAATCATTTAATCGATTGATGTATTAACAAATATTATGAAATTCTTGTTGAATATCGAAACATTATAGATTTTCATGAAATTAATGCAAATAGTTATTTTTTCTACTGATAAACAGGAACTGCTTTGTTTACACTGTACTTTCATATCAGAATAATTAATTGCTTCGTTACTATATCCGTCAAACGGTTGTATTAATTCTACAATAAGGATCAAAGGTTTCTCTCGGGAAACTTTTTTTATAAATTAATTGAATGTAAATGTTTAAACATAAAAGTTTAAAAGTCTATTTTTGCTTTTTTTATATAGGGTCGAAAGTAATTTGACTTACCGACTGCATCAACTCCAACCATTCGTAGCATCTTTAATTCTGCGACAGTTTCGAAACTAGGTCCTCCTAGACACGTATAGACACCTTTGTGAACGATATCGGAGATTCCCATTTCTTCTGCTACCTGACTACCAACTTCCAAAAGTTCTTTATTGTAGGCTTTATTCATTGGCGGAAATCGAGGACCAAATCTAAAATGAAGAAACGGAAAAATAAACTTTTCGAGATAAACAGAAACTGGAAATAAAATGTTATTTTAGTCAGAGTGGAATTCTCAATCTATATTTCAAAAAAACGAAAAGAAGTATGAAATGTTTTATATCTTGGTCGATTACAATGTAATAAAAACGCTGGTGTGTTCTTCTGTAACTTTACACTTTACACTTTACATCAATTCACTTACACTTCACTTACACATGAACCAAGCATAGGTTAAGTGAAAGTGAAAATGAAAATGAAACGAAACTGGAAGTGAAATGAAAATGAAGCAGAAGTGAATGAAGTAAAAGTGAAGTGAATGTGAAGTAAAATCAATAAAAAGTGAAAGTGAAATGAGACAGATTATTATTACTAATTATTCCATGTTATTGTTAATTTGTTTAAACACAGTATTGTTGTTATTTATTTACTTTTAATAAAAAATCTAGTATTTAACATATAAGTCTAGACTTGCAGGTTTTTCTGAATTTTGCAACTTTTTGTCTCTGGAATAAAGGAAAATAAAATAAACTATAAAATTATGACAATTGTTTAAACAAACTATTGTTTTTACTCAACAACTTTTTATCAAATGAAGCAGAAAAATTACAGTTTTTTTTTATTTTGCAAACATAAAAAAATTTAGGAACAACATTAAACAAATTATAATTATTATTGGTAGGAAATTTTTACGAGGCCATTATACCAGAATATAATTATTATTGTTGGTTAGAAACTTTTTAGCAAATAAACCTACACGGAAAAAAATTAATATCAAAATTTGGCATGTAATATGAGATTCAAGCATAAATTATCTCTAAAATCAAAAGTAAGATGTAATTAATTCTTTAAAATAAAAATAAAGATTTATATCTGTTTAAAATATTAATAATATAAAGAACACATATTCTTATGCCAAAAAACGATATTAAAAATCTCTAATTCTGTAATATATGGAAAAAACAGCAAATGACTGATCCAGCCAATGTATCGCAGCAACATTCACAACTATTATGATTATCATGTTCCTGCAGTTTCGAAATCACCGATACTTTTTTGCAGGGAAATATTTTCAAAAATAACCTTTGCTACACAAAATATAAAGAAAATATAATTCTTAAAATATTGCAATTAATTAATTCATATTTTTAAACATAATCTTTTATCAAGTTTGAATCTAAAAAATGTCAAAATAATAATTTCGTTCATTTGAACGTTCATTTTAAGTTTATACAATTATCTATTTTTTCAATCCTTTGTAGAAAATTTTCAATATTATTAGAATAAGAAATAATATTTTAATGATATATATTGTATAATTCAACATTCTATAATAGCACATTATAAATAAAATTTAATTTATTATTGAAATTTATAGAGCAAAAATGAATTAATTAGAATATATGTGTTTTGAAATTTAAAAGAAATAGTAAAACGTTTTGTTTACAAGTAATCGACAAAAATAATTATTAATGGAAAACAAATTTATTAATGAAAAAAAGAAATCGATTTAAATTTAGTCAAATCTTCTTTAAATCCCACAAAGTAAACATTTTTAAATATTATATTTCCGAATAATAAAATATGTTTTAGCATAACCTTTGTTATAGGTTTATAGGTTGTCAAATGAACATATCTTTAAATTAGAGATTTCACAAAAATGTCATTTTCTGATATAACGTTTTGCAAAATGAAGCATAACTTATTATAAAAAGTTTGATTATAATGCTTAAATTAGATATATTTTTAACTCTCTGCAATTAAGAATTCAACTTAATTCAAGTTTTGTGATTAATTTTTTTCCGTGTAGGGAATTTCTGGTTTTTTAATGAATTTTGCAACTTTTTATTAAGGGAAGAACAAAAAAAAAACATAAAAAACAAAATTATACACTGTAAAAAGAGAATCTTAATTTAAATGTCTTAAATTTAGCAAGCTCTGGTATATACAAATGTTTTTGTGAAAAATACTATCTTAATAAAGGTGAATTAACAATGTTTACAAATTTAACTTTTTAAATTTATTAGTACTTCAAGTTTTTATGCAAATTTAAAGTTTTTATTTTTGTTTCGCACAATTTAAGGCAAAAGAAAAATCTGTAAATTCAGCAAAAACTGTCTTAAAATAAAACAGCTTTTCTGCCTTATAATAAGACTTTCTTTTTACAATAATTTCAACAATTGCTTTAAAAAAATTATTGTTTTATCAACTTTTAACAAGTAAGAATTAGAAATTTATAGTATTTCTCTGTATTTTGAAACCTATTCTGCTTGAAATAACTAAAGATAAGCATCACTCATAAAATTATAAGTTCAAAAAATAATTTAACAAAATAGTTTTGTTAATTTAATAATGTGTCTTTAATAATGCTAGGAAGAAACACTCTTTTTTAATTTGGTTCGGGTCTAATATTTTTAACTTTAAATACTAATGTAAAAGAAAAATAAAAGTTTCCAGAATTATTTAAACAATTTATTGTCGCTATTTATTTACTTTTTCTGAAACAAATCTATATACTTTTTTTATTATTTTCTCAACTCTTTTTTCACTCTAGTCTTATGTATTTTATAACAAATTTATAATTAATAACAGTTATTTATTTAAACAAATAATTATAAATTTTAGGTTATAATGCTTAACTTTGGTTAATCCAATTAAAAAAACTTGGGAATTTAGAAGCAACTGCAAACGTTTAACTGTATTTTATAAAAATCTGCTAACTAACAATAATAATTTGTGTAAAAAATTATTTAAATAATAATTTCATGATTAGTGTGTATTTTCAGTTATGTAAAGCAAAAAAAGTTGCAAAATTTTTAGAAAACAAGTCTCTAGGTTCATTGTATAAAAAGTTTCTATCTATCAACCTTTATATATTTATACAATTGTTTAAATTATAATTTTATAATTTATTCTTTTCTTTAGCTTTCCCAGGCATAAAATTGGGGTTTTTTTTCAAAGTATAATTAAAAACTTTCAAATGAAGAATTAATAATATTGTTTGACGTTTTTTCCCGTTAAAAAAATATTGATTTTCTAAGATTCTGTATCAAATCTACGAAAAAGTGTTTTTCCCTCCTGCATAAAACATGAGAAACTTCATGGGCTTTGAGCAACCTCTAAATATCATTGAATTTTTTAATACCCGTATCTTTTCCATCGATAAAAAATAATCTCAGAGAGTGAGAGTATAAAAATTCCAAAAAATTTTTTCCAATACGTTTTTGCACCACACAAATACAGAGCCTATTTGTTGAAAGTAAAAAAGCTGGTAAACCCACCCTTTAGGTTCATAAGAGTAATTCCCGGTGGAAGAAGAAACGGAAGAAAAAAAAAGAACAAGTTGAAAAGAGAGTAAGTGAGAGAGAGAGAGAGAGAGAGAAAGAATTACCGAGATGGCGAAGTCCATTAATATTGGTACAAGCGACAGGAGAAAACGGGTAAAGAAGAAGCAGCGACTTGCGAAAGCTTCGAAAGCTCGACCTAAGGTTAGTCAAGGTTGGAGAATTGCAAGAATTGTTCGAAAAGGTGAAAACGAGGTGGTAACGTCACATTGGCAGAATTGTAAAAGAAAAGGAATACGAGAGAGTTTCTTACGTAAATACGCCAATCAGCTTCTTTATGTTGTGCAAATAGTTCATCAATCCAATTCAAAGAGTTATTCTAATGAAATAAATTAATTATTTCCTTTTTCCTATAGTTCTTTCTCAATCTTTTTTTTTGTCTTCTTTTCATTGGATAATTCTAAATTTGAGCAGAACGATTCTGATTTAGAATATAGAATTTAAGGATTTTTTTAAATTACCTTTTAAATTCGAATAAGTAAATAGATTACTGATTAAATTTTTTTTTCAATAAAAGAATGATTATTTCCAATTAGTATGCGTTTAAATCAAATGTATTTTTTTTATAGAGAATGTATAAGATCCTATGACTTATCTCTTGATTATTTTTTGTGTGAGATCTCTGGGTACTAATCATTTTTTCAAAATTCAAAATGGTGGATCCAATATGGCGGTCAAAATATTAAAGCTTTGATTAGTTTTCGTGAAACTTTTTGCAAACGTGGGTTTTTGTAATTCTGCATGTGAATAAAAAATTGAAAATTGGATAATAGAGTAAAAGGTAATATACTGAAGAATATAATAGAATGTATCAGCGGTGTAACTGGGAGGGCAAGGGCCCTGGGGCAACAAAGAAAATAAAGCCCCAATATTATAATTTACAAGTTTAATTCATTCATTCATTCTATCCGCACCTGACATTTGTCACTAGATGTTTTTTTATTTTAAATTTTAAAGCATATTTCACCTTTTTTTAAAAGGTTCTAAAATTGTTTAATTTCTAGCAATTTTAATTTCTTTAAAATTTATTAAATGTGAACTTGCATTAATTAAATTTTCAATTAATCGACGTTTCAAATATACTAAATTTGAAGTGATTTGAAAATGTCTTCAATTTTTAATAATTATTTTCGATTAAGATTTTGATTATACTTAAAATGCAATCTTCTGCCATTTTTAGTTATTTTTAAATTGTTCTCAAATTTTACTCCATCAAATTTCAATTATTTTGTTTAGTTCTTTCAATCACTATTTTTAATTTTAATTATTTTTCTCTTGACATTCAACGAATTTAATAATTTATTCCTAAATTTTATCGTATTCATCGGGAATTTAAATTAATTTTTTAAATTGACCATTATTTTCGTAAGTTTGCAATTATTATTTTCAATTTTTAATCATTTTCATAATGTCTTAATTAATTTCCTGAACTTTCAAACATATCTCAATTCCCAATTATTTTGCATACTTTTTATTTTTTTATTATTTTGTAATTATTCTCTCTATCTTTTTTTTTATATTTTCGCATTATTTTCAAAAATTTCAATTATTATGCACCCTTTTTTTTCTTTTTATTATTATTTTGAAATGATTTTTTTCATCTTTTAATGTTTTTATAATTTTTTCAATTAATTTCGTAAATTTTTAGTTATTATCTCAAATTTAGATGATTATCATCAATTTTCCATAATATAACAATTTTTCAATGATTTTCTTTTGCTTAAAAATAAATTCTGCAATTTTTCTATTATTTTCTTCAATTTATAATTATTTTCATTATTTTTATTATTTTCGCGATATTTTCAAAAATGTCAATTATTATGCACACTTTTTATTTCTTTTTATTATTATTTTGTAATTATTTTCTTCATCTTTTAATATTTTTATAATTTTTCAATTAATTTCGTAAATTTTTAGTTATTATGTCAAATTTAGATGATTATTATCAATTTTCCATAATATAACAATTTTTCAATGATTTTCTTTTGCTTAAAAATAAATTCTGCAATTTTTCTATTATTTTCTTCAATTTATAATTATTTTCATTATTTTCATTATTTTCGCATTATTTTCAAAAATTCCAATTATTATGCACACTTTTTATTTCTTTTTATTATTATTTTGTAATTATTTTTTTAATATTTTTATAATTTTTTCAATTAATTTCGTAAATTTTTAGTTATTATCTCAAATTTAGATGATTATCATCAATTTTCCATAATATAACAATTTTTCAATGATTTTCTTTTGCTTAAAAATAAATTCTGCAATTTTTCTATTATTTTCTTCAATTTATAATTATTTTCATTATTTTCATTATTTTCCAGGGTTGCCACAAATATTTTATTACAAGTTTCCCTGACTTTTCCCTGATTTCCAGACAAATTTTTTTCTTTTTCCCTGACCTTTTTTGAGTTCTTAAAACTAATTTTTCGTATGTTTACTATGAAATTGTGAAAGATAAATATTTTTCAGATTGTAAACATTTATTATTTTTAGAAATGTTTGAAATATGACTTCCAAAATTTATTTAGTAAATTTTTATAGTTATTGTTAGTAAATTTCAGAAAAATATAGTTTTTCATCGATTTTTGAAATTTTTTGCATTTTTCCAGTACTTTTTATGAAAATCCCTGACTTTTCCCTGACTTCCCTGACCTATTTTAGTTTCCCTGAGCTTTCCCTGATTTCCCTGAATTCCCTGACCTGTGGCAACCCTGTTTTCGCATTATTTTCAAAAATTTCAATTATTATGCACACTTTTTATTTCTTTTTATTATTATAACCACATGCTTGTGGTTTTTATTGTAACGCGATGCGGATTTTTTTCGTTTTGTTATTCTATATATAAGAATCTAATTATTTTTTTTTTTTAAAAAAAGGGTGTTTTTGTAGCCCGTATATCTGGTTAAATAAATAAATTAAATAAATAAATAAATTATTTTGTAATTATTTTCTTCATCTTTTAATATTTTTATAATTTTTTCAATTAATTTCGTAAATTTTTAGTTATTATCTCAAATTTAGATGATTATCATCAATTTTCCATAATATAACAATTTTTCAATGATTTTCTTTTGCTTAAAAATAAATTCTGCAATTTTTCTATTACTTTCTTCAAATTATAATTATTTTCATTATTTTCGCATTATTTTTACAAATTTAAATTATTTATTTATCAGAAATTTCAATTATTATTTTTCAATATATTTCAATTATTTTTTTAAATTTTAAATTAATTTGATCATTTTTCAATTATTTTCCTCAATTGTTAACTATTGTTTTCATTTTCTAAAATTATTTTCTAAGATTTTTGAGTATTTTTCTAAAATTTCAATGTTTAATTATTTTCAGTTGTTTTAATAATTTCCAATTTTTTTTTATTAATTATTGTAAATTTTAATTATTTTTAGCTCTCTTCAATTTTTAGTTATTCTTTTTTTTCAAACTATTTCTAAGATCTTCATGTATTTTTCTCAATTTTCAATTATTTTTTCTTTATTTAAATAAAATTTAGTAATTTTTTCAATTATCTCACTTAAACGTCATTTATTTTTTACAACTTATCATTGTTTGTATTATATTTCAATTATTTTCTTCAAGTTTCAAAATTAAAAATCATTTTTGACTTATTTTCCAAAATTTATTTCCTTTAATTTTCAATTCTTTACATTTGTTTTATAATTTCCAAAAATTTTAACTATTTATCTGACATTTCAATTATATAATCCAATTTTCAATTATTTATATTATTTATTAGGTATATTATTTTTTTGAATTTTCAATACTGTCGTTCTTTTTCTTGTTTTTTTCATAATTTCCAAAAAGTTTTTACTTATTTCTCTTCAATCAAAACTTTTTCTCTCTTCAATTTTAAATGATGTTTATCTTTTTTCATTAATTATCTCTAATTTTTAATTATTTTTTTTATTTTAATGAATTTCTGAAA
Source organism: Ganaspis brasiliensis (assembly GCA_037103525.1). Taxonomy (NCBI): domain Eukaryota; kingdom Metazoa; phylum Arthropoda; class Insecta; order Hymenoptera; family Figitidae; genus Ganaspis; species Ganaspis brasiliensis. The sequence continues at coordinate 1,649,245 of JAZKLR010000234.1, forward strand.
GTTTTAAGTATTTTTCTAAAATGTTCTTTAACTTTCATTTATTGAAAATATTTTATGTAATTTTTTCAATTATTTTCTCAAAAATTTATTTTTTTCAATTTTCAATTTAAAATTTTTAACTGATTTCTCTAATTTAAATTACTTTCTTTATGTTTATTTCTATGTTTATTTAAATTATAGAATCATATTACTTTCCCCAATTTTTAATTAATTTAATTTTTTTAATCAATTTGCAAAATTTGCAATTATTTAGTTTAATTTCAATTATTTTTTGCAATTATTTTTAATTCTAAAATATTATTAATTTTGTTCTAAATAAATATTCATTTTATTTATATAAATTGATTTTTAAATATTATATTTAAAATATTTATAATTGTTGATAACACAAGATGTAGAAACTATAAATTGCTAAAATTAGTAAGGTTTTTGGAATTTTTTTTTTTTTTCAAAAGTGTCTATTAGGGTTGACCAAGGGCCCCGGGGCACTGTCCCACTTTGCCCCTTAACAGTTACGGTACTGGAAGGTATTAATTAAAAAAATGTATGAAAAGATAAATAATAATAACATAAGCAGTAGATAAAGAAAATAAGTATATAACTAATATAGAAATAAGGTAGATAAAAACTGAATGATAGAATAAATAGAAATTGAAGTTAAACTAATGATTAAAAATTCCATTTCTAATTGATAAATGACAGGTTTACCTATCGTCATTTGGTCCTTGGAGCGGATTGTTTCCAGCAAATCCCATCATGTTTACATGATCCTTCACAAGCATGATATCTCCAATCTTGTAATTGGGATTCAAACCCCCAGCAGCATTCGTTGCAATTAAATGAGTCACACCAACAAGCTTCATTACTCTCACAGGCATTGCACACTGTAAGCAATTTTTTTCATAAAATTTTTTATAACATTTTTTTCGTTCAAATACTTTTAGAACTCGAAGATTAAATTAAGAAAACTAGATTATAATTCTCTAAAAAATATATATCTGATTAAAATTTCTAAATAAAATAAGGATCATTCCTCGAGAATGTTTCACGAATAAGAATATTTTCATCTGTCGATAATTAAATATTGTTTTTCCAAAGGATTTACATTTATTATTTTGTAATGTAATTTAACACTTATTTGTCTGTTTATTTATCCGTTTATCTGTCAATTAACAATAATCTGATTAGCATTTTTTTATTTCATGTTGTTCTATTATCTTAAAGAAGAATCTAAGTTTCAATATAAAGTTATTAACACCACTTTTGGAAAATTGTGTCAATTTAAAAGCCATAATAACATTAAAACTAAATTTGCACTAAATTGGAAACAAGTTGAAAACTATGTTAATTTTATTTTCTACTAATTTAAAACAAATTATAAACTCATGACAATTTTCCTAGGACAAAATATTGTTTATAACTCTTTGTGGTTGTGAATTATTAATTTCGTCAAGCATGTTCCTACTTATGATTATCATTCAGTCCAAAACAGTTCTCTCTGATTCTGAATTTTGAAAAATTAGTCATTAATAATTCAAACTTATAAAACAAATATTAACTCAGTATTTTCAGATCGAGAGAAGTTTAGATTGAACTAATTAAAATTTAAATGGATAGAAATTGGACTTGTCTGGAATTAGAATAAATTAAGAATTAAAATAATTACTCATTTATATTATTTTATCTCTCTAAATCCATATTAGTAAGAATTTTTACCAATTCGAATCAATGACTAAACTTCTGCTTTTAAATTAGTAATTTTAGTAGTGAATTAATAAAAAAAAACGGTTTTAAAAAGGAAAATAAGTACCTACTTCACTTAATTTTAGAAATAGTAGAATTTTACTATTTTAAAGTTAATTTACTAATCTAATCCAGATTTAGATTAATTAAATGTCAATAATTGTTTTGAAGGAAAATTTATTTAAATTAGACAATGTTTCGCGAAATGTCTTTTTTTATCAGAAAGTTTGATAAATATCTAAATTATTGAAATTCAAAATAAAATTGGAAGAAAATGAGACTTAGATAAAACAAAAAAGTTCTCCATTATTTCTACAAATTTTAGGTAAAAATCAAATCAATTTGTTTTTCAATTTAAAATATGTTTTTAAAGAAAATATTTCTATAAAATTAAAATTTTAGAAGCTATAGAAAGACAAAGAATTAAAATGTCAAAGAAATTAAAAAATTATGAACCACTTTACAAATGTTTAGAGATTATTATTTACTATAATCAGATTTAGAGAGAAACATACAATGATACCCGTGTGGAAAAGCCAATTGGGGCCAAACTGGCGCCCACTTAGAAACTGGGAAATACTGGGAACTTTTCTACACGGGTAATTTCGCTAAAATCATCTTTTCGTCAATCATAATATTAATCTAGAATTTTCTTTTAAGGGGGAAATAGATACATACTCAACAAGAGGTTATGCGTTTGAAGTTATTATTTTGCTTTTTATAATAGAAAAATTAACTTTTACAGTTGGTGTTATTTAGCCAAAATGTGTCAAATTTAATTTAAAACTTAATAATCCATATAAAACTCATAATTGGATAAAAATTAAAGATTTTTTATATTTAGGAACAAATTTATAGTGTCTCTTGATTTTTTAAAACGTTTCTCAATCTGAAAAATCTTTAATTTTTTAGTGATAATGGTTCATTTTTTTTTTTTTTTAGTTAAAGCTACATTTAATTTAAATAAAATTACATTGCAAATTAATTTTCTTTTTCAAAAATCAAAATAATGACTTTAAACATAACCACTTCTCGATTAGGTGTCCAATTCTGCATTAAAATAATTCTTTCTTTTAGTGCATTTAAGAAAACATCAAAAGTTAAATAGGTATCTAATCTTTAAAATATAAACTAAATATATAAAATCACATATTTCTTAGTATTTATTATTTATTTCACTATTTTTAATTATACACTAGCACGACTTAAAAACAGATAATGAAGTTACAAAATAACGAAAAGCATATTTTTAAAATTTAAGTAGGTGTTTTAAAATTTACAAATTTTTTTAATTATAAATAATATTGTGCATGAAGTTATAATTTACTTTAAAGAAACACTCTCTAAATCTGAATTAGTTAAAAATAACTAATAAATAATTAAATTAAATAAATTAACATAACTAAAATATTAGTTATTTCGACACAACCTAAAAATGAATTTGATTAATAATTAGTTATTTTTTACTAAATGATTAGTAGAAATATAACTATTGAATTAGTGACTGAGTTTTTTCTTTCAAATTAGTTATTTTTAAGTAAATCAGATTTAGACCCTCTTCCACATTTTAACCTCTTGATTTTTATATAAACTGTAATATGCAAAATCTGTTATAAAAGCTGCAAATTAGCATGATCAAGTTATAGATGTGTTCTTCTGAATTGGGCCACCTAAAACTGACTTCTCAAATTTGCAATTCTACTATACATAATTTATTACAGCCAGGTGATATAAAAATATTTTGTTTTAAAATTTTTAATTTTTTAATTAGCTATAAAAAATTAAAGTTTAAAGCATCTTTTTACGATATTCACGATTACCCTATTGTTTTTTCACAAAATTGAATAATTTTTGGCAGAAACATAAAAAAATAGTGTCTCTGTTAATCACGATCAGAATTTTAATAATTCGTAATTATTTATGCAATATAAATTCTTAATTAATTAAACAATTCAAATTTTAAACAACTTCTAGGGTAGGTGTGAAAAAAATTAAAAAACAGCAAAAAGATGTGTTTTCTGCATTTTAATTAAAAACAGAAATAGTAGAACCTTTATTTTTTTCAAAATAATTATTCACCTTAACAATATTTTTTTAATCGGTTTAAAGATTCTTAAAGGGCATACTTTTACCTTGAAAATGATCTATTACACTTATATTTTTTCTTTATAATTGCACAACTTCTAAAACTTTCAGTTTAGAGATTAATAGATTAAGCAAAATATTACTAGTTTAAGTGCAAAAATCGAAGACACTCGTTGCTTTTTTATTTCTAGCATTAGATCTTATCCTAATATTCAGAAAAATTCTAATTTATAAGACAAAGGTAGGGTTCAATCGGGAGTTTTTATTTGAAAGATCTTCAAAATACTTTAATAGGTTTTGAAACATATTAGAACACAAAAAGTTTGACTGATACTTTCTCACATCATTTTGTACACTTAGAAAAATTAGAAATGTTATTTTGTACAATTGTTAAAATTAAAAACATTTTCCCTTTTAATTAATTAAATTAATAAATTAAATACATATTTAATTAATTTATTTAAGGGGCGGGAGTTAAAATAATGAGTTTAAAATACCCTTTTTTCTTTAAGAATTTTTTTAAAAATAACCTTTAAATGTTCTTTATTTAATGTTTCGGCATATATACGCACAACTTTTGAAGGATATTTAATGAAATTTTTATTAAAAGATATTGAAAAATACTGCATTAAGAGCAAATTATTGAAAACCATTTTAAGGAAAAAACTACTTTGCGGTGTCCACTAAGTCTTCTCAAAATAATCTGAAACATAATAAATTGTTGGTAAAAATGATTAATTTGGAAGTAAATTTAGGATGTAACGATCTCTTTTTGTTAAAAATTTTTTTTTTTTCATTTATGGCGTTTGTTTTAAGTAAAAATTTCGAAATTCACCCTGCAAAAAAATTTCGAGTTTCAACTTAAAAGAAGCGCCAAAAAAAAAAAAAAAAAATTTCTAACAAAAGGACACCGTTGTGATCTATAGATTTACTTACAAATTAATCATTTTTACCAAAAATTTATGTTTCAGATGATTTTGAGAAGACTTATAGTGGACACCGCAAAGTTTTTTTTTTAAATTGTCGCCGATAATTTGCTCTCACTGCGGCAATTGGCAATATTTTTTAATGAAAAATGCTTCAAAAATGCTTTTCGTAATTTTGAAGCTTCATTATCTATACCTTTAAATCGTACTAGTGTAGAATAAAAAAATATAAAATACTTTTGTGTAATTTAAACTTGTTTTTTGAAATCCAAGGAAAAGAGGGGTGAAAGAAACAATGTGTTACTTTCCTCCTCCCCCTATTCTTTATTTTTATAAACATCCTCCTTTTTTATAACTATGTGATTTTATATGTTTATTTCATATTTTAAAGATTAGATAATGAAATTTAGATTTGAATTTTTTTAAAAACAATGCTTTTTAATGTCATAACTATGAAACGAATATTAAATAGATAAAAAAAAGCTTGATTACAAATAAGTGCAAAAACATGTCCCAATTATGTACAAAATGTAGTTAATATTACTTTGTCTTTTTTATATATGTTCATAATAAAAATAATTTTAATTAACAGCAGTTTTATAATTGAAATGTTAGCCTTAATTTTTAAGTGTAACTTTCTACCCCAGGAGTGAGGAAGAAAGTAACAAACAAAGAGCTGATTATCATCAAAAAACTGATTTTTGTCACTTTCCTCCTTGGTCTCCCCTATAGAAGATTTGCAAATTTGAGAAGTCAGCTTTAGATGACCCAGTTCAAAAATTTTGACTCTACTCCCAACAATATATAAAATAAAATAAAAAACTGCTAACAAAATTGATTGGATTTAATCACAGCCAATTAGCTACGTTTCTAGTTTATTGTTTGTTTTTTTTTTTTGCACAAAAGGTCTCTAAACTAAAAATCGCATCGATGAATTGAATGAATGATAGGCTGCAGAAGGGCGAATAATCCAATTAAGTAGATTGGTGAGGTGATATTTCGTTAACAATATTGTTCCGGTAGTTGGAGTAGCGTAAATACGCAAATTAGTAAAGTTTCTGGTCGAATGGTTAAAGTCAGAGAGAGTGAGAGAGAGACCTGATTCTGGAGCGACATTTCTCAAGGTATAGTAGCTTTGTTATCCGCGCAAGAGTTGAGACGATATTGTCAACGTGAAACATACCTTCCAAAGAGGATAACCTTCGTAGTAGTGGAACCTGCCCTGCATACACATGACCGGGACATTCTCGAGATAACCGAAGACCAGCTGCCCGACGTGACCATGCACTGTCGAAACTGGAAAATGCGGGATCTCTTCGTAGGGAAAGGATTGCTTCTCCGTGAGCGAATCTGCTATTGAACCTGGACACAACTCACTTTGTTCAGATTCTCCTGCTTTGAAAATCAAATCAAAACACACTATCTAGAGAAGCGTTAAATAAAAAATCCCTTTTTAATAGATTTACGATCATTCAAAAATGGTTTCCCTTCAATGTGTCAAAACATCTTACGACTTTGTTAATTTGTTCTTCAATAAGTTTATAAAATGACATGCGATGGAAATAATAATCACAGATCTACAAGATTTTTTTTTTTTTTTTTTAGATATCTGAGTGGTTTTCAATATATTTTTGTCCGCTGAACACTATCCCGGGTCTCAAAATTGCCTAGTACGACAGGATTTTGAGAAAAGTTAGGGCTGCGCACAAAATCGATACCAGTCTCGATATCGTCTCATTTTTGGTCAAGTTTTAACAAAACTACTTTGTGTTGATTAGTATTTTGGTTCATAAAGATCATTTTTAAGACATTTTAGACGTCGAAAAAGCGTTTTTTTGCGATTTCTTTGTTGGTAGAGGGCAAAGTAAAAGAATAATTCCTTTCAAGAATATTTTTAAGCATCTTTTGAAGTTTACAAAAAACGTTCTCTTATTAAAAAAAGTTACAAAATGGCGGCGTAAGAACAACTCTTGTTATACTATTTTTCTTAAGGGTTCCACTGCAAGCAATATAAAAATGAATCTGAAGAAAAATAATTTTTTTTTCTTAATTTACATTAGAATAGCCATAGAAATACGTAGACGATTTTGAAAATATTCATTTTTGATAAATTGACCAGCATTTAAAGTTAAAAGTCAAATTTTTATCAAAAAAACGAGTATCTACTTATTTGTGTCTAAAAAATAGAAATTATAACATATCAAAAATCAGCTATGTGTTTCTGTGCGGAATGTTGTTTTAAATATGACATATAAAAGACGAGATTTTCTATAATCTCTTCTCGTCTTAAAAAATCGAGACCAATAATATGTCTTATCTCGGAAAATCTCGTCTTGAATCACAGTCTCAAAATTTTTTCAGATATATAAGACAATGTATTGATTTCTATAAATGATATGTTACAACTTAAATAACTGACTATATCTTTTAGTATGTATATTGGAAAGGAAAACGTTCATTTTTAATTACTTTTAAGTAAGTATCTACCAAGAAACAGATGAATTGTATTTTTTGAAAATATTCTTGAAAGGGAAGAATGGTTAAAAGTAAAAAACAAGTGAAAAATTAAAATTGATTGGGATATAGATTGTTCTATGATAAAAAATAGATTTTTTAAAGCTTTAAGAATTTTATTAAACTTTTAGGCAATAAATATATATGTGCACTGAGGTGTTTAAATATGGCGCGCTTATACCCTCCAGATTCATTTGTTTCTTATTTAAAAAATAAAAACTATTTTTATTGCTTATTTTTTAATTAATTTAAATTTAATTTCATTAATTTATAGTAAAATATGATTAAAATATTTAGTAGACAAAAATCTACTGATTTGTTTACAGGTTTAACATAACCTCAAAATTACTTTCACCAGTTGAATTAGTAATTTTTTACTCATTAATTTTAAGAGAGTATATTATAACTATATTTATCCGTGAAGGAAATAAAATTTATAAGAAATAAAATAATATATTTTATTTAAGGATAAGTCAAAATAGAACTCGAAAGAAACGTAAGCACAACTATAAGTTTTTGTATACATGAATAATAAAATAATTTAAACTTTAATTGTATTTTGGTTCGTTTATAGAAATATTTTGTTGATGGAAATTGATAGTTTATAAGATTGTTTATAAATTTTGTTTATAAGAAATGATTTAGAGAAAGTGACCTGAAATCTTATAATAATTTCTCATGAACAGAAAATTGTAATTTTTATTCAAAATCAATTTTCAATTAAAAAATTGTTAAAAATTAAATTCAACATTTAATCAAAACGAAATCAAAGTTTGAATTGTTATATTATTTAATTATATAAGTAAATGTGAAGTTGGGCCCACTTTTATTTTGACTCATTTTTCGTTCACAACATTTAAAGTATTATTTATTTTTCTAATAGTTAGTATAGACTCAAGATACTTGGTCTTGTCTCGTCTCGAAAAGTTTAGTCTTGAGGCAACATTATAAAAATTTTCAATATTTTATTTGTCTTTAACCTGACGTGCTAGAGACTTCAGTGAGGTCTTAAATTAATGCTGAAATCATGCACTTTAATATTCCACATGCAGAAAACAAAAAAAATAAAGAATTTTTAGAAAAGTGGGAGTAAATCTTACAAAATTACTGCTAAAAACACGTTTTTGGAGTTTATATCCCACTTTTCTTAAAATCTTAATGTGATACGAAATTTTGGAACCTGGGATAGTGTTCAGCGCACAAAAATACATTGGAAACCACTCCGATATTTAAAAAAAAAATCTTGTAGACCTGTGTAATTCATGGAAACTAATTTCTAGTTTTTTAAAAAGTTAGTTTTTCTTTTCCCTCGTATCAAATACAGAGAGTATTATGACTAATCATAATTAGTCATATTCCTATTTTTCCAAATGATGTGAAATCAGTGAAATGAGTTAAATCAATTTTCGGTTAAAGAAAGTCAGTCAAAACAATAATTTAAGAAAGAAATCTAAGAGCAAAATGGAATTTTGTATTTAAAGCTTTTCTTGATGCAAAAATGGAAATGATAAATGAAAGAAGAAACTTTAAAAATTTGAATACTAACCCATTCCAGAGCCGCATATTATTCCGATTTTTGGAATGAATGGTACACGATCTAAAAGATACTGTGCGCTTTCTTGTAGTGCTTCAAATGTGTATCTAGAACATAAAATAATAAGAATAGTAATTAAATTTGTAAAATGTATTACCTGGCAATACAAGGGTAAAACTTTAGACGAGCTTTCATAATTCGTTGCAAATTAAATTTAAAGATAATAAAATAATTTATTTTGGGATTAAAATCATCTAATAATTTTGTTTCAGTTTTATCATTCATTTTTAAAAATCCTAAACTCAATTATTGGTATCATGTCTATTTACTAAAAGTACGTAATTGACATAATTTTTATTTAACTGAATTAAGTTTTGCATAATTTTTATTTAGTTAAAACAGCAATTGGCTTAAATGTTATTCAGATAAAATTCAAATTGTTGAATTTTCATCATCCGAATCACTACTTTTCATAAAAATTTTATTTCCCAAAACATAAATTACCATAAATTTCACATCCAATTGATTACTTCTCGTATAATCCCTACATGTATCCGAATTACGTTTTATAATAATTTTAATTATTTAAAGCATTAATTGACATGAATTTCATTTATCCGAATTAGCATTTGTCTTAATTTAATGTTTACATTTACAAACTTCTCCAAATCGATCATATAACTTCTGATTTTCCTATAATTAACATTTGCCAAAAAGTTTGTTTATTCCAATTAACATTTTTCTTAACTTTTGTTTTTCCAAAAAAGCAATTGCCATAAGAATGCTTATTAGAATTATCAATATTATGATTCTTATACATTTATTTAATAATTAACATTTATCCATATTTGACTTGTCATAGCTTCTATTAATCCTAATTTTTTATTGATTCCGGTCAAATTTGAAATGACTATCTCTTATATCTATTGTAAATAGTATCAAAAATAAAAATTAGGAGAATTAAAAGATACCAATTGTCGATTTGGAAAAACATTAAAATCACGACATATATGCTAATTTCAGATAAATAAAAATTACGAAAAATAGTTGCATCTTATTTAAATCTAACATAAATTAATAAGTAAATTAACATTTATTAAGTTTAAATATCATTATTGATTCAATTTTATTTTTTTGTTTTTCCTTTATAGTTAAAATCTTTGTAACTATTGACTAAACTTGATAATAATTAAACCCAATATATAGCAATTAATTAAATTTAATAGTACTGAATTGATATTTAGTAGAAGATTTTCAACAAACTACATAAAATTCCTTCTAACTTTAATTCACAGATTCGAAAAACCTTCTTAATCGTTCGTAGCACGTCTCAAGATTTTATAACCCTTTCGAAAAATCTTAAAAGCCACTATCTGGCGACATTAAGCTTTCTGTGCAGGTTTTATTATCCAGATTATAAAAACGCCTAAAAGCTTGTATTTTTCACTTCATTTTCACCTCTTTGCACTTTAAATTTACTGCAAACTGATAATTTATATTATATTATAAAAACAAATAAATTGCGTAATTTAAAAATAAAAGCATTTAAAATTAAGAACAAATTTTGAATAACTAAACTGTTAGAATTATATGAATTTTAAATCAATTAGGGAAAATAGAAAATAGGGTAGATTGAAATTTGAAAAAGTTAAAGTTTGTGAATAAACTAAAATTTAGTTCGGCTGAAATTTTAATAATTAAAATGTGGTACTTCTGAAACAATGTTTAAAAAAATTCCCTCGTTTATCGTATTTTAGATAAATTGAGTTTGCTTTTATCAAAGTTTAAAAATTATGATGGATAAAATAGAATAATCATCCATTAAATTATGGAAACCGAAAAAGTATATTGTCTTACTAAACACGGCATTTTTCCCTGATATTAATATCAGGAGAAAATGCCGTGTTTAGTAAGACAAAATTTCGTATCCTTAAGGTATTGCTACTATAATTAGAATATTTTTTATTTACTTAAAAAATTATATAAACTATTTATTTAACTTTAGCGAATATTTCATAATTAAAATTTGATTAACATAAACAAAATAAATAAAATTTTCACTTAATTATACAAAACTGAAAAATGATATTGTCTGTCTTACAATGGATTTTTCTACTAAATTTAAACTGAGAAATACGTATTAAAATTTACTAAAATGATACAGAAAAACCGTATAATCAAAAATTGTTTATAAAATTAGAAATAATCAAAAAAATAAAATGATTTTAAACTAGAAATGCTTATTATTTTGTTTTAAAAACGGAATACCGAAGCAATTTTTTAAAACAATATTAAAAGAAAAATTGAAAAAGATTGTAGCATTTGCATGAAAATCGGTTTCGTAAAGATGACATTACTGTCGTAAATTGAAGAACATTTCATTAAATGGGATAGAAATAGTTGTTGGAAATCGATGATATAATTTGGCGGAGATACGTGCTAACGAGCACAAATATAGCAATAGTTAAGCCGAACAAGGGAAGCGACCATCGTATAGCAGGTATTACAAATCATGCTTCAGAACACAACGCACTCGACAGACCTGCATACAAACGGATTGTAGCACGTGCACTTGCTGATACATGCATTAGTCCTAACGTATGAATAAACAAGATTTACTCAAAATAAAATATTATTCTCATTTATAAAACGGTTTTAAATTAACTGAAAGTAAAAAAATACTGAATATTATTTTTCATTAAAATGTATTTTACACACTTCAATTATTTTTTTCGTTTTAAGGGCATGTCATGGAGTATGACGTCACTGTTATAGGCAAAATTTTTTTGTAAACTTTCTCCTGAAATACTGAATATTTTGATACAAAACTTTGTAGAATGACTTAAGGACGCTTATACCCTCAAGCGGTTCTCATTCTATCGGACCATGATACTCAATATTTTTTTAATTCCATTTCGTCTTATAATTTGGTCTCTCTATAGTGTTTTGTAGTTAAAATCATTACACAAACAAATATTATTGAAAAAAAATTTTTTTTTTTGAAAATTACAACTTTTTAAAATTTTGTATTCCTGATTATTTCAAAAAAGTGAAGGATTTCTACCCTTAAATAACATTTTCTTAACTACGGAACGGTAAATTAATTAAATATTATTGTAAAAGCTGTATTCTATTACAGTTTAAAATATATTAGTTTTTTAAAAAAATGTGTAGAACTGTGTTTTTTAAATTAATCAAAATATAGTCATTTTGCGCGTTTTGTTACTTTTTCCATGTAAAAGTCCCAACTTTATAAATTTATATCTTAAAAACAGAACGGTAAATAAATAATAAACTCGAACGTAATCGAAAACTCGAAACAGAATGCAAAGAATACAGCATAATTAATAACTAAAATTACATTTAGGGGAGAGTGGGGCAAAACCGCTAGGTTTATATTTATTGATGCACAAAATTTTAACTATACGTTCAATTGGAGTAATTTTTGTTTGTTACACTGCTGAAACTAACCAATAACAGATTTTAATAGTCGTTGTTACATTTATCATAATCACAATTACATTATTTGTTGTTTTTTAAAAAGATTCAAACTAGCGGCTTTGCCCCAACTGTTGGGGCAAAGACGTTTTTGCTAATATTATTATTCCAAATATAATAAATGATCTAAAATATATACTAAATAACATTTATTGGTGCAATAATTATAAAACATAAACATTTTACAGATTTTTAAAGAGATTTAATCCATTTTATTGAAAATAATGACGACTTGTATTTTTAACCTCATATTTTCAATTTAATTGTTTTTTATTTTGTTTCAAAATCTACTTTATCAACTCTAAAAAAATAGAGTGTTGTTTAAATAACCGCGCGAAAAAATGATTAAATAATAATGCTTATTTAACATTCCAAAGGCATAATTTTTTTTCAAATTAGTAATAATTGCTAATAAACAATTTAAAAATTAAATAATAGTAATAATAACAATAAATTTGATAGAGAAAAATACTTATTTGTTTTGATGAAAAAATGCAGGTTGACAGTTGATTAACATGAAGTTTCCATCATTTAAAATAACATGATAATGCAGTTTTTAATATTCAATTGTTTTTTATGAAATATTTTTCAAGCGTCCTTGCCCCAAACGACAAACCTTTTTTTAATTTAAAATTTTATATATTTAGATTAAAAATTAAACCAGAATTTCAAAGAGATTGTGTAGATAAATCATTACTCTACTAGAACGTGAAAATTTCAATTTTAAATGCTCACAATTTACATTCAAAATTTAATAGTTTTGATCAGTATAAATTTCATCTCAGACTTGTAAAATCAATTTTTTCCGTTTATTTCTTAATACATTTTATATTTTCAAGATTTTTTTTTTCTAAACAATAGTTCCAGTTATAATTATGATAAACTATAAACATAAGTTGAAACGGTCTAGAAATAAGGGAGATATTTTGAAAAACGTCTTTGCCCCGCTTAGCGGTTTTGCCCCACTCTCCCCTACTACAAATATTTATGATTAAAGAGTTTTGTTTGCCTAAAAGGTCTTAAATTTATACAATTTGACGTTATTTATAATTATATAATACACTTTAGAATGAACCTAACCTACTGATTAGAAATGATTGTATTAAGTTAAAAAAGGCGAGAATTATTGAATATTGAATAAAATAATTCTAAATTGAAGAATGAAATTTAAAATTAAAAAAAAATAATTGAGAAGTAGAGAAAGTAATTAAAAATTGAAGAATTAAATTGAAATTTTAAGAAAATAGTTGATAATTGAAAAGAAAATTCAAAATATGAGTAGATTAATAGACAACAGAAAAAAATAATTGAAAAAAATAAACAAGAAATATTAAATTTTAAGGAAATAATTGTAAATTGAAAAATTAAAAAAATTATAGAAATAATTGTCTAAAATAATTGTAAATTGAACGACTTTTTTGAAAATTGAAAAAAATAATTAGAATTAAAAAAAATAATTGAAAACTTAAGGAATTCAATTAAAATAATTGATTTTTGACGAAATTAAGTGACCAATTGAATTTAAAATTTAACAAATTTATTGATAATCGAAAAAAGTAATTGAAAAATAGAGAGACTTTTTTAATATTCAAGACAATTATGTGAAAAATTGACAAATGAAATTGAAATTGGAAGAAAATAATTGGAAATTGAAGAAAATAATTAAAAATTGAAGAAAATAATTAAAAATTTAAGAAATAATGTGAAGATGAAATAATTAAATTGAAATTGTAAGAAAATAATAGATACTTACAAAAAATGTACAAAATGATGAAAATAATTAAATATTAAAGAAAATAATTCAGTTTTAAGAAAAATTTACAATTGAAAATAATTCCATTGCTTAAGTAAAAAAAGTAAATATTACCTAATACTCAAGTAAATTTTAAATTGTTTTTTTTTCAGTGTGCCCTTAAGAAAAAAGTAAAAAAATGCAAATTTTTATCAAAGAGAATATATTGATATATTGATAGGTATTCAAATACGTGGAGTACTTTGATAATTGAAGCGTATAATTTGAAATTAAATATCACTTGAAACGCATTCAATTAGATCCCATCTAGTTATATTGCGACGAATAGATATGAGATTTGGTTCATAATAATATTCGCTATGGCCCTGAAGGAAAGCTTTGGATACCGGCGAAGGTGCATACCAGACGTCATTAGATATTAACTTCATCCATGAATACGCTTCGCTTCCCTTTAAACCCCTATTCTACGTCCCAAATGAAGAGAGAAGAGGATAAGGAATTCATAAGGAAATACCAAGTAAACATATATTACGGAAAACGTTTTATGAAAATTCATACTGTCATGTTCCGCAAACCTCAAGTTTACACTTCTTACGAAGACGTACTGTACCCAATTTATGGGAAGAATGCCTTGAAAAGAAATTTCACTACGGTAAAAACTCTAAACTGAACAAACGATATGAACAAAAATATACGAAAATCAATTATATGATAGGGTGGCTCAAAACAGAAAAAAATTCAAGTTTTATAAACCTTACCCCTCAAACAATGAAAATCTGTGGTATATTTATTAAATAAATTATATTAACTATTTTTTATGTGGCTGTAAAAAAACCCATAAACGTAAAAAAACTGGGATTTATTAAAAAAAATATTAATTATTATTTTTAATACTTTTTTCTTCATTGATTGATGTTATTATCAAAATATATGTTATTGTTCATGTTTTAACATGTTGCATAATTTGTTTAAACAATTTAAGGTTGTTATTTTCCTACACTGCAAAAACAAGTGTCTTAAATTGTTCAAAAATGTCTTAAAATAAGACATTTTTCATGTCTTAGAAACCAAAAGTATCTTAATTTAAGACATTTTTGGCCAATTTAAGACACCATGCTTTTGCAGTGATACTATCTGACATATAAATCTTTTTTGCCATTTTTGTTTAACTTTCTAACTTTTGACGCTCATTAGAAACATAAATATATAGGTATTTATTATCAAATTAAGACGTTAACAATTGTTTAAACAAACTATTATTGTTATTTATTAACTTTTTTAAAAATGCATTAAAAGAGTTTGTAGTTTTTTCTCAATTTTGCAAATTTCTTTCCTTGAAACAACCACATATTAATAAAATTAATAAAATTATTACTCTAACAATTATTCAAAAAAGTTATTGTTGTTATTTATTACCTTCTGCTGAAATGTGAAATACTTAAGAATATTTGAAGGTACTTTAAAGTTTTTCAATATTGTGTTTTTTGGTTCCTATAGAATATTTTATTATGGAAGAATTTTCATTTCTAAAAGTACTAAATGGTACGTTAAATTTGTAATAACATATCGAAGTAATTTACCTTTTTTAACAGTATTTTATATGATTTTTAAAATACATTAGGTTTTTTAAGGTAGTTCAAAATACTTAAAATAATATTAAGAATAATTGTTTGTACTATTTTTATATTACACTACTCTCTTAACCTGAAATAATGAAAAATGACTATTTCAGGGTCATATTTTACTAGCTAAAAAAGAGAAAACTCGTTCACCCTCAAAATAGTGAAAACTTACAAACTGAATTAGTAACTTTTAACTAATTTTCTAAATTCTAAAATATTTTTATTTATAAAAATTAAATAATTAAAATAATTTACTTTATAAATTATTAATATCAAACTTATAATTAATAAAAAAAACTTATAAAAAATATCTTAATATTAATTCTTATAATTATTAATATTTTTTCATTTATAATAAATCTATTAAAATATAAAAATAAAATAAAAAATCCTTCAGTTACAATTAAATATATAACTATAGAATAAATTCCTGTCTTATTAAATAAATTTATTATTAATGAAATAATAATAATTAAAATTCTTAACATTATTCTTCCAATAACTAGAGTAACAAGATTCCTCTAAAACAGGATAATTACATTCCAATTGAACAAATAATGTTACTTCTAAAAGCAGAGTAATTTATTATTCATAATAGATTTAAACTTATCAAAATTTCTATCTACCTAATGCACCAATTTTTCTTAAAATCACTCTCTAAATTTGAATTAGTTAAAAATAACTATTTCTTTGTAAAATCGTGCCTGAGTTTTTGTTTCTCCAATTAGTTAAAAATAACTAATTATTAGTAAAAATATAACTAAAAAATAGTTAAAATGTTACTTATTTAATTAGTAAACAGAGTTTTACTAAAATTTTAGTAATTGTGACCTTAACCTAAAAATGAATTTGACTAAAAATTAGTTATTTTTACTAAATGGTTAGTAGAAATATAACTATTTCAATTAGTGACTGAGTTTTTGCTTTCAAATTAGTTATTTTTAACTAATTCAGATTTAGAGAGCACGCTTATTGCAAATTAAATAAATGTTGAAAGTTCAGTTTGGGTTGAGCAACTTTTTCGATTTTTTACTAACAATTTTCTATAATCTCACGTTTAATGTACATTTATATGTATAATACTTCTGTAAAATTTTAATTGTTTACTTATAAATAATAAATATACTTTCAAAATCTGAAATAATAGGATTTTCAAAATAACTAATTCAATTAGTAAGGCAATAATTGTAAATTCCTATTTTTTGCTATATAAAATGATATTCTTCCCTTATATACGTATAAATAAACAATTTAACTTTTACAGAAGTATTATATAAATGTTCTTCAAAAGTAAAATTTTAGAAAGTTGTCAACAAGAAATCGAAAAAATGCACCTAACCTAAAATTAACTTTCATAATTTCTTTCATTTTCAACTATGATTACTCTGCTTTCTGAAGTAACATTAATTGTTCTATTAAAATGTAAAAATCCTCTCTTTAAATCTGAATTAGTGGTTTTCTACTAATGTATTAGCGAGAAAATCGGTTACTATTAAGTAGTGAAAAATTTCACTATTTTTTAGTAGAAAACTACTAATTTTAAAAAACTAAATCTATTAATTGCAATAGTGAATGTTTACTTTTTCAATTAGTAGATATTACACTTTCAAATACAGTTTTCTACTAAATATTTGTGAATTTTTTCACTATTTAATAGTAGCCGATTTCTCGCTAATTCATTAGTAGAAAATCACTAATTCAGACTTAGAGAGCTCTTTTAGAGAAATCTTGTCACTCAAAGTTACTAATTCAATTTGTAAGTTTTCACTATTTTGAGGATGAACAAGTTTTTTCTTTCTCAATTAGTAAAATATGACCCTCAAATAGTCATTTTTCACTATTTCAGATTTAGAGAGTAAGGGAAGAATATCATTTTATATAACAAAAAATAGGAAATTACCATTATAATCTTACTAATTGAATTCGTCATTTTAAATTAACTATTATTTCAGTTAGTTAAAATGGTATAAAATACTATAATTTAGTCAAATACTGAACTACTAATTAAATTGATAAAAATTCTACTATTTCAGATTTTGAGAGTACAATTTCAAAGCACCTTTCGATTTTTTAAGAAACTCTGAAATTTTCCAAGAAACTTTAAACTTATTAACTTTTTAAAGTAGTTGATGATCTTGTAAGATATTCTACGATTTTTTGATTTATATGATGTTTCAAATTATTTCAAGAAGCTTTAAGCATTTAAAAGAATTTTAAGTTCTTAAAAATTGTTTCTAAATTTAAGATAATTTCAACATGCTTTAGAAGTTTTAGAAAAAGTTCATTCAATTTAAATATTTTATATATATACATTTTAAAATGTTTTAAAATTCTATAAGATTTTTTACACAGTTAAGTATTGAAACTTTTATTGGCTGCGATTTGGCTAGCTTGAAAATATACAACAGATTGACTGGTGTCGATTTAAAATTAAAATTGAACCTTTTTTTTTATCAATGGAAATTTTTACCTGAGTCACTTTAATAGGATTAATTAAAAATGGTATTCATTAAAATTTCGACAAATTAATTTGAATTGATCAAGATTAGGGTTAGTTAAACTTGCAACTATTAATATCTATATTAAAAAATCTTTTCCCGAACTTGTTTATCTCCCGTTAATTACGCAAATTTATTTCCATAAACTTAAAATTTGTCAGAGACAAAAATTATTTTTGTAATTAATTTTGGTTACTATTTCGTAGTAAAATGTTGCATTCTATGCGAAACTGTTCTAATCGTAACACACACTATGAACTAAGATGATTGGCACACAATACAGAATCTATTCTCCAAATGCAAACGCACTGAATTTGTGGAATATTCATGTCATTCCAACCCTTACACTGTCTGCTTAAATGGAAAGTGAAATTAAATGTTTACGAAAGTATTAAGATAAAAGCACTGTGCAAATTCATAGAGAAATGGTTTTTAGATAAATAAAAGTAAATTGCAATGTAACTATAAAAAAACGTAAAACAATGAAAACATAACTATCAAAATATAAATATTTAAATGAACAATCAGTAAAAACACGATCAATAAAAGTAGATATAAATATAAAAAAAATAACAGTGTAAGTGGAAATTTTATAAGAATTTATACCACAATAAATTCTATTTTTTACTATCACTGAAATAAACTGCCACCATAATTTTCATTATCAAATTAAATTGTTTCATAAACTTCATGCTCTTCACTATATAAGAATGATTTAACATTTTACGCTACAATACTATTACATTAAAAAATTTTATTTAGTTTAGAATTTCAAACTTTCTTTAACTTATTAAAAAAAAAAAAAGAAAAAAATAAATTCAAGACTCAGAAATACAAATGTTCAGATGAAAGGAAAGAAACTAAGAAACTTTGTTAATTAAAAAAAAGAAAATCCCCAATTAATTTACTTGCCATTTAAACTAAATCGCGTGAATAATTTTTCTCCCAAACGAGCTAATAATTACTCAGCGCACTTTTAACTTTCCTCTCAAAGAGGCATTTAAATTACACTGCTTCTTCTCACCTTGAGAAATCATAATTATTTGATAAAAAGA
Source organism: Ganaspis brasiliensis (assembly GCA_037103525.1). Taxonomy (NCBI): domain Eukaryota; kingdom Metazoa; phylum Arthropoda; class Insecta; order Hymenoptera; family Figitidae; genus Ganaspis; species Ganaspis brasiliensis. The sequence continues at coordinate 1,668,473 of JAZKLR010000234.1, forward strand.
CTTACGAAGTGTGAGGAACATGTTTCACCAAAGTGTGCAAAAACTCGTTTTCATTGGGGCGTTTCAAATGGCCATGTCCATTCACGGATTCGGTACCCAAAAACGGCATTTTTGTTGTTTTAATAACAAAATTCGGAAAAATTACAAATCACCCTATATTAAATTGCGATCTTCTTTATTCACAATTGCGTACTATTTGATCCACGTATTACTCAATTTTCAAAGAAGACGAGGAAATTATTTCGTAAGAGTGCACTGAGTGAAGTTTATTGAAATGAAAAGATAGACTTGCTGTCGGCGACGTTACACGCTTCGAACCGACGTTTTTGAACTGTCCGCAGTTTACAAAAGCATCGAGTGCTTTATAGTATAAGCAAGTGGTGAAGATAAAAAAATGGTAGCGTTACATCTGACAAATAGTTGAAATTTCTTATACGCTGCCCAATGAACGCCGAGATAAAAAGCCGGCCTCGGACTCGAAGGGGCACATAATGATAACCCATTACTCGTATAACAGTATAGTTATGGAGTATAGTCTTTCAATTGCCTTCAGATATTCATGTATTGGCTGATACTTGGCTTAAAAGAATTTATAAACATATCTCGTCTCACAACATACCTCCATGGTTCATCCATAAACGATCTGGATCAACCAGGTTTTTCTCATCTTGGAAATTATCATAATTTTCCTTCACCTAATTATCTCGCCCCAAATTACAATAATTTTCATTTAATAATTTAGTGCCAAATTACAATAATATTTTAGTAAATTACATATTCGCAACTTTCAGTTACAATTTTTAAAATTTCATTTTCTAAATACTTGTGAAAATAAACATTTTTGATTTTCAATAATTCGAACCTTTTTTCTCATATTTGTATAAAATTAAGATTATTATTATTATTTTTTTTATATATAAATTACAGTGCATTTTGTTATTTTTAACTGTTATTTATAATTTTAATATTAAGACTAGCTAAATTTATTCTGGTTATTTTATCAACACTGAAAAAAATTCTTAGTAGATTTGACTACTTTTCAACTAAGATTCTTAGTTCGATAAGTCCCCAATTATTTTTTTGTAATTACGTTAAATATGAAATCTAAGTTAAGTTATTAACTAAGAATACCCTTAACGGAACTATTCTTTGTCATTGATTTTACTACTTTCACCAATTAACTGTTGTTTTGTAGTTAATTCTACTACTTTTTACAATTGTTTTAATGATATTTTCTCAACTAAAAAAAAGTAGTTCACTTTAGTAAGTTAAAATGTCTCACTTTACTACAAAAGTAGTTCAATTAATTGGTTTTTGCATTCTACTAAGGGAAAGTAGTTGGATTTTTCACAAAAATTGTTTTTAGTGAAGAAAGGTATAGTGACCTTAACTAAATTTAAAAAGGCTTTTTAATACAAACAAAAATGTAGCGAAATTTAATTTTTAAATTATTGTTTAAGGTTAAGGGCATGTGATGGATAATGACTTCACTAATATTGGCAAAATTTGTAAACTTTCTCTTAAAATAATAAATATTTTAATACCAAATTTTGTAGAATTACTTAAAATAGAATTAGGAAGGTCTCTCTGACCTAAGTTTGTTTAAATTTTGCCATAAATTTAATTTTTTTAATTTTTTGAAAACTTGCTAATTTTTTTAAAAATTAAGTTTAAGGCAAAATTTAAACAAATTTGGGTCAGAGAGACATTCTTAAAGATATTTAAAGCAATTTCAGAAAGTTTGGTGTGAAATTATTTAGTATTTTAAGAGAAAGGTTACGGACAAATTTTGCCTATACCAGTGACGTCATTATCCATTACATGCCCTTAAGAAAGATTTTTAAAAAATGATCTGGGGTCGAAATCTTTTCTCAAATAACGATTTTTTGTTTTTGAGTCTTTTTCTTTTAGTTTTGATAAAAATCACAAATGTCAGCAAATTTGGTTTTACTATCATTAAAACCTTCTATATAGCCACTCCCGAAATCTAAATTAGTAAAGAATTATTAATGTATTAAAATCGTGAGCGAATTTTAAATATTTAAATATTTTTAAAAATAACTAATCAGAAACGAATTCATACAAATTTTATCAATTGGTTGATTATTTGATATCAATTTTCATTTTATTTTTGATTGAATTCAAAAGCATTTTTTAGTTTAGAGTTATGGTTAAGGTCATTAACCTCTTTAAAATCCACCTAATTTGGTACGATAAAACATTTCACTGTCAATAGAAAGCGTGTAATATTTTCAAAACAAACTCAAAATTCGGGAACTCAAAAAACAAACCAAGAGTTTGTTTTTTTTGTTTTTGTTTTCGTTTTTTTTACGATAGTATGTTGTTTTCATGATTGAATATTGTATTTTTATTTAGAATTATACTTTTTATAATATCGAGTCAAGCTTTAGATTTGTTTTTAATTATAGTAAATTACACTTTTTAGTCTTTATTTTTATAATACAACATATACAAATAGACAGGAAAACAAATTATAATAGTGTTAATTACAATACATACTTATCTTATCTGTTTAGTAATATATGTACAAGTGGGTTTTTCTATTTTGAAAAGGAAAAAAATTTTCAAGCGCGATTTAGTAACCTTTTAATACTATTATGTAAATGCCTTTAATTACAATATATACTTAGCTCATCTCTTATGAGTAAAATATGTAAATGAGTTTTTCGATTTAGGAAAATTTTCTAAAATATGTTAGTAACCTTATAATAATTATTATGCGTTTTAATAAAAAATACGAAAACAATTTTTCTGTATTGGTTACCAGTTAAAATAATGGGACGAAGCATTTTTCGATAAATGGAAAAAATCTTCAGACGTAAGATGTATGTAAATCCTAAAAACCTTTTTTATCTTATTTCTTAAAATTGAATAAAATTCCGATAAGATTTTTCGTGTCATAGACACAAAAAGTATCTTAATTTAAGACATTTTTGTCCAATTTAGGACACTATGTTTTTGCAGTGTTTGTCAATATTTCATTTAGATTTGAAGATAATTTTTAAAAATATCAACATTTTAAAGAAAAAATGTGAGTTATAATATTTTGTAAATACTTTAATTACTTCTGAAATAACAATTTTTTTTTAAGTTTTCAGGCTTATTTTAGAGGTCAATTTGGCAAAATTGGTATTTTTCATGAGCATTGCCGTGTATTTTATCCTTGAAAAATTCAAAGCATAGAAAAAGTTAGAAAAGTTTTAAAGCTTTTTTAAGAGGAAAAGTAATTTTTAAAAATAGAAACAAAACATTTAAATAGGGGGAACCAAGTAAAGAGCCAGATGAAAATCAAAACAATAAATTTCCTCAACTCTCATCTGTATAAAATATTTTATTAAATTTTAAAATAAATTTCAAAACTGTTTAGAAATCTTTTGACTAACTTTTTGGTTCATTCTGAAATATTTGCTCCTTTTTTAAAATTACTCATTAGTCACCACAGTTAAATATTAGCTAAGACAGCTAATACATAAGACAGACAGTTTTGAAAAATCACAACAGTTAACTATAATTTTTACTTTAACGAAAAATTAATTAAAAACAATATTATTCTTTTCTACGTAAAGTTTCCATCATTCCTTATTTTTTTGTAAAAAAAACTGTAATAAATTTATTCAGATTTTGAACAAATTTTGTGGATAAAAAATAATTCTGTATGCAAACATATGTAAAACATGTTTAAATTAAATAAATTTGTAAATTTGTTTGACATTTGAAAGCACATGAAATGGTTATTAAGTAAGTTTGACTTTATTTTCTAGCTTAATTTTAAATACTTGTGTGGCCAAAGTGCATTATTATTGTAATATGTAAACTCACGGAAGAGAAAAAAGGCTGTATGACACAATGGAATGATAACTCGTTGCATCATAAAACACTTTACCAATATTATTAAGCAATGTTTTGATTTATAAGAGCAACAGATTGTTGAGTAAATAATGCGAATAGAGAAAATACATACAACAGTTATTAAGTAGCTGTTTTTTGATTAATGCAAATCATTTAAGTGAAATAAATTGTTTCATGGCGAAGGCTAATAAATTCAAATTAAATTGCAGAAAATGTTTCTTAATCTAAATAAAGTAAAAATAAATGAAATTAAATAAAATCATGAATAAATACACTGCAAAAACATGGTGTCTTAAATTGGCCAAAAATGTCTTAAATTAAGATACTTTTGGTGTCTAAGACACGAAAAATGTCTTATTTTAAGACATTTTTGAACAATTTAAGACACCTGTTTTTGCAGTGTAATAGAAAGAAAAATGATTTCAAAATGTGATTTCAAGATTAGACTAAAATTTCTATAAATGTTTTTGTGTTATTTCATTTAAAATTAATCGTTCACTGCAATTATAAATTTAGGATTATTTACGACTCTTAACAACTGTAATAAATAAAAGATGATTTTTAAAGGTAGTTGGTTATATTTATAACAATTCTGACGCCAACTTCACTCAAGTTATGTGCCTGATAAGAAATATATTAACACAGAAAAATTTCTTCTGATTGCCACCTTATTGACAAAATAAATCGTTTCTTCCATAAAATCAACAAGATTATAATGATTTATGGAAATATGTAAATACAGATAGAAGAGGATGCTGACAAGCAATATCTAAATAGTCGCATTGAAGATAACTTTCTTCTTCATTTTTCGAGGATATCAGTAAAAGAGAGAGCTTTATTCTATTAACGACACAATACATCAGTTAATTTTTGCATAAAATAATGTAATTATTATCCAACTTATCATAATTAAAATGAAATATGTATCAATATGAATGATTAAAAGTAGCATTAGGAAATAATAAATTAACATTTAATAATTAAGTAGAATGATATGTATTAAATAACAAAAATAAATAAATATGAATAGTTAGAAAATGGAATGTTCAATAATTAAATGAAATAACAGTAAATAATATGAAATGTAAATATCCTCAGTTTTTTTCAACATTCATCTATCAAAAACAACAAAAAGTATTCTTGTGTAATTCAGAATAAAGTTGATGTACAATAAGTCAATGTCCGAGTAACAGTACATACATCAAATAATAAAAATGTCCTACATTCATTAATCTGAACTGTCATAAAAGAATTCAATTTTGACTTATATCTAATTTCAATTGATTTTGATTAAAATTCCAACGGGATCAAACATTATAATAATTATCATTGCTAAGAAATTTAACAAATAAGTGAATCATAAATTTCATTATTTTTATATTTTAATTATTTGTCATTAAAGTTTCAATAAAGTTGTAAAGTTTTAAGCAATATCAAAATATATTCTCACAAAAAAGCAGCTGACTTTCCAAAAATCAACGCTAATTATAATAAATTTTTAATGAACTTCTTTATTATAAAATGATTACGAGCAATAATAATTGATAATATACAATAAAAACTCTTTTATTTATATTATTTTTAATAACACTACCAAGTATTTTAAAAATCTACGTAAATGTATTATAATAATTTCTGAATAATTTCAAAAAAATTTTCATTCATAAAATTTTAATTACTCGGGGATTCCCTAAAAAGCAGGCAACCCTCCATACAAGTGTATGACAGGTGTTGCATTTTATATTCAATTAGTCCCGCGAAATTAAATGGAAAAGCAATTATTTCACACTAGAATTATCAAGTTTAAAATATTTTTTTTTTAATTTTCTTATTGGATTTTTACATTGTCAGCTTATTTTTTGTTGTATTATGTGAAACAGTTGTAAAAAATAATGTATAATTGATTAATTAACTGTGACTGAACTTACTTGTCAAGGCATCCTTTACAAAGGCAAGAATGACTCAATATTTCTTTCAGATTATATGACATATTTGTTTCTAAAAGTTATTTCACACACACACCCAGCACGAATTAATCTATCAACAAAACTATATTTAACCGCAAGATTTTTAGGTTATAAATAAATTAGGTTAAAGAATATATTAAATTGTCTAAAATGCAAGTGATTTATCTTGAACAGGTATAATAAATTATGTTTTAAAATCAATACGTATACAGTTACTAAATTACGGAAATGACGTTAAAATCTAGTCAGGTACTGTTATTGTATTATTTTCCAAGGTATTTCGTTCATATGTTCATAATTCATTCTCTGAAGTTTGCTGTAAATGTTCGCAAATAATTGGAATGGCGGGAAAAGTCAATATTTTTCGAAAGGATTACTTTTATCAAAGTTATCGTTTAATAAAAAATTAACTATTTAAAACTAACTTATTCGAACGATCTGTGATTAATTATAACCAATTGAAGTAATTTATATATTTTCTTTATATTGTGTACTTTATTAAAATTTATATTTATGTCAATAGTCCATGAAAAAAGTATTCAGAGTTAAAGAACTTTTGATCGAAACTAATTTTGATAAAGAAAAAGAGACAGGTCATGTTAACTGTGATAACTGATAATAGACATATTAACTTGATAAAAGAAAAAGACTATACTCGAAATATAAAATTGTTAAATTTTGAACGCCCTTTTTTGATAGTAAATTTAATTTCTGGCTTAATATGGCAAATTCAAGTCGATTAATTTATTTTCAAGTCTATAATTTATTTATTATATAATACAATTTTTAGAATCAAATATGCTTGTAAAGATTCAAAATAAATAAAAAATTACCTTCGATTGATTATTAAAAATCAATAATTCGTTATTAAAATAAAATTTTTTTGTCTTATTTATAAATTAAATTAACTTTAAAGTCTTAAAGTACTGGGGGCCGATTATGTAATTTGATTTGATTCCGAAATGATTTGATTTCGCCTGACTTCACTTTTTTTCACTTTTAACTGTCAAAACTTTCGAAAACAAAAGTCAATAAAAGTGAAAAAAAGTGAGTCAGGCGAAATCAAATCATTTCGGAATCAAATCAAATTACATAATCGACCCCCACTGAATGAATTAAAAGTTCTTATTTTTGTTTCATACTTTTTGTTACAATTCCTTTTTCTGTAAATTTGTTAATTATACTGCAGCTGAGGATATAAAAATGAAAAAAATAATGTGAAAAATAAAAAAAATTTCAAAACTAAAAAAGAATATAAAAAAAAAGATACAAGAAATAAAAATAGGAATAAGAAAGTATTTTTCAGAACAATATTATACGTAACTATGCTTACTTCTTTGAAAACAAATAAGAACAACTTACATCCTTTTTTTTGTCGATGGTGAGAATTCCAGCATAATCAGTTACTTCACTTCTTTGCCTCTTTTTATTACAAACTACAGTCACGTTTTTAGCCTTGAATTTTCTTCTTCTTTAAGTTCCAACACAAAAATAATCTGATATTGCGTAAAATAATTATTTTCGATTTTTATAATATACTCACAAACATTATTTTAATAACGTTACTAAAAACAAGAAAGATAATGTAAATAACCAACTAGTTACATTTTTTTAAATCTGACAAATTTCACAGTTCTTTATTTAATTTATAAAAAGCTGAAGTTTCTGGAAAATAATTTTCACTGGCTTTATTTAATTATATTTTTTCTTTTTAATAATAAAAGCCACAAAAAAATTAATAAATTAATTCATCAACATTTCTTCTTTTGAATAATTGTATTCAATAACAATTCTTCTTTTCAATTATTCGTCTGATTTAATATCTCTGTATTTAATTGAAAAAATGAATACTTCTTTGTATCTCTAAAGTTAGTTTAAAAGAGTAAACAAAACGATAATCCGAAGTTACGAAACCAAAGGATCTCTAAAACTTGACCATCGAGAATAAAATGATCTGCAGGGGGTTTTCTTATCATCTTTAACCTTTGACAGAATATCGTTCGAAAACAATACAGCTACATTCTCAATCGTATTTTCATTTCACGATTTTCCTCCATCAAAATTATTAAAATCTCCTAAGAAATCAATAAATAAATATTCCTATAAATCTAATAAGCAAATAATAGTAAAATTTAAATTATTCTACAAACTTTTTCTAACAAAAAAATTGAAGTATTGAAATAAGAAAAACATATATTTCACTCGTCCTCTCAAAAATTAAACAAAACTAATAAGTAATATTCTAGAAAAATATCAAAACAAATTTTAAACTTGTGCTGTCATTTTTATCAAGCGACACCATCAGAATGTCTTAATTTTTTTAAACCGAATTTTCGGCTTATTTCTGTTTATTTATTTTAAAAAAAAATTTAATAAATCAAGCATTCGATAAATTTGCAAATATTTCCATCAATTTACGTTGACAAATATAGCAAATATAATCTGATAATGGCGTTATTCCGTGTCATGAATGTTTACAATAGGTTTTAATCGATGAAAAAAAAAAATCTATCGACTCTATTCAAGTTCATTTTAATCATTGCTCAATAAAGATTGACTCGTTAACTTATCTGCTCAATTGATTTGCAGTGTTGCATTATCCAGAACAATTTTTTACAATCCCAAATAGAATTCGTCGATACTTCAAAAGTCTGAAGAATATCAATTAATTTCTACTCTGATTAAGTTTAATATTTTTGTACATGAAAAAAATTTAATGAGCATTTTTGAACTAAAATTAATAAAACATTAAATTCGATATTCAAAAAATATGTATAATTCTCTAAACCTTAATTTAATATAATACTTTCCATTTACTACAATTGTAAAAAATACAGTATCTAGACATTATATATCTGCTAAAAAAACAAGCCATTTTTATTTGCAATTAACATGGCTTCTCTTTTTCTTTCAGTCTGCGTAAAGTCTTACATGTTCACAAAAATACTATTTGTAATTGTAACAATAAAAGTACAAAATAAATGCACGACGAAAAGATAAACAAAACATCTTTCTTATGGTTAAAAAAAATAATTAAAAAATATAATTTATCACTTTTAATATTCTTGTCTTTTTCAACCAGAAACTATTTATACACTAAATTAAAATTCACCAAGAAACAAAAAATCAGAATGATTCGAGTTTCATGTGAACTTTTCTAGTTTTTCAAGAATGTAAAGAAAGAAAACTTAAAATTTGTTTCTGTTCAATTCGACAAATGCTGTTGATGGATATATGTAATAACAACTCCTGTCATCACATAAAAATAAGTTCTAAATTTATAAAGCATTCTTGGATTCATGAATATAAACCCATTTTGCTCAAACTCAAAGAGTATTTATTCACAAGTTGTGGTTCTCAAGTTCTGCAAATAAAAATTTATATTATTGCTTGGACTTTAGCAAGAGTTGCAATTTTATAACAATTAAAATTAACTGATTTTAAATCAAAGAATAATTTTTTATATGATTACCTTTATAGTTGTTAATTTTAATTACTCTCTCTATTGTTAATCAGCCAAAATTGAAGACTTCTTCCTTCTCTGCAGAAATTAATGATTTTAAACGCTGCCATAATGATAAAAATCAAGCCGAGAATTCCAAAATAGCCGCTATACACAAGGAACTGAAAATAAATATTTTAAATAGTTACTTTGATTAAAATTATTAATATCGAATGATATTTAAATACCAATCATTTGGATAGGTGATTTTAGTTTTAAAATCCACCAACTTTATTTGTTCTTAATTAATTTTTTGTTTTATTTACTCATTTATTGACATTTTAATCCCTAATAAAACAAATTATTTAGAAATAAATGTTGAACGATTAGATAATTCAAAATCGACTTTTTGTAGGAAGAAAAACCACACACTTCTCTAATTTTAAAATTTCAATGACTTAATTTTATTTAAAGTTCCTCTCCACCACTTCTGCAATATTCACCAAAAACCTGAATTTACAATTCTTCATTTCTACATAATTAAAAACAGTTAACAAATTTATCAATGGCTTGTACTCTCATCGAAAAAAACAAACAAAATAAGAGTTTTCTGAACCTTTCCTATCGGAAAACGTGAAAAAATTACAGGAAATGTGGAAGAAAGAAGCTCTGTTTAGAAAAGAATAAATAAAATCAAATCAAAAAAATAACATTGAAATTAAAACATTAAAGCAGTACTGAGGTTATCAACCTTAATGATTAAAGTTTATTTACCTGTTCTCTGATGTTAAGTACAAAAATATTTCCACTTGATACAATCAGAGTCAAGAAACTTTGGAAAATCAATGCGAGGAATATATTGATTCCAAAAATTAAACTATAACTATCCTCAGATATGTACTTTACAACTTCAAAACTGAAATGTAAAAAAGAAAAAATCTTAAGTTTCTGTATTTGATTTAATTAACATTATTGATAGGTATATTAATATTTTACAGGGTATCCAGTGATAATTGAAAAACAAACTCAAAGATTTTTCAAGGTTAGTAACAAGATTGAAAATAAAATTTTCAAAGTCCAGTTTTAGCCTTCTTTTGAGAATATATATTTTATTATTTTTTAAATTACTATCATATACTTTCTAATGGATATGAATATAATATAGTTAATAAAAATTAATAATAATATAGTGAATAAAATAAAAATTTGTCAAAATACTGTAATCATATTGTAAACACACTTATTTACAATCAAAATTTTAAATAATATAACCCTTTTCTAAAAACGTTAAGATTTACATACATTTTTTATGTGAATTTTTTTTTTAATTTTTTTTTGTGACATGTATAATTTTTATTAATAAAACTTCCATTTGGCTAAATTTTAATTTATCAGTATTATTTTTGTTTTAAATCATTATTTAACATAACTTTTTTGCTTTGTTCTAATTCAATTTTGTAGAAATTTTCGAAAGCATAATTTATGTCTTTCTGAAATTGGATTTATCATCATTCTTATTCTTCCGCATCTTCTATTAAGGGCATGTGGAAGGCGCCAACTTCAAACGATTCGTTTTAATATTTTCCACAAATTTAGAACTAAAATTAAACCTCAAACGGACTGGACGCCAATGCGTCTAGGTCTCATTTACTATTTCCTTCAATTTCATTAAAATATGTTTTGTATTTTTCAAGAAAATTGGTGGAAAATATTACAACGAATCATTTGAAGTTGGCGCCTTCCACATGCCCTTAACATAATTTTGATTCGATCTAATATTTCTTAAATTTTTTTCATTAATCCAACTTTTGTAATTAAATAAAATTTTTGAACTGTAGTTGTTTGATTAAAACATTTTTGATTGCTAAATTGTCATTTTACTTTAATTTCGTGAAAGAAAAATAAGTGAATATATTGAAATGAAAAAGCAATTTGCAGAATTCGCAGAAAATATTATAAATGCTAAAAATGATCATTCTTTTTATTTATCCAAGAAAGAATATATTGAAATTGTGCAAGAAGTGTGTGATGCTAAAATGAAATTAAAAAACAAAAAATGTATGGATTATTGACGACTCAAGCAATACGACGTAATTTTAATTGGAAAAGAAAAAAAATTAATTTTTTCACTTTCTAAAACTAGTAAATTGAAGTATTTTGTGACGAATGATGATATTTTTGATGTTATTAATGATGCTCATTTAAATGTTGGAAATGGTGGACGAAACAAAGTCATGCTAGAACTAAAAGAAAAATTTGCAAATATTACAATTGAGGTGGTAATGTTGTTTTTTGAGGATAATTTATAAAAGATGCAGCTGTTTAATAAATATAAAAGAAAACATTTATTTTGTAAACATTTCAATGAGATATACAAAATAAAATATCAACATTTATTAATTCTACATGGTAAATGTACGTAATATTTTTATTAATTTAAACAATTTTACATTTACCAACTAGATTGGTAAATTCGCACATTTACCAATTTTGTACTTTTACCGTAACATAACTATTATTTAAATGAATAGATTTTGATTATTTTCTTTTCTTCTTGTTGAACTTTTTAAAAATAGAAAATTTATTTATTAAAAGGGGTTTAGTTTCTAAATTCTTTTCTATTTAATTCTTCCTACCGGTAATAATAAAATTAATTAATTAAAATAGTTGTAAAATAATTTACATTTACATTACAGTCGAATTTGAATGTTTCGTACCTGGCAACAGTTACACCAATATGATAAATAACTCCAAAAATTATATAGACAGCATATAAAAGCCAGATATTATGACTTGTAAAAGTTACGTATAATAAGAAACCTTCAATAACAGAAAATATCGCAAGAGTCAGCTCTCCAAATAAAGGCCAATTTATTCGTAAAGTACCAACTACGAATACTGCCACTGCACCTGAAATAATTTAATATTTAATTAATTAAATTATTGTACTATTTTCAATTTATTGTATCTATTATATTATTAAAGTTGATATATTAAATTATTTTGTATTATTTTTAGTATTTTACAATCAGCAATTTATATCATCAATAAACTTTTTTTTTAAATCTCACACATCTTTTTTGACTTAAATGTAAAATCATTATTTGCAATATTTTTTAAAGGGATTTAGATTGAAATAAATATCTTTTCTGATTTTGGTTAAAAATACAAATAATTTTGGTCTACAAATACAATTTTAATAACTGTACGGGAATAATTTAATTTTTTAATTTCATATATAGAATTTATTCCCCGGTTATCGCTTTTAATCAGCTCCAGAGCATATCAAATTTGCCGAGTCAGGTTTGTTATAAAGAATAACATACTATATTACGATTTGTCACCATCAGAATAATGAAAAAGTTGTTCAGTTTTGAAATATTTTTGTCGTTTTTTTTTATCAACTTTTTGCACTTATTCTTACTCATTCAAACTTTTTCTCTTTTGATTTCTTTATTCTTAAATACATTTTTCATTTGTTCATAGACTTTTTAATATTTTAAAATGCTTTTGTTTATTCCAAATTGTTTTCATTTTTGTTTTTTTTTAGTTTTATCACGTTTTGAATAATTTCTTTCACTTTTTAATTTAAGAAAATGTTATCTCATGTGTATGCTTTTTAATTTATCTTCCTATATTTCATTAATTTCCCGTATTTTGTCCTAATTTTCCTATTTTTTCAATCATTCATAAACTTTTTAATATTTGTTATAATTCTTTTATTTTGTATAACTTTTGTTAAATTCTACAGAAACATTATCTACAGTATATTAATTAATTCTTTTTTACTAATATAATTACTTAAACAAAAAATACACACTGCAATCTCTAAAAACAGATAATCTAAATTTTTGTCAATTCAATTTGTATTGAAAATCCGAATTTTTACTTAATAAAATTTTTAAGTAATTAAATTCATATTTAATATAGTTTTAATTTATTTTTTTAACAAAAATTGGTTTAATATACAAATGAATTGTGTTATCTAATTGTTTAGAAACAATATTCCTATATGCTTTAAAAATAATAATAATAATAATAAAAATAATAAAATTTGCTTTAAACAAAAAAATTACAAATACTTGAGTCATACCTATTATGGTCAAAAGAGCTTCAACCGCAGCATTATATATTTTATCCACGTCATTTCCATAAACGCTTATCCACACTAAATGAACGTAACTAATAACTTGCACATAACCACAAGATGCAAAAGCCCACCATAAAGACCATTTCAGAACTTGTCTATTCGTGTATGCTTTTAGAAAATCTTTCCATAACAAAAAATACGCCTGTTTTAATTTAAATAAAAAATGTATCGATTTTCTTGATTTTCTTTCCTGTGCAGAAGGTCCACTTTCTTCGACAGGATCGATAGTAATGGGAGGTGTTGAAATTTCGGTATTATTTACTCGATGATAATATATTGAATCATTAACTTTAGGCAATAAAAATGCCCAAGCTGTAGAAAAGACAAGTGCTGAAAAAGATTAAACGATTAAACTATAAATCATTTTTTTAAAAGAAGGTTCTCAAAATGATCTCACAACTCTTTTCATCAACATAATTTTTTTGAAAATAAAAACAGGAAAATTTTTTCTTACTAATAATATTTAAATAAAACTTCAAAATTATAAGATGTACAATTTTTCTAGTTTATCAATTCTTAGCAAATAAACTAGCGTTGTTATTCGTTTGAGAAACCAGAGTTTAGAATAAAAAATTTACTAAAAAAGCATGTATGTTTTAACAAACAAATGATAAAAAACAATGTTTAAACATTTTTTGAACAAAGAATGCAATGGCTGATAAGTCTAAGAATATCTATGCAAATTTATATTATTATTAGCCAATGACTAGTTCAGTTACATTGCAAAAAGAAACAAAAAACAATTTTTACGTTTCGAATAAAATAACTTACAAATTTAAAAAAAAACAAGTTTTTAACACTCAGAAATACAGATTTTATCAAATTCAGTAAATAATGGTTTTTGAAGTCGCTTATTAGAAATTTATAATCAAATTAAAAAAATTCAAAATGGCTGACCTAAAATGGCAGAGATAAAAACTATATTAAGCGACTCTTAAACCTTGAAAAAATATTTAAAACTTTTAATTTTCTAATCTCGTACTGTGATTAACAAAATATTCATACCAGGTATCGTTAAGTACAGCAATTGCTCATAATCTAAAAGTCCATATGTTACTGTTAATTGTCCAACAAGACCCGCCATAAATCTTCCAAATAAAAAGGCCGCTCTTGCAAAACCTGTGACTTTTTGATAATGTGTTTTTTGAACTGCAGCATACATGTAGGTGTAATAAGCAACTTCTGTAGAAAGAAATAATCCAAAAAATACTTCTGCTACTTGCATCAAGACTAGAGACTTTCCAAATAAAATTATTATAAATGAGATTGTCCCGGATAAGCCACAGAAGACAATGATTGGTTTGTATCTTAAAAAGTCAGTAATTAGGAATACGAAAACTAGGAAAGCCATATTGCTGTAGGTTACACATGGGTTAATATCCTGATTCACCTAAAAATTATTCACAATTTTTAATACAATTTTAAATGCTAAAAAATAAAGATTATTTTAAGATATAATTTTTGAAGGGTAAGAATTTCTTCATTTTGACATTTAAAATCATTTTTTTTTTTAATTTGATTTTAATAAAATCTCAACATTTTGTTCAAATTAAAAATAAATTAAAATTTATAATTTTTCTGTGTAACAATTTTCACATACAATTATAAAACCTAATTACGATAAGAAATGCAATAAAAAGTTTTAATAGGCATGGTTAAGAAATTCTTTTTCATATTTGTGACGCGTTCTGAAGAAAGGGACCTAAGAAGCAAAAAACCGTTTTTCGGTTTATAGATGTTTTAATTTTATTAAAGGTTCCTTTTTTATTATCTAAAGTCAGAAAAGGTTTTTATTGAATATTTTTCAAGTTATAATAATTCAAATCTCTCGATTTGTACATACTTTGGGATACCATGCGCGCTCGACTTTTGTTTTCGCTCTCCTGTAAAATAACCAATTTGCTTCTTAGGTTCCTTTCTTCAGAACGCGTCACATTTCTAAAAGTTTAAAACAATTGTTTTGATTTAAATGTTTACATAGTTTATTTTAGGTCGTTGTTTGTTCATATTTAGGAACACGTTAAAATTGAATAAAATAAATTAGCACAAAAATACAAAATTTGTAAACAAACTATATAAATAAAATGTTTATATAAAAATATTATCCAATACATTTTTTTTTAACAAATTCCAATGAATAGGAATATTTTTATCAGTGAAGATAACAAGAATTATAACTTTTATATTAATTTCCAAATTTTCAGTTTCATATTTAAAATGTATATTATTCTTTTGAAATCAATTAAAGTTATCTACCTCTAATAAAGTAAAATTCTTCCACGGTCCTATTAAGTAATTTGCAAGAAACGGTTCTGAAGGTCTGAATTCCTTGAGAAATCCAAACATACACAGAATAACTGAAGTCTTCTTCCAATCCATTTTGGAATAATTTCACTTAGTTTTAATTATTTTTATTTTATTATTACATTCTCAAGATATTCTTTAGATGTTAATTTTGTGAATATAATAAAAAAAAGCTTTAATTCAATGCATGAATTTTTAAAGTCTACTTGCACTTTTGACATTTGTTTATATGTAAAAATTAAAATCGTATTTCATATCAGGGATACTTCACGGTACAGGTTTTTCTTTTTTTTTTAAATCTACTAAATTATAATAAATAAATTTTCACTTGCGACGAAAAATAAAATTCAAGTTATGTTTTTGAGACACTGACTCTGACTAATGAACCAAACAAAGAAAATTTATCCAACAGAATGCAGCACTATAGCTCAGATTTTGATTGTTGATAAAAACGTCTGCTTCTGATAATTTTCAAATCTTCAAAATCTAATTAATAATCTTATTTAGACTCATTTGTACTTAAATTATCAATATTGTTTAGTTAATTTAAATAATGAATTCGCTTTTAAAATTAAAAATATAATAATATAATTTCTACCATGTGAATGTAAAAATAAAATATTTTACACAGTTTATATTACTAAAAAACAAGTTTTATTAATCTATGGTCAATATGGCTTCTCTTTCTTTTCAGTCTGCTTGTACGTTCACAAAAATACTATGTGCGATTGCAACAATAAAATATTAAAATTAATTCAAAGACTACCAAAGGAAACAAAAACATAACATTTTCCTTAGGTAAAGAACAGTTAAACAATAAAATAATGTATCACTTTCAGGATTCTTGTCTTTTCGAACAGAAATTATTAAAATATTAAATTCAAAATTTCCAAGAAACAAAAGTCATTATGATTATAATTATTTAACAATAGTTTTAACAACAACAATAGTTTCCAATAGTTTTAACTATTGTCCTTTTTCATGAATATCTCAAATCTAACAAAAAATTTGTTCCTGTTCAATTCGACAAAATACTATTAATATAATATATATTATAAAAATAACTCCATTCATCACATAAAAATACATTCTAAATTTTTATTCCTATTCATTGTAAATCTAGTTTTTTGTAAATCTATTTCTTATAAACCCATTCTTCTTAAACACAAATAATATTCACAAAATGAAGATTCAATTCTCTGCAAATAAAAATTCAGATTATTTCTTGGTCTTCTAAAAAAATTGCAGTTTTATAATAATTAAAATTAACTGACTTTAATAAATCAAAGGGAAGTTATTTTATATTATGATTACCTCTATAAACGTCCATTTTAATCACTCGTTCTATCCTTACTCAGCCAAAATTGGAAGCTTCTTCCCTCCCTGCAGTAATTAATAATTGTAAACACTGCCATGATCATAAAAACCAAGCCAAGAATTGCAAAATAGCCACTGTACACAAGAAACTGAAAAAGAAATTAATTGATTAATATTTTTAATATCAAATAATAAAACTTAAACACTGGATTAACACTCTTTGGGACACATTTATTTTAACAAACGTTCACATTTCTTTTTTATAATCAAATAATTAAAATTATTTATTCTTTTATTTACATTTCAATCCCTCGTATTAAAATTATTTATAATCTTCAATCTTGTACTATTTAGGAATAGTTATTTTTATTCAGTAAATTAATTATACTAATTTAATGAAATGAATAAAAAAATTTTATAAAATGATCAGAACAATAACATTAAATTTTAATAATTAGAACAGTGCTGAAGTTATAGACCATGATGTCTAGCACAATTGAAAAAAAAATTCACAGACTTTTTCATACACTTTCTTAAGGTAGTTCTCCGGCAGTTATACGTGAAAAAATCGATTTTCTATGGATTTTCTTTAAATTGTGAGAAAACGTTATTTTATATGTGCCTTCTATCTGGTTAAAATTTCAGTACGCCTTGCCATGCTTAAAATTGAGATATTCAGGTTGGAAATGACAATTTTGTATGGAAAATGATAAAAAATAGGAATTTCGAACATGAATATCTCAATTTTGAGCATCGCAAGGGGTACTGAAATTTTAACCAGATAAAAGGCACATATAAAATAACGTTTTCCCACAATTTAAAGAAAATCCACAGAAAATCGATTTTTTCAAGTATAACTGACGGAGAACTACCTTAAATCAAGTTTTTATAATTTTCTTTATACCTTTTAGAAAAATAATTTTTTTCATTTGAAAAAAGTCTCAAAAGAAAATACGAAAATTTCCTGACTTTCCCTAACTTTTTCTTGATTAGCATAACTCCCTAACACCCAGTTAACTCCATCATCATTAGTGATTTTAATTTCTACTCACCTGTTCTCTAATTTCAAGGACAAAAATATTTCCACCTGCTACGAGCAGCGTCAGAAAGCTTTGGAAAATCAATGCGAGGAATGTGTTGATTCCAAAAATTAAACTATAACTGTCCTCAGATAAGTACTTTGCAACTTCAAAACTGAAATATAAAAAAAGGTTAATATAAAATTTTTGTAGGTGTATAATTTAATTAATATTAGGAAAATATCCATTGTGTTTTGTGATTTTAATTAGCTTTTTAGTTAAAAATCATATAATATATAGTTCACTACTAATCCCTCACTACAAAGTCATCTATTTTCAAAATTTTTTACAACCCGTTGAAAAGGAGTTCAATCCTTGTTACAGGGTATTATAATTTAAGAATATCATTGGACATTTTTGTCCTAATAGGTAACTTTAAATTGAAAAAAATTGGTTAATTGAAACATTTTCGACTTGATCAAGATTGAACGTTTCATACCTGGCAACAGTTATCACAGTATGATAAATAACACCAAAAGCTATATAGACAGCATATAATAACCAGATATTAGAACTTTTGAAAGTCACAAATAATAAGATACCTTCTATAAAAGAAAATATCGCAAGAGTCAGCTCTCCCAACAAAGGCCAATTTATTCGTAAGGTACCAACTATAAATACTGCTACTGCACCTGAAACATATAACTCATCTAATTTATAAAACAATTTAATATTATTAATAAATTAAATTATTTCAAATAACGAAAATAAGGATATTGAAGAATATATCTGAAAAATGAATAAATAATTGACAGTTGAAAACAAAATTCACAAAATGGCTAGATTTAACACAGAACCCAACAAAATAGATTAAAAAATCAAAGAATAATTATAAAATTTAAAGATAATAATTAAAGAATGAAAAAGTTATAGGAAATAATTAAAAATTGCAAAAAATATTAAATAATTGATGGAAATAGTTGAAAAGTGACGAGAATAATCGAAAGATTGAAGAAAATATGTGAAAAATGACGGAAATAATTATCAATTTAAAATTAAATTCGAAAAATGACTAGATTAATAGACAACTGAAAAAAATAATTGAAAAAATTAAACAAGAAATATTAAATAAAAAACAAGTTTTATTTAACATACACAAATCCACAAAAACTGACACTTAATAACAAAAACTGACACTTAATAAGAAATATTAAATTTAAAAAAATAATTCCAAATTGAAAAATTAAGAAAATTATAGGCATAATTGTTGGAAATAATTGCACATTTAAAAACTGGATTGAAAATCGAAAAAAATAATTGATATGAAGAAAATAATTGAAAATTGAAGAAAGCAATTAAAAATTGAGGATAACTGAGAATAACTCAGAATTAAAGAGAATAGTTGTAGATTTGAATAATTTAATTAAAATTTAAAAACAATTTTCATGACTGAAAAAAATAATTAATAAAATCTGAGA
This sequence comes from Ganaspis brasiliensis, assembly GCA_037103525.1. Taxonomy (NCBI): domain Eukaryota; kingdom Metazoa; phylum Arthropoda; class Insecta; order Hymenoptera; family Figitidae; genus Ganaspis; species Ganaspis brasiliensis. The sequence goes on from JAZKLR010000234.1 coordinate 1,688,020, forward strand.
ATTATTGAATATTGAGGAATTAATTGAAAATCGATAAAATTAATTGGAACTTCAAGAGAATATTTGAGAATTGAAGAAAATAGTTAAAAATTGAAAAAATAAATTGGAAATTAAAGAATTAAATAGAATTTTTAAGAAAATAATTGATAATTAAAAGAAAAATTACAATATGACGAAAATAATTAGCTATTAAAAAAAATCATTAAAAATTGAAAACAAAAATCAAAAAATGGTGAGAATAATTGGCATTTTTGTGGATTATTCTTATACATTTTTATACAACTATTTTATTAATTTTTAATATATTAATTTTTTTAGACTATTTTTAGTATTTTGTGTGCAAAAATAAATCGTTCAAGTCTTTTTGAAACTATTTTCACGTGATATTGAATTGAAAACAAATGGTTAATCTGCGTAGCTCATAAACCATCTATAGTCTATTAAAGGATTAAGTATCTAGTCATAAAAATGTATTAAATAAGCAAAGCGGTTTTTGCTTATCGCACAAAGTTTTAGCAGATGTGATGCTTGAACAAATAAAATCAATATTCTCATTATTTGTTAACGAAGGCGAGATTTCATTTGAAAATAACTTTCTTAATTTTAGTTAAAAACTATTCCAATACTGATGGAAATAAAGAACTTTTCTCATTTTCGTGGAAAACTATTCTCATAAGATTTTACCAAGACTGCGTAAATTGTTGGTAAAGAAATAAATATTACGAAAACAAAAAACAAATAAAAAGTATAGGGTACAGGTACCAGTTATTGGACATTTAGTGGTAGTTAAATACTATATATTAAAAAAATATATATGAAAAATAAAAAGATAAATCACTTGCTCTAGTTATTGGACTCGAAAAATATTGGAAATTCAGTTATTAGACCTTAGTTATTGGACTCATCAAATTATTTAAAATATTTGAAAGTTAAGTGTTTTGGTTTAATTATTAAACATGAGTAGCCTTAAAAATCCTCCAAACTAAAGAAGATTAAAGAAGAAGCTAAAAAAAAGCTTCAGTTTTTTTGTTTGCATGATTAATTTAAAGTATACTGAACCTGTACATCATAGATTTATAGTGAAAAACAATAAAATGATAATTTTATACACTCTTGAAAAAAGTAATTTTCTTAACTTTTTGTTAAGAAAAATGTCCGAAAATCGCAGATTTCATATTTCGTAAAATTTAATCATTTTTTTCTTAACTGTCGTTTCGTTTTATAATAAAATTTTTTTAGTGTTATTTAAGGAGGTTCTCTCCATTTACCTAACCTCAAACTAAAAAGTCGTTCTTCACCCCAAACAAAAATATTATTAAAATTAATTTCATCAAGTTTTGAAAGATCCAGTTGCACATTTTTCAAAAAAAAATTGGTTGAACTAAAATTTGTTGTCAAATAATAATTATTTAAAATTTTATGTTTTTTCTTTAAATTCAATGAACATCAATTTTCATCCACTTTTGACAAATAATAGCTCATTTTTCTCGATGAAAAATTCTCTACAATTTTGTTTGTTAGATTTTGTTAAATAACATTTTGTTTAAAAAATACGTAAAGAACAAATTTTATTTGTTCAATAACTTTTAAACAAAATATTTTTTAACAAAACCCAACAAATAAAACTGTAGATAATGTTTCAATGAGAAAAATCAGCTATTATTTGTCAGAATTGGATGATAATTGCAGTTGTTATTGAATTTAAAGAAAAAACATAAAATGTTTAATAATTATTATTTAACAACAAATTTTAGCTAAACCAAATTTTTTCAAGAAAAAGTAGAACTGGATCTTTCAAAATTTGGTGAAATTAATTTTAATAATAGTTTTATTTGGGGTAAAAAACGACTTTCTAGTTTAAAGTTATGTAAATGGAGAGAATCAGAGAGAATCTCCTTAAAAAAGGTTTCAATTTCTTCAATTTGTAAGTGGTATTATTCTGAAATCATAGAAAATAAAAATTTGTCCGATAAACTGAAACGTGTCTAATAACTGGTACCTTTACCCTAGATTGAAAAGAAAATGATTATTTTCAATAAGTTAATAAACTGATTAGAAATATTTAAATTTTACCTATTATAGTATAAAGAGCTTCAACTGCACCATTATATATTTTATCTACATCATCTCCATATACGATTTTCCATATTAATTGAACATAGTTGACAACTTGCATATATCCACAAGTAGCAAAAGCCCACCATAAAGACCATTTAAAAACGTGCCTATTGGTATAAGCTTTCAAAAAATCTTCCCATAAAAAGAAATACGCCTGTTTTAGTTTCAATAAAATGTGCTTCGACTTTTTAGATTTTATTTGCTGTGCAGAAGATCCACTTTCTTCTTCAGTTTTTAGATTACTAGCAAGTGTTAAGTTTTCGGTATTGTTTACTCGATGAAAATATATTGAGTCACTAACTCCGGGCAGTAAGAAGGCCCAAACTGTTGACAAAGCAAGTGCTGAAAAATATTAAATAATTAAAAATTAATAATTAAACTGAATACAATTGGCAGTACGAACTTTAGAAAAACACAACAATCATTTCTCCTAACACAAATACTAACTTTATAATGTAAAGAAATAAAAAAAAAAACATAAAAGATTACAAATGTTTTTAACTTGTCTATTTCCGTCCAATTATAATCGGAGATTTAATAAAGAACAATACAAAAAATGAATATTTTGATACAATAAAAGCTTAAATTACATAGAGTATAGACATAAAACTAAAAATAAAGACAATATAATCTGAAGTCTCATTGTACAGTAAATAGAAATAGTTAAATAAAATTGTTTATACCCGGTATTGTTAAGTACATCAATTGTTCATAATCCAAAAGTCTATAAGTCACAGCTAATTGTGCAACAAGACCAGACATAAATCTTCCAAATAAAAAGGCGGCTCTTGTAAATCCTGTGACTTTTTGATAATGTGTTTTTTTAACTGCGGCATACATATAAGTGTAATAAGCAACTTCAGTGGAAAAAAATAATCCGTAAAATAATTCTCCAACTTGTATCGAGACTATAGATTTTCCGAATAATATTATTAGAAAAGTAACGAAGCCAGATAATCCACAGAAAATAATGACTGGTTTGTATCGTAAAAAATCCGTGATCAGGAATACAAAAACTAGAAAAGCCAAATTGCTGTAGGTTCCATAAGGATAAATATCCTGATTTACCTAAAAACCAATCAAGACATTTTGTATAAAATATTTGAAAATAATTATGATATAATAAAATATTAATGAAACATGCAAATAAAAAAAAAATATTTTAGAATTTATTATCCAATAATGGTCTTAAATTTAAAAGATTTAGATTTTTAAATACAGTTTAAAATCATTTTTTCCTTATTGTGAATGTTTGTTCAGTTAATGTTAGGCGGCATTTCGCTCGTTTTCAGGTACTTTTTTAAAAAATTTGAATTGAATAAAATAAATTAAGCATGCAAATAAAAAATCTGAAACATTTATTTATCACAATTATAAAAATTATAATTATCACAGTTTATCATATAAAAAAGTTATGTAATAAATGTTTTTAAATTTCTAATGATTGGGAACAATTTTATCATCGAAGATAAAAATAAGTATCCTGAATATTATTTTTTAAATGTCACTTACAAATTTAAAAAATATTGTAATTTAGGAATCAATTAAAATATAATTTATACCTCTAACGAAGTAAAATTCTTCCATGGTCCTGTCAAGTAATTAGTTACAAAGGGTTCTGAAGGTCTGAATTCTTTGAGAAATCCAAACATGCACAAAATAATTGAAGTCTTCTTCCAATCCATCTTGAAATAATTCACTTACTTTCAATTATTTCCAATTAATTGTTAAATTCTTAAGACGTTTCTAGGCACGTTTGTCTTGTGCACATGATAAAACATTGTATTAATTAAGAATTTTCGAATCTGATTCGCACTTTTGCCTTTCATTTATATAAATTCGTGTTTGATTTCATCACAGGAACACTTAAAGATATAAATATATTTTATAAAATCCACTAAATGTTGTTTTAATAAATAAATCTTCGTAAACGACAATGAATAAAGTTCATGCTACGATCTTGGATGTGACTAGCTAACTAAACAGATCAGAGAATTTATCCAGCAGAATGCAGCACGTGTTCAGAAACGATAAAAACGACTGCTTCTGATAAGTTTCAACTCTCCGAAGTTCAAGTTTTCTACCTGTATTATCGTCAGAAGGTACCGCAGTTTCCTTTGCTCTGAAACATCATAGAAAAATAAATAAAATTAGCTTTTAATAATGTATCCCATTTATGGTCCATTAAAACTGCGGGATAATATAATAAATAATTAAAAATGATAATATAAAAGAATTTTAAATCAATTTACCAGTATACGAAGTTGATCAATATAATTTTCGATTTACATTTCTTTTTCTTCAAACAGACTTCTTTCCTCCACTTATATATTTTTTTATTTTCCGATTGAAAAATTTAGTAAATTTCTGCTTTAATTTATTAAATTAAGAAATCAAAACAAAAGGTAATTTGTTATAAAATCGGAAGTTATAAAAAATTGCAGCAAGTTGTGGAAAGAAGTCTTAAAAAAAGTAAATTACAATCAGATAAATTTTTATTTTGACTTTAAGAAATTTGTTGAAAAGAAAAAGACACAATTAGATTTTTCGTATTTTATTAAGTTATTATTGCTACATTCATAATACGAGAATACACAATTTTTACATATAATATATTATTTATATATTTTTTCATTGTTAACTATTTAATTTTATACACGTTAACATTCGCCTCTTCTCTTATTTTATTACACCTAGTAATTTATTTTCAAATTTCGTACAAATGAGGACTCAATGTTAAAAAAGATTGTTAACGATAGTTCTCAGTACTTAAATGCAATTTACACAGAGCACTAAAAGTCGATTATAAATAATTTGCAGTGAATGTTCGTTGCATTCAACACTGTATGAACTCTTGTCAATTGTTCGTAAAGTATTTTTGTTTTTTTTTATAACTCGTCTTAATTTTAATGAAACAATTATTCACAATCATATTATAAACATACAAGATTGCAGTCACACTTTTAAATCTCTCCAACAGTCTTCATTCTTTATAAAAAATTACATAAAGTAAAGAAGAGGTGTCACTGTGAAAAATTCTTTTTCAACACATAAAACATTTCTTCATTCACCTTCAAACATTTAAAAAAAATATAACTTTTCAATACAACATTGTAATGAAAGCAAAAGTTCTTAAAAATTTGTTAAATAATCTAAAATCTACAACAAGAACTTGATTCTTTCATGTAAAAACGTGTCCTCGATACATTTTCAATTTGAAAATTAGTAAATGAGATAAAATAACAGATTTTAGAGCCAAAGGCAAATTTACATATATCCTAATTAAAAATGCAACAGTAATACTTTCGTGTACGATTCAAATTGAATTTCTTCAATTAAAAGATTGTTTATTTGCCTGTAGTTCAAAAATCCATATAACTAGACTTTTATTATTTAAAAAAGATCTACGAAAGATTTTATATAGTTTTTCTTTTTTTTTTTTGATTAAAAAATTCGATAGCTATAAATTGACAATTATTAAGCGTGACTGTAATACACACTTTCATTCGTTTACTTTCTTCTCATACACACATTTCTCGTAGACTTGTGTTTTCTATTTATATTAATGACATAAATAATAATTGAACATTTGCTAGATAACATTTCGTACCCATTAAAGCAAAATATTTCCTTTGGCATTGCAATATGTTCGTAGATAAAGTACATCGTAATCTATAAACAATACAAGTAAAATTGCATCAATCTTAATTTATAATTATAAAATTATAACAGTTTAATCTTTAAAGAATATTATAATTATAAAAAAAATTGAGACACTAAACTACTTCAATTTTATTTATGTTGTAAACTTCCAATACTAAGAACTTTTTCCAATAACAATAATCTTTTCAACAATCTTCTTTCATCACTTTTTCAATTCAAATAAAATACAAAACTTGATTTACTTTTTTGTTTTGAAGACTTTCAATCTTTTACTTGTAATGAGGTTTAAGAAGTACTTTATATTTATACTCCATAGGTACTAAAAAGAAAAAATACTACTTTTGACCATTTATGCTTTTACACACATGTGTTAACAAAGTTTGTTTCGTTTAAACGCAACATTTTAATATAATATCGCAATCACGTCAAAAGCCACTGATAATATTAATATGAAAATGTAGCGTATACATTTCCTCTTAACTAGCTTAAATAGATAAATAGACATTTACACCTGAAATGGTTCTAACTTTCTACAATTCTATTATTTAAGAACCACTGTAGTTTTCACTTGACAATAAATCAAAGCATGTTCTTCTGTATTTTTCTTTCTTTTTTCAATTTACAATAAAGTTTGGACATTTATCAATGTCTAAACCTTGATAAACGGATAACGTTCATTAAACGTAGCTTTTATAATTTCTTTTCTATATCCTTAAGTTTGACTTCAAACTTTTTTATTTCACGACTTTCATGTTTATATAATATTTGAGTAAAAAAGGAACTTTTAAAAAAAGGTTTAAAAAAAGGATTATTTTCTATCGACAACTTTGTGTTTGATTTTAAATTTTTTAAGCGCGTACAGTAAGGTTTTTTTTATTAAATTTAAAATCAGACTGTAAGTTTACATATTCGTAATAAAATTTACCAATTATTAATCGATGAGCATTTAAATTACAAGCCTTCAAAAATTTTTTTTTATTTTTAAACTGAAAAATTTTAAATATTCGTTGATAAATTTACAACAATGTAAATTTAAACTTAGCTTTTAACAGTGATGCATTTTATTTTAAAAACTGTATTAACCATTTGAGGCACACATTGACCACAAAATGAAATTATGAACCCTTTTTTAATCACTACATAAAATTCTTTACTTTTATTCTTTCTTTAATTAAAATAGCCTCTCCTAAAAGTACTAGTAGCTGTTAAAATCCTAGGGATGTTGAAACAAAAAAATATTGATTTAAGTTTGAAATAGAATATTATAAAAATAAAAAAAAATTGACAATGTTTTCTTAAAATTGCAATTATTTATGAAAAAAAACAAACTTTTTTTTACGCTTTTCCGTTTGTTTCAAAGGTAATTTTATAAAAAAAAAGGTGGAAAATTAAGATTTTCATCAAAAGGAAAATAGTATTAAAAATCAACGAAATTTTTAACAAGACCCTTACAAAAGTTCTCCAAAAAATGAATTTCTAATTATAAACAACAATTTTTTGCTGAATTTTAACAGCTCTTAAACAAAACCAACTGAGGAGTACTTTTTCAAAACTTGATCAATCCATTTGAAAAAAAAATGAGATATTTGGCCATACTTGAACAAAAGTTGATAAATCGTAAAATCCACTAAAATCTAAATTTTTTCAAAGCGCAAGTATAATTATTATATTTATGAATTTACAAAATTATATCTAATAAAAATAGAAGATTATCTGATAGATTTTAGTAGCTCATAAAAATTTCAACGAATTTTTGTTCTATTAAATTATTTCAATATTTGAAAATCATGTATGCTGAAACAAAACTCAATAAATCCATTTTTGTTTTTTAAATAACGGGAATAATAAATAATATAATTTTTTTTGTATACTGATTATTTATATAGTCGATCGTTTCGATGCAAAATAATTTTCTACTCTTTTTTACCATTTCTGGTTATAAAGATACGTTTGTCACTTTTTTGAGAAACTATTTCGAATTGATTTATCAAGTTTTGAAAAAGTGCTTCTCATTACTAAAATAATTTATTTAGGAGTTTAGATAATAATTTTTTGCAGCGATAAAAGACAGGATCTATATAATTTCTGTCGGTAGTGTGAGAAAATAATTTGTTGTTTTAGGCAATTTCGCAAATTTTAAATTTATGTTCGAAATTGCAAAATTTACTGACAAAACTTAAAAATGCCTTTAAAAGCCAGTATTTAAATTATTAATAAAAAACATGAAAAATCAGGCAGGAAAGCTGAATTCGGCTGAAAGCCGAAGGCATAAAGGGTTCAGATAGAATACCAAACTTCAAGTATGCGAGTACTCAGCTTAACAATAATTAGCAATAGAAACAACATTTTTATAAAAATTGTACATTAAAGTGTACTGTCAAATTAGCAACTTGGCTCGTCATTCAATTAATGTGTTAAAAACATGTTAATGAGAAATATATTTCAATTAGAAACTTTATACTTAAGAAACTTGAACCTTGTAAAGAAAGTTGAAGTTTGTAAATATTAACTGCATATCAAAACACACCATTAGCGAGATTAATAGCGAAATATAAAAATGCTTTTAAATCGGGAACCGTAAAAAAATGTAATGTTAATAAAAAATTTGAATAACTTGAAAACTTCAAAAATAAAATTATGTATTGGTTAAATCAACTTTATCAAAACTGTAAATTGTCTAATTGAGCAGACATATACACACATGGACAACTATTTTTATGCATTTGGACTAAACTTTGATTATTATATTTTGACCAATTAATTCTCTCGACTTGTAAAATTTTTTAGTCGTGAGCAAATAACAAAATGGAAGTCTATTGGTTCATAGCGCATTTTTAGTCGTATTATAATATCGAAAAATCGTGACCATTGACAATTGTAGAATCTTACTTTACAATCGAGAACAAATTATTGAAACATTACAATAATTTTTGTTCTCATTTCAATAAACTTCATTTTACAATGTTCAGAAACAAATTTCGTAACCTAGAAGTTTTCTGTTTAAAAAGAAAAACTCAAGTTTTAAAACTTGGCCTATTTCCAATTTGAGATTTTCGAGTTCTGAATCACAAGTAAACTGTAAGCTTTGAACGGTAAAGTATGCAACAACTTTCAAAATTTAGTCTCTTATCCGATTCGTACGTGAAGGGATTTCACTTGTACGTTGAACAAAGTTGGATTGAGTAAAATCCTTCTTTTTTCAAGAGGGATTAAAAGACTTCATATACTTCAAACATAACGTGCCACAAAAGTCAATCGATGAACAACAGTCGAGAAATGAAAATTAAATTTTCAATTAATTCCTCGATATTATTAAAGATTCTTTTTCTGAATCATTGCTTTAACATAAGCACATTTATGCCAGTTTATAGTCTCATGAGACTGCATTTATTTTGACAATCATTTGAAATTTGTGCTCTTACTTTTGTACAAGTTCATTCAAAATTGTTGTGCTAATTTGGTCTGCTGCGTAAAACACTATTATAAATTATTATTTAAAATACTGAAGCAAATTTTTAAAACACAGACTCTGCGTAAAAATTAGTAGTCTCTCGTAACAGAGTTACGATTATGTACAAAACAGCTTTACACTCAAGTAAATTAAAGATAAAAAGCATCATTAAATAATTATAATAGAAAATCTTCATAAAACGTCTAATTTAGTGATATTATTCTCCAAGTTATGACTAATAACTGAGAGAGATTTACGTCTGGTTCGAGGGCCCTTTAATAACAAATATCCATCACCAAGATGAATAAAATATTATTCTGGATATTTTTGTCTTCCCTGGGTTATAATTAAAGACTTCATCGTCAACCATTTAGTGACTGAATCTGATTACCTGAGTTGAGTTTTTCAAACCAGTATTCTTTACAGTCGTTGAGTTCTAATATTGAGTTGTTGATTTTTCAAACAAGGGAGAAAAATGCACGATTTATCGTGCAGTGCAGGTACAACCATTCAGCTTGTTTGGTCAGGCATCACCTTCGCCTTTCAGCCTCAGTCGCGCAAAATCTTCAAATATTATGTCGTCATCCCCTTGTTCTTCACTGTTAAAACAAGAAAGAACAAAAAATAGAAATACAATTATTTTATTATACATAATTTTAGTACAAATGTTTTAGAATATTCCAAAATACTTTAAGATAATGCATTTAAACCTGCACGATTTTAAAAAATACTACATTTAAACTTGAAAGTTTGAAAAACAGTTTAAAAAATCAGAAATTTTTTAATGACGAAAATTAGATTATTAAAGTTTAGAAAAGAATAACTATCTGAATTTTTAAACGGTCAATTTGGAAACACTGAAATTCAATTAAATATTTTAACATTTTTTGAAACAAAACAAAAAAAAGCATAAAAAAATTAGAAATTTTAATAGTTCAATAATTAAATCATATTAAATTAAATTTAAAAAATTTTCTGGTTATGGCTGAATTGGAATATTAAAGTGATTTTTTTTTAATTGAAGTTTTTTAAATTTGAATGTATCTTACTTTAAAAACTTACAAATTTGGATACTAGAGATTAAAAAGTTTTAAAATTTCAAATCCATCAAATTTAAAATTCATTCGACTTGGAATACTAGAAAATTTAATATTTAATGCTTAAGAGCATCCAAATTTGACTTTCAAAAATCTTTAAAACATCTGAGTAGGTAATTTTAAATATTTTAAATTAAATAATGGTACCTATAATGTTTAATTGAATTAAATTAATTAAATGGTGACATTTATAAATTTCAAGTCTTTTAATTTTGAATATTAAATTTTAAAGATAAAATTTTTAAAAATGCATAAAAAATTTAAAGTTTAAAAAAAAGCATTAAAAATCACAAACTTTTTTTAAGAAAAACGCCTAAAAATGTAAACATTATTTTTTAGATTTATAATTTCGACTAATTACATTTTTATGCGTTTTTCTTGAAAAAGTTTCTGATTTTTAATGCTTTTTTTTAAACTTTCAATTTTTTATGCATTTTTAAAAATTTTATCTTTAAAATTTAATATTCAAAATTAAAAGACTTGAAATTTATAAATGTCACCATTTAATTAATTTAATTCAATTAAACATTATAGGTACCATTATTTAATTTAAAATATTTAAAATTACCTACTCAGATGTTTTAAAGATTTTTGAAAGTCAAATTTGGATGCTCTTAAGCATTAAATATTAAATTTTCTAGTATTCCAAGTCGAATGAATTTTAAATTTGATGGATTTGAAATTTTAAAACTTTTTAATCTCTAGTATCCAAATTTGTAAGTTTTTAAAGTAAGATACATTCAAATTAAAAAAACTTCAATTAAAAAAAATCACTTTAAAATTCCAATTCAGCCATAACCAGAAAATTTTCTAAATTTAATTTGATTTAATTTTTGAACTATTAAACATTGTTCAAATTCAAATTTCAAATTTTCAAATTTCCTCTGTCCTTTTAACGTGAAATCTTTAAATTTAAAAACGTTTGAAGTTTGACAGAAATCAAATAAATATCAAGGAATATATTCTAAAATTTCTTGAAAAGGAAGAAATATTTGAAATATTTGTAAATAAATCATAATGTTTCAAAGTTCATATTAAAAAAAAAAACAAATTGAGATTGGCAGTCGTGACGTCACAAAACAAAAAAGGTTGACAGAAGTAATTATAACTTTAGTAACTAAAGCAGCGTAAGCTGCTCTCCGAAAGAAATTTTGTTGAGAATAAGAAAATTTTAAATGTCGGAAATAACATATTTTCTGTACTAGAATAAAGCGCTTTGAAAAAAAATTGCTTAAATATTTAAGATTTTTGCATTGAAAACATGAAATCTTTAAAACAGTTTCCTTTATTTATTAATTAGAATGTTTTCTACCATTAACCATCCATTTTTTTAAAGAAAAAAAAAAATTTGTAAGTTAGGATTTTTAACAGGTCAGTTTTTATTTCTCCTTCTGCAGAATTTTTACGTGTTTGTTTACTTTTTTTATCTACTTTTTTTAATTTAAATTCACACCACCAGATAACGTATCGGAGATCAGCCATTCCCAATTTATATTTTATTCATAGAATTTTAAAGATAGAAAAATGTTTTACCAATAAAAAGTTGTTTCGAAAAAAAGTAGATTAGAAATTAATTACATTGAAAAATAATGATATCTTACGCATCCAGCTGAATCAGGTTTTCATCTTTATTATTTGCATTGTTGTTATGTACAGGACTTGGAGGTTCGACAGGTATTCTCTCTGGCTCTTCTTCTTCCGGTTTTGGATGCATTAGAGTAAATGGTAGTTCAGCAACTAACTCTCTGTGACATAATTTTAATTGTAAGTTATAGGAACCACATTGAAATGAAAGTAAAAAGTAATAGTACTAGTAAAAAGTGTTTACAAATAGAAAATAAAAATCTTCATAAATAGAAAAGGGGCATTTTAGTGCAAAAAGTGGATTTTTCATTGGATTTTTTTGGAATTGTAACTAGAAACTTTTATACGGTTGATTCAATCAGATTAGATTTCAAAAACAGAAAATAGAAAACTTCAAAAATAGAAAGTAGCAACGATCAATGTTTCTAAAAATACAAATTTTTTATAGCAGAATTAATAAAAATTCTACAATTTCGAGCTGTTCACTAAGATCAAAATCATGATATGTAATTTCAAATTAGCAAAATTTCCATTTTACAGAATTTCTTTTCAGTCAACTTTTTATTTAAGATAATTTTAATTAATCCCGATTTTCACTGAGCAGAAATTTCTTTTAACAGAATTCATTGACCTAAAATTTCTGTTAAGTGAAAAGTCGAATTTAAATTTGATTGATAATAAATTCGAAAAATTAAAATTTATCCAAAAGGAAATCATATCTAATGAAATTCTGTAAGATGAAAATTCGAAACAATTAATTTTAGAACTTAGTTAATTACGCGACTTATGGAGATTTAAAAAATATAAAAATTTAATAAACTCACCCTCCTAATGCTCCAAGACAAAGTTTTACTTTGACTTTATATTGAACGATTATTCCAAGGTTCTCGCGTTGCGACGAATCTGTCATGCTGTTAGGAAACAATGCTGTCAGTAATTTATCATATCGACTTTTCATACAAAGCAAGCACTTCTAACTACAGATACAAAAGCAGCTTAATTGCTTAAAAAGAAACCTCTCCTGGTTGACAGATTATTTAAAAACAAGAAAGTTAAATTTCACTACAACTAATAACTACGTTGTTAATAATTGTTAATAACTGTTTAAATACAAAATCTTAATAGAAATAAAATTTTCGGAAACAAATATATAACTTTTAAATGTTCGATTAGAAGGAACCTATCTCTTTAAATTTCTTGGAGTGAATTTTCACTCTAATTCGAGTGCAAATTCACTCCAAGCAAAAATTGAATTCTCGCTTTAATTGTGGAGTGAAATTCCACTCGAACTAGAGTGAAATTTCACTCTATAATAGTTCTCAAAAATATATAATTCTAATTTAAAGCTCAGTTCAATATAAAGCTAGTTTATGGTCCGTATAATATAATTCCTATTCAATTTTCAGAATAATATAATGCTAACTCAAAATTTTGTTTAAAATAATTAAAATTCAAGTTTACGTAAAATAAATATTACAATACCAATTAAACTATATTCTTTTATGCTTTTTCATTGTTTGGTGTAAAAGTAATAAAACTTTTCTAATTATTATCAAAAATTTAATTAATGATATTTCTAATTTATAAAAAAATAACATAAAATTCAGATCTTATAAACATTTAGATTTAGGATTCTTAAGGAAACTAACTAGTTTTTAAATATTTTAATTAAAAATATTAACATTTTAGCCAGATCTTAGTATAATTAATTTTAGATTATTATAACTATTTTAAATGCTTGATATTGAAAATATAATTTTTAGTAATTCTTTATAATCGATAAACAAATATAAGTTTAATAATAAATGTTATTAATTAAAAAATATATATTTTAAATATCAAGCATTTAAAATACTTATAACCTAGAATAATAATACTAAGAATTATCTAAATTGTTGATATTTTTAATTAAAAGATTTAAAAATTAGTTAATTTGATTTTTAATTTTAAATTTAAAAAGTTTAAGGTCTTAATTTAAAATTATTTGCTTCTAAACTAGACATTCCATATTAAATTAGTCATACTAACAGGAAAAAGTAAATTATTTTTACATCTAAAGACGAAAAAGCGAGAAATAATATCATGATTAAATTAGCCTTTTATTATTTATTGTACTTAAACTTGAATTTAAATTATATTGAATTATAACATTATGATATCAAACACTTAAAATGTTTATAATAATCTTGAATAATAATACTGAAGATTTGTCTAACTCTTAATATTTTAGGTTAAAATATTAAAAAATTAGTAAGCTTTGTTTTAAATCTTGAATTAAATTTAATCTAGTGAATGAATAATATAAGTTTGAGAACTTTTTTTCATGTAATTTATGGTTTATAATGCGAAATATCATGCATTAAATTATTTATAACAGGGAAATTTAAATTATTTTTACATCTCAAGATGAAAACGAGTTATATAATATCATAATTAAATAATGTATTTACTGTATTTAAACTTGAATTTCAATTATATTAAAAGCAACTTTGAGTTAGCATTATATTATTCTAAACATTGAATAGGAATCATATTGTACGGAAAAATAAACTAGCTTCATATTGAACTGTGCTCCGAGTTAGAATTAAATATTTTTGACAATTGAATAAGCATTTTATCAACTGAAGGCGTCGAATTGAATAATAAATTGAGTTAAAAAATAAAAATAATAATTATTATTATTCAAAAATTCAAAACGTGGCTTTAATTATGACTGAAATTAAAAAAATATTTAAACTAAATTTCCTTTACTAAAAATAAATACATATTTATTTTCGATTTAACTTGCTTGTTTTTATCGCTATTATCCTTACCGGGTAGTTATAATTCTGGAAAATCTCACAAAAAGAGAAAGCAATGCAATATGAGAATCATGCAGAACACATACGAAACTTAGGTATCATGCATATGAAAAGAGATGGAGGACACGGTCACGTATATGGTACATATTGCTTCCCGTGCTTTCAGCTTTATATTAGAATGATCGCTTCAACAAGCTTTTTCAACACAATGAGACAGCATTTCGTGTTGCTTTTATTTCCGTCCGACGAAGAGATAAAAATGGACGACAAAAAGAAAGAAAATAAATGAGGTGAAACCTACATCAACATTAAGTATCTTTGATCCGGCTCAAATTTATGAATGGGTCATATGAACAAAATTTATTTTTTGCTGAGTTGATCAAAAGGATTGAGATAATCCTACAATTTTACAACTAATGCATAATTGCACATATGTAATTATAAAAATAATATTATGTACTTGAGAATAATCTAATAAAAATCATATATTGCATACATAATATTCATTTAAGTATAATATGTAACAATCGTTTATAATGCAAGTCAAAGTAGACGATAATCACCAGAATTTCCAAGAAAATAAATTGCTTTTTAAATTAAGCTTTAGGTAACTTTTTTTTTTAAGACCAAGAACTGGAAAAAATTCTACATGAGATGTGCAGAACACAAGAGACACGATAAAACTCAAATCTATTGCAGATTCGTATAAATAAAGTTCCCATTTAAACTCACGTGATTGTAAAATCGATGTCAATTTATTTGTGTTTAAATTTAAATTTAAAATGACAAAATGCAAAGCCAAACAGTTCTTGCTACTGAATTCTCATGCGTGAATGAAAAAACTGAAGAGAACAATTTGTGTGAAAGAGACCCAAAAATGTATTTCGAAAATTTAATATTTTTAATGTATTTTGTCATTCGTGACATGTAATAAGTATTAAAGTATGATATTTATGAATAGCGATCTGAAGGAATTCCGTAAAAAGTTGTCAAGAAAAATTTATTATAATCAATATTTAATAATACTTTCGTTCAAATCAAAAAATTCTTTTTTATTAAAGACCAAACTTTTTAATGGGATTAAATACGTAAATCGTATAGAAGTGAAACGAATTTGAACTTTCTGAAACTTTTCACTGGAACCTTTATTATTCAGATCCTTAAATGAGAGTAGATGCAAAATAGAGATTTCCGAATTCTTCATCTCTGCTTCACATTAAAAGCGTGATTAAATTATTCGTCGATTAAATTAGAATAAGTAAATAATTTTACAAATTAATCTTCTAATTAAATTATTGTTTTTAGTTTAATTTTATTTTTTCGTTAAAACTTTAACAAAAATTCACATCTTTTTTCTGATGCACAATAGTTTAAAGTTTATTTTATGAAAATCAAATAATATATTTTTAACAGAAATGCATAATAAATATGTAGTGTAAAAAATTGTACCTTTTACACTTAAATGTTAATTATTTATAATTTAGTATTTTTATCCTTCAGAAAGTATCAATGAATTTTATTCCAAAAAACATAGGATGTATAAAAACAAGAATATTACATTTTTTATGATTAAAAAAAGCTGATGAAATCAAATAAAAATATTGCTTATTTTCGCGGAAATAAAAACAGTAGAAATGCAAATATTATGCAAGAGAGCTTAAGAGATGAAGAATCCAGAACTGGTAATTAATTTCGTGATTTAACGTGCATCGCACATTTAACTGATTATAATAAACTTCGTCTTCGTTAGGGTTACGGTTGTTAAACACAATAAAAAACACATTTTGGAAAATAGAATTAAAGACTAAATAAATATTCTAATTTAAACTTTAAAAAAATACTGAATTTTAAAAGTAATTCTGATTTTTTAAAAAATAATGCTGATTATTCATAAAGTAATTACTTTAGATTCTAAGTTAATTTCTACATAAAAAAAAAAGTTTAAAACTTTTCGTCTTTTTATCAATTTTAATACAAGAAACTTAATTCGGTAATAAATTGAATCAAGTTTTAACCATAACCCTACTTGAAAATTCTATTTTTCCTATTCTACATTTTGTAAACATGATGCATCTTCTATTTTGTATAATTTATTTAAAAAAGATAATTTCAATATTAAAAGCCTCAAAGACTCAATTTCAATATTATAATCATCGATACCAAAGTAGGTAATGAAAGTGACAATACTTTAAAAATAGAATTATTGCTTTGTAATGTTCAAAAAGGGGTGGAATGCAGAATAGAAAATTTTTAAAATGTTTTTGATATGCTAATAAGAAGGTAATAAGAATCCATCAACCTACTTGTGCAATATTTAAAGCTTTAAAAAGACTGGTAATATATTCCATGCATTTTACAACCCCAACGACTTTACATAATCATTTCAATATTGTACAAAACTCGTTTGAATTAATATTTAAACAAAAAAAGTCTTCATTTTTTTTCTGAAAAGTGACCATCACAGCATTAATAAAAATTTCAACCGAGTCAGTGAATAAGAAACAAACTACTCTTGAATATTGATTAGACTGAAATGTTTCTATTCAATAATTGTCGAATGTTCCTAGTAAATATTTAACTAATATTCTGATTAAATATTAAAGAAAAAAGATTAGACGATAAATGATAAGAGTTATACCAAAATAGTAGATGCATTAAAACTAATGTAGAATAATAATAATTTGAATCTAAGAGAAGCTGAGATAAATTAGAAATTGAAATCTGTCATTTAGGCAACTGGTAAAGATTTCAATCGAATTATCAATCTTACAGCGTGCTGGACGCCAAATTGGTGTCTTCGTGCTTTAGTTGACCGTCGAGGGCAAGCCCAAATTTGTTTTTGTTGTTGGCAAGAAGAGGTCTCAGGGAAAAAACTTTGCTCAGCGTGAATCCAGGACCAACTGGGCAACCCTCCCTAACAAACATCAAAGCCACAATTCCATTTTTAAACTCTTTTTAATAATAATTGAAACTTAATACTCCCAACTGACCAATCTGAAATATTCTAAAAACTACATTTTACGAAAATTTTAATTAAACATTGACAATTCTTTTCCCCAAAAATTTTAATTAATTTTCAACTTAATTTCACCCCAATCTTTCTAATTAAAAACTGTAACGGTATTAACTGAGTTTATTTTTTATTTTTTAACCAACAACATTCTTTACTTTAAATTAAAATTTTTATATTGAGCTATATTTTTTTTATTTTTAACCAGATTCTTTCATTTTGAACTACATTTTTTACGTGAACTTGGAAATTTTTAAAATTTAACTGAAATTTTCATTTTGAACTGAGAGATTATGACCTGAAAAAAAACGAAAGCTGATCAATACAACCTTTAATAAAACGTAACGTTTAATTACAGGAATTTTCCTAAATGAAACTGTTCTGGTGATATAAAGTTACTTTTATCAGGATGAGAAACACGATTAAAATAATAAATACCGGCTTTCGCCGATTAATTATTTAAATCGTAAGGTTTCACCCTAGAGATATAAATTGCAGGGGATTTTATTTTCAGACGTCGAGGGCTAAGAAAATTATTACTAATTTTCACTTTATCGCTTTAATGTCGACAAAGCTTCACAGATCAACGATATTCATTAATTCAGAGATGCTGATAAAAGAAAACTATCTAAATCCCCCTCCTTTCCCTCTCCAATTTTAATTAAAAGTTAGTTTCACTCATAGTAAAAATATATTAACTTAAAGCCTACTAACTTTTTTATTTGAATCAAATAAATTTTTTTTTGTGCCAAATAAACTTTTGTTTGATTAAAATACAATTTTTGTTTATTCAAATAATTTTTTTATTTGAAACAAATAAAAAATTTAGTAGTCCCTGAGACAAAGATATTTTTATTTAGCATAATTAACTTATTTTTGTGCCAATTATACCAAATCTCTGGGTGTAATAAATAAAATAAGATGAAATACATTTCGACCTTTTTCAAATTTTGTAATAGTTTTGATTTTAATTTTTCTTCCTAATTAAAATTTCAAATTTCTTTAAATTTCGAAACTTTAACTTGAAAAAACGTAGGCATCCTCCCTAAATTTCTTGGAGTGAATTTCCACTCGAATTGGAGTGAAATTTTACTCTATAATAGTGAGATCTCACTCTTTTAGAGTGTGTTTCTCGCTCTGATTAGAGTGGCTCAATTTTCACTCTTCGTGGAGTGAAAACTCTCACTCCAAGAAATTTAGAGTCTGATATTAAAATTTGACATTTTTCCAAATTTTTTGCAATTCAAGCTCTGAAATTTTCGAAATTAAACTTACAAATTTCAAGTCTAAAAAATTCGGAATTTCCAAGTTTTTCAAATTTTTATCTTCGAAACTTTGAAAATTAATGCTTAGAAAATTTTATCACTTTACAAGATTCAAAATTAGAAATTTGTTGGCTTTTAAAGTTGAAAAATTTAAAACTCTTGGCAATAAAGTTACAAAATTCTTGAAATTTTTGTGGTTTAGTAAAATCTTTGCTTTAAAGATGAAAATTTCAAACCTTTTAGCTTAAAAATTTTAAATTTCTTTTAATTTTAAACTTTGAAATTTCTTTCTTTTTAGACATTTATACTACGAAACGTTTAGTGTTGAAAATACGTTTTTTCTCATTAAAGTTTGGATTTATTTATTAATTAAAATGTTTAAACTGTGGAAAAATATTGATTATTTTAAAAATTGAATTTCTTAAAAATGAACAAAAAATTAAAAATTTTTAACTTTCAAATTCAAAGCTTGCAAAATTATATCGCTTTTTAAGATTCAAACTTAAAATTTTTTGCCAACAAAATTTTATCACTTTTCTAATTGGAACATTTGATTTTTTTAAATTTTCTGTAAGTAAAATTTTAAATTAAACTCACAAATTTTTAATTGTTTCCTTTCAAAGAATTCGAGCTATGAAGCAGTTAAAACTAAATTAAAAACATTTAACGTTTTTTACATTACAATGAAAATTAAAAATTCTTAAATTGAAAGCTCCGGAATAAGGTCAAAAGCTAATAAAAAACTTTAAAATTGTTTGCTCTGATATTAAAAAATTCAGATTGTATAGAAAGAAAATAGGTAGATGGCAGAAAAGAAAAGATAAAAAGAAAAAAAAATAAAACAAAACATAATAAATACAGAGTAAAAAAATACTCTGACTTCTAATTGAATATAATTTGCAGAATGTAGTCTTCTCTAATTTATTGTTCATAAAAAACTTTTTCCATTAGTAAATTGAAGACTTTTTTTCAGAGACGATTGTAAAAGTTTTTCTTGAGTAACAAATGTAATGTAACGAAGATTTTATCTGGAATGGAAAGTACAAAAGGTAAACACTGTTAGCTACACACTGATAACAACAGAAAATACTTCTGGGTTTGGCGAATATGTCTTTAGTGCTGTAATATACATTGTGCATCTTATCGCAGAAACGCGGGTAAAACAAAAGGTTATAGTGTAGTGAACGTAGGAAATTCGCGAATGGACGAGTGGAGCAAATAGAAATGTTGACAGGAGAGGGAAACCATCACCGACCGAGTTCCATATCTATATTTACAGACCACCGTTGTTAAGACTCCAAAACAAAACCACAAAAAACATTCCAACCACCAATATGTTACATTGTTACTTATTTTCTTAAATTAGAGTGGATACTGGAAAAGGGTCGACAAACTTTTCAATTCACATAAATCAATTTTCAACAATAGAATGAAATAATTCAAAATATGTCCATTTTACTTGAATGTAAATTAATAATTAAGCTTTGGCATTTCTTCAATAACTAATTATGCTTGATTGACTGAATTCAGTCCATTTACCTAAATTAATTCCAATTAATTATCGATTTTTGTTCTCTCATACTTTCAGGTTTCACAGCGAGAATAAATAATATTTTAGGGGAATGAGGGGACTGAATATTTAAAAATAGGAGACTTTTAGGGTACTTTAAAAAGTTAATAAATAAAGATAAATAAATTATATATCCAAATTAATTTGCAAGACAAAAACATTTTTTAGTCCAGATTTTAAAAGAGTTACGATATTTCTTGTAATATTAATAAATTATTAACTTTTATGATAAAAAATATTTTCTTTATAAATACGTACATGAAACAAAAAGATTGCATAGTCAGAATTGTGAGACTACTTATTATGAAATGAATAAAAACATCTTTAAACATAAGAAGTATGAAAACTAATTTTTTTTTATTTCTTAAAAGCTAAACAATTCTTAAAAGAATGAAAATTTGAATGTAGGTAATAAAATTTAAATAGATTGAAATTCTGATAAATTTACGACTGGATTATTAGTAAATTTGAATCAAATAATATTTAAAGAGATACAATAAAAAAAGAGAAAAAGAAACAAAGCAATAAATATATTAAAAAATGGGAGAAAATCTTACAAACAAGAAGTTTAACAAAGTATGAAAAAATTAGAAAAAATATCCAAATATCAAAAGAAAAATAAAAGAAACAAATTTTTAAACAATTTTAACAACAAAACTTTGTTTAAAAAATCTTAGAATTTTAAAATTTTATGAAAGGGTAAATAAATTTGCGAACAAATAGACAAAATGTAAAAAAATTGAATAAATTTACATAAAAAACGAGTTAATCTAAAAGTAATCAGCTAAATGAAAAAAATTGTTCTTCCCTCCTCCCTTAAATTATCAAATTAAATAAGAAAATCAATAAAAACATTTATTCATTTTTCGAAATATTATAGAACCAAAATTATATAAAATGACCTGAAATACTTTGCGTAAAAAGAAGAAAATCTACGACATAAAAATATATTAGAATCAAATTAAATAAAAATCTTCAAAAAGTGATTAGCATTAAGAAATTGCATGAAAATACAAAAGAAATAATAATAATAAAATACGAAAAATTTTTTTTAAGAATAAAAAATTAGAAGAAAAAATTTAATTTTTTGATAAAATTATGTATACTTAAAATTTTAAAGAAATAGAAACATGATCATTAAATTGACATAACCTCAAACTAAGAAATGACTGTTTCCAACAAATAAAACTATTATTAATATTATTGATAACTATTTTTAAAATTAATTTCACCAAATTTTGAAAGATCCAACTGTACACTTTCCAGAATAAATTAGGTTTAGCAAAATTTGTTGTCAATTAATAATTATTTAACATTTTATGTTTTTTCTTTAAATTTAATGAACAACTGCTTTTTTCATCCAATTCTGATAAATAATAGCTCATTTTTCACGCTGGCACATTCTCTACAAAATTATTTATTGCCTTTTGGGAAATAGTATTTTGTTTAAAAGTTATTAAACAAATAATATTCGTTCTTTACGTTTTTTTTTAAACAGAATATTATTTAACAAAATCTAACAAATACAATTGTAGAGAATGTTTCAAGGAGAAAAATCAGCTATTATTTGTCAGAATTGGATAAAAATTGCAGTTGTTCATTAAATTCAAAGATAAAACATAAAATGTGAAAAATTTGAACCAAAAAGGCGAAATATACTCCAGATTTCCAATATAATTTGTGAAAACAATTGATAAAATCAAATGAAAAAAAAGGATTTTATATGGATAAATTTTATTACAATATGATATAAAATAAAATTTATACATGACGAAAAGTAGTTTTCGACTTAAAATTTATAGGGATAAAATCCTGTTTTTTCAATTGATTTTATCAATTGTTTTCACAAATGTTAATTAATTATTGTTTAAGAACAAATTTTAGCTCAACCTAATTTTTTCTAAAAAATGTAACAATGGATATTGTAAAATTTAGTGAAATTAATTTGAATAATATTATTATTTGGGGTGAAATTTTAGGCCTGTGCGGAAAACCGGTTTTTTTTAAAAAATCGGTTTCCGGTTATGCTATTTTTAGAAGACCGGTCTTTTGATTTTCGGTTAAACCGCTTAAATCGGTTATTCAGGTTAAACCGGTTGTTTTTAAAAAATTGGATAACCGATTATTTTAAAAAAACCGAATAACCGGTTATTGAGAAAAACCCGAATAAACCCGGTTGATGAAAAAGAACGGAATTAATATTTAAGGTAAATTAATTTTAAAATTGAATTCAAGATTAAAATTAAGTATTAAGATTAAGCAGTAAAAAGGTTAAATTTTCTTTTGAGTAGAAAAATTGTAGTAAAAAACCCCATTATATTTCAAAGTGTTTTTAAAAATTACGTCTTCACATTCATTTTTTTAAACGCAATCTTAATATTTAATTTTAATCTTAAATTAAATTTTAAAATTAATTTACTTTTAATATTAATTCGGTTCTTTTTCAATAACCGGTTTTATTCGGATTTTTTCAATAACCGGTTATTTGGTTTTTTCAAAATAACCGATTTTTCGGGTTTTTTTTTTTTTAAATAACCGGTTATAACCTGTTAAGGTTATTATACCGAAAACCGATTGCTAAACCGGTTTTTTAGAAAACCTAAAACCGGTTATAAATTTCCATAACCGCTCAGGCCTATGAAAATCGACATTCTAATTTGAGGTTATGTAACCTCCTTAAGTTAAAATGAATCACAAAAAATTAATTTTTGAATTTCAACTGTCAAATTTTGAAATGATTCTAATTTAAAACTTGGAATAAATTAAAGTTTGGGATCAAAAGTTTTACAAATTTTTTTTTTTACAAATTTCCAGGTTTAGTGAAAAATAGGGGATACTAGGGACAAATTTTCAAAATAGGGGACTTTTAGAGAAAAAAGGAGACGTTTGTGAAGCCTGAATTTTAAATAAATTTCTAAAATACATTATTGAAATCATTTTACGTAAAATAATAATTCTCTAATAATTAATGAATGCATGAGGACTTGATTTGATAAGATAATTCATTGTTGAAAATTAAAATTAATCTAGCAATATCACGAGTAATTTTTTTGATATTACCTTTAAACGGGAATTTAGTTTGTTCAATTTGAAAAAAAAAAAAAATGTAGCGAATAAAGGGTGAAACTCGTTTAACATTTTACTTTTGGATTCTTTTTAGAAATGTTGGCAAGAATTTGTGGTATCGATTTCTCGTCGGACGGCTTTAGTTCGCTGAAATCCACATTTCTTCTGGCAATAATCCGGTGGATAGCGTGCTAAACCAATTGTAGAGAGCGCTCGACCCGTTTCCAATTTCCACTCTTAGAACCCAACAATTTGTGCCTAATGTTGGAGCACTCACATGGTGCTAGAGGCGAGATTGGTGTCTTCGTGTTTAAGTTGCCCGTCTAGGGCAAGACCCCGTTTGTCCTTGTTGTCGGCAAGAGTCGGCTTTAGAAAAAAGACCTTGCTCAAGGTGAATCCTGGCGCTACCCCTATACTGCCAATCAATCATTTTATTTTCTCCTCGCTGTATCACAACTTTTCTTTTTTATACGTTCTACCTCGTAACAGTGGCGATACTCTTAAACAATGTTTATTTTTTTATTTGCCGTTATTTCTTCATTTTTAATTAATTCAAAACCCTCCAAGAAAAACAGAGCGTGACTGATTAACTTTACCTTCATTTTATAGCACGATCTTATATAATTAATCTAATTCATAAATTTATTTACCGGATACTGAAACCTTATTACTTAATCTCATTCGTAAATCTTGTCTAGACCAAATTCATTTTTAATAGTTCGCACTGATGTTTATCAAATTGTTGGTTTAATTGTAATTTAATATTTAATGTGTCGTTTTATTTTCAAAGAAAAACATTCAACAATGTTATCTGCCCTATTTTAACTTTAGATGATAAAAAATGAAATAGAGAGAAAAATTTTTTGCGTCTAATTATCGGCAATTATGGAGGATGGTGACCATAAAATAATCTTAAACTAAGAAATGCTTTCAAACGCATAAAAAATATAATCAAAATAAGTTCCAAACTATTTTGAGAGATCTTAGTGTTAATTTTCAGAAAAAAAACTAGCTTGAGCCAAAATTTGTGATCAAATAATAATTTTTGTGTTTCTTCTTTCAGCTCAGAGAAAAATTGTAATTTTAATAAAATTTCCATAAGCAATATTTGAAATGTTCTCTAAAATAGTAATCGTTAAAAGTTTATCATTAACAAAATATAAACCATCAAAATTTTTATTATTTTTTTTTTTTTAACAACCAACTTTTAACGATATTAAAATATCGATTGTGGAGAATATTTCAATAAGTAAAATAAGCTATTAGTCATAGAAATCTGATGAAAAATTATAATTTTTGTCTGAACTGAAAAAAAGACACAAAATTTTGAATAATTATTATTTGAGAATACATTTTGGCTAGACCAGTTTTTTTTACAATTCTACAACCAGATTATTCAAAATTGTCGACAATCAATTTTGATTATATGTTTGTTTGCGTTAAAAACCATTTTATAGTTTGAAGTTATCGTAAGATCGCCATTTTCTTTTCATGAATTTTGTAATTGGGGTTGCCTTTCTTAAAACCTCGTTAAAAGTTATAAAATATTAAAAATTAAAATACTTTCTTTACGAGGAAGCAAAAATTTAATAAAGTTTTAAAGAAAATCTACCACCAAGTTTTTAATTTCCTAGATTATTTCAAACTTTTTCATAAAGTTTTAACGAGGACAATAACATCTACCAGAAACAGGAAAAGAAAATTGATTATCTTAATCAGACAAGAAACTATCAGTATTTTTTTCAACCAAATTCGTAGACACGAACCCCAAAAATTTTCTGTAATTGCAATGTACCAAAAATTATATAGAAACTGAACTGATCATTTCTTTTTTCAAATTTTCAAATTGAATTTCTATTTTTAAAAGAATATAAAATTTTATCGCAAAAATGTTTGGGTGAATATACATAAAATAAAGCCACAAAATATTGTTTAAAAACAAGTCTTTCTAGACGTAAAAAGTTAATTAACCGAGTACTAAATTTCAAATTAATTTTTAAAATGCAATGTAAATATAAGAAAACTTCCAAATCCTTATTTACTTTAAAAAGTTGTGTTTTTTCTTTTTTAAATTAATTTAAAGCTGGAATTTCATTAATTATTATTAAAATTACGAAGCTAGTCTCGCTCTAATTGAATTAATATTGGCATTTCTTAATTTTTGAGAGAAAAAAAGCACTCGCTTAATTTCAGTTTCCATTCACTTTAAACCTTGAAATATATTAAATTTTGATATTCAATTTCATGATACTATGTCCCTATCTATCCCCTTTGTACTTTTTTTCAAGTCTAATGTCTCAAACGTGTAACCTGCTATTTATGAGCAAAGTCGCTTGTCCCTTTTTTACAAGCTTCAGGTTCTTTTATTCCTCATATTTCCCACGATACCATCGAATTAACCTCTAACTCCCTCTCAAATCTATCGACATTGAAAATAATTGAAAACATCACTTTTATCTCTGATATTAATTTAAACCAATTTGATAATTAAAAAATATTTTATTTAAAAAACTAAAGTATGAAAAATATTTTTCAAAAAAATTATTAGTAATATTACTGAACTGAATATAATAAGACGAATTATATAGGAAAGTGATATTTAAACAAGATTAGATATAGTAATAATGTAAATAAAAATATAACCAAGTTAATTTTAAATATGAATTTCAAATAAAAATTCAAATAAAATTTGCAGAAAACAGAATTTGATATAGAATTGTTGTATCGCCTTGGTAGTGGATTTATCCGAGGTATGAAAAGAATAAAAGATACTCACTCGCTTTCAACTTCCGCTACAGTACATTTGTAGGTCGCCGTGGAAAAAAGGCAGATGTCGGCGATTTGTCTCACTGACACCTTGATTTTTTTCACAGTTCGATTGCTGTTATTAGCTATGTAAACATTAACAGAAATTGTCTCGCCATGGTGATAGAGTTCCTTATCAAGAGAAACCTCCATATGTAACTTGCTTGGCGACATTAAAAATTCCCTGCTAACTTCGGTCGATGGCTGTTCACCTTGTCTGGACGGAGCGTACATTATTTTTCGTATTGCAAGTTTCACCGAGTTGCTGAAAAAAAAATCCCCCTCATTATTACAAATCTCTTTATGACAGTGGAAGAAGTCATTTTAAAACTGGTTTAAAAATCCAACTTGAAAACCAGATCTGAAAATCCTACTGAAATGAAAATTATCATCTTTGTAAAAAAAAAGCTTTTAATCAGCAAATCAACATGTTTCAGAAAAAAAAACTTTAAACCGGATTAAAAGAAAAAAAGAATTGTAACAACATTATCATTTAAAAAAAGAGTTTTTCGTCTAGTTTACATTCTTGGCGAAAAACAGTTGAGGAGTACTTTTTCAAAACTTGATATATCCATTTTTTTTAAATGAGATACAGGGGTGCTACGTTTTTAAAATGTCAAAACTCCATGACTTTTCCAGGGTTTCCAGGCCATTTTGCATCAAATTCCATGACCAAATATAAAATTGTTTTAATAAATTGTTTAGCTTATTGCAGTAAAAAAAATCAAATAAAAATTTGAAAAATGGCAAGATAATTACACAATTGAGAAAAATAATTTAAAAAATTATACAATAAACAGTGAAATTAAACAAAAAATTTGAAAAATTAAAAAATTACAGGAATAACTGTTGGAAATAATCGAAAATTAAATAATTGTATTAAAAATAGAACAAAATCATTAAAATTGAGGAAAATAATAAAAAATAGAAGAAATGCATTGAAAATTTTAGAATTAAATTGAAATTTGAAAATATAACCAATAATTAAAAAAAAAATTACAAAATGACGAAAATAATTGACACTTGAAAACAGAATTCGTAAAATGGTTAGATAATTGCACAATTGAAAAAAATTATTTAAAAAATTAAATACTACCTAAATATTAAACAATAAAATTGAGAAATTAAGTGGGAAATAATTGCAAATTAAATAATTGGATTGAAATCGAAAAAAATCATTAAAATTCAAGAAAATAATTGAAAACTAAAGAATGGAATTGAAATTTAAAGAAAATAATAAAAAATAGAAGAAATAAATTGAAAACTTAAGAATTAAATTAAAATTTAAAAAATAATCGAGAATTGCAAAAAAATTACAAAATGACGAAAATAATTGACAATTGAAAACCAAATTTGTAAAATGGATAGATAATTACACAATTGAAAAAAATAATTTGAAAAATGAAATACTATAAATATTAAACAAACTGAGAAATTAAGAAAATTATAGGAATAAATGTTGGAAATAATTGCAAATTAAATAATTGGATTAAAATCGATAGAAATCATTAATATTTAAGAAAATAATTGAAAATTGAAGAAACTAATAGTAGGGGAAGGTGGGGCAAAACCGCTAGGTTTAAATTTACTGATGCACAAATTTTTAACTATACATTCAATTGGAGTCATTTTTGTTTGTTACACGACTAAAACTAACCAGTAACAGATTTTAATAGTCGTTATAACATTTATCATAATCATAATTACATTATTTAATTGTATTTAAAAAGATTCAAATTAGCGGTTTTGCCCCAACTGTTGGGGCAAAGACGTTTTTGCTAATATTATTATTGCAAACATAATAAATGATCTAAAATATACTCTAAATAACATTTGTTGGTGCAATAATTATAAAACATAAATATTTTACAGATTTTTAAAGAGATTTAATCGATTTTATTGAAAATAATGACGACTTGTACTTTTTAACCTCATTTTGTTTCAAAATCTACTTTATCGACTTTTCAAAAATAAAATGTTTTTTAAATAACCATGCGAAAATATGATTAAATAATAATGCTTATTTAATATTCAAAATTCATAATTTTTTTTTCAAATTAGTAGTAAACGCTAATAAATAATTTAATGATTAAATAATAATAATAATAACAATAAATTTAACAGACAAAAATACTTATTTGTTCCGATGAAAAAATGCAGGTTAACAGTTGATTAGCATGAAGTTTTCATCATTTAAAATTACATGCTAATGCAGTTTTTAATATTCAATTGTTTTTTATGAAATATTTTCCAAGCGTCTTTGCCCCAAACGACAAACCTTTTTTTAATTTAAAATTTTATATATTTAGATTGAAAATTAAACCTGGATTCCACAGAGATTGTGTAGATAAATGATTACTCTATTAGAACGTGACATTTAAAAATTTTTTAAATTCACATTTAGATTCAAAATTTACTAGTTTTGATCAATAAACCTAATAGAAAAAAATAATAAAAAATAAAAGAAAATAGAAGAAAATAATGTACAATTGAAAACCAAAATTAAAAAATGGCTAAATTAATACACAACCGAAAAAAGAAATTGAAAAAATCAAAGAATAATTATAAAATTTTAAGAGAATAACTAAAAATTGAAAAAATTGTAGGAAATAATTGAAAAATTTCGGTAGAATTGAAAATTGAAGAAAATGATTAATAATTGTAAGAAATAATTGAAAAATGACGAGAATAATTTAAAATATTGAAGAATATGTCTGAAAAGTGAAAAAAATTGACAATTAAAAACAAAATTCGAAAAATGATTAGATTAATGGACAATTGAAAAAAATAATTGAAAAAATTAAACAAGAAATATTAAATTAAAAAATTAAGAAACAAGAGAAATTAAGAAAATTAAAGGAATAATTGTTGGAAATAATTACAAATTGAACAACTGGATTGAAAATCGAAAAAAATTGAAAATTAAAGAATGAAATTTAAATTTAAAGAGTGCCGACCGCTTGACATAATCTCAAACTGAAAAGTAATTTTTAACAGCAAATGAAAACATAATTAAAATGATTTCACCAAATTCTGAAAGATTCAGTTGTACAATTATAAAATAAATTAGGTTGAACCAAAAGTTATTGTAAAATAATAATTATTAAACATTTTGTGTTTTTTCTTTAAGGGCCTATAACCAATTGAAATTTTTAACCAATTTTAACAAATAATAGCTCATTCTACTCTTTAAAACATTCTCTACAATTCTACTCGTTGATTTTTGTTTAAAATATTTTGTTCAAAAGTTATTAAACAAATGAAATTTTTCTTTAATTTTTTTTATTTATTTAATAACTTTTGAACAATATATTTTTAACAAAATTCAACGAGTGTAATTGTAGAGAATATTTTAAAGAGTAGAATGAGTTATTATTTATCAAAATTGGTCAGAAATTTCAATTGGTTATAGACCCTTAAAGAAACAACACAAAATGTTTAATAATTATTATTTTACAACAAATTTTGGTTCAGCATAATTTTTTTTTATAGTTGTACAACTGACTCTTTCAGAATTTGGTGAAATCATTTTAATTATGGTTTCATTTGCTGTTAAAAATCACTTTTTAGTTTGAGGTTTTGTCAAGAGGTCGACACTTCTTAAAGAATATAATTAAAAATTGAAAAAAGTAATTAAAAAAGCTGAGTATTATAATAGAATATAGAAAAAAATTATTGAAAACTGGAGAATGGTATTGAAATTTTAAAAGAAAATAATTAAAAAATTAAGAAATAAATCGAAAATAATAGACAATTAAAAACAAAATTCGAAAAATGACTAGATTAATAGACAACAAAACAAAAAAATTGTAAAAATTAAAGAATAATAATAAAATTTTAAAAGAATACTTGAAAAAAATTGTAGGAAATAATTGTAAATTGTGAACAATAATGAATAATTGTGGAAAATAATTAATAATTGAAAAATCACGAGAATAATCGATATAAGAACTGAAGAATAATTATAAAATTGAAGGAGAATATTAGGTTTTTAATTAAAAACTGATGAAAATTGTAGAAAAATTTTTAGAAAATAAATGAAAATTGAAGATTATCAAATAATTGTATTGAAATTTTAAAAAAAATAATTGATAATTGGAAAAAGACGAGAATTTTTTAACATTGAATAGAATAATTGAAAATTGAAGAAAATAATAAAAAATGGAGGAAATTATTTGAAAATTAAAGAATTAAGTTGAAATGTGAAGAATTGGTATGGACAGTTGAAAGAAAAATTACAAAATGACGAAAATAATTAAGAAATGAGGAAAATAATTGAAAAAAAAAATTCGAAAGCTGTCGAGAATAATCTACAACAGAACAAAATAATTAACAAAATTAAAGAATAATTCTAAAATTTAAGGAGAATAATTTTATATTGAAAATCACTCTCTATTCATGATTTCAATCAATGAAATTTCACAGGAAATCAGTTTAAAATAATTAAATTGTCAGTAATTTTTCACTAATTGATATAGATGAAAATAATTTTCAATTTCAGTAAAAGCATTGAAAATTTCAATTATTTTTTATTGGTCAATCAGGTAAAAGTCACCGACAATTTAGCAGTTTTCAACTTATTTTAAATGAAATATAACTAATTGAAATTATAAAAAGAGAAATTAATTGAATTAATTTTTTAAAACAACATTTTATAAAATTCCCTGACTTTTCCAGGTTTTCCCTGACTACAAAAAAATTCCATGACAATTCCAGGTTTCCCAGAACCGTAGACAAAATACAAAATTATGTCTAATAAAAATAGAAGATTCTCTGATAGATTTTAGTAGTTCAGAAACATTTCAATGCATTATATTTGTTCTATTAATTTATTTCAATATTCGAAAATTAGGTATGCTGATTTTGTTTCAGCTGAAACAAAACTGAATAAATCCATTTTTGTTTTTTAAATAACGGGAATAATAACTAATACACATTTTTTTGGTATACTAATTATTTATGTAGACGATTGCTTCGATGCAAAATAATTTTCAACCACTTCTGGTCATAAAGACAACGTTTGTCGCTTTTCTGAAAAACTAGTTCGAATGGATTTATCAAGTTTTGAAAAAGTGCTTCTCAGTTTTACAATGAAATGAAAATATTTGAATGAACATAATAAGTTAAATTCGCTAATACTGCGTGCAGAAATAAATGATACCAAAGTGTTTTTGATTCTAAGAATAATTTCATATCTTTGGCCGTCATCGCGAGTTCCCTTCGTTGAAGTTTGTGAGCTGCACATGAAATCAAGCGTAATTTAATACGAAAAGGCAGTAAAATGATAACATAATAAGAGCTTTGGGGTTTGGTGCATATTAATGCACTTGAATTTGAAAATGTCTCAACGAACAAGTGTGAATTAAAATTTGGATTACAGGGATCACAGCCCCTATTGATGGTAAAAAAGGGGAATAGGGGCAATTTTTTTTTAAAATAGGGGACAAAAAGGGGACACAAATTTCGCTTTAAAGTCTATGATGGCGACTTTCATTGAAAAATTGAAGATGTTAAATATGGTCTTAATAGTTTCTACTTTTTAAATAGAAGGAAATTTAGTGTTTACTATGTCAAATTAATATTTTTTAAACAAATAGCGTTATTCATATAAACATTAAAATATTATGTATAGTAGAAACATTAAAGTGCGCTATGGCGCGCGAGAAACTTTGCATTGTTATTTGTCATTCAAAACTATAAATTTTTGGAAATTTAAATAATGAAAATTAGGAGAATTAAATTTTTTTTAAAGTAACTGAAAAATAACGAAAATAATTGACAATTGAAAATAAAACTCCAAAAATATTTAGATAATTACACAATTGAAGAATAATTTATAAAATTACAAAATAAAAATTAAATTTAAACAAGAAAATTGAAAAATTAAGAAAATTATAGAAACAACTGTCGGAAATGATTGCGAATTGAAAAAGTGAATAGAAAATCGACAAAAATAATTGAAATTCAAGAAAATAATAAAAACTTGAAGAAATAAATTGAAAATTTAAGAATTGAATTGAAATTAAAAAAAATAAATTAAAATTGAAAACAAAACTCTAACAATGGCCAGGTTAATCCAAAATCGAACAAAATAATTATTGAAAAAATTAAAGAATAATTATAAAATTTTAAGAGAATAATTAAAAAATTGTTGCAATCAATTGAAAATTGAGGGAAATAAATAAATAATTGAAAGAATTAGTTGAAAAGTAGATTAATTTACAATTAGAAAAAATAATTCAAACAATCAAACAATATTAAATTTAAACAAAATAATTCAAAAACTATGGAAATTATAGGAATACCTAATTGTTGAAAATAATTGAACAACTAGATTGCAAATTGAAAAAAATAATTAAAATTAAAAAAAATTATTAAAAAAAGAGAAAAAAAATTTAAAAATTAAGAAAATAATTTAACATTGCAAGAAGGAATTGAAATTTAAAGAATAAGCTTAAAAATTGTAAAAGGAATTGAAAAAAAACGATAATTATTGAATGTAGAAGAAAATAATTGAAAAAAAGCAAAAATCTTGTAGTATTGAAGACATTAATTAAAAATTGAAAAATGGAATTTGAAATTTAAAGAAAATAGTTGTAGAATTAAACATTTGAATTCAATTTTTGAAACAATTTTTGTGACTGAAAAAAAATGGAAAATTGAATTAAACTGAAAAGTTAAAAATTAAATTGAAATTTAAAGAATATAATTAAAAATTGAAGAAAGTATTTTAAAAAAGACGAGAATCATTAAATATATTTAAAAACTGGAAATGAAATTAAAATGAAATATTAAAAATTCAAAAAAACATTTGAGAATTGAAGAAAATAGTTGTAGAATTGAACAACTGAATTTAAATTTAAAACAGTTTTTATAATTGAAAAAAATTATTGAAAAAAGTCGAAAATTAAAGAAACTTTTTATAAATTATTTTGAAACTGAAAACATTATTTAAAGTTTTGAAAAATAATTCAAAATTAAAGAGTTAAATTACATTTTTAAGAAGACAGATAAATAATTGTTGAAAGAAAAATTACAGAATGATAAAATTATTGAATATTAAAGAAAATAATTGACAAATGAAAAAAATCTTGGAAACTGTCGAGAATAATTATCAAGAGAATAACGAATCAATTTAAAAAGTTAAAAAATAGTTATAAAATTTTGAGAGAATAAGTGGAAATTGAAAAAATTGTTTAAATTAATTAAAAATTGTGAAAAATAAATGATAATTAAACAAATATCTGAAAAACCAAAGTAGTTTTACGCTAACTCCCCCCCCCCCACACTATGTGTTACATAGTTTTTTTTCAAAATGCAATTCGACGGCATATGTCACTTTTGTCGAATTTCAAGAAAGTCAATTATATCACAGTCAAATTATCTGAATAAAATGTTGTCTTCTCTACATTACAAAAGCGTTTAAAATCAACTAAACTAATAATTCTAAATCTAAAAATAAATATATTTTAAAACCATTGTTTATAATTTTCTTTTAAAAAGCGGCTAGCTCTGTCCTTTTCATTAGGATTTTAAATTACGCGCCGTCTTTTAAAAATGTCAAACAAAAAAATATAAACTGTGGTAAATCTCCCTCTCACCCAAATAGCTCAGCGCGATTATTAAATGATACAAATTCAGAATTAAGTAAAAAATAACTTTGATAAATTGTATATTTAAATTTGAAAATTAGAAATAGGGGAAATAGGGGACAAATCTTTAAAATAGGAGAAATAGGGACAAAACTTCAGAATAGGGGAAAAAAGGGGAATAGGGGACAGTCTGTGATCCCTGGGATTATATAAATTAACGTCTGGCACATGTGTGAAAAAAACAGTTTACTGATTTTAATCAACTTTATTGAAAGAAGACTCTAAATAAAAAATTTGTAAAGATAAAAACTAGTTTTCTGTAAACATAGAGATAATCTCTAGATCTGATAAATTATTAATTTTATCTTAATCCTTTAGAAACTATATAATTTCATGAACAAGTATAAATTGAAAAATCCTTGAAAATGATCTCTTTTAAATTGTGTATTCTTACCGTGGACGTATTCTACAATCTTGGGATTCTCCAACAAAAGCCATTAATTCGTAATCAACACCACATGGTTTGCCAGTGTCACCTGGTGCAGGTTGTAGTGTGACAGAGGCTGGATAATGCGGCGGTAATTCGAAATAAAAGGGATATGCATTGCTGCCTAATTTTCTAAGAAGACGATCCTGCAACCTCGTCAAAGGTCTTGGTGGTTCTGACTTAGAAACAACCGGATATATTTGATCGACTGCGACATAAAGGTCCTTCTTAAACGAAAGACCCAGAACGTCCAAATCTTCTCTTCCATACTTGAACATCGCCAAAACATGGCCAAATACTTTCCGATCCTTTAAATATTCCGGATCTATTAGAACTACTCCATCTGAAACCAAAATCAATAAATACCAATACAATATAAATTTCAAGATATATGTGACTGTCCATGAGAAAACGTGCCTTAGCTCCCAAACGTCAATTTTACAGGATGAACGATTAAAGTTGCAGCAATGCATTGAAACCAATGCAATAGACCTACGCTCCTTGCTTAATATCACATAAAGTTCTTTAAAACAACAATTTTCTATTTTTGGAAATGAAGGAGCAAGTGAAACTCTGTCGGTTGAAATTAAAAAATCAAAATTTATTTTTTGGAGCTAAGGCACGTTTTCTCATGGACAGTTACATATTGGGCTGCATGATTATTCCATAAAGTTAAATAAAATACAAATCTTAATTTTATAAAATTTCATTAGTTACATTTTTCTTTTAACTCAATTTTCATTTTTTGAATTTTTTTCAGGCATTGTTAATTAATAGAATTTTAATTTTAAAAAATTCCTCTTTAACCTATTTTTTATTAAAATAAATTTAAATTTATTCGAATATTAATTTTTCAGAATTATTAATAAACAAAATTTGTGGCTAGGCTTTTTAAATGACATCAAATTATCAAGAAAATCGTCATTGGTCAATTTAAAAATTCGCGACAACTCTTTCTATCGGATATTTGTTCGAACATTTTGCAGCTTCGTTCAAATAAAAAATCGGTGCTTTAAGAATTTTAAAAATTCTGTTAAATATCAATTCATCTAAGAAAAAATTCGGATAAATAAAGATTCAGTGAAATGGAAATTCTGACATTTAAGGGTTCTGTTTAATAATAATTCCGATAGATTGAAATTTGGGGAAATTAAAATTCATTCAAATAAAAATATGGTTAAAGAGAAATGCTGCAAAATGAAAATTCAGTTAATTAAAAATACAATGTGTATTTAATTTATTAATTTTTTATAAAATAGCTTTTTCTTAAAACATGTCAACTACTTTTTGAAAATATGTGACAATAAGGTAGAAAAAAGTTTTTTTAAAAAGTAATAAATAATATACAAAATAACTGATAATTTGCGTCAATTGAAATTTGATTTTGTAAAATTATAATAAAATTTCAATTTCAATTATAATGAAAATTAAATGTATTCAAATTCGGAAGTGGATCAAAATTCTGATCAATATAAATATTAAGATTTATAAATTAGCATTAACTAAAATTTGTCTAGAATAAATTATGGATTTTAAATGGAAATTAAATTAAATCCATGGAAATTTTAATTTATTAAAAATTTAATCCATTAGGATTTAAACGGTTGGTAAAAAATGTGAAAAAATGAAATATGCAATGAATTTAAACGTTAATTAATTCTAATTTAAATTTAATGTCATCAAAATTTTAAAAAAATAAAAATTAGAATTTTTTCTGGATTACACAGGACCACAAAATCCTTCGGAAAAAAGTATTGATCGGACCATGATTTTTATACGTATTTTTCATCGCTGAATCCGAATCCGACCTTGAATTTGCTCCATCACGTCAAGATTTTTTTTAAATGACGAATTTCAACTGAAATCCGAATGAACTCTATTTGACTTAACTTTGAAGAATAAAATTGCTAAAAACAATGTGAACAGACTAAATTAATAATTCTTTGCGATATGCAATTGATGAAAATAGATGAAATGAACATTTAAGATGGCGGCTTCAATATGGCGGACTCAATTTATTAAAAAATACACCGATTTTTAATAAACTCAATATCTAAATGTTATTGAAGTTTCTGAATTTACATGTAAGATGACAAATTTAAAATTTAAAATGTCCTATCTAATATGGCGGACAAAATTAACAAACTTCACCAAAATTTATATTTAATTAGATATCTTACTTTTTTCTATATAGTTCTATTTAAATATGATGTGAAAAGTGCAATTTTAAATTTTCATATAAAATTTATACCAATTAATTGCTTCTCAGGTTCAAAACGGGTTTTGAAACAATTCAGAAGGAAATCCGGAAAGAAATTTCTTTACCTTTTTAATTTTAAGGAATATTGAAAAATTAATATAAAATTTCAATTCTAAGACCTTAAAGGGGTCACCCACTGTTTTCCAAATCTGTAAAGAAATTTTAGCTTATTTAAAGCTTATTGAAGATCAAGAAGGGATTCTACACGGAAACCTGCGCGGAATCCGGGCGAATTTTTTTCACGATATTTCAAGATTTTATGTCTTGCGTTTTTCTTTTCGTTTTAAACGATCTGCGTATTCCCTTCCATTTATGGGTTGTACATTAAGGGGCCTAAATTTTTTTAATTTTTCACCATGGGAGAAAGTCTTTATTTCTCAGAAACTTGTAAGCCATTTGTTTCAAACTTTTCCACGTAGAGAACTTATTTTTGGTAACATAAACGAATGAAACTTTTTTTTTGTTATTTGTTCTTAGCCCCTGTTTTGTTACGCCTCTGAACAAAAGTGTTCATTTGTTTTTAGGATCTTGTATCACTTGTTTTTTTTCGTATGTCGCATTCATTTTTTTCAATGTTAATAGCGAATTTATTGCATAACCATAAGGTTTAGTCAGACGATTTAAATCCACGTTTGGAAAAGGTATTTTCTAAATTTATTTACTAATTCGTTAATCTTAATTGCTTGTTCTTTGGCTTGTTCTCACTTTCAGTTTTTCAGTAAGGTTTTACGAATTTCACTGTTTTGATGTATTTTGGGTTTATTTTTGTGTTTCTTTTATAAATTGTTCAATGTAATCGTTCTTTATGATAACTATATGGTTTAAGTAAAAAGTTGTAATCAGTTGCGGAAAAGGGTTTGGCGAATTTAATTTAATTAAGTCATTATTCTTAATTGTTTGCTCTCACATCTAGTTTGTCGTAGTAAACTATTAAAAGTTTTATTTTTTCTTGTGCTATTTTGTGTTTATTTTTGTGTTTCGTCTTATGTTATCGTTTTTTTATAACCATAAGGTTTAGAAAAAAATTCTAAATCAATTCTAAAAAATTTTGCCAAACCACTGATTTTATTAAGTCGAAATCCTGAATTGTTTGTTCTCATTTTGAGATTGCCGCAGGAATTCTTTAACAGTTTTTTGTTTATTTTAAGCAATTAAGTGTTTATGTCTGTGTTTCGTTCTTAATTCTTTAATTTGTTTATCATTATCTTTTGACTAAAATATAAAGTTTTTAAGAAGATTTCTTTCTAACTGCAAGAAAGTTTTTTTTATTTGTAAACTGATCTTTAGCAACCGTAAATTTCCTACTGTTAAGGTGCACGGAGAAAATGTTTCAGATAAAGTTTACCATGTTAGCATGATACACCTCGGATGAAAGTGATTTTTAGAAAACTTTACCATTCAATTTATAATAGAAATTATTCAAGAATTAGAAAGGTTTTATACAAAAATATGGATACACATCACTCTCCAGCATGGTAATTTGATGGTCGGAGGGCGATTCCTCGATTGCCAGAAAGTTGAGTAGTATTATACACAGCACGTGGGAAAACTTTACCATGCTGGATGACAAGGCGCTGAGCTCGATTTCTTGAGCTCAGCGCGCCTCGACAATGTTCTTGTCAAGGCTCCTGCTCACCAGCATGGTAAAGTTTTGCCAACTAGATGATCTTTTCTATTCAACCAAAAAATAAAAAGATTTCCTTCATATTAATTACAGATTTATTTCCTATAGAGATTACTTATTTCGCTAATTATAATTACATTTAACGATACAATCACGATCATAGTTTTAACCTTAAGATTAATTTAATATTCTTTTCAACTATATACAAGACGCGATTTACCTAAACTAAACTTACGCCGCAATATACAAATATCTAAATACACATTCACGCACACCGAACACGCTCGAATACATTTGGAATTAGAGATTCAAACTTTCCTTATATACTAACTGAGTAGAATTGTATCCCTTTATGAGAAACGGTTTTAATTCTTATATCTTTAGACTGAATAATTTTAATTTAAAACAATTATGTGTTAATTATTGCTTCCTTCCTTGATCAATTTTTTATATAAATCAAGTTTCAAAATTTTGGTAATTTCTATTAAATCTTTCTTTTTTGTCTTGCAATAATCTGTGAATCAAATTCAAAATGTTAATTTAGAACTTATTTTGTATTTTAAATTCTAAAAAGTACGACCAAAATATTATATTAATGTCAAATAGTTTTTTAATTTAAAAAAAAGTTTTATTTAATGTATAAAGTTATAATTATGCAGTTCATTAATTAAATAAAACTTAAAGGTCTTGTTATAAAAATAACTTGTAGATATTTTAAAAAATATTTTTTATAATGTGTACAAATTTAACAATTATCTAAATATTAAAAATAGGTGTAATTAACAAAATCTTTGACTTTATCTTTTATTCACTTTAGATCAATTTCACTTGTGTTAATTTCGATTTCCGAGACTCCTGTATTATATAATTTTTAAATAAAGTAATTTAATAATTAGACAGAAAATTCTTATTTATTAAAATTTTAATTCTTACAATGTTTAAAAAACCAAATATTCATTTATTAAAAATATATTATATGTATTATATATAAAAATATTAATATAAATGTTATTTAATATAATAATTTTTATAGAAACAAATTTGTATTTTCTGCATTAAAAGTTTAATAACCTAGAAAATCCTATCTGTTCTTTTAATCTGAATTAGTTAAAAATAATTAATTGTTAATAATAATCAGAATTTTACTAAAATATTATCTATTTTGATATAACTTAAAAATAAACTAAACTAATAATTATTTATTTTTTACTAAATGATTAGTAGAAATATAGCTATTTGAATTAATAGCTAACTTTTTGATTTCAAGCTAGTTATTTTTAACTAACTCAGATTTAGAGAATTTGTTAAACGTTATTTACGAAAATAAATATTATTTTGAATAAGAATTTGAATAAATAAAAGTTATTACAACTAAAAATTGAAAGTAATGAATTAAGTAGATCTTATAAAGGTATAATAAATGAAAAGTAAGAAAAATAATAATTTTAAAAAATGACATTTAGCTATTTAAAAATAGTAAAGAGTAAAAATTACCATAATTGAAAATTTTCAAAGCAAGAAAGAAACTTTAAAATATAAAAAATCTGCCTTTAAATTACAAGAAATTTTTATTTAAAAAAATTTACAAACATAGAAGTTTAGAAGTTGTAAAATATATGTTTGATAGTTTAATTTTACAATGATAAAAAAACCAAGAAAAGCATCATATCTGAAATATTTTAGGTAATTTTCTTTTTAATTAATGTAAAATACAAATATTGTTTAATTTATTATAAAATTTATCATTTTAGTATTAAATGTAAATAAATATTATGAATTAAACTATTTACAGAAATTTACAATTAAAGAATCAAAATATTATAAGAATTTAAAAAATAAACTAATTGAAAGAGTAGTCAGTAAAATAGGAAATATCTAACAAGTTTTCGTTTAAAATTTTTTTGTCATAGTTTCATGTTATATAATTCAACGTAAGCTAGGCTAGCCTCTAATATAAGTATTAAAATTAATAATTTAAAAATAATTCTTTTTCCTTTTAATAGAAAGAGTTCTTGTGGAATTAACAGACAAATAATATGTGATCGCATCTGCAAATTAAAAATGGAAAAAGAGGGAGAAAGTTTGATTTATCATGCGATAGGAATAAATTGCGAGTTTTGAGGAGAGTTTACCATGCTGGAGAGTCATTGGACTTGACGCTGAGCCCGA
Source organism: Ganaspis brasiliensis (assembly GCA_037103525.1). NCBI lineage: Eukaryota > Metazoa > Arthropoda > Insecta > Hymenoptera > Figitidae > Ganaspis > Ganaspis brasiliensis. Next base: position 1,728,582 of record JAZKLR010000234.1, read on the forward strand.
ACTCCGATTACCCGTAGCATGGTAAACTTCTGCACATTTCTCGGCAAACTCTTTTCAATTTTAATGCACATTTTACAGCTTTAAGCGAGTAGTCTTTTTCAGTCTACTTTTGACTCTCAAGTACCACGTATATGGGAAAATTTTTCTTATTTTTTGAAAATAACTATCAGAATTTTGAACACAATATCTCAATTGTAACTTTGATCCGAGGTCCTGCATATAATATGGGAAAGATTACCTCAAACGTTTTCCCCGTGTGTTTGCTACATTAAAATGTCGCCTTGTACAAATGACCCAAATTGTTTTTGTTTTATTTGCGCGAAATATGTTATCCCAAAAAATAGGAAAACATTTACTGACGTTCTTAAGGAAAAGTACAAAGCTTGTTATGGTATATGTGCAGAAAATTTTAGGAACGTTTTGTCACCAAATATTTTATGTTCATGTTGCGTTTCATACCTTTATAAATGGGAAAAAGGAGAAGAAAAGTGTAAACGTTTTTTAATTCCTACAATTTGGCGAGAACCTCAGAACCACACAGATGACTGTTATTTCTGTTCAACAGTAATTTTTGGCCATAACAGAAAAAGCAAGCATGAAATAAAGTATCCAGATGTAAATTCAGTCACTTTACCAATAGTAAGAAACGATTGCCAAAATGTATCTAATACAGAAAAGGGAGACTTCAATCAACTCGAATTAAATGATTTAGTACGGGATCTAGGAGTTTCTGAGGAAAATTCCGAACTTCTTGCTTCCAGATTAAAAGAAAAGAATCTTCTCACTCCAAAAACTAAAATTACATTTTATCGTGAAAGAGACAAAACATTTAGAAAATATTTTTCTAACGAAACCCCATTAGTCTATTGCAACGACATTAAGGGTTTGATCAATGCTTTCGATCAAATTACATATGATCCTAAGGACTGGCGCCTTTTTCTTGATTCCTCCTCAAAGAGTTTTAAGGCCGTGTTGTTACATAATGGTAACTTTTGCGCATCTGTCCCTATCGCGTATTCTGTAGCTTTAAAAGAAGAATATTTAAACTTAAAATTAGTATTGACGAAATTGAAATATGATAAACACAATTGGCAAATCTGTAGTGATTTGAAGATTGTAACAATTGTTCTTGGTCAGCAAGGAGGATTCACGAAGTTTCCTTTTTTTTTGTGTTAGTGGGACAGTCGTGACCGTAAACAGCATTATGTAAAGAAAGACTGGCCGCTTAGAAAGATTTTTACACCTGGTACAAAAAATATTCTCAAGGAAAGTTTAGTTGATCCTAATAGAATTATACTTCCACCGCTACACATAAAACTTGGATTGATCAAACAATTTGTTAAAGCCATGGGAGTCAATCAGAGTGATGCATTTCAATATCTGACAACAAAATTTCCCAAACTATCTGAAGGAAAAATAAAAGCTGGTGTATTTGACGGTCCACAAATAAGAACACTTTTAAAAGACGAAACGTTTGAATCGAAAATGTTACCAAATGAACTCTCTGCATGGCAAAGTTTCAAACAAGTTGTTCAAAAGTTTTTGGGAAATAGAAAGGATCCAGAGTTTAAAACTATTGTTTCGACCTTGGTGACAAACTATAAAAATTTAGGTTGCTTAATGAACTTAAAACTTCATTTTCTTGATTCACACCTAGATTACTTCCCAGAAAATCTTGGTGATTTGAGTGAGGAGCAGGGTGAAAGATTTCACCAAGATATAAAGATCATGGAAGAGCGTTACCAAGGTGTTTGGAATCAGAACATGATGGCTGATTACTGTTGGTGTCTAAAAAGAGACACAAATACAACCCATAAAAGGAAGGGAATGAGAAGATCGTTTGGAACGAAAAAAACACGTAAATCCTAAGATCTTGAAATATCGTAAAAAAAAATTCGCCCGGATTCCGCGCAGGTTTCCGTGTAGAATCTCTTCTTGATCTTCAATAAGCTTTAAATAAGCTAAAATTTCTTTACAGATTTGGAAAACAGTGGGTGAGACCCCTTTAAGGTCTTAGAATTGAAATTTTATATTAATTTTTCAATATTCCTTAAAATTAAAAAGGTAAAGAAATTTCTTTCCGGATTTCCTTCTGAATTGTTTCAAAACCCGTTTTGAACCTGAGAAGCAATTAATTGGTATAAATTTTATATGAAAATTTAAAATTGCACTTTTCACATCATATTTAAATTCAACTATATAGAAAAAAGTAAGATATCTAATTAAATATAAATTTTGGTGAAGTTTGTTAATTTTGTCCGCCATATTAGATAGGACATTTTAAATTTTAAATTTGTCATCTTACATGTAAATTCAGAAACTTCAATAACATTTAGATATTGAGTTTATTAAAAATCGGTGTATTTTTTAATAAATTGAGTCCGCCATATTGAAGCCGCCATCTTAAATGTTCATTTCATCTATTTTCATCAATTGCATATCGCAAAGAATTATTAATTTAGTCTGTTCACATTGTTTTTAGCAATTTTATTCTTCAAAGTTAAGTCAAATAGAGTTCATTCAGATTTCAGTTGAAATTCGTCATTTAAAAAAAATCTTGACGTGATGGAGCAAATTCAAGGTCGGATTCGGATTCAGCGATGAAAAATACGTATAAAAATCATGGTCCGATCAATACTTTTTTCCGAAGGATTTTGTGGTCCTGTGTTATTATTGATTTATTCAATTCCTAAATATGAAAAATCATTCTAATTTAAATTATATTAAAATTAAATTTAAATTAATTAAGATTTCAATTGATTAAAATTTTTTAAATTCAAAATCGTTTTAAATTTCGGTAGAGTCAAATTCTAATAGATTAAAATTTGTGAATATTGAAAATTGAATTAAACAAAAACTAATTAAAATTAATTGATTTCCAATTGGACAAATGAAATTTATATTAATTGAATGGTTAATAAATGGAAATAACTGTTAAGTGTAATTGGTATCAATTAAAAATTGAATAGATTAAAATTTTACCTACAAGCTAAACAATTTTTTTGAATTGAAGATTAATTTGATTTGAATTACAATTAATTACAATTTTAAGAGAGCTAAATTTTAAAATTGCATATCGAAAATTGGATAATTTATTTTTTAAATAATTAGTTAATAATAATTTCTAATAATTATCTTCTTCTTAAATATTTAAAAGAATCGATAAAAATTTTAATTAATAAATATTTTATCAGTAACAATTAGAATCGATTGAGAATTAGAGCATTCGAAATTTGAGTCGAATTAAATTGGAATCAGCTACTGAAATTCGAATCGAGTAATCTCTGGGAAACAACGAGATCACAAATAAATGTTCAAATGACACAAAAATCTCTTCTTTCTCTGTTGTTAAAAAGTAAAATTTCTACACATTTAAGGAGGAATTGGACACCTACCCGAGAAAAGGTTATGTTTTAAGTCATTATTTTGCTTCTTGAAATAGAAAAAGTACTCTTACTGGAATTTTCTTTACAAGAAAGATAGTAAATTTAATTTAAGAGAAAATTAACCATTAAAACCCATAATTGGATAAAAATTAAAGATTTTTGACATTCTGGAAACATTTTAAAGAAATGAGAGACACTATAAATTTGTTACTAAATGTCAAAAATCTTTAATTTTTATCTAATTGTGAGTTTTAATTGTTTATTTTGTTTTAAATTAAATTTACCACCTTTCGCAACGTTCCTGGTCAAAGAAAATGAAAAAAAAAATTTTCTTAACTTCGCTTTTTGTCTATAAAAAAGACATTTTGGCGCAATCAACAAATAATAATTAATTAACAATACGCAATACAACACTTATTTTAAAGAATTAGACCAAAAACTAACCCTTTCAAAAAAAAAAAAAATTTTTACACACTAAGGGAAAAAGAATGTCTACATCTTAGGCGAAAAATTGTAATTACCAATATCATTCCGGACAATTCCAAAAGTTTACCTACCAAGTTTTATCAAAATCGAAGGGGCGTAAGTTTGTCAAATCCACACTCAAATATCAAAATTGTAAATAAAAAATTTGTATCAGGGCTGGTAAAAATCAACAAAATCGGATTTTTTTGTATATAAAATTATATAAAACCTCCAAATGTTTATTTGTAAGTAGTTTATAAAAGAAATAAAGAAAACATTTAAAAAAAACAACACAAGGAATGAAACAGTGAGATAAAAATAATACAAAAAAGTAGAAACTCTTTTCAAAAAGTTAAACTAATTATGAACATTTTTTTATATTAAAGTAATAAATAAGATGACAATTAAAAACACGTTTTTATTTCTATGAAATAAAAGAACAATGTTCAAATGAGAACATTTAGTACAATATTAAACTCACACAATATAATATAAAAGAATAAAAACTTTAAAAGAAGTAGAAATTGAGAAAATTAAAAAATGTAGATAAAAGCATCAAATAAATGTTTTAAAAATTTTGTAATTATAACGAGATAGAAACTAAAAAATTGAAAAGAAGGAAAAATGTTTCTAAGAAATGGAAAAATGATGACAAAAATTAAAGAATAAATTAAAACGAAAGGAAGGACTAAAAATTAGTGAAACATCAAGAAAATTAAATAAATAGGAAGAAAATGGAGAAATGTTTTTTCCTTAATCTAACAAACTGTAAAAAAATGTAAAAAGTACAATAAATAATAAAATTTGGTTAAAATCTACAAAAATTTAGAATTAATAAAAATATAAATAAAAATTCCACAAAAGAAATTTAGAAAAATAAAGAAAATCTAAAAATTTTATGGAAGAATAAGTAAGTTTGCAAAAAATCTCGCAAAAAATAAACAAGATGTGAAAGCAAATTGAATAAATTACAAAAAAATGAGCGTTTTTTATTTTTAAAAATATAGAAATAATTATAAAAATCAACGAAATAAAAAGTTAAGTGAATGTTTTAATAACAAAATTGTGTAAAATATTATTAAATAATTTGCACAAAAAAAAGAAAATTAAAGAAAATCCTAAAATAAAAAGACAAATATCAAAAGTAAAAGGAGAAAAAATCTAAAAATTTTGTAAAAATAAGAAATTATAAGATAAAAATTGAACAGTTTCGAAAAAGTAAAATCGTGTAAAAATATTAAGAAAAAAGGATTATTGTGAATATGGAAACTAATGAATATTATTTAATTAGTATGCATTTAAATTTGAATTAATTGAAATTTAAAAGTTGGAAAAAGTTGGAATATGAGTTATAATTGACGTTTGTGATTTATTTAAATTATAATGATTTAAAGATAATTATAAAAAATTAATACTATTTTTTGCTATCTCATACAAAAAATTTGTAAATCGTAGATATTTAAATCATCTGTATTAGTACAATTTTTTCAATTCTATGCGGATTAAAATATTAAAATTGAAACTTTTAAGGTTTATCCACAAATTTGTGGTTTTTATTTATGGTTTGCGATTTTAATGCAAATTTCCCAATGATTTAAATCAAAGTGATTTAAATCAATAACAGTCCTGATTTGTAATAAATTAAATTTTATTTAAATGAAAAAATTTATTCTGGAATATTGATTGGGCCCACCTACCAATGTATATCAAAATCGAAGGGGGGTAACTTTGTCAAATCCGCCCTCAAATACCACAATTTTTAATAAAAACTTTTTAGTAAATTAACTTTTAGTTAAAATATCAAAACTGTTAATAATACATTTTTAATAAATGAAATTTTAGTTAAACGTACAGTGCCGTCCAGCAGGATTTGCCCACCCATCAGAATTTTTATCTTTACAAAAAATTTTATATTTTGTCAACTAATAAAGATAAAACAATAAATGAGGACTTTTTTGAAAGCTTATGTGCTCTACTTTTAGGATATCTAATGAGCGAAAGAAAAAAACATGTTTTCATTACCTAATTAAAATTAACAATAGTAAAAAAATTCCACTTTTTTTGGTAAATTTCAAACTGATTTATTTTTTAAACAGATCATCACATTTTATTGGCAGATAATGTATTTGAAAGGTTATTTGATTACCTTTAAAACAAATTTTTAGAATTTATTCTACGTTTTTTTTTAACCAAGATATAGGTAATTGTTTAAAAAAACAGTACTTTTTTAAAATTATGAACAAGTCTAGAACTGTTGATTTTGGAAAAAAATTATTCAGAACAAAAATGTGCCTTCTTATCTGTAGAATCAGAAAAAAATATTTAGAATTAAAAAAAAGAAAATTTTTTGTTTACAATATTTTGAGTTGATTAAAATTCTTTTTAATTAGTTATAAGTCCAGAACGGTTGATTTTAGAAAAAAAAATTTAAGAACAAAAATGTGTCTTTTTATGTCTAAAATCAGAAAAAAATATTTAGAATTAAAAAAAGAAAATTTAATTTTGACCATATTTCCAGTTTTTTAAAAATATGGAAAAAAATTTTTTTTTTTAATATTAAATATTTTTTTCTGATTCTAGACATAAAAAGAAACATTTTTGTTCTGAATAATTTTTTTCTAAAACGAACCGTTCTGGACTTATGACTATTTAAAAAAAATGTTAATAAACTCAAAATATGGTAAAAAAAAATTTCTTTTTTTTAATTCTACATATTTTTTTCTGATTCTACACATAAGAAGGCACATTTTTGTTCTTAATAATTTTTTTCCAAAAGCAATAGTTCTAGACTTGTTTATAATTTAAAAAAAGTACTGTTTTTTAAACAATTACCTACCGTCAAGTGGGGCTATTTTGTGCGCCATGGGGCTATTTTGTGCACGCAAGGTTTTTAATGAATAAAATCTTTATATATAGTTGTTTAAGTTTGCTATTTGGTATAAATATTTTCTGATATATAGACTACAGAGAGTACTAAATGAAATTACTTAATTCTTTATCACAAATCAGAAAAAAAATCGTAAAGTCGTGAAAATCGAGCTGAAAATTTCCAAAGGTCTCAAAATTCTGTTTAGATCTCCGGAAGTTTAAAAGTGTTTTTAAAACTATTAATAATACTTGTTGACAATTTAGTTGTGATGGTGTATACGTGATGCGCTAACTTTTTATTGCATATTTTAAGAAAAAAGTGTAAAAAACTAAAAAATCAGAATTTGGTGGGTTATTTTGTGCATCCTTTAAAATCAATTATTTTTCAAAAATTGGTTTTGTAGTTAATAAAAAATACTTTATAATTTAGTTTTAGAACATATTTGTTTTATTTTTGTTATAAAAACCGAGAAATAAGCATAAAATTTAAGATTTACACACGGTGCCTTACTCTCTAAATCTGAATTAGTAGATTTCTACTATGAATTAGTCAAATTCATGGCTCATTTTTCTCTAATTTATATAGTAGAAAACTACTAATTCTTAGTGGAAAATTACTAATTCTTAGTAGAAAACTACTAATTGAAATAGTGAAACTTTACTTTTCAAAAAAGTAGATTTTTTTACTAATTTAATCAGTAGTTTTCTACTACAAGATTAGTAGTTTTCTAATAATTCTTAGTAGTTTTCTACTAAAAATTAGTAAAATTCTTACTATTTTAATAGTAGCTCACTTTTCGCTAATTCAATAGTAGAAAACCACTAATTCAGATTTAGAGAGTAAAAACCTCAAAAATGTAACTTTAATAATTACATGCTTTTCAAGTTAAATTTGTAACTTTTTTTCTTAAAATAACTCAAGAAATGTAGTAGAAGTTTTATTAAGTGAGATTTAAGTACTTAAAAAAATAACTTTTTTTGTAAATCTCCATTTTTGTAAAATTTCAAAGTTTTACTTTCAAATTAGTTGAACAATTACTACAAAAAAAAATATTTTCAACTTTGTTTTTATTTATTACACTCTAGAATATCTAGAAAAAATAGTTCATACCGTAAAAACAGTAAAAAAATTTTTTTACCCATCTTTATAAATAAACTTTGATAATATAACACAACTTTGAGTTTCCATAACTCAGACAAAAAATGTTTTCTTGTCGGCTAACTCATAGGACACCTTCAGAAGGATGTCTACAACATAACTGAAAAGTTCAATTCTTTATTTTTTCAAATTCTGAATTCTAACAAAGCATAGAGTGAAAAAAGAGCGGTTTTGTGCACAAAATAGCCCCAGTTGACGGTATATCTTTGTTAAAAAAAATTGTAGAATAATTTCTAAAAATTCGTTTTAAAGGTGATTAAATTACCTTTCAAATGCATTATCTGCCAATAAAATGTGATGATCTGTTTGAAAAATAAATCAGTTTGAAATTTACCAAAAAAAGTGGAATTTTTTTACTATTGTTAATATTAATTAGATAATGAAAACATTTTTTTTCTTTCGCTCATTAGATATCCTAAAAGTAGAGCACATAGCTTTCAAAAAAGTCCTCATTTATTGTTTTATCTTTATTAGTTGACAAAATATAAAATTTTTTGTAAACACAAAAATTCTGATGGGTGGGCAAATCCTGCTGGACGGCACTGTAATAATAATAATATTGTAAGTAATAATTTTTTATTATTAATTTTGTTATTTGAGGGTGGATTTGACAAACTTACCTTCCTTCGATTTTGATAAAAACTGTGGGCTTTTGGGATGGTCCGGAATGATATTGGAGATTAAAAGTTTTCGTCTCTATGTGGACATTCTTTTTCCATTGTTGTGTAAAAAAAAATTTTTGGTAAAGGTAGTCTTTGATCTAACTCTTTAAAATAAGGGTTGATTAATTACAACGTTGATTAATTATTTGTTGATTTGGTGTATACTGTTTATTTTGTAGACCAAAAGCGAAGTAAGAAAAAACATTATTTTTTTATTTTCATTGACCAGCGATGTTGCGCACATGTGAATTTCAAAATATTTTCAACAGTGTAACTTAATTTCAATGAATTCTCACCAATTGGATCGACACTGGTTATGTGATCCACAAAATCTCTTTTCCCAATATAAACCGTGATTTTGCCATTGGGACTAGATTTTTTAAAGACACGTGTAGCTCTTTGCTGCTTCCCAGCTCCGTCCTCGTTGTCCATCACGTAGAAATCGGGATTTAGAGTCGCATCCAAATCATTTGACTCTTCAGCATCCGAAAATTCGGATTCTGAACTCTTCCACTAAAACAGAAAAAAAATTCCAAATTAATTACTTCCAAAACTTCGGACAAGTAAAATTATTCTAAATCGAATACTGGGACGAAACAAATTTGGAGAATTTTTAAAAAATATTTAAAAAATCTATATTACAGATTATAAATTCGTTCTGGACTTACAACCACTTTATATTATAATATTTTAACATCAAACAATGGATAAAAATCTTTGAATTCTAAAAAAAAAACACCGGAAAATATAATCTGGAATTGTAGAATCGACAGATTGTAATCTAGAGAAACTATATTATAGTTTCATTACATTCATTCTACAAGTGACAAACATCAATCCAATTTCCAGTAAATGATTTTTCCAACTTTTGATTGGATCCTGAAAGAATATAATGCACGATTGAATATAATGCATTTTCTGTGTGGAAAAATTGATCACCTTGCGCATAACTCTGAATTTTTGAAGTCGACAAGAACAAACAGAAAGAATGGACAACGCTCAACGAACCGTCTGTAGAGGTGTCGCCCAAAATCGATCACTGTTCCGAACCCGAAGGGTTTGCCAAAAAAAAAAGAAAATAAATAAAACTCAAGGATCTAAGCTCTCTACTGTAAGATATATACAACTGACACTTGACGTCGACGTCGTGTTTCGAAACAGGTTTCTCCTAATCCAAGAAACGTTCTTCGAGAAAAATTGGATCAGGATCAGAGAAGTCGAATCTTCTCTTTGTTAGAGATGAACAGTCACTGACTAAATCAAGAAATGAATGTCAATTTCAACTGGTCGTAATTCTTAACACGATAATACTATAGATACAATAATTTGCAACATCCAGAGGACTGCGATTGATGACGTGTGTAACCTATATGCATGATGTCAACCATAAGAGCCGATAATCTCGCAATTAATAAACCTTTGGGATTTGATTTCGACCTGAAATTCCAAACCAGCGTTTAAATCGAATCTAATTGCAAAGGCAATTAAATTTGTTTCATCGCTGAAAAAATTAATAATGTCATCGTAATAAAATAATTTTGTTGAGTAATTAATATTTAATTTTATTCGAGTTTATTAGAATGTTTTGTTGGCAGCATGCATGGCGCATGTTTTTCTCTGTTTACAACAAAAGTTTTATAATAAAATATTTTAAATAAGGATATTTTTAAACTGTGAAAATTCAATAACAGGGATCACAGCCCCTATTGTTAGTAAAAAAGGGGAATAGAGGCAATTTTTTTTTAAAATAGGTGACAAAAAGGGGACAAAAAATTCGCTTTAAAGTCTTTGATGGCGACTTGCAATGAAAAATTTAAGATGTTAACTATGGTCTTAATAGTTTTAACTTTTTAAATAGAATAAAATGTAGTGTTTAATTATCCTGAAATGTCAAATAAATATTTTTTAAACGAATAACGTTATTCATGTAAACATTGAAATACTTTGTATACTAGCAACATTAAAGCGCGCGAGAAACTTTGCATTGTTATTTGTCATTCAAAACTATACATTTTTGGAAATTTAAATAATAAAAATTAACAGAATTAAATTTTTTTTAAGGTTTCTAAAAAACAACGAAAATAATTGACACTTGATAATAAAACTCGAAAAATATGTAGATAATTACGCAATTGAAGTAGAATAATTTAAAAAATTAAATTTAAATTAAAATTTAAATTAAATTAAATTAAATTTAAACTAATAAATTGAAAAATTAAGAAAATTATAGAAATAACTTTTGAAAATAATTGCAAATTGTAAAACTGAATTGAAAATCGACAAAAATAATTGAAATTCAAGAAAATAATAAAAACCTGAAGAAATAAATTGAAAATTTAAGAATTGAATTGAAATTAAAAAAAATAAATTAAAATTGAAAACAAAACTCTAACAATGGCCTGGTTAATCCAAAATCGAACAAAATAATTATTGAAAAAATTAAAGAATAATTATAAAATTTTAAGAGAATAATTAAAAAATTGTTGCAATCAATTGAAAATTGAGGAAAATAAATAATAATTGAAAGAAATAGTTGAAAAGTAGATTAATTCACAATTGGACAAAATAATTCAAAAAACCAAACAATATTAACTTTAAACACAATAATTCAAAAACTATGATAATTATAGGAATATCTAATTGTTGCAAATAATTGAACATTGAACCACTAGATTGCAAATTAAAAAAAATAATTAAAATTGAAGAAAATAATTAAAAATTGCAATAAAGAATTGAAATTTAAAGAATAAACTTAGAAATTGAAAAAAGTAATTGAAAAAGAGCGAGAATCTTTTAATATTAAAGACAATCATTAAACATTAAAAAATGGAATTAGAAATTTGAAGAAAATAGTTGTAGAATTAAACAATTGAATTGGAATTTTGAAACAATTTTTGTGAATGAAAAAAAATAATTGAAAACTGAATTAAACTGAAAAATTAAAAATTAAATTGAAATTTAAGGAATATAATTAAAAATTGAAGTATTTAAAAAAAAGGCAGGAATCATTAAGTATATTTAAAAAATGGAAATAAAATTAGAATGAGATATTTAAAATTGAAAAAAATATTTGGGAATTGAAGAAAATAGTTGTAGAATTGAACAACTGAATTGAAATGTAAACTAGTTTTTATAATTGAAAAAAATTATTGAAAAAAGTCGAGAATTAAAAACAAAAATTTTAAATAATTTTAAACTGAAAACATTATTTAAATTTTTTAAAAATAATTAAAAATTTAAGAATCAAAATAAATTTTTAAGAAGACAGATAGATAATTGAAAGAAAAATTACAAAATGATAAAATTATTAAATATTAAAGAAAAAAGTGGACAAATGGAAAAAAAACTGGAAACTGGCGAGAATAATTATTAACAAGAGAACGAAATAATTAAAAATGTTAAAGAATAGTTATAAAATTTCTGAAAAATATCTGGAAATTGAAAAAGTTGTTTAAATTAATTAAAAATTACGGAAAATAAATGGTAATTAACAAATATCTGAAAAACCAAAGTAGTTTTACGTTAACTCCCCCCCCCACACCATGTGTTACATAGTTTTTTTCAAAAAAAAAATCTTACCAAAATTTTGTGTTCTCTACATTACCGTATAACCCGTATACTTTATAAATAAATTACAAAAGCGTTTAAAATTTAAATTTATTAAATGATACAAATTCAGAATTAAGTACAAAATAACTTTGATAAATTTGAATTTGAAAATTAGAAATAGGGGAAATAGGGGACAAATCTTTAAAATAGAGGAAATAGGGACAAAACTTCAAAATAGGGGAAAAAAGGGGAATAGGGGAGAAGCTGTGATCCCTGCAATAATAAAAGTATTGAATAAAGTTCTTTTTAGCAAATGACACAAAACAGATTCTTATAAAAAGTTAATTTATTCTAATATAATTAATAGTTTAAGCAAATATGTAATAAATATTTTATACTTAAAAATGCTTCAGTTTTGTAAGTAAAGCTATATATATCTTATATTATCTTATATTTTATCTTAAAATGGACTTTAGTGGATATGTGAGAAATGTCATTTGCTCAAATTTCTTAAAATAACAAAAAATGGATTTTTAACTTTTAAAAACTTACTCCTCAAATACTCTTATAACCTAGAAACAATCATGTATATATTGTTATTACCTTTATAATGTTTATATATTGTCTGTTTCACACAAAAATTATTATAAATTAATTTAACAATTAAAAAGGAAATTACACATGATCATGTTATTTACATACTCTGCGTATTTAACTTTTTTCTCCATTTATTGCTTTTTATATTTTAACTAAATTATAAAATCTTTTTACAAAAAAATCCAACAAAAGAATTTTGTTGCTCGTATATTAACAAAAAAAGTTGGTTGAGTCAACAAAACTTTTGTTTTGCATTCCAAACTTTTTTTTCAGTTTCGAAATTGTTCGTATTTTACGAGGACGTAATTAATACTAACATTGGAAAATAATTGATTATGTAAAAATAGTGTTAGTGTTACTGTTATTAAATCTATTTTTACGTTTTGTTCAATTTCTTTCGGTGTTGCTTAGTTTTATATACTTTATCAGTACAGTAGCCTTGTTCTATCCTCAACTTTTCCTTCAATTTTTCGTGCTGTTCACTGTCAACTACAACGTCAAATATCCCGCTTGAAATGTCTTAACCATAACGATCGCGAAAGCGTCATCCACCCAAGTACTAACCACACTCCATGTTGCTTAACCAAACAGACCTAAGCCAAAACTATGTATATCAATTCTGCTAGAATTATTCACGAATAAAGTAGTAATCCTACTTAATAAATTTGCATTTTACTAATGTTTGCAATTTTCTACTAAAAATTAGTATAAAACTCAATCTAAACGTAAACGTCTTTTTATCATAGAAAGCAACCTATAATTGAAATTTAAAAAGTAAAAAAAGTTACAGAAATATGAAATTAAAAAAGTAGTTATAATTATTGTAGGTACTATAATTGGAATTTAAAAAGTAAAAAAAGTTACAGAAATATGAAATTAAAAAAGTAGCGATTAATAAATGGTATATTTTAATTTTATTTTGTAAAAAAGAATAAAGCCTACTAAAGAATATTCCTCTTTAATAATTGCCAAGTAAGATTTTTTTTAACTTAGCAAAGCTTTTTTCTGTTGAAGTGAAGTATAAAAAATGAAATAACTTTATTCCAAGTATTTATTAAATTCTTAAAATATATTAAACATAATTTTTTAATAACATAATGAAATATAATTAATAATTTTTCTTCGTTCAAGAAAATTTTTCTTAGTTGACAGCTTACTTACGGCTTTTTTAATATTAAATTTAAAAAATTTCTTATTTCATATATTAAAAAAATCCTGGCTATAATAAAAAATTTCAAGGTTGTAAATTCTAACTTAAATAAAGAATTTCTTATATTAAAAATCACAATTTCCAGGATAGTAATAAATTTCCCGTTTTTTCCACTTCTTTGAAACAATATTTTAAAATAACATTTAATGTAACTTGATTAAATTGAAAGTTTATTTATCTCAACGTTGAAAGTGTCGAGGATAAAAACTATTTCTTAAATCACCGCAGTAAATGAAATCTTATTGTATACTTCAATTATTTTGAGATCCTTTCAAACACGAATCTACAAAGAATGCGTTAATTTTTCCCGAAATAAATCCTATCGAAATTTTAATTTAAGAACGCCGCTCTTATAACTTTATAATCTCTTTTACGATCTTTTTACTTCAAGTTTTAAATTTAGGAAAATCCGAAAAAAAATATCAGTACCTTTTTTTTAATAACGACCATGAATATCTTAAGATGATTTTGTTCAAAACATTGACCCCTTAACATCTGGTCAAGGCAAAAATTGTTTATTTAACAACTGATGATTTTATTGGATTGACTTCAGGGTCCATGGAAAAAAAAAACATTTCGGGTCAAATGATTTTGTGTAACAAGTCGACGTTATTTGTGTTTTTATTCTTTATTTAAGGAGATTTTTTCTATTTATATAACCTCAAACTAGAAAGCTGTTTTTCACCCGAAATAAAAATATTATTGAAATCAATTTGACCAAATTTGAAAGACCCAGTTATACATTTTCCAGAAAAAATTAGGTTGAGTTAAAAATCTTTTTTGAATAATAATTATTTAACATTTTATGTTTTTTCTTTAAGTCTAGTTAAAATCCGCGATTTCCATCCAATTCTAACAAATAATAACTCATTTTCTCGTTAAAACGTTTACAATTTTGTTCCTTGGATTTTGTTAAAGAATACTTTGTTTAAAAATTATCAGACAAATAAAATTTGTTTTTTACTTATTGTTTAAACAAAATAATATTTAAAAAAATCTAACAAATAAAATTTCAGAGAATGTTTCAACGGGAAAAAAATGTTTGTGCAAAGAAACTCAGAATGACAATATATTGTTAATTATTATGTTAATTACTGGCATTTAAATTCGTAATTTTTGTAAGAAAAAAAAAGTTTCAATCAAACTTATTCTTGAATAGATTATTTACTTTTGAAAATGGCATGAAGTTCGTGAAAAATTAAAGAACTGTTCATGAATAATTTGAAAAAAATTTAGAATTTGTAACTTAAATTCGTAACAAAATTGAATGATTGATTTACAAAGATTGAAGAACCTTATCGAATTATGAATAAACCGTTTGGAAATTCATTACCAACTTTTTCATGTTTTTAAAAGCCAATGATAATCGAGTAAATTTTAATGGTCTTATTTTAAATATAATAATAAAAATTTTACGATTAAGAAAATTCTAATTTAAACTTTTTTAAAGTTTTCTAATCTAATAATGGATAATAATGAATAATTATTTGAAAAACCTTCTTTTTATTCAGTTTTAATGTAATAAAAGCACAGAGGGGAATTATCAACAATATTGAATGAACTCGATTCAACAGTAAGATTTAAACCAGAGCCGATCGAATGAGAATCCCTGATAAATCGGTAATAGATGCTTTGATTGAACACCGTTGACGTCATTATGAGCCATAAAGCTACTGTTATACTTAACACATACTGTGCACAAAACGAGGTAACACATCGACAGAATTAAATCGATGAAAATAACTATCGTCAAATTATTCTTTGTTCTAGAACATTTAATTATTTTAAATTCAATTTTAACTACTGCTGAGAAAATTTTGAACTTTTACGTTTTCCTAAAAAAGCCATTTTAAAATTCAATTCAGTACAATTTCAAATTTATAAAATGCATCTAAAATATTTACGGCGAATTTTCTAATTTCGAAAAGAAGACTCTGGATTATCTGATATATATAAAGAGCTCATTTTTGATGATCCTAATCTCAGTAGGAGATAAAAAAGTTTTATCTTGGCGTATGAAAAGAGTCCCGAGTCCCGACATTTCAGCTTTGAAGAAATTAATTTGTCCTGATAATGGGCTCTGTAAACTCTATGAGTTACATTAGACGGGGTTACATTTTTAGTATTACTTTTTCCTCTTTCTGTGTAATTATAACGAGCGTCCTCTAACAATGTCCTTACATAATTATGTATATTATCATTATCAATTTAATCATTCTCTTTGAACATTCTTTCAAGAGGAGAAAACTTGGCTAATTACGAAAACGTCAGCAATTAAAGATAAAGATAATTAGTAAGTACTCTGTGAAAAATATGTATAAATTAAACAAAAAATAAAATTAATAAAAGTTTAAACCAATGTTTAGTCTACACTGTATTTGAATTAATAGAATTTAATTTTTTATTAAAGTTTTATTGTATACGTTTCCAACTTGAAGAATTCAAGTGCATCTAAAAATATAAATTCGACAATATTTGCGGATGTTCGTAATTGTATAGAAATCAAATTTTATTTTCGGAAAAGTAGAAAATGTGGTTTTTTTTAATCTCACGACTGATGACAGGTCAAAAAGTAGGCATATTAAACTTTTTTTGTCGATTGAGCATGAGAAAGAAGTATATTTAGATAGTTTGACCATTGAGGTCAAGTGCTGGATCGCTAAACCGATTCAGATGATTAGAGCATCTATATTAGCCCCTTTCTGAATTATAGCCAGTGCGTGTTGTCCACCACCTGGTCCCCGACATATATCACGAATAAAACTCTTATACGACCTTTGTAATGGCACGTAATTTTCAGTAAAGACGGTATAAACTATCTTTTACCAACTTTACCACCTTCAGACTAAATCAAAAGTTGAAAAAACTGAAGAAAAAAGATCTCACTTTTTGACAGAAAATCTGAAAGTGGGTAGATATAAACTTGTTTAAAAAAATCGAATTTAAAATTTAGGTACCTACTGAAATGTAATTTAACTTTTAAAATAAATTATGTATAAAAAGAAAGTTTTACTTTTGTAAAAAGTTTTTATTTCTTACTTCTTAAAAGTTTAACATCGGTTTAATTTTGTTAATCATCCGCATGTTTAATAAAACTTAAAAAAATGTTACCTATTAATTTCTAATAATAGGTGATAATGTGTTTATAAGTCAATTGCTTTATGTTTAAAAAAGAACCAGTTATAATTGATATTAAATAATTATTTATGTGTCATGTGTATTTTAATTGAATAAGATTTAATATATAAAACAGGAAATTGAATTTACGTATTACATAGTACATTTACGTCAATGCACGCACTATGATAACAATCAGCGCTGTAATTCAAGACACAAAAAACTCGTAATCTAATTTTCGTTACGGCCTACTTATTACCAGTCAGCTGCATTAAATCTTAATTGTTCCTGTCTGAAATCCACGTATCCTGAATAAATTAAGATGTAGGAAAGAAGCTTGAAAATCGGATATGGTGTAATTCATTGTGTATGTTCTTTTCTTTTTTCTTTGTTTTTTCTTTTACAAGAATAAAGGTTTCCAGTACTGAGCAGAGGAAGAGGAAGTCAGTTTAATAGCATAAATATTACATGAGGTTGAGGGCTAATCACACTCCCTGCAACCGTGTCGACTGATATTGCTCATATGCTGGTCAAGATTGAAGTATGTGCCTTTTAAAACTTTGAGGTCACCTACTTTTTAAATTTTATCAATAAAGAAGATAAAGAAAACAAATTTTATATAGAACTTTAGGAAAGTCTTACTCTTCTTTTATAGATATAATTATTTCTTATGAAAAACAATTTGTTATATTTTCAATTTTTAGGCTTCACAGAGACAATGAATAATATTGTAGGGGAAATAGAGGACTGAATACATAAAAGTTCGGGACTTTTAGGGTTCTTGAAAAAGTTTATAAACAATGATAAATAAATTATATACCATAATTGATTTTCAGGACCAAACATTTTGTAGTTAAAAATATAAAAATAGTGGGAAATAAACTATAGAATAAAAAATAGTAAGAATAAAATAAGAAAATGTAAAAAGATACCTAAATAAAAACTATATAAAAGAAATGACAAATTTCTTTAAAAATGAAAAAGTTTAGAAAATTATTCACAAAATAAAGAAAATGTAAAATGAATGTGCAAATAACTTAACAGAATAAAAGAAAAAAAAATGTTCAAACATTAATTTCATTTTTAAAACAATTTTAAAAACAAACATTGTTAAGAAGGCATAGAAATTAGAAATTATATCAAAGAGTGAAAAAAAATGTAAGAAAAAATAAACAAGATGTAAAAAAATTTGAATTTTCAAAAGAAAAACGAGAATACAATCAGATAAATAAAAAAAAATTGTACTCTCCTGCTTTCTTAAATTATCAAAATAGATAAGAAAATCAATAAGAAAATACATAAATTTTTCGGAACGCTTTAAAAACAAAATAAATTAAAATAATTTGAGTAAAAAGAAGAAAATCTATAACAAAAAAAAACAAATTAGAAGCAAAAGAAATAAAACTCTTCAACAAGTGGTTTTTCGAATTTATTTAAATGATAAAAAATTACTAAATAGGACATGAAAATATTAAAATCTAATATTTTTGACTTTCTTTCTACCCAACATTTTTAAATTGTACTCTGGACCATTTTAAATTTAACTTTTCAAGTTACTGAAGAATAGAAGATTGAAATTAAAATTTTCTGTACTCTCTAAATTTAATTAAGTGAAAATTCACTTATCAGAAGTCAAAAGTCTTCCTCTTTTTCAATTGAAGTGCATATACACTTACAAATAAGTGAGATGTCATTTGTCTGTAAATATGCGCTTATTGAAAAAGTGGAAAACTTTTTAAATCTATAAATAAGTGAATTTTCACTTATTCAAATGTAGAGGGTATATTATTTTACGAATTCCTGAAATTTCGTAAAAATTTCCGGATAACTAAAAAAATCTTCTAATTTTTTTACAAATTCTCAGTTTTTATCTTGATATATACTAAATTGCTAGCAATTTCTCGAATCACTAAATACCCTTTTAAATAGATTTTCGTAAAAAATAAGGGATATTTTAAGAGAAAATGTCACAAGTAGGGGGACTCTTAGGGAAAATAGATTAAAATAGATTAGATTAGGCCTGTAAAGCCTAAATTTTAAAAAAATTCTTAAAATCTTTCAATTTCAGCTTAAAATTTTTAAATTTATTTTAAAAATTTCGAATTATATAAAGAGACAAAATAAAAAAATGTATGTAAAAATACGTGAAAATTAGAAATTAAAAATTAGATTTAGCGACAATATAATAAATATAAGGAATGTTATACGAGCACACAAAATATGTCAGAATTACATAAAAGCTGATATACTTTCTTGGGTTCTTTTATTGCCTCCTTTTCAGAATTGTATGAAATTTTTCGCTGTGTTCAGAAGAGGAAAGCACGAATAGAAGAAAAAGTCGTGAAAATGCGGAAGTCATAAAAGGCTTGTATGATCTATATAATAGAACGACAAATTATGTCGATATATGTACATTTTGCGTATGTATTCTTATATTCTATATACAGAATTTGTAGATTCTTCACTTGAGACAGCTTTTATTGTAAATCAAAGTCGATCAGGGAAAATTTACATATGCAGGATGATTGTAAATTCAGTTTGACGCGAATGAGTGTCTCTTGGCGGATAGTCCATAGAAAAATGCTCTGAAAAATCGGAAGACGTAACGAGACTAGAAACTTTTTACGAGTGCCAGCGTCGTCATAAAAAATGCGAAAGACATTTATTTAATGGGAAAGGAAAAAGTATTTTTTGCACATTTCGCCGGGACAGCAGTTTTCGATTTTATAGTTTCCAACTATAAATGCCCCTTGCAATAATGGATAGGTACTGATCATTGATATCATACTTGAAATGCAAAATATACTTTAAAATTCCAAAACTTTTCGTGTGCTACATTTATCATAAAACGTTTTTATTAATAAATATAGAACAATAAATCAAATTTACGAAAGTTAGGAAAAAACGATGATAAGTATTAAAATAATAAAACAAGCTTTTTTTAGTATTTATTGTAGTTAGCCCAAAGTTTTTTTAACTATGTCCCTGAGGTTTTGAACGTTCATTGGAACGCGTTTTCTATGGAAATATATTTTCAAGAATAAA
The DNA here is from genome assembly GCA_037103525.1 of Ganaspis brasiliensis. Taxonomy (NCBI): domain Eukaryota; kingdom Metazoa; phylum Arthropoda; class Insecta; order Hymenoptera; family Figitidae; genus Ganaspis; species Ganaspis brasiliensis. The sequence continues at coordinate 1,748,640 of JAZKLR010000234.1, forward strand.
TTTTTCAGTACAAAATATAAAAGTCGAATTCAACTCTTAAAATATACAAATCAATGTTTTTTCTATGCAGAACATTATTTTTGGTTTAATTTGAATTTGGAAAATATTGAAATAATAATTTCGTTCATTTGAACTTTCAGAACTTTAAGATTACTTTCAACTTTAGATTAGTTTAAAAAGAAACTTTCGTTAATAAAAGACAATTAAGGTTTGACAGAATACTTGATATTTTGAATAAGTTTTAAACAAGGACTAGAGTGTTTTGAAATTGTTTTTAACAGTTTTAAACTAGTTGTTAAATAGTTATAAGTAAATATAAACAACTCTAAACTATTTTGAACTAGATAAAGTTCTAAACAAGTTTTAAAAAGTAATTTTAAATTTTACACAATTTTTATTAAGTTTTAAACTTGGGTTACGCTTTCTAAAACAAAATATAAACAGTCTTAAATTCGAAAAAGTTTTGAAGTAGTAAGTTTTAAACTGGTTCTAAGCAATTAATATAAATAGTTGTTAAAGTTTTTTTTTAATGTGTTGTGAACACACGGAAAAAAAAGAATAACAACCTAAGCACAGATTTAGCTACCATTAGCTAAAAATATTAGGTAATTTTAAACAGTTAGAAATAGTTTTAAACCATTTTAGATAGCCGCCATATTGGATTTGCCATTTTGATTTTTGTAATGTTTTGATAATGCAGTGCCAGATTCGTTTTCGGCGATACTAAAGTCCATCAAATAACAAATTTTAAGCGAGTTGGGACGTTTTCTAACCTCCATATTGGATCAGCCATTTTGAATTTTGTAATTCTATCTTTAAGTACGTAATCTGCGACTCCTAAAATCTTACGAGACATTTGAAATTTAAGTGTATGAACTTATATTCTTTTCTATTTTTGAAGTTACTCCTGATGATACTCAGTTTATATTTTGTAAATTCTAAACAATTTTAAACGGTTTTAAATAATATATTTTTCAAAGAATTTTCCTTTTTACACGGAAAAAAATTAATCACAAAATTTGCAATGAGTTGAATTCTTAATTGCAGAGAATTAAAAATGTATCGAAATTAAGCATTATAATCAAACTTTTTATAATAAGTTATGTTTTATTTTGCAAAACTTTATAACAGAAAATGACATTTTATGAAATCTCTAATTTAGAGATATGTTCATTTATCAACCTAGAAATATATTAAAAAAATTATGCTAAAACATATTTTATTATTCGAAAAAGTTTAAAAATGTTTAGTTTTTGGGATATAATGAAGATTTTACTGAATTTAGATCGACTTTTTTATTAATAAATTTACTCTAAAAAAAATTATTTTTGTCGAATACTTTTAAACAAAAAGATTTTCTATTTTTTTTAAATTTTTAAACACATACATTCTAAGTAATCCGTTTGGTCTAAATTTCAATAATAACTTAAATTCTATTCGTAATGGGCTATGCATAAAATGAGGAATTATATACAATGTGTAACATTAAATTACTTTACTTCTTATTCTAATAATAAAATTAAAATTTTTTACCAAAGAATTGAAAAAATAGATAAAAAGCATAATAATTGTGAATGTTGCTGCGATGCATTTGCTGGATCAGTCATTTGCTTTTTTATTGTGTATTTTCCATATATCACAGAATTAGAGATTTCTAATATTGTTTTTAGGCATAAGAATATGTATTCTTTACAATATTAATATTTTAATCTGCTATAAATCCATATTTTAGTTTTAAAGATTTTATTACATCTTACTTTTGTTTTTAGAGATAATTTATGCTTGAATCTCATATTAAATATCAAATTTGGATATTAATTTTTTTCCGTGTATGGTATTTTTATTGTTCAATGGTATTGACGAATATCACTACCCATTTTTTCCAGAAAATTTCAAACAGTGTCTTTGATAAACTGATTGTTAAATTTTGAAATAAATGGATTTTCCGCGTCACGTAGTATTTGGTCATATATTGAAGATGAGCGTTTTCTTTCAAAAAGGAGCAATTTTATTGCGGGCACAAACTTAATTGGTAGCGTAAATTTTGTCCTCATTTTCGCAGCTTCGAAATCCAATCACAGTGTATCAACAAAAGCGTTTTCGACGAAACCGAGCTGAAAACAGCGTTAAGCAAATTTACCGAGATATAGGTATAATAAAGCTGTTACACTATACTATCCGAACGCTATGGATACCCTTATACATAAAATTAATCTGTGAATCGTCGCTTTCACATAAAAGTGCATCAATTCCAAGGTAACATAAAATTTAATATTCTTAGTTCATCGTGTGTTTGAGTGTAATCGACTTTTAAATCAATTATCGGTAAATGTAAAAGGGTTAAATTCTTTTATCATCATCGATAATCATTCAACAAATGAAAACTAAAAGAATATCAAGAATTTCAGGAATATTTCTGAGAAGAAGTTAAAAATTGGAGTTTTATTCCGCATGTAAGTTTCTGGCATATTTTGTAGGTAAATTTCAATTATTCCTTAATTTTAACAACATGCAACAGGTAATTTATACTTTTTAATGAGTCTTTTTCATTTACTCTCTCAACATGGAAAGCCTAATTATTCAAATTTTTATTAATTTGATATAAACTTTTCTAAAATTGGTTTTCTCTATTGAAAAGTTCTCTTTTTTCTTTCTTTTGCTAAATCAAAAAACAATTTTCTTTCAGTGCAGAACTATTAATTCTTATTGCATTTTCACAAATTACGTAAATTTTGTCTTATAAATCACCATTTTCATTTCAAGAATTATTCGTAAAAGATCTGTTTTCGGAAATTGCTCCCTCTGATGCAATATGCAAATAAAAAAGTTTATACCAGCTAAGGGAGCGTTCACAAATGACGTCACGCATTTTTTTCAACTTTTTGACCCCTCCCCCCCTCCTGTCACGCTCTGTCACGTGAGAGTAAACACGTACCCCTAAAAGGACGTCACGTTTCTTCCCCCCCCCCCCCTATTTTTATGATAATTCCATTTTCAACGTTAATAACAAAAAATTCAATAGTAATAATTTTCAATTGGTTTCATTATTCTAAATTTGCAGTCATTTGGGTTTATTACTGATATTTGCAGGGCTGATAAAAATCATGATTTTTTTTAAAAAAATCAAAAAAATCAGATTTATTTGATTTAAATCGGATTTTTTTTATTTAAATCAAAAATTGATTTTTTAAAAAATTTTATCAATATATAAAATCGCCAAATGTTTATTTGCAAGTAGTTTATTAAAGAAATAAAGAAAATTTCAAAAAAAACAACACAAGAATGAAACAGTGACATACCTAATTATATATAAAAAAGTAATATATAAAGTTATATATAAAAAAATCAAACTATTTATGGACATTTTATTACATTAAAATAATAAATAAGAAGATAATTAAAAAAAAGTAAAAATATATTACTAAAGAGAATAGAATTTTAAAATTAGAAATATTATAGAATTATTTTACAAATTGAACAAAAAAAGAATGAATAAAATTTTGTAAAATTTAAAAAAAAATTAAAAAGAAAAGAAATTCTATGAAATACAAGAATGTCATGTTCAAATGAGAATATTTAATACAGGATTAAATTCACATAATATAAATTAAAAGAATAAAAGCATTAAAAAAATAGAAAATTGGGAAATTTAAAAAATATACATAAAAGCACCAAATAAATGTTTTCAAAAATTCGTAGTTATAAGATAAAAACTAAACAATTAAAAAGAAAGAAAATGTTTCTTAGAAATGGAAAAATGATGACAAAAATAAATTAAAGAATTAATTAAAACGCAAAGAATAACTAAAAACATAGTAAAACATCAAAAAAATTAAATAAATAGGAAGAAAATAGAGAAATCTTCTTTTCCTTAATCTAACATACTAAAAAAAAAAAATGTAAAAAGTACAAAAAATAAAATTAAAAAATATATATATCAAGATAAATAAAAAAAGTCCACAAAGAAACTTAAAAATCCTTTAAAAATAAAAAAGTTTCAGCAAATTAAGCCAAACACATTTTTTTATTATTACACTTAAAATAAGTCCAACAATAAATTTAGAAAAATAAAGAAAATCTAAATAACTTTATGGAAGAACAAGTAAGTTTGCAAAACATCTCGTAAAAAATAGAAAAGATGTGAAAAAACTTGAATAAACTTACAAAGAAAAATGAGAGTATTTATTTTTAAAACTATAAAAATAATTATGAAAATTAACGAAATAAAAAGTTTAGTGAATGTTATAATAACGAAATTGTCTATAATTTTATTAAATAATCTGCATAAAATGAGGAAAATTAAAGAAAACCCTAAAATAAAAAGACAAATAAAAAACAAAAATATCAAAAGTAAAAGTAGAAAGACTTAAAATTTTATAAAAATAAGAAATTATGAGATAAAAAATAAACATTTTTGAAAATTTGAAATGTCTTAGAAATCTTGTAAGAATATTAAAAAAAAATTATTGTGAATATATAATACCAAAAACTTATAAACCGTAGGTATTTTGATTATCTGTATTAACACAATTTTTTAAATTTTATAAAAACTAAAATATTAAAATTGAATTTTTTTAGATTTATTCACAAATTTGTGGGTTTTGTTTATGGTTTGTGATGTTTTACATGCAATATTAGACATCCGGAGAATTGTAAAGTTTTTTTGATTTAAATCATGATTTTAATGCAAATTTTCCAATGATTTAAATCAATAACAGCCCTGGATATTTGGTTAATAAATAGATTATACACTGTGATTAAAAAATTTTCTTTTTTTTTGCACAACAAATACATTAAGGACTTTTTCAAATCATATACCTCGAACTTTAAGTACTAAGTACTTCATATTAAACATAAAAAAAATTTGTGACGTCACGTTTAGGACGACCCCCCCTTCCCCCAAGTCACGTTTTGTCACGTTTTGTCAAGACACCCCCCTCCCCTCTATAGCGTGACGTCATATGTGAACGCTCCCTAAAAATTTAGTTACAAATAAATTTGAATAAAACATTTTTATGTGATTGAAGCTTTGAAAGTGAGAAGTATTAAAATGTAATATTTATTTTTGGTAATATGTTACCAATTTATATTAATATTTCAATAATTGTTTTACAAAATTTTAAATGCGCTAAAAAATAAAATCTATAAATAAAGGAAAACAAAGATACATACAAAAGAATATTGTTTTAATAAAAGGGACCAAATTTTTGCTTAAATATGAACAAAATTTTTTTTGAAAATTATAACAGTAGTGTTAATAAAACGTTGGACAATTGCAGAATAGCCTCATGCTTTATTTCATTTTGATATTCAATATCGAAATTGGATTGCAAGGAACGAAATGAAGCACATTGTATGGTCGAGTTTCAACCGCACAATACCCACACAAAGTAGCGAATTGACAGAAATCTAATAACGGAAGATTACGTATGAAACAATTACTCAAATGCCACAATCAATTATGTTAAATACGATTTGATTGTATAATTATTAAAATTATTTCACGAAATTCATTTGAAGCCTTTAACACGCTACTTTATTGTTGCCTGAAAAAACTATTTTCTCTACTGCGTAATGTAAAATATAATTTGAGATATAAAATTGATATGGCTAATTGAAGGCTCCTAAATGAAAAAATGTTATATTCATTTCTAAAATACGCATTAGTTTACAAATCCAAAAAGAAAATACGTTATTCTACAGAATAAATAAACAGCCAAATAACCCAGTTTCATATAAAATTTCCAGCATTTTTTGCATTCGCTTAAGATAAATACAATATCAAATTGCCATATAAGTAAATTTTTAAAACCAAACTGTAAAAAAATTTAATCTCAAAAGTTAATTAAAGTTTTAATATCATCTCCTGAAAATGTATTTCCCAGGGGCGTTGAAAGGTTAAATCATAAAATCCATTTAAATTGTAAAATAATAATTATATTCTCTTCCAATGAAACTAAATTATAATTTTACAAAAGATTTTTAATATTTTCAACGTGTACTTTTTTTAATTCAAAGATGTAGTTTTACTGTTGAAAGACTTTTATTTGAAAATTTTCAGACAGACAAGTCATGTAAAGTGCTTTATGATGCAGTTAAAACGACAATGGCTTTCAAACCAGTGCTTAAAAGGGGACAGATACAATTTTTAACGATGGTCTGCACCAGCATGCAAAATGTATTAAACAATTTAATATAAAAGTTAGTGCGTAAATTTATGATTTTTATCGTTAACAGCGTAAATTCATGTCGCATTATATTTGAAAGATTTATATGTCAGAAGTTTGAAACCTACGGTGAAATATATGTGTGTCAGACTGAGGAAAAAATGAACTTGAGCCATTATTGACAGTGGCAATTTTTTATCTTTCTTCTGGCTAACACTATTAATTTTCCAACGAAACAGTATAAGTTGACAAACTAAAAAACGTCATGTTTCATGCAACCTAGCCTTCGTGCATGCCGAAGCGACCCACAACGACAGAAGCTTCCTGCTGGCCATAAAGCACTTTTACGCGTCATTTAATCAATCTCTTCGATCGCAAATGTCCTCGTGGAAGAAAAAACTACCCTATTTTATTGACAAAAAAAAGAGAGAAATATTTCCAACATATTAATTGACGTTCAAAACTTATTTACAAAAAAATTTGTCCACAGATAAACATTTTCGTTGACATAGGTATACACACTGAAAGAACAGTTTTTTGATTTGGATAACAAAACATTTTTGGTTATAACAATAAAATGTTGGTTCCATCAATAAATATGAGACAATTGGTTAAGAAGGAAATAGTTGTCTCAACTAGCATTTTATTAAAGTATCTAACAGATTATTGATATGTGTCGAAAATGTTATTGATGCATTCAAAAGTTTGATGATGCAAACTAATATCTTTTATTGATTTCCAACTCCGTATTATTCTCAATTTAATCCCTGAAAATGAATTATATTTAATAATAATATAAAATACAATAATCAAATGATTTTCAGTTTTACGGGAAAGCATGATAAGACAAAAAATTTGTTTCTTCGTTGCGTTTCTTAACTCAGTGGAGTTTGGAATAACAATATATTCCATTTTATTCAATTTCCAGTTCAATTATTCAATATAATTGTGTCGAGAAGACAGAGAGAAGAGAAAAAGTTTTAAAGAAGTAAAGTTGTCAGTTGAATGGCAGAAAAGTTGATTTTTATATTTTTAAAATGAAAGAATAAAGAATAATGCTAAAACCTTGTTTCAAAAGCTTTTATATTTGCTTATTGAAAAAGCTTTTATGTGAAAATATTTCAATTATAAATATTCACATTCTTTTAAACTCAATAAAGTTCAATAATTTATAATATATTTAAAAAAAATATCATAATGTTGTCAAGGAAATAACAAGATTTTTTTAGCAAAACTACATTAAAAACGGACTTATTGAGATTCAGAGTGTATTCAAAAGATTTGAACCACAACGATTGCAAAGTTATCGTTCTTTTCAGAATTTTTAACAACAAACTTTGTTTTAGATAAACAAAGAAGGTACTTTCTAAGTACAAGGCTCGAGTCATTTTTACAAAATTTAAAATGGTGTATCTAATATGGCGACCAAAATTTACAAATTTTGATTAATTTTTAAGAAACTAAACATAGAAGATGAGTCTTTTGTTGGAGCCTCTGATTACTCATTTTTTACGGATTTAGAAACGGCCAGTTCAATATCAAAAATTTACATTATGGTTGCAATATTGCTTTCGACATTTAAAAATTTTCAAAAATTACTTCCTACTTGTAATCAGAGACCACTAAAATCATCATAACATACAAGTTTCATGATTACACTCCAAAAATATCTTAGTATAGATTTGACTACTTTGTAACTATACCCAAAATTTTACTTTTGAGACTATATTGAATATGTCATATTCAGTTTTTAAGAATCATGAACTCGTAATCAAAAACTCCAAAAATCAAATCTCCAACAGGACAAGTTTTATGAAAAATATATCAAAATTAGAAAATTTTTGTAGTCATTTTGAATTTTGAATATGGCTTGAAAATCTTTTTTGACAAAAATTGTGCTTCTTGTGAATAATTGTTTATAATTTAGTTATGTTTTTCAAAAACAAATTTTGAGAACATCAGTTTGAAAAAGTGATAAACTTTAAGTCGGATGACACGGTACGGTTAAAATTTTTTAAATTTATTTTTAATGCAATAATTGGCTTTAAATTCTTGGTAAAGTGTGTGTATTGCAGAAGATCGATGCAATTAAAAAATGTCTTTCAAATAACTGTTTGGCGAAACAATTACTCTTCTCTGTTAAACACTCCTTAGACATTTATCTCAATTCTATTATAGACTTTAATTACACCAGAAACGTGTAATTGCTCGTACGACATTAACTTGGCAATTAACATTATTATAATTCTTGATTTCGTCTCTTCGAGATAATTGGAGGCAGGTATGACAAATCGATGATATGGTATCTCGGTCAACATCACCATTCAAGAATCAAGGTTAACGGGTTTAAAAACATGAAAATTCACAATTTATATTTGAAAATTTATAAATTGCGATAAATTATATCTCAATCATTTATTGTGCGATTAATGATGAAATTGGGAAAAGGTTAAAGCAACATGCTTGGTGTAAATGTTTAATTACCTTAAGCAGACAACAACGTCACATTGTCAGAAGTTATTTGTAAATGTCAGGATACTCTGAGAGCTTGTGTAATTATAGAGCAGGTTATTGCACTTTTCGTAACAATGAACAAGTAGAATTTTTCCCAATGATTACAACTGGATGTGTCAACAAGAGAAAACCTTATATAGGTAATAGATATGGGTTGTCGTTCTCGACCCACTTTCAACAATTTCGTTTGGTAGCTATTTCGTTCTCTGTTATCATAAAACCACGGTTACGAGTTTATACGTCATTGTGTGCACTGCTCCATCAAGATTAAAAATACATCTCAATTTAATTGCCATGAAAATCAATTTAAATATAAAAATAATTCCAAACAGGAACAACAACCAACTTTTTCGTTAAGTATCTAAAAAAAACAGTTGTTTCTTTTCGGTGAAATATAGAAATATTATAGAAAACGTATAAATTAATTCATTTTCTTCTGTATTTTCTCTGAAAGGGAACAAAAACGATTCTTGAAAAGAGTGAAAAATTCCGACAGACTGCACACAAGTTTGTTATATTTTTCCTTTCATCAATGCTTCTACTTTTAAAAAGATATTCAGACTGAACGAAAATTTACCTTTTCACGTGAAACTATTTCTCGTAAATTAAAAAAAAAATCGTCATTTTAAAATAGGTCACCAAATAATCTCTTCAAATGTCAAAGCAAAAGAACTAATATTATTAGAATTTTTATTCTGATTATCCTCATATATCGTATGTATTCAACGTTATTAAAATGCCATCTCTAATCAATACTATGAACAAGTATTCGTCAGAATTTTCTCTACTAACTCTCCAACCATTTAAAAAATTCAGCAAATTTTTTTAATGGTGAACTTGTTACAGCATCGACCGCCTGTCGCCTAGCAATGAAAAAAGAGAGAGAATTTGCCCAGGATTCACCTAGTGTAATTTAGGTCGAATGGTTTATATTATTATTATTATTATTTTTTTTTTTAAAACTCTGTTTATCCAGCTTAAACTGATATAAAGTGCCTCAGGTGGTTTTCATTTTGCATTCAGGAAAATACAATTCTTCCAAGAATATACATATAATAGAATTTTAAATCCTGAGTTATTAGAAAAGGCAGCAAGCTTTTTAAAATGCAGTGGATTGTTGTGTAAAAATACACTTTTAATACAGTAAAGTGGTTCATTCTACTATAATTTTAAAAAGATTTTACTATTTATAAGAAATATAAAAGGTTTATCATAATTGTACAAAAATTGTTTAAATATGATTAAAAAGGATTATACGTGGAAATGTCTTTTTATATTTCAATTAAAAATAATATTCTCACGAAATCGAGTGTTTCTCGCTTGACTTGAATCAGTTAAAAATAATCGATTGTTAGTTAAATTTTCTTGCTTAATTGAAATCAGTTGACAGAATATTTAATGGAGTTCCAGTTATTCTTGACAGAATGGTCAGTAAATATTATTACTATTTCATTCAGTGCCTGACTTCTTTCTATTGAATCAGTAACTTTTAACTGTCGATTCAAACTTTAAGAGTTACTTAGTTGAGTGGCAATAATAATTTATTTCAAAACCAATTTCATAAAAAAGGTAAATAAAAATCCTGTTTCCAATGTAATTACAATTTTTCTATGTTTCAATTTCACAAAAATCGAGAAAAATGTTTATTTGGCACAAACAAATTTCCTTTGTAAGATGAAATAAATTTTATTTTTAAAGCAGATTAAAAACATGAAAATATATTTGAAAATATATTTAATTTAAAACTCGAAATTTATTCAATTCAAAGAAGTTTTGTTTAACCCTGTGTGTCGATAAATAATTGGAATATTTCTTATATTTTCAAAATATCAAATTTACTTTCTACTCCTTGTTCTACTTTTCCCAGTTAATTTTCGATTTTAAACTTTTATTTTGAGCCAAGAAATCTTTATTACTATTGACAAAAATAATATTAAAAAACAAAATTTTTGGATTTTTTAAAAGTGGCGGATTCATTCAAAAACATTTGTTATAATAATTATGTTAAAATGAAACAAATCTTTAAAATCAAATAAACATTTAGAAAATGAAAATGTAATTACTTATTTATTTGAATAAAAAATATTTATCTTTGTTATTTAATTTCAAGATATGTTCAAGGTTTGAAAACGTTTAATTTTTCAGGTCAATGCCATAATGCTTTTCAACGGGTTGATTCTTTTGCGTGTGCCGCATTCAAAAGCGTCTCCATCTTGTGGAATCTTAATTAATCGAGTCTCCCTTTCGTATATTTCCGGTCTCCGGATTTCCGCTTGCCTATGAATTTCATTTTTATACGTAGTTTTATCACTAAACGGAAAAAAAACATAATCTCAACGTTTTTGCCGTTTAAAACCAAATTTAATTGTCAAGCTCAAAACATGTTTTGAATACATTATAATAAAAATTTAAATACAAATATCTGCCGAGCTGCAATGTCATATTGCGTTTCAATATAATCTTTTGTAACCAATATTTCATATGAAAAACACGAAAAAAAATTATTTGTTCTCGAAAAAGTCGGAAAGTTTCTCATAGATCTTGAATAATAGATAAAATTCTCTAATTTTTTAAGATCTCGTGATTCAGGAATGTTCAGAAAAAATCTAGGAACTCTAAAGAAGAAACTTAAATATAGAGCTCATATATTTTATAGTTTTGGTTTTAATAGTAATTTGAACTATCACCGTTTTTTCTATATCTAAATTTCCTGAAAATTTCAGGAATAATAAATCTAACTACATTTTACATAATTATTTTTCAGTGACATTTGAGAAAGTTCATAAAAATGTTGTTTTCATCATTTCGAACTAAAAACGATGCGACAACCTATGAAGTTGCTTTATTGGTAACTGAAGGGTGTATAATAGAAGGAACTTACAAAGTTGTCGAGTCTGGCACTTTGTGCGAAAGTAATTTTACAATAATTGAAGTTTCCTCCAGAAGCAGCAACGAGTTTGATTTTCTTTGAACTAACTTTCTGAACACTTGTTTCGCCTTTTACTTAAGTTTTTCTCTCTGTGGCTCTATATACGAACTCGTTTTCACAGCAACTTATTTATCTTTAAAATTCAATAGCAACAAAAAAAGAACTTTTCAATGACAATAAATACGAAAAAAACGAAAATGTTTCCTGTTTTAAATGTATATTGCAAAGAGCTCAAATTTCCAACTGATTTATTGTACAAGCAGCAATCTTTTACGGAAATAAAAAGTAATCAATTCTTAAGAATCATATTATTTGAGGATTATCAATCCTCCCGTGTAGAAAAGTTGGGTGGGTGCCAGTTGGGCCCCATATGGGTTTCCCAGATTTAAGGTGGGCCCCAGTTGGGTCTTACCACTGGGAAATTAGTGGGCTTGTAATGCTCAACCCGGTTAGTGCCAATTCACTAAAAAAGATTGTATAAATGTAAGATCGTTAAAAAATATTCATTAGAATTGTTTACAATATTTTCCTCCAAAATTTTCTTTAATGACATAAAAATTAGTTAATAACAATTGTTCCATGTATTTTTAAATTGGTTTAACAAATTAATATTGTTTATTTGAAACTTTTCATCTAATAGAGCTAGAGAGTTGTAACTTTTTTCTAATTATTCTAATTATAGTTGCATAATTAGAAAAAGTTACAAATTAGAAAAAAAAAAATATAAAATTAAAAAAATTGTTTAAACAAATTAATATTGTTTATTTGCAACTTTTCATGTAATAGAGCTAGAGTGTTGTAACTTTTTCTTAACTTTGCAACTTTTCAAGCTTTTGAAAGCTCAATATTAATAAAAAACTAAAATCCACAATTAAAAACATTGTTTAAACAAATTAATATTGTTTATTTGCTATTTTTTATCTAATTGAGCTAGAGAGTTGAAAATTTCTCTTAATTTTGCAACTTTTCAAACCTATGAAAGATTAATATTAATAATAAACGAAAATCCACAATTATGAAAATTGTTTAAACAAATTATTATTGTTTCTTTGCAACTCTTCATCTTATTGAGGTAAAGAGTTAAAACTTTCTTTTAATTTTGCAACTTTTTAAGCCTATGAAAGCTTAATATTAATAATAAACGAAAATCCACAATTATAAAAATTGTTTAAACAAATTATTATTGTTTCTTTGCAACTCTTCATCTTATTGAGCTAAAGAGTTAAAACTTTCTTTTAATTTTGCAACTTTTTAAGCCTATGAAAGCTTAATATTGATAATAAACGAAAATTTACAATTATAAAAATTGTTTAAACAAATTAATATTGTTTATTTGCAATTTATCATCTAATGGAGCTACAGAGTTGAAATTTTCTTCTAATTTTGCAACTTTTCAAGCCAATGCAAGCTTAATATTAATAATAAACGAGAATTCACAATTATCAAAATTGTTTAAACAAATTAATATTGTTTATTTGTAATTTTTCATCTAATTGAGCTAGAGAGTTGAAAATTTCTCTTAATTTTGCAACTTTTCAAAGCTATGAAAGATTAATATTAATAATAAACGAAAATCCACAATTATAAAAATTGTTTAATCAAATTGATATTGTTTATTTGTAATTTTGTCATCTAATTGTGCGATAGAGTTGATACTTTCTCTTAATTTTGCAACTTTTCGAACCTATGTAAGCTAATATATTAATAATAAACGAAAATCCACAATCACAAATATTGTTTAAACAAATTAATATTGTTTATTTGCAACTTTTCAACTTATTGAGCTTTAAAATTCAAACTTGCATTTAATTTTGCAACTTTTCAAGAATATAAAAGCTGAATATTATTAATAAACGAAAATCCACAATTATAAAAATTGTTTAAAAAACCTAATATTGTTTATTTGCAATTATTATTTATCAAATTGAGCTAGAGAGTTGTAACTTTTTCCATATTTTGAAAATTTTAAGCCTATAATTGCCCAAAACTTATAGTTAAAGAAAATCCATAATTATGAAACTCTTTAAACAAATTAATACTGTTTATTCGCAACTTTAATACAGTTTGGGAACTGTATTACAATATTAATATTAACAATATCAGGTTGTTTAAACAATTTTTATAATTGTTGATTTTACTTTACAATTAATACTGGGCTTTACTAGGATTGAAAAATTGCAAAATTAATAAAAAGTTACAACTCTGTAACTCAATTAAATGAAAAATTGTAAATAAACAATATTAATTTGATTAAACAATTTTTGTTCATTATTAATATTAATCTTTTGTAGGCTTGAATAGTTGAAAATTTAAGAAAAAGTTACAATTCTCTAGCTCTATATTAGATGAAAAGTTGCAAATAAACAATATTAATTTGTTTAAACAATGTTGATAATTTTATAATTTAGTTTTTTTTTTAATATTAGGATTTACTAAACTTAAATAGTTGCATGACTATGAAGATTTTTTATGGCCCTTTAAAAAATAGTTAATAATAAAAAATTTGTAAAATAAATTATTGGATATAAGATCCAATAATTTATTTTAAAGAATAATCTTTAAACTTTCCTGAAGAGAAATAGCTTTATCCGATCAAAAAATGTTAATTTTTCATAGATTTTATATCAATTCTATGAAAAAGTTTTTTTCCCCATGCATTTTGCATGGGAAACTGAGCGCTTTGACCGAATTTCATGAATTTTTAAATTGAAATGAAGGGAAATTGCAATAAATATATCCAGGTTGACGATAAGTTTAGTATTGAAACTATTATTTAGTTACAATTTACTTATTTAAAAAAACTGGGAAGCCCAGGTTGGCCCCAACTGGCGCCCACTTATAAACTGGGAAATACTGGGAACTTTTCTACACGGGCTGTCAATCGCAATTTTGTTTTAATTAATCAAATAATTTTATCTTTACAAGAATAATATGCAGTCGATCAAACCAAGTTTTTTTTTATCACCAAGGGATTCTTGAAAATAATCAGGTTTTTTCTCGAGCAGTTTCTTGAAAATATAAATTTTTCCTTTTTCCGTTACATGATTAGGTTACTATGTTTTCTGATTGAGATTTCTTGACATTCGTTTGATCGAGACTTTTATTAACTTTTTCATATTTTTTATTAGTTTTACTATTTATTTATTACGTATTATTTTTTTCATTTTTTACACATTTAAACATTTAAATATTAAATAAACTTTGAACTCGTTTTTTTCAAAACTAGGGTTTTGACACTTCTGACTTTGTAAATTTTCCATCTATAAAAGGGTCAAGGACCTCTTAAAATATTCAAAATTTAATTAAAAATATGGTCACATAAATCAAGTTCAATAGTGCCAAAAAGGGCCCTTTTCATTCGGACATACACGTATAAAATTTGTAAGAAAACATATTTTGTCTTCAATAGTAAGATAAAAATGCCCTTTTGCCTTGCATTTTTTTAACTTCCATATTCCAAGGAGGTAAATAATTTTTAACAAAATTTTCAGTACCATGACCAGCATATTATTGAACCTGAAAATTATCTTGTCCCTCAACCTTAAAAGTACATTAGCGGTAAATGCGCAACAGCCTGGCGTTCTCTCGTTGAATATTGATCATCAATACACTAGCAAAAGCTTGAATTACATGATGCGTTAACCGAACATGTCCTTGGATGGCAAATTATTTCCTCAAAAAATAAGAATGTAAGAATTTCTCCGGAAACAATTAACATTCAAAATTCATTTTTCACGATAAAGTTGAATTAATTTTCCGCATAAATATGGAATTGTAGAGGAAAAATAATACAATAACAAAAAAAAATTATTAATGAATCTCAAGCTAATTGATGAGGAAGAAACTTTTCGACTAACTATAAGATTTTTGATGAATTATAGAAATGAGCTAGGGTATGGACCCTCTTTTTTATTTGAAGTTTTGTATATATATATAGATACACGTTAAATCGCACTTTAATTCAATGACTGTTCATTTTCTATTTTTATCTAAATCATATAAAGAAGTTATAGTATAATATTATTATAAAATAAGAGTTAAAACATTAATAAATTTAATGTCAATATTTATGAATCAATAGTATAATATTATTTCATCAAATTTGTGCAATAAAAATGAAGTTTTCTGTTAATTCCTCTCACACTCTTTTCAGCAAGAAAATATAGAACTGAAGTGTCTAGCAAACAGCAAAAATTTGTGTTGCATACCGAGTAATGCATCTCAAACTCACGTCTCTATTATGCAAGCAGTGACGTACTGTTTTCCTTTCATGATTCTCCTGTTTACATCAAGATACGCTTGATTTTTTCTTTTTCACCAAAGTAAATCCCCCAAGAAACGTCATTTATGCATTCACCACAAAAATAAAGAAACTGCATTTTCCACAGGGAATAAAACTTAAAAGAACACAAAGTATCTGTTAATAGCGGGTCTGCATAATTAAAAAATGCAATTATCTACTTCGCAGTATTCTAATAGTCTTGCAACATAATTATTAACCACAAAAGAAAAAGTTTAAATTTTCAAAGTAAATAAACAATTTGTAAACAAAAACTATTTATGTATTAAAAACATTCATTTTAAATTAATTTTTTCCCTGTTTAATTAATTTCTTTTAAATTATCACTTAAACACATTTTAATATTATACAAGGAAAGAAAATTAATTACAAATTTTATAAGTGTTTACAAGTTAGGAAAAAAGGATCAAAAAGAGAAAAATTTCAAATTGATAATTTTGAATTTTAAAAATATTATATTAAATTTGCTACAGACTATATTAAAATTGAAAATTATTTATAGTAATGATTCGAATGGTTTTTCTAAACCTTAAAATTCCTTGTATGAAAAATTCGTTTTTCGGCACTTTTACCCTAAATTATAAAACATTTTAATAAAATTTATAATTAATTTTCTTTCCGTGTAGAATTGTAATTTTACAAATATTAAATTATATATTACACTGTTAGAAAAGACTTGAAAATTCATGCATTTTTCAATTACATGAGTTATTGAATTCACATTAAATTCAGGCTTGAATTAAAATTCAACAACACGTAATTGAAAATTCGTATTGTTATTGAAAATTCAAGAACATGTAATTGAAAATTCAAGTTCACGTAATTGAAAATTCATATTGTTATTGAAAATTCAAGGACATGTAATTGAAAATCAAAGAACATGTAATTGAACATACATATACTGTTACTTAAACATAACCTATTTTTTTCTTGTCAGTTGTAAACAGAACAATTTAATAAAAAAAAGTTTATGGACATCAAAATTACATTTAAAAAAAATTATTATTGTCAATATGAATGTATTTTTTATAATAACGGACAGTTCGCAGTCATTTCAAAGATATAATTTGTCATTGTCATATAAGTACCCAATCAAAGTAATAAATTTCAACAGTCCAAGATGGCCGAGGTAAGAAAGGCGTAGATAACGATCCGGAAAACCCGGGTTCGAGTCCCGACTCGGGAATTTTTATTTTCTTTTAAAAAAATTTAAATTTGAATTTTCAAAACCGTGTTATTGAAAATTCAATAGCACGTATTGTAAATAACTTCACTTACAAGTTATTGAAAATTCATATAGATATTTTTAACAGTGTAAATACGTAGCACCACAAAAAAAAGAATGTTTTGTCCAAGACACTAAGCTAGTTTATTCCTGTACGTATTTCTTTCCGCTGAATCCGAATCAAAAGTCAAAATAATTAAATTGGCTAAACTTATTGAGATAATCTCAAAAAACTGCTCAAAAACCCCAAAAGATCCAAAAAAAAGTTTTTTTTTGTTTTTGAGCAGTTTTTTAAGATTATATCTAATAAATTTTAGCCAGTCTGGTTATTATGACTCCGGATTCGGATTTAGCGGAAAAAATACGTAAGAATACATTAGCGTAGTGTCCCGGTAAAAAGGATTTTTTTTGTTTTTCTCAAAAACAGAACCAATTCTGACTTTAGATTCGGATTCATTGAAGAAAAATACATAGAAATATACTAGTGTAGTGTCTCGGATAAAAAACATTTTTTTTTTTGGACTGTGCTATTAATGCTGGTAAAAAAATGAAATTTATAAATAATAATTATTAAGTATCTTCAAAATTTAATATCATATATTTGTTTGAAAAGTAGTCAATATTTGATTGAATAGAAATAAAATCTGATTAAAGATCGAAGGAAATTGTATAATCTATACTGTAATAAATAATATTAGACTCTCAAGAAACCTCTTATAGATTATAGATATAATGATATCCTAATCATATCAATAGGATAAGAAGCAAAACATTGCAGGATAAAGTAAAAAAAAGGAAAAACTACATACGTTCAGACTCAGAATGGTAAATAAAAATAAAAAACGACATTCTAAGATGCATTGCGGATGAGCACACGTGTTATCTTCAGTTCGCATTTTCTTTTATGAATCGAATGAATTGCAAATATTTTAGAATTGCCTGAATGGTTTCTTTTTATTCTCTAAAGAATTATAGAGATTAGAAAAAAGTAATATTGCTGATAATAACAAACTATTGAAATTTTTTTAAAATTAAACCACATTTTTTCCCTGAATAAAGTTAAAAGATTAAAAGATTCCTGAATGCTTAAACTTTTTTATATGTTTATAAATGCATCGTTCTAGATATTTAACCAAATGAAATTGTTATAAAATCTATTTATTAATACTGACTCATTCAAGATACAAACATAGAGAACACAAGATTTATTGTATTTATTTGACATAGATCTTATATTGATTTTGAGATCTATATTAATGCAACCTTAACCCTTTGAGGCTTACATTTTTTTATGATTAAATATTATTAATTATTTATTGCATTAGCTTCATAATAGAACTAAAAGCAATTTTAAGGAGTTATTTGACCAGAAAATTCTTAAAAATATGTATTTTAATTTATTCTTTTTGTTCATTTCTTAGAAACGTTGCGCACTTCAGTGTCATTTTTAAATGTGAATCTGGTCGAAATTGGCTCATTCAAAATATGATGAATACAACTTAAATTATATTTCCGTCGCCTTTAAAAACCACTATATATGCATTTCAATTTAAAATTATGTCAGTGACTTGAATCTCTTTAGAAAACGCTTTTTTCTTCAAATTATAATATATACCTATCGAGATTCTCTTTCCAATTTATCAAAAAAAATTGTTTCTTTTTTAAAGTAAAAAAAAAATAGAAATGATTTTATTTGCCTGGAATAAAAAAATTAATTTCTGAAAACAAATGTGAGTCAAATTTTCTGAACTGGGCCACCTAAAACTGACTTTTTAAATTTGCTTTACTTCTATACATAATTTATTACAGCTAGGTGGTACAAAAACATTCCTGGAAAGCTTTTTTAAAAATTTTAATTTTTCAATTAGTTATAAACAATTAAAGTTTAGAGCACCTTTTTACGAAATTGTCAATTGCTCAGCTGTTTTTTGATAAAATTGAATAATATTTGGTAGAGACATAAAAAAATAGTGCCTCTATTAATCACAATCAGAATTTTAAAAATTCGTAATTATTTATGCAAAATAAATTGTTAATTAATTAAACAATTGAAATTTTTTACAACTTCTGGGGCAGGTATGAAAAAAAATTCAAAAACAGCTGAAATCTGTGTTTTCTGCACTTTAATTTAAAAAAAAAAAATTTAGTACCTTTGAAAATATAAATTATGCGGTTAACAAAAAATTAAACTGGTTTTAATAAGAAAACATTTTTTTTTCATGTTTAACATTTATTAAATAAATGAAAACAACTATTCTTCAAAAAGTAAAATAAGGGGTGTTATACAGAATTTTGTTACCTTTAATTTAAAAAAAAATACATCTAAATCGGTTAATATTTCTGGGCCCTATGTTAATTTTTCCACGGACACTTTTTTTGCCCCACTGTGGCGGCAGCGCCAGCACAGCGGCCGCGGCAGTTTGGACGCTTGGACGCCGCTCTTTAAAGTTACGCCATTTGCTCAATTTTCAAAGGTACTAAATTTTTTTTTTTTAAATTAAAGTGCAGAAAACACAGATTTCTGCTGTTTTTGAATTTTTTTCATACCTGCCCCAGAAGTTGTAAAAAACTTCAATTGCTTAATTAATTAACAATTTATTTTGCATAAATAATTACGAATTTTTAAAATTCTGATCGTGATTAATAGAGGCACTATTTTTTTATGTCTCTACCAAATATTATTCAATTTTATCAAAAAACAGCTGAGCAACTGACAATTTCGTAAAAAGGTGCTTTAAACTTTAATTGTTTATAACTAATTTAAAAATTAAAATTTTTAAAAAAGCTTTCCAGGAATGTTTTTGTACCACCTGGCTGTAATAAATTATGTATAGAAGTAAAGCAAATTTGAAAAGTCAGTTTTAGGTGGCCCAGTTCAGAAAATTTGACTCACGTTTCTTTAAAACACTTTTCGCTAATTTTGATTGAAAAGGAACGTTAATTATATTTCATGGCTCAGTTTGAACAAAATGAAGATATTTAAAAAGTGCATTATACTTTTTAAGAATGAACTTACTTATTATTCATAAGCTGCAGCATAACAAAAGCAGTGAATTTTATTGACCTGTTTGAGTATAATATTTTTTTTATGAATATGACAAACTCGTTTTTCCTTATGATCACACCTGAGTGATCTTTGCAACCATAAAACAGTGTCACGGAAGTTGTGGGTGGACCGTTACATTCATTCTTAACGCCAGGTAATATCCGGAGCATTGACCATTAAAATTTATCAAATTTCCTACCAACAAATTTATTATGAATTAAAAATTACTTTAATCTTCAGAAAAGAAAAATAGTCTTCTTTTTTAAACACCTGTTCATTCCAGAAAAATAATATAGAGAAATTTGTTTTCAATTATTTTCGTCGCAATTTAAAATTTTATGTAGGCAAGGGTTCTTGAAAATTTGTAATTGATTAACAATGAACTTAGTAGGTTGGAAAAAAAACCTTTTAAAATACAATTAAGCGGAGTCTACTTGAGGAAAATAAATTCTCACGAACTGAATAATTGAACCAGTTTCGTGTACTTTGATCACTCTAAAAACAAGTGTCTTATTTTGTCCTCACTTTTAAGACATTTTGGGGTGTCTTAATATTAAACCATTGAGATAGTGTCTTAAAAATGCCTGTAAGACGCTTTCTAAACGTCTTATGTCTTAAAATTAGACACTTGTAAGACACCTGTTTTTACAGTGATGAGCAAATTTTCCAGAATTTCACTAAAATTCGTCCCTTTTTGGGTCAAACATCGTTAGGTAAACGTAAGTGGTGTGTCGTGTGATGTTACTAATTGAGTTAAAAGTGAGGACAGAGAAAATGGACATACAGAAAATCAACCCTTGCCTAACTTGATGTTCAATTATTTCAACGTGGCCTGCATATACTTTTACAGACTCAAACTCGTTTCTGGTACAAAAGTTCAAAATCATCATTCATTATTCCACGACCCTCATTAAAAAGAAAAAAAAATGTATTTACTCGTTAAATAAAATTACTTCACAGCCGACATAGGTACAAAAGATTATTTTTTCAAATTAAAACAAACTAGGTCAAAAGGATAAAGTTATATACAATAATTTTTAAAAATTAAATTATAGTTTTAGAAACTATAAGGTAATACAAAAAATAAAGTAAACTAATAGTAAAAATGTTAACTAAGTTAGAGAAAAAGTTAACAAACAAGTATAAAAAAGCTGTTTAGAAAACTAAACTATTAGATAAATTTGTATTTTTAACAAATATAAATTTTAGTATTCTCTGATACAAATTAAGATATTGGAATATCTCTTTTCATTAAAAAAAAGGCTGGAATTGCTTCTCATCACACCATTCAAAATTTACCCAAGTAAAGTTTAAATTCCAAACTTCTAAATTTTTTTTTATGGACAGATAAAGGATTTTATTTCCAATTAGTTATTAATGATGTAAAAATAAAAACATCTATAATAAAGAAAAAAATCAACAAGTGGTTCTTTATTTAGTTGAGAAACGATTGACAATTTCCCACACATTTTAAAATATTAATTTCTTTTTTTAACTAATTTTTTTAAAATGATTACTTTTTATTTTCCTTTCTCGGCAAATATACTTCTTTTGGCATTTACTACTTCTAGTTTTTATATACGAAAATATAATTCTTAATAGAAAACTACAACTTTTTTATTTTACACATTTTTAACCTTAGATTTGTATATCATGATATTTTGAGCATAATAATTCAGAAGGTTAGGAATAATTATTATAATTATAATTATTATAAGTGGTCAAAAGATTTATTATTTTGGTGTTTAAAAATCTACAATTTTTTTAAATTATAATTAATAATAAATACATAATATTAAATAGTATTCTAAGAATGAAAAATATTGTGCAAAATAAAGTCGAATTACATGAAGTTGTTCTTTAGTCTTTACTTAAAGAAAAAAAAAACACCTGCACCACATTCTAACCTTTTTTATATAATCTATAAACTTGAATATAAAAAATCTTTTATAAATGCTACAAATTAGCATGATCAAATTATAGAGGTGTTAAATCTTTTAATGCTTAACATATTTTAGGAGCACTTTTTCAAAAGTTGATAAATCCATTTTCCAAAAAAGTTGAGATAATCACAAATTTAAAATATTAAAAACCTTACAAATCGATCTGTCACTGTTAAAATCAAGAAAAAAAGGTATTATCAAAGAATTTTTAATTTAAAAAAAAAATTGGACATAACCAAGATGATTTAAAATTTTTATTTTTTTCCTAGAATAAATTACAAACAACTTTAAATTCCTTAATTACTATAAACTTTAATTAAAAATAAATCTCCTTAAGTGCAAAAAATATTCGTATATAAATAATGTCGTATATTTTTTCTACTTTATAATTAACTCTAGGAGTTAGGTGCGGAACTGCATTTGTTTAATTTTCTTGAAATAACAAAATGTGGATTTATCAACTTTTGAAAAAGTACTCCTCATTTATAAATTTTAGAGATCATAAAATGTATTTATTAATTTTATTTCCGATGCACAAAAAGGAATATTTTTGGAGAATCGCCCATTTATATATCAATGCAACTGAAAATAAATGTCTTTAAAAACATAAATGTACAAGAATCATGAATAACAAAATTCAAGGTTTTAAAGGTCGATATACAACGTGAAAATTTTTTCTCCTTCTTCAAACAAATAACAATAAATGAAAGCTTATTCAGAGATTATACAAGCACTCTCCCTTAATTCATTCCATAAAAGTCAGATTTATGGTGAAAAGAATGTGAGGGATAAAAAATTCATGACAAGTGCCTGGAATTAATTAAATTAAGCTGCTCTATTTTAACTCCAATTGAAGTAAACAGCGTGTAATTTAGATAAGTTTCAAGCATGATTCTTCAATGTGTGATAATATATACGTATAAGGCCGGTAGGATTGTGGTTTCCCATCTTCCACGAGTGAGGTTTCAATAGAGTTTCAAACAGTTCTGAAACTTCAAAACCTAAGTGACGTACTATAACGTGAAATCTCAAATTTCATTATCCTCTTAATAGACAGGCTTCTATATCTGGGCTTCTATCCGTTATCAGACATCCTATCCTATTTTCCATTGGGCTGAACACATTAATAGAAAATAAAATCACCCTTTTTTTTAAATATATAAAACTAGGAAGCAAAAGTCAAGTCGTATCAAAAGCTTATAGTGTTCTTTTATATACAAGCTGGTCAAGTTCTAAAGAGGTAAAGTTTACGCTTGACTGACGAATTGCCACAGTTTAAAAGGTCTAACAAGACAAAATTCATAATTCAATAGAAAAGAGATTCTTGTTGTACTTGTTACTTCAAAAATTAATCTTGTTAAGTAAAATTAAACAAAGTTTTTCAATCAAAAATAGACATTAATAGATTACAAAAAACTTTTTTTAAATTACAACAAGAAAAAAAGACGAAAATTATCAAAAGACCTAAAAACATTAGAAAGTCTAAGAACAAAATAAATATTCTACGTAAAAATAAGGAAATTAAAAAAAAAAAATCACCAAGTCTGATAAGAAATAAAAATTAATAAAAATATTATTTTTAAAAAAACAATGAAAACAATATTTGAAAAATTGGAGAAAATGTTTTTAAAATATCTAATTATAGAAAAATGAGAAAATTACAAAAACTATTTAAAACCTTATGAATAAATGCAAACAAAATAAAATCTGAGTAAAGCATAATAATGAGAAAATGTAAAAAATAATTAAATAGCTTACAAGAGAAAGAAGAGAATTGCTTTAAAATAAAGAAGCTAAGGAATTTAAAAGATATGAAAATTATTTTAATGTGGAATTAAAAAAAAAAAGTTTATGACAACTTTAAAAGATCGAAAAAGTCTTAGAATATTAACAACCATCGTAAAAAATTCTAACATATTTACATTTTTTAAAAATCAAGAAACACTAACAATTTTACGACTAAGAAAACAAATTTGCGAAGAAATATTTAAAATTTGAAGAATTTAAAAAGATTGGCGAATCTGATCTAAAATAAATTAAACCATTGAAGAAAAAAAGGAATTGATCCTCCTTAAAAAAAAAAAAAATGAAAAAAATCAGAAAATCTACTGAAGAACGATATTAAAATAAAAAAAATAAAATAAAGAATTTTAAGGACGGAAAAATGTAAAAAGGGAAAAAAATGACTAAAATCAAGGAAATTATTGGAAAACAAAGGAAATGATTTATTAAAATAGTTTTTAAAAAATTATACATAAAAAAAAGAAAAAAAGAAAATTCAATTATGTAAAGGAACAAAAACAAAATTGCATAAAATAAAGAAAAAAAATTGAGTGCAAGTAAAAAACTAGAGAACAAGAAGAAAAACAAAACAAAAAGAAAAAAAAACAAAGTGGAAACAAAACAAAACAAAAAAACAAATGAATTAAAAAACAATGAACAAAATTTATAAATTATGAGACAAATTAAAAGGGAAAAAATCTGAACAGATTCCTTTTAAAAAGTAAAACATTTTAAAGAAATAAAAAATGAAATCGCTTCAAGAAAGGAAAAAGTGCTAATAAATGAAAATGTCTTAAAAGATCAAGAACAAATGAAAAAAATTATAAAAGAAATTGAGACATTAAATTAAAATTCTTACTTAAGAATAAGAGAATTTCAGGCCTCATACTCAGTTTTGCAATGAAAAATAGTGTCAAAAGTGGCATAAACAGTTCAAAAAGGTGGCAAAATAGTGGCATATTTTTGTTAACAAATATATATAAATTTATTTATTTATTTAATCTTATGGTTGTAAAAATAAAATAAAATTAATAATATTACTGTTTTTATTTTATAAAATATATTAAAAATACAATTAATTAAAAATATATGAAATACTTCATTTACAAAAGTTCTTGAATAGTAATATTTTTCTTTTCAATCTTTTCTATTTTTTACCAGAAAATTAGAAAATCTTCCCAACTAGTGGATTTATTTCGTAAAGTTTAGAAAAATTCCCTGTTTAAAAAAAAATTGAAAATTACTTTTTAAGATTGGAAAAATTTCCGAACATAGTGGATTTTTTCCGAAAATTCGTAAGTAAATCCCAGGATTTGGTGAAAAAAATTCCAATGTTTCAAGAAAAAATATTTTTATCAAATCATTGGAATTTTTTTCCAAAAAATTGGAAAATCGTCTAAATGCGATGGATTTTTCCCCAGAATTAAAAAATATGAATCCTAATTCTGGATGAAAATATTTCCGTAGTTCAGAAAAATGGACTTATTCCAAAAAAAATCGGAAATTATTCCTAAAGATTAAAAAATTTCCAAAAAAATAAAATAGATTTCCTCTCAAAGTTCAGAAACAATCCTACAATAAACCACAATGCGTTTCCTCTTTTTTGGCTTCTGCTTCAGTTTTTCGGTCATTTTCTTTCGTCTAAATGAAAATCATTTTTTATAATTTTATAATTTCAACCAATTAAATGCATTCTTTATAATTGAATTCTAATAAAAAAAATGACACCAGGCAAATACTTAGAGACTTATTAAACATCTGAGTTAAAAATAGTGTCTTTAGTGGCATTTTTTTCAAAATAGCTAAATAGTGGCATTAGCTGAAAAAAGTGGCATGAGTATGAGGCCTGGAATTTACATAAAGTAAATTAGCATGCAAAATAATTACTTTTAAGGGGTTTCTTTGAGAGCATCCTAGAATTATGTTTTAATCTACATATCAATGACATTTGAAGATTTAAAATAAATTAAAATTTTGATTAATTGAGGTTTTTGGTTTTATTCAGTTTATAATGAGTTGAAATTATTAAAATTAACTGAAGTTTTGAATTTAGAAAAAGAAGGAATAAATAGAACAAATACAAGATTTTAGGTTATGATTTCACCACTGAGAATTACAAATTTTGCATTCAAAAGAATAATAAATTTTCCAAGTGAAAGAGTTGAAATTCTCGAAGTAAAAGAATTACAAATTTTCCCAACTTGAAGAATCGCAAATTTATCATTGAGAATTACAAATTTTTCATTCAAAAGAATAACAAATTTTCCAAGCGGAAGAGTTACAAATTTCCCAACGAGAAGATTTACAAGTTTTCGTGTGGAAGGAATCAAAGTTTTCAAACGACAGGAATCCTTAAAGTTTCCAATACTCAAGTTTTTAACCAAAGCAAATTACAAGTTTCCAATCAAAAGGAATTAGATACCTTTTAAACGAGAAGAACCACAAGTTTTCAATCAAAAGAAATTACAAGTTTACGATCAAAAGGGATCACGAATTTTCAAGCCAAAAGAAAGGAAAGTCACACACAGACACACAAATCAAATGGTTCACAATTCTGTGCACAAATTTTATCACGTTTTTCACACAAATTAAATCACAATTTTTTCCAAATAAAAACAATCACAAGTTTCTAGAGGGAAATTTCACAAATAAGTGTAAATATCAAGACAGAAAAAAGAAACATAACTTCTAAATAATTCGGAAAAAATATTCGAGGGTGCCAAGAATGTTTATTAATTTTTAAACGAAGCAGAAACTGTCATTATGTCAAAACAAAATTAGGTGATGAAAAAGCTTGGTGTCTCTTTTCTTGAAAGTTTAAAGAAGACGAGTAAATTTGCTCAAGTATTAACACTTAGAGCTGAAAGAGAGACAAAGTTGCACTTTAAAGATTAAGGGGGTTAGTTTTAGAGTGTGCGAGCCTGAGAAAATATTTATGCCCGTGAGATTCCTTCTAAAGGATCTCACGGTGCCCGACCATTTTCCCATGGATTTCATCCAACCGGTTCCCGAAACGTATAGAGATGAGACTCTATGATGGTAGGACGTTCACCCTGTGCGATTTGAACCTCCAATTTTTAAAGACTGTTGCTATAGCTAATCCTTTCTTATTGCTTGATATCACCACCTCCTTTTTTATATAAACTCAATAAAAGTCCAACAAACTTTCCTAAAACACTAAAAAACGACTTAGAGTTCTAAACGTCAAAAATTAATTTACCCTAAAATAATCAACTTAAAGTTCTTAACGTTTAAATGCGTATGAAATTATTGATATTTATTAGGAATATCGAGAATAAAAAAAATTAAATTATAAGAAATTTTGTCAATATTATGAAAAAATGTAAATTCAGAGTTAACAATAATTTTTATCTCTGACTTCTTTGAATTCCGTAAATAAAAAGTGTGTAAATTAATTCCAGAATTGATTTTGATAAAACAGATCCTTTGATATGATATAAAACAAATAATTAATTCACTCAAATCTGAATATTTGCTCAATTCAAACAAACTTTTACATATGTAATCAAAAACGGATGTTGATTCAACTAAATTCAGTTTAACAGATCTGTTTGAATTAAATAAATCTTTACGAAGAAAAACTTTTGTTCCATGAACTCTGACATCAAGAAGAACTTCATTTAAACCATAAATAAAAGTGTGTATGATTAATTTTTTTCAGTAGCCTCTAACCTCTAATTGTTGCAGATAATTTTTCAATCAGCATATGTAAATAGTTGTGATAACAAGCAAGTGCGAGTTGTATAATTATTTGGATTTTTTTCTGAAAAAATTGGACACGTTTTTGTGGCTAACAATTAGCATTATACATATACAACGAGATACAATTCGTTTGATAACGTATCTAAATTTGGTATTCATACGTTTACAACTAGCTGTTTCAGAAAAGAAAAATTCAGATTTTACAATTTCATGTATTGGTTTTTAAATTTACTGCTGAAAGTTTTTTCAATTTGTCATGTCTTGTTCAATTAATTCACTACTTATGTTAATAAAAAAAAGTAGAAAAAACTCACAAAAAGAAAGACGAGAATTGCGAATCCAACTTCATTATATCTTTAAGATTGAATACCTACACTCTAATAAAGTACAATGTTGAAAGTCAAAAGGCAAAGTTGTACAAAAGCCCTTTTGTGTCTGCACGTTTCCGAGGTCAATCAGGAAACTATAGTTTAAATCCGGAATGTTTTACGAGACTATCATTTCATTCTCATGACTCACTTTTGTCTTATTGTGAAATTCTCATCATTCTTCTGGAATGAAAGGACCAAGAAATCAGAGATATAAGCAGATTTATGCGGATATTTCGAATGCTTAAACAATTGCTTCTCGCAGCGACTTTTCCCACGTTGTTGATTACTAATGTTTACCTGCTCTTTACAACTGGTACTTGTTTATTTAACCTTATGAATGTAATCGATTGAAAACGGACGCCCTCTCTAGTAATTTGTCACGCTTTCCCAGTGATTCATAAAAGGAGATGTGCACGAGGATGTAGTCAAATGCAATTTCTTTGGAATTTTTACAGGATATACTCGTGGTATGAGTTGAGCTGCTAAATATTAAAAAGTTAACCTAAAAATCACGGAGAACGTCCGAGAGATCGACTTAACACGTGTACGAGGCAAAACTTGGTCATGTTTTTTAACTCTCAACGAAACACTCAAAATATCCGCAATGAAAATATCATGAAAACGGAGCGGCAAAAAGACCTCACCCAAAGTTTTCTAGCGTCGTAACTCCTTTGGAGAAGAGAGCACTGTCACTGGAGGTCTTCTTAACGTAATCGTATTTTCACAACCGGCACGTTACTCCAAGTAATGTAATTTTTCTTCAATGAAGGACGCGACAAATACAAAAAAGACCGAGTTGCTAGATCTATGCGAACGCACTACGAGAAAGTCATTATTCCAAGAAACAGCGCCACGAGACTAATGAGAATTCCAATGAACTAAAGCTAAAACGATCCTTTTTTCAACACTTTGCTAAATTTACTTTTTTCCTTGTATTGTTGAACATAATAATGTAATTGAGAATTAAAACACAAACAATCACTTTACTGTAAACTTCAGATAAATTAGTATATAATTGATCTACTCCAATGACTCCAAAATCAATAGTTGCATTTTTCCCCGCATGGCGCCACTTGTTGGTAGTAGTTGGCCAGCAGGTAATTTTAAGTTTTAACTACTGTCGGTACAACAGGGATTGTCATATCTATCGTTGATGTGAGCTCTGAATGTTTGCCCCTGAATCACTGCAATATCTTTATTCGCTTTTTTAATGTATAATGGATTGTATTCGAAGGGGTTTAATAATAAACTTTAACAATGTAATTTTAATTATGCTTACGATTCTTACTCTTAAAATTAGTGGCGTAACTATTGCCCTCAGTCAACGCTAATAATTTTTTTTAGGACAAAATTTATAAAATTTTAGAATTAAACAAAATTGCAAAAAATAATTTAAATTGAACAAAATTCAAATTCATTGAAAAAAAAAATGAAATCAATTAAAAATTGGAAAAAGTAATTTTAAAAAATGATAGAAATGTTTTTAAAATAAAGAAAATAATTTAAATTTGAGAAAATTACTTGAAAACTTAAAAATGAATTTAAAAAATTTAATAATGAAAAATTAGAGAAAATAATTAAAAATTCAGATAAATAATATAAAATTGAAAATAATAATTAAAATTCGGGAAAATAATTAAAAAAATTAAATAATATATTTTTAATAAAGAAAAGTTCAAGAAAATTTCAGAAAAATATTTAAAACTTTCAGAAGTTCATTGAAAAAAAAAATTTTTAAATTAGAGAAAATAAATAAAACAAAATATACATAACTTAAAATTTAAGAGAATAATTTTTAATTAAACTGAAATAATTAAAAACTTTTCGGAAATTACGAAAAAGAACGATAGTAATTGAAAATTGAAGAAAATAATATAAAAAATCATATAAATAATTGAAATCTCAGATAAATAGTCTACAATTTTGGAAGTTATAAAAGAAATGAAGAAAATTGAAGGATATAAATTTTGGAAAATAATTGAAAACTAAGTTTACAAATTCAAATTTGAAGAAAATAATTGAAATATGATACAAACATTATAAGTTGTAAATAATAAATCACATTTGAGTGAAATAATTGAAAAAATTACAGAATTTTGTTTTTAAATCAAAAAAAAATAATGGTAATTTGAGAAAAGTAGGTACATCAAGATCTTAGAAATCAATTAAAATAAAATGAGAATTACTAAAAATTAGAAGAAACAATTGAGGAAAGCTAAAATTAATTAAATTTACGATAATTAATTAAAAAAATTTTGAAATTATAAAAACAAACGAAAATAATTAAAAATAATTAAAATTTTATTAAAATACTTAAAAATTTTAGAAAATGAGAATAATAATTAACAATCGAGAAAAATAATTGAAAAATGATCAAATTAAATCTAAATTGAAAAAAATAATAGAAATATGCTGAAAATAATTTAAGATTGAGAAAAATAATTGAAATATGATACAATTGATTTAAATATAAAAGATTGAAAACAGTAAATAAAATTTGAGATAATATATGTTTAAAAAAAGAAAATAATTACAAAATTACTTAAAAATTTTAATTAAAGAGAATAATTAAAAAATCGCAGAAACAGTCGAAAATTGATGAAGAGATTTATTGAAATTTTAGATAAATAATTAAAATTTTGGAAAATTATGCCAAAAGAATGAAAATAATTCAAAATCGGAGAAAATAATCTAAAATTTCAGAATTTGATTTTAAACGAAAGAAAATAATTTAAAATTCGTTTAAATAATTTAAATTTGAAAACAATAATCTAAATTTGAGATAATAACTGAAAATTTAGAAAATTAATTAAAAATTAATGAAAATATTAAAAAATGGAGAAACTAATTGCAAAATATTTTTAAATTTGGAAGTTCAGTAAATTAATTCAGAAATTATGAAATGATTAAAAACTGAAAATAATAATTGCAAAATGACAAAAATAATGGTAAATTTAAGATTTAGATTTATGATTGAAATATGAAATTGTAAATTATTATTTATAATTGGGGCCCATTTTCTTTTTTGCCCCAGGGCCCTTGTTCTCCTAGTTATGCCACTGTTTAAAATAATTAAATTTGTTTTCTGTAGGCAATTAGTGATCATTTACGGTAATATACTAATTAATTAAAAAAATAAAATATTTAGTACTAAATAAATAACATACCAATTGGAGCAATATTTTTAGTTGAAAATAATAATTATAAAAAAGGGCAATAATATGCCTTACAATTATAAACCTGTTGAAAATTCTTGGATAAATTAATAAGAGGAATATTTAAAATTTAACACTTATAATTCTACATAATTAAAATAGTATACTGAAAAAAAATTTTTTTAGGGTAAAGTATCTATCCCAAATGAAAAATTACATTTTTCAGTTAATTTATATGAGAACATCCACATGAAAAGGGCCCACTTTGTCGATTTTATTTTCCGAGATATTCCCATTTTTTTAAAGGAGGTTCAGATTTTCGAAATTTTTTTTATTCATGAAAAACAAACTACGTTATGTCCCACGTCGAATCATGCGTTTATCATAACTTTATCGTAATTAAAAACACGAAAAAATTTAATTTTTAAAATGCATAGGCGCTAATGGTGATCTTGAACTTTAAACTCGTTTTCTCAAAAGTTGGGGTTTGACACTTCCAACTTTGAATGCATGTAACTTTGTGAATTTTTTATCTAAAAGGGTTTAAGACCTCTCAAAATGTTCGAAATTTAATTAAGAATATGATTATATAAATAAATCCAATAGTGCCAAAGTGGGTCCTTTTTATGCGGACGTATAAAAATATTAATGTTTCAAAAATATGTGTACATATAGAAATAGTACAAAAATATTACTTTAAAACATTTAGTGAAAAGAAACGTAATTTTTGTAAAAATGTAAGTAGCTAAATAGAAATATTAAAATCAAGTTATAATCTAAAGGAAAAAAAAATTATTCAAGTAGAGGAAATGACATACACTAAAGAATATTTAAATATTGAAATTTATTCAATACGTTGAATCATTAAATAAAATTTGATATCGCTACTACATTATAGAAAAAAGCACGGAATTTGTTGTTCTTCAAACATTTACAAGGTTTCTACAAAATTAAAGACAAATCTAAGGAAACTGTCGCTCCTAAAGTATTCACAACTTTCTTCTTCATAATTTAAAGAAAGAACGAAACTCACTGATCGTCTATCATAACATGGCATGAATTCAAGTTTTTTCTTTAACGATTGCCAAAAAATATGGCACGCATTTGTTCTTTTTTCAGAAAGAAATTACACTTCTTTTCTTAAAGAAGATCCCTAAATCTTTCCTCACACAACTCGAATGACTTTAAACAATTTCTTGAATGTCTCCACGTGTCTCGCAAGTGGAATGGAACAACGCATTACACATTTTTTTTACAAATTTTTCCTTTTTTATCACAATGTACAGGCAGTATCAAGTATTCCTTACGTAACAGAAATATTCACAGGGCATGTAGTGTGAAAGGAACAAAGAAAATTTTTTTTATTAAAATCTCTATTTTTTTTAAATTTATTTACGTATATTTTTTGTGTGACAAGTTTTTGACAAGACAGATTAAATAAAAAGTATCGAAATTGGTATAAAATTTCTTTGTTGATAAAAAAAAAACATAAACGTCACTATCAATTAAAATCGAATAATACAAGAAAATAGAGAAAAACATAAAATACAAGCAATTTTCTTCTGTTCCTTCCTAATAATTAATTTCTAACAACAGAGACTCATCAGACTTGACTCCAAAATTAAAGCGCATTCTTAAAAAATCATTCACCACTTCGTTTAATAAAAACGACCATTTTTCAAATTCATACACAAAATTCCAAATGTAAAATCCATTTTAAAAAATACACGACTAAATTCGCGAATGTTTAAATAAAAAATCCAGAAAATCTACAAAATATTTTTTAAAAAACAAGAATATTTGTTTTATTATAAATTCTTTTTACATCCGCATTATATTAATATTGTTAAAAATGTTTACAGGGCCTTCTGCGGTACAGTTTTTAAAATTTCAGAAACTACATATTTCGACTCATTAGAGTCCTCATAGGGTTTATTTAAAAGATTTATCGGATTCTTTAATTAAAAATTCTTTTAAAAAATCCATTATTTGTTGATGTTATTAAATTAAATTAGAAAATTGTGAATTATTAAATGATTTCATTTTATGAATTAGTTTATGAATATAAATGAAATCATTTAATAATCCACAATTTTCTAATTTAATTTAATAACAACATAAAAAATAAATTTTTTTTTTTAAATAATTTTTAATTACTTTTCGATAAATCTCTTAAATTAACCTGATGAGGACTCTGATTAGTCGAGACATGTAGTTTCTGAAATTTTAAAAACTGTACCACAAAAGGCACTGTAAAAATTCTTAACAAGAATATTTGTTTTAAAAATAAGCATACTTGTATAGGAGAGAAAAAAAGCATATAAAACTTGTATAAAAGTAAAAATGAGAGGATTTTTTTTTCTATAAAATGTGCCAGATATTTAAATCGATTTAAGTACTGTGTTCTCTGCACAAAAGCGATCTGTCTGTTCATTCAGTGCGGTCAACGGCATCTGACTCAATTCCAAATCTGACTTTATGAAGCTCTGTTGTGATACAAATACAAGATCGACTTATAATGCGGCAGCTGTAAAGTTATCGAGATCGGAGCGTTACAAGACGTATAGAATGTTATCGGTTTGCTATCGTGGCAAAGTCTATAAGTACTGTAACGATAAAAATGGACAATGCTGAAATAGTGTTTACTCGCTTGTACCTTTGAAAGTGCACAATGGATATTGATTGAAATTCGACTATATTGGGAAAAAGAAATGCAGTCATTTCCGAGTTTAAGGCAATTTCAGTTCTGCTTTCAATATATAAACCAACGAGTCAGTACGTTTACTGTTAGTACAAAGTATCTTTGTACCCATTGTGTACTTGAACATTGACAGATCAATCATCTACATTCATTCATACATACAAACAAATCATTCTCTAATTTTAGACAAATTGTCGAGTCTTTAGACAAATCGTCGAATCTATTTGCAGACAACTAGTCGAATCTGATTTCAGACAAATGTGTTCGAGTGTTCTTCTTACTGGGGCACTTTAAGAGACCTCATCATCATTCTCGCAGCAAAAATCTTTCATTTTCTTTTAATCTATTTCAAGAAAGTAAAAAAGTGAAATAAAACGAAGACAGATTGCTGCGAGAATGATGATCCTTGGTCCATTCTAGAAGGGAACACCTAACACTTATATTTTTTTTTTACATTATTGTACCTCTAAATGAACTATTTAATTAAATCTTCATTTTCGCACGACTAAATTTTGACCTGATTTCTGTACATTTGGAGCACGATACTTTCCATTTTAAAGTACAATTCTTTTACGGACAGAAACATTTAAAACCCTGTTTTTTCGAAATTAATTTTTGACTGGAAGCAATTTTGACGAAAAGAGTGTACAGTGTAGAAACTTAAATTAATCTCTTAATAATTAATACAAACAAAAAAGTGGAGATTAATTTAAATTTCTAGATTGTACGATATTTGTAAAGAATAATTTTGAGTTTAAAAAAATACAAATTTACAATATAGATGCCTAAAAGAATAAGTTATTAAGTTACTTAATATAAAATAAATAATTTTTGATATAAATTGAATTGAAAAAGA
Organism: Ganaspis brasiliensis; assembly: GCA_037103525.1. Classification (NCBI taxonomy): domain Eukaryota; kingdom Metazoa; phylum Arthropoda; class Insecta; order Hymenoptera; family Figitidae; genus Ganaspis; species Ganaspis brasiliensis. Next base: position 1,783,352 of record JAZKLR010000234.1, read on the forward strand.
TGCTTGAGCAGTAAGATGATTGTATTGGTTTAAAAGATTTTAATTTTGGTTCTATTGCTTCTGAAAAATTAGTTTCCTATCGTGTTTGGCAGAGACTTGGTTCAATTAGATAATCCTATAAATTGTCGATTCACAAAGTGAATCTAATTGTGTACATTCTTGATAAAACATTTTAAACGTAGTCGAATAATTTTTATATTAATTTTATATTTATATATATTTATAATATAATTACAAATAATTATATATATTTATAATATTAAATTTTAATATTTCACTAGATTTGTAAGACATCTATCGTTTGCCGAAGTTGTTTGCCAAAATCGGTTGTGTGGAAGTTTTTCACGGTCAATTTAGTCCGTTTTAGGACCACGGCTTATTTGACTTTATCACAGGAGTCAGTTTTTGACCGTATACTGACGCCACACTGACATTTTCATTTTAATAAAATACCAAATCTAATAACTAAAGACTAAGAAGGAGAGTTACGAATGATTCTTACCTATTAATAAAAAATAAATAAATCTTACGATATTTATATTACTTCTTTTTTTTTATCGAATCATACAGAGACTCCTTTATAAAAATACAAATAAAACCGGAGCAATTTTGATACTTTGAGCCAGAAATAATTTAGTATAAATAAAATTTACAATCCGTTTAATTTACATTATCTAAAATTTGGGGATTTACAGCATTTTATGCCGTAAAATAATAATCGCCATCGAAATGTCTGGACTAATTTTGAATTACTAATGAACTTTAAATTAATTCCAAGATTTCGAAACGATTCGTAGTCCTCCTTCCATTTTATTTACACGTGGTGAAACTGAGGACTAGAACTTTCATCCTAGAAATTTGAACTGAACATATTGCAGATATTGATCTTTGAATTTCGATCGATTTACGTATATTTTTTGGGATTTCTTAATGTAGAATAATAATTGTGCAATATTCTCAGTTCAGGAGGAGAAACTCTAATCCTGCAGAATCTTTTACCAGCAAGCGTCGCTTTAATAACTATACAATACACAACGAACGCCTAATAAATATTCAGTCCCGTTTGCTTTTCGTATACTCAGTTTCGTCAGTTAGTTAACGATGTTCACGAGAACCAACGGAGTACCGTTTTCGTCGATGAAATATAAAAAAAAAAAAAAAAATCCTTAAGTTTTGACTTGAGAAACTTATGTTAACTTTAATTAAGTAGAATATTAAAGCGCAACTCAAATTTTTTGAGCCAGCTCGTCATTATCTAAAAATTCTTCACTGCACTTTAAAGTCGACGAATCATTGTCGAGTCACTTAATCAACTGAGTACACGGTCCGCTTTCTCGATCAGATCGAAACAAATAGTCAGAAAAATATTTACACAGTGCGTGGATTTAAAAACCACAGGATCACAGCCACTCGGTGAGACACCCGCCAAACCACATAACAGCTATTGGGAAAAGATACGTCGCCAAAGCTCTCGAAAGCGACATCTTCTGCCTTGGTGCACCACTGTCAACTGAAGAAGTTTTGTTGTTGACACTCGGCGTCTTCGGCTCAATATCCACCCGAGGGGTGATATCTTTGTGAATAATAGGAGGTAAATTCGGTTTTGGAACCTCTGGAATGGGGTTCGGATCGTAACCCGAGCCTTCTTCCCTGAATCCGTCTTCGTCATCTGTTATGGGATCCTCTTCGACGTTGTCTCCAGATCCACTTCCGGATCCGTACCACGTTTCTTCTGCAAAAGAAATTTTTATTGTCATTATTTAGCAAAATTAGTAATTTTAAATTAATTATATAGAATGGATTATTGTTAAGGTGAACTTCAATTATGTTGAATTATTCTGAAGAAAATAAAGTGAATAAAATAATCCGAATTTGCCTAAGCTTTTCGAAATACTTTCAAGATTTCTAAAATATTCAAACCAAAAGTCGATCAGAATTTTCATGAATTTAAGTTTATGTCAGTAAAAATTAGAATTGATAGATAAGTTTTGGTAGATTAAAGTTTGAGATTAAAGTTTATAACAATGGGAATTGATAACAATCAACTATGATGAATAAATTAAATTACGAATTTTCATTTTTTATCAAAATTTTTTTTAAGGAGGGTCGACCGCTTGACATAACCTTAAACTAAAAAGTGGTTTTTAATAGCAAATAAAACCTCAATTAAAATTATTTCACCAAATTTTAAAAGATTTAGTTGTACAATTATCAGAAAAAATTAGGTTGGATAAAAATTTGTTGTAAAATAATAATTATTAACCATTTTTTTTTTTTCTTTAAGGGTCAGTAATCGGGAGATTCACGATTCATCCCCAACTTATTCCCGTGCACCTGCTCGGCGAGGAAAACTCATTCGGGGCCTTCTCCCACTCTTGGGCCCTACCTACCCCTCCGTCCAAATAACCCGTTTAAATTTACTACTGCCAAATACCCCATCCTTTCTATGTACAGTCAAATTTTGCTGCAGTCATAGAATGTGACGGTATATAAAAAATGTAGAGTATGTTTTTATTAATGATTATTACTATCAGTGCTTTTTTTAGTAGAACTATAGTTGCTGCTAATCCTAATAAGCTAAATAGAGCGACTATTCGTACAGAAAATTACAACAGTATTTCTTTTTGTAAAAATCGCTGTTATCCCAGTATCTTTTGGTGAAAAGAACAATTGTAGGTATCACAAGAATCCCTCGGTACCTCTTAAAAAAATTTTAAATTTGTTTTTACAGACGAATTTAAAGCATTAACCGGTGAAAAGCCTGGTATGAATGTTTTGCACGAATCACTGTAACTACACCGTTGAAAATATTGAGTATTTGTGACTTGGAAAGTTAAAATGGACCTTACGTCAAAAAATCGATTTTTTTACTGATACGTGATTCTTAAAGAAAAAAGTTCACTTTTTTGAATGAAATAAACATCAAAAAATCGATTTTTTTGACGCAAGGTCCCTTTTAACTTTCCAAGTCACATTTGTGTAATAATCGGTTCTTATTAAATTTGTTGTGTCAAAAGTTAACATTTTTCGTGTGTGGATTTAATACTTCCTTTAAATGTCATTCGATTCTTGAGCATAACCTCTAATTTTTTAGTAATAACACTGTATTTTACACTTAATTTTTTGTGGTAAAACGTAAATTTCATATTGAAAATTCATTTTAATAAGCAAAAGGTAGAGTTCAATACTAATTGAATAAAATGTACTCCTTAACTCAACACGATTATAATTTACTTCTGCCAAGCAAACGATAAACATTGTTATAATTATTTGCTAAATAAATAATTGAACAGAGTTTCCCAGAAAATGTAATATTTATTTAATAAGAGACAAGAAAAGTATGCCAAATATTGAGCTACATAGTTCACTCAATAAAGGACAGTAGACAACTGACTCATCACGCCAATCTGCAATGAGCCCTTACCTAGGCTAACTAGTGGAGGGAGAGGCTACTCAAAACTTGAAATTTGACCTGAGATTTAGTCTGTACTACCCAAAGTGCATACCTCCACTTATACTTTCGTATTATTACCATTTCAGTACAACATTCGCCCATCCATACAAAATACAATAATACGAAAGTATAAGTGGAGGTATGCACTTTGGGTAGTACAGACTAAATCTCAGGTCAAATTTCAAGTTTTGAGTAGCCTCTCCCTCCACTAGTTAGCCTAGGTAAGGGCTCATTGCAGATTGGCGTGATGAGTCAGTTGTCTACTGTCCTTTATTGAGTGAACTATGTAGCTCAATATTTGGCATACTTTTCTTGTCTCTTATTAAATAAATATTACATTTTCTGGGAAACTCTGTTCAATTATTTATTTAGCAAATAATTATAACAGGTTATGGGCCCAGCCCGCTTCCACTGCGCCAGTGGATAATTATTTATTTGAGAATAAAGAAAAAGTTTAGCAAAGCGTCGCGTCGGTCAAGCTAAGCGTCGCGTCGCGTCAGTAATAGTTTCGAGTTCGTCCATCGTTAAAGTGTTTAAGTTTTGTAATCTATCAAAATGGCTGATAAAGATGCTTTGGATTTAACTAAATTAGATGGTACTAATTATCCTATGTGGAAATTTGGTTTGAGTTTCCTTTTAAAAGCAAAAGGTCTCACAGGATGCATCGATGGAACTAACGTGGAACCGGACAAGGCCACAAAGCTTGTGGACTGGAACAATTGGGACAAATGCAACTCACAAGCAGCAGTGCTTTTATTAAGTTCTGTGGAAAAAGCTCTACATCCGAACCTAATTAATTGTGCTACGCCTAAAGAAATGTGGAACAAACTGCAGAACTTGTATGGAGATTCAAGTGAAGACGCCAAGCAAAGTGCGTGGGAGCAGTTTTATGCATTTCGCATCAGAGAAGGAGAGTCAATTGCAGCTCAAATAGAAGAATTGGAGTCCATTTGCAAAAAGCTTGCAGATGCTAAAGATCAGCCTTCTGATACAGCAGTGGAGACAAAACTACTAAGCAGTTTGCCTCCAAAGTTCTCTACATTCCGAATGGCTTGGGAATGCACACCGAAAGCAGAGAGGAAAAAGGATGCTCTAATTGCTAGACTGATTCTGGAAGATAAGCGCATGGCAGAAATGGAAGAGAGTACTACTTCCATTGCTCTTCAAATTCAAGCTCTAGAATTGAAGAAAAATAGTCACAAGCCGAAGACGAACAAGGAAAAGAGAATTGAAAAGAACAAGAAAATCGAAGAACTCAAGAAGCGTACAAAATGTGCTTATTGTAAAGAAAAAGGACACTGGGTGCGTGAATGTCCTTTGAAAGCAGGAACTAATAAAAGTGGGGGTAAAGAGTCAACGGTTACAGACGCAGCGTACATCAGTGACATCATTACAGCAGCAGTGACGTCTGAGAAACTAGTGTACACTGAAAAATCTACGAGTGGAAGGAGTGATGACGTCACCTACACAGCTGATCCGACTGAAGCAACAGCGCACAGTGTAGTGAAGTGTAGAAAGAGTGGGGGTATTTTGACTACGCCTACAACCATAGCCTACTACACAGGTGACATTCAAGAATTGTACTCTAACACTAGCGTAAATGATGAGGATGTGTGGATTGCTGATTCGGGTGCAACCAGACACATGACTTTTCGAAAAGAGTTTTTTTACCTCCCTTAAGCCACTGGAAAGTGAACATTTTGTTAAAATCGCGGACGATAAATTGCTACGTGTTATTGGTGTAGGGACAATAACAATTATTGAAAACGTAAATAGTCAGTGTTTTGAACGAGAAATAAACAATGTGCTTTTAGTGCCGGAATTAAAAAGAAATTTATTTTCTATCCGGGTGATAACCAATAAAAAGTATTCTTTTCATTGTTATCAAAATAGATGTGAAATTCGAAACAGTGACGGAAAATTAAGTTCAGTTGGAAAACCGTATGGAAACTTATACAAAATGATGTTTTGTGTAAAAATGCCTGCTGAATGCAATATTTCTGTTGCACAATTAAACACAAAGGACAGGTTAAAGCTCTGGCATGAACGGATGGGACATGTCAACATTCAAGCAGTAATCAAAACAGGTAAAGCTCATACAGATTACGATTTTCTTTTCAACAAAGGTGATGGATTTTTCTGCGAAGCTTGTGTAATGGGAAAGCAATCCCGTAAACCGCATAAAAGTGTTAAAGATGAGAATTGTTTCAAGGCTGGAGAGAAAATACACACTGACGTGTGTGGACCTGTAAATGTAGAATCACCGAGTGGTTCCAGATATTTTGTTGTGTTTAAAGATTCTCATTCGAGATACCGTAAAGTTTATTTTCTCAGGCACAAATCGGAAGTTTTTGGTAAATACAAAGAATTTGAAAGTTATGTTTTTAATCAAACGGGCAATAAAGTTAAAGTGCTGCGTTCGGACAATGGAAAAGAATATATTTGTGAAGCTTTTAATAAACACGCGAAAGAAAAAGGCATAATTCAAGAATTTTCATCTCCCTACATACATGAGCAAAATGGCCGAGCAGAACGCGAAATTAGAACTCTTGTAGAGAGTGCAAGAACGATGTTAGTCAGCAGCAAAATGAATGTCAAGCTGTGGACTGAAGCAATCAACACTGCGTGTTATGTGCTAAACAGAGTCATTCAGCCAAATGAAATAATGACTCCATTTGAAAAGTGGTTTAAACGCAAACCAAATATTAAACACTTGAAAGTGTTTGGTTCAGATGCTTATCTGAACATTCCCAAAGAAAAGAGAAGAAAATTTGATCCAAAAGCAAAGAAAATGATCTTTGTTGGTTATGATGGTGAGTCTTCAAATTATCGATTGTGGGACAACGAAACTCGGAAGATTCATATCAGCAGTGATGTTGATTTTAAAGAAGAAACTGAAAAACACCACCGGAGTGATAATGCAAGCAGCATTTCAAATTCGAAAATCAGATTTTCGATTGATGATGACGATGATGAGAGGAAAGAAGATGAAAACCAAGCAGTAATCAACGAGGTTCCAGTGCAGCAAGCAGATAATGCGAATAAAGCAGAAAACCAGGAAGCTGAAGCAGAAAACCAGGAAGCTGAAGCAGAGAACGAGGAAGCAGAAGCTCGACCACCTGAAGATCAGGCTCGTCAACTACGAGACAGGAATACATTAAAAGTTCCAGATCGCTTTGGAGTTCCTGTAGCATACATGGCGGAAATCGTTCCACTGACATATAAAGAAGCTACAACATGTCAGGAAGCTGAAAAGTGGAAAAAGGCAATCAAAGAAGAAATGGATGCCCTGGAAGAAAATAATACCTGGTCTTTCGAAAATCTACCACCTGGAAGAAATAAAATTGGATGCAAATGGATATTCTCAGTAAAGAAAAGTGCTGACAAAACACTTACAAGATACAAAGCACGACTGGTAGCAAGAGGATTCTCACAGCGGGAAGGAGTGGATTACTTCGAGACTTTTTCACCTGTTGTCAGGTATGAGTCAATTAGAATCCTGTTAGCTCTTGCAGCCAAAGAGGATTTGGAAATATCAAAATTCGACGTAAAAACAGCATTTCTCAACGGAGAACTTGAAGAAGATATTTACTTAGACTTACCAGAAGGATACACCACGGAAGAAAATCAAGGACTAGTGTGCAAGCTACGCCGAAGTCTCTATGGATTAAAACAATCCCCACGTTGCTGGAACGAGAAATTTGTTAAATTTCTTCAAAGTTTCAATTTCAAGAGCCTCGACAGTGACAAGTGTGTCTTCGTTGGTTTAGTGAAAAATGTTAAAGTGTATCTAGCTCTGTACGTCGATGATGGTTTACTTATTTCTAAAAGTAAAGAAATAATTAGTGATGTTTTGTGCCATTTGAAGAAAAATTTTCAAATCACAGTGGATAGTGTAAATGAATTTGTTGGTGTGCAAATTGAGCGTGTGAGAGAAAAACGCTTAATAAAAATAAGCCAAGCTGGCTACATTGACAAAATGTTAGATAAATTTGGTATGACAAGTGCAAATTCATTGAGTGTTCCTGCTGAGCCAGGTTTAAAATTATGTAAAAGTGAATTAAACAAAAATTGTATACCATATCGTGAAGCTGTAGGTTCGCTTCTGTTCACTGCGAGAACCTGTCGGCCAGACATAGAATACTCTGTAAATTATGTGAGTCAATTTTTAGATTCTTTTAATCAAGAACACTGGCAGGCAGTAAAAAGAATTTTTAGATATTTAATAGCAACTAAAAATTATGGTATAGTTTTTGGAAACAGTGGGAGCACATTTGACTTGGTAGGATTTACTGACGCAGACTACGCAGGCTGTGTAGAGACTAGAAAGTCTAGAAGCGGTTTTGTTTTCTTGTTAAATCATGGACCAATATCTTGGTCTAGTAAACGTCAAAATGTGGTCTCACTGTCAACTGCTGAAGCAGAGTATATCGCTTTGGCAAATGGAACGAAAGAAGCCGTTTGGTTGCAACGTTTTTTGAAAGAATTAGAAATCAGATGTGAATTAGTTCTGATATATGTTGATAATCAGTCAGCGATAAAATTGGCGAAAAATTCTGAATTTCATCAACGATCCAAACATATAGATGTTAGATTCCATTTCATTCGAGATATTGTTAATCGGAAAATAATAGAAGTTAAGTATGTAAAGTCTGAAGAGCAATTGGCTGATATACTTACAAAACCACTGCCTAAGCAACAGTTCTCTTGTCTTCGAGAAATGTTAAATGTTTTGGAAATTGCAGACCTTTCAAAATAAGTGGGAGTGTTGAATGAGTGCGACATTATTGTATTTTGTATGGATGGGCGAATGTTGTACTGAAATGGTAATAATACGAAAGTATAAGTGGAGGTATGCACTTTGGGTAGTACAAACTAAATCTCAGGTCAAATTTCAAGTTTTGAGTAGCCTCTCCCTCCACTAGTTAGCCTAGGTAAGGGCTCATTGCAGATTGGCGTGATGAGTCAGTTGTCTACTGTCCTTTATTGAGTGAACTATGTAGCTCAACATTTGGCATACTTTTCTTGTCTCTTATTAAATAAATATTACATTTTCTGGGAAACTCTGTTCAATTATTTATTTAGCAAATAATTATAACAAACATAACAACATAAATCCCTGTGTTAAAAATTGACACAAAAGATTGGACCGTTTGGGACATTTAATTTATGTTAAATAAAACATAAACATTTTTAACTGTGTAGCTGCAATTATTACAGTAGAAGAAGTCGGTCGGAGGGATAGGCAGGGCCAAAGAGTGGGAGAAGGCCCGGAATGAGTTGTCCTCGCCGAGCAGGTAGACGGGAATAAGTTCGGGATGAAAAGTGAACTGTCCCAGTAATCAAATATAATTTTGACAAATAATAGATAATTTTGCTGTCTGAATAATTCTCTACAATTTCACTCGTTGAATTTTGTTTAAAATATTTTGTTCAAAAGTTATTAAACAAATAAAATTTGTTTTTAACATATTTTTTTAACAAAACATTTTAAATAAACGAGTGTAATTGTAGAAAATGTTTAGAAAAGCAAAATGAGCTATTATTTGTCAAAATTGGTTGAAAATTACAATTGTTTATACTGGCCCTTACAGAAAAAAACACAGTATGTTTAATAATTATTATTTTACAACAAATTTTGGTCCAACTTAATTTTTTTTGATAATTGTACAACTGAATTTTTTAGAATTTGGTGGAATCATTTTATTTATAATTTTAAAAATTTTTATTTTTAATAGAAACTACAAGCTATTCGAAATAGGAATATCAAAAGATAGATATTTTAGATCAAAGATGATATTGTACATATATTTAAAAATACTTTGCAAACTTGTATGAATATTTACAAATATTGAATATTAGACGTATTCCAATTTTAAAGTTTTAGATGCTTAATGGATGTCAAAGTTTAAAATAGTCGAAGTTGAGCTGATGAAAAATTGAGTGTATTCTATTTATAATCGCTGAAAATAAGGGGTTATCCATAAAGAACGATCCACTGTTAGGGGTAAGGAGGGGTAGGGGGGGTCGAAAAATGCAACCATTTGTAACAAGGGAGAAAGGGGGTAGTTTAAATTTAGAACGTTTTATTCTGACTTATTCTAATTTTTATTTCGTCTTTGAGCCATTAATATGAAAAGTCAGCAATAGATGTCGCAGCAGAAAGTGTGGAAGATAAGTTGGATATTTATACAAAAACATTTATTGCAGTGGAAAATTTCAAAGAATGTCTTTCTAGTTCTTGAACAAAAAAATAAAAAAAGTTTTTAAATATTAACGTTATATATGTATTATATTTTATATTATATTATCGTGTTAATTATTATTAATGATAAATATATGTATATGACAAAATAAAAACAATTTGATTTATTTAATATTGAAAAAAAATTGATTTTTGAGGGGGAGTATAAAATATAAAAAACTCTTTAGGTGGAGGGTTGTCATTTGTAACCATGTGCAACATAGACGGGGGTGAAATATTTTTAAATTTCTGGAAATAAATGCAAGACCTCAATTTCAAAAATTATTTTCACATTTCTTGATGTTTTCAGATATCTTGCACTACTTTTGAACTAATTTTAAATATTTCAAGAAAAATAAATGAGTGCAATTTCCTTTAAATTCTTCAAAAAAATGTTAAAGTATTTAATATCCAAATTTTTTCAAGTATTCCAATTTTAAAAAGTTGAAAGTAACTGAAATTAAATATTCTGAAATTTTGAGGTATTGTATTTAGAAACGCTGAGAGGAACTTAAACATTTCGAAGTGTCTTAAAATATTCTAAAGTATTATAAAAAATTCTGAAATGTGCTGAAGTATCTTGAAGTAAATAACATACTTCAGTTCCTGAAGTACCTTTAAATTGACTGAAACAACTTGAAAAATATTTAACCCTTTTAAAACATTCTAAATTTGATTAAGATGTTTTAAAAAATAGTAAAAATTATTATACAAATGTTAAAATGTTTCGACTTGTGACTGATAATTAATATAAAGGTGTTAAAAAAGTTTCTCAATAAATCCCTTTAAATATTTCTTAAATTTTTTTTTTATATTTTCTTTATTTAAGCTTTTTGATCCAAATTTCGGTTCTCTTCAGAATCTAGATATAGACAATAATTGTAAAATGTTGTAAAATACCTATTGTCTGCATAACATTTTTTAACACCTTTTATATTAAAATTTAAAAATATTTAAAAACTATTAAGTCTCTTACTTAGAAGTAGTTCAAAACATTTCAAGATACTTCAATACACCTATTAATTTATTTTAAAATAGTAATTTCTCTTTCATTTTTTTTAATAAATTAAAATTTTGACAAATAAGAATTTGATGCTTTAAGGTTTAAGAAATCTACCAAATTACAATTCGTGGAAATAAAAGCTCTGACAAAAATATACGATGAGATAGAAATTGTACCATTTGAAAATCCCATTAAATAGAAATTTTCTTTTATGAAAATTCTGTTATATACATTTTTTAAATTAAAAATTATGTTGAATGTTAATTCGACATATCAGAGATTCCGCTATATAAACATTATGTTTAATAGAAATTGTATTAAATAAGAGTTTAAATAAATGAAAATCCTTTGACCCAAAAATTTGGTTCAATAGAAATGCGACTTTGTGAATTTCGAAATACTTATTGAAAATTTGGTCTTCAAATTAACAGAAAATATTCACGCGCCTTGGAAATAATACAATCTAAATTTAAAGCAATCACATGTTTCATTTCATTAAAAAAAATTTAATTTTTATCAATTTTAATGATTTTAAAATTGTGGTTATTTTCTTTACTGATTATTCGAAAGAAAAAATTGACTAATTCGATTAATTCATAATTAATGTGTACAGTTTAACTAATACCGCATTTAGTTTAAATATTGCAAAATACAAGATGAATAATACAGAATGTGCGTCAAGAAATGAAGTAAAAAAAGAAAAAAAATACAAGTTGAAAGTAATAAAAATGTCTTCACAGGAAAACTGATAATTAATGACTGGTTGGAGGATTGTCTCACTGTTAGGGGACTTGAAAGCAGGACAGAAATCAGGGCAAGATCAATCCAATCTGCAATGCAAATTACCTGTATCGATCCAATCAACGTCGTGACCATTGTAGGCAGAACGTAGCCTATTCGTAATAGTCGTTAGTTGAAATAGTTGTTCTCTAACTATCGCTGGTCTTGGACCTCCTTCTCTCACTTCTGGATTTAAGGTTTGCGTCTCGCCATCTGAAGATACTGGGTATATGTATCTAAAAGAAAATTTAAATTCAGTTTTATTATTTATTTATTTTTTTCGAATGATTAAATCTAATTTAATTGACGTTTTTTTATTAAGAAAGGCATTTAAGAACTATGAATACTTGAAATGAAAATAAAATTCGATAATTCTACCAATATAAAACGTCATTTACTCACTTTAGGGGAATCATATATGCATTTTTTAAATAATTTGGTTTAAAACCGACTTATTGACATTTCTATAAAAAGTATCCTGAACTTATTCACTTACTTCATAATTTATTTATTCATAATTTATTAATCTTTAACATTCATAGTAAATTTAAAATAAAAATCAAATCTTTTCCGACTTGATTACATATTTTTCCAGGAAACATTATTTTAAAGCGCAATAAGAATAAAATAAATTTGGTCGAAAATTGTTTCTTTAATAAAATAATAAAAAAGTATGACAATAAATTTTGAAAAATTGTTATTATTAATGTAAAATTGAAAGTGACTCACTTGTCTACGTGAGTGCCATTCCAACATTCCTTGGTGTTGCTGGGAGGAACCACCAGACCGTCATTACACAGTTGATAGGGTAAATACACCCAAAACTGTTTCGAGTCTCTGACCTTCTGTTTGATCTCCTTCACCAGCTTGTCAAGCATCACTGCTGTTGACGAGCGATCTTCTGACATTGAATCTTCGTCGTAACTTAATGAATCCAAATCAAGATCTTTACTTCGTCTTCTGCGTCGTCCAAGAAGTGGACGTCCACAGCCTGCAAAAACTTTCTGCGAGACATCGTGACTATTTTCCTGAAAGTTCATTATAGCTTCGGAAATTTTCAAATTTATTGGTCGCACCAGCATCTCGATGTTAAATGGTCCCAAAAGTCGATCAGCCACGTTACTGACAGCCTCTGAAATTAAAATTTATTACAATTAAAATTTATTCAAAATATAGAAACAACGAAACTTTGATTAAATTACTAATAAAATTTATCTATCTCAATTAAATTTCTTACAAATAAAATTTATCACGATTAAATTATAATGTATCACAGTGAAATTAATTGCATTTGTTTAAATCACAGTTAAATTAATCACTTTTGAAATTTATGCCCGTTAAATTCGTCACGTTCGAAGTTTATTACAGTTAAATTGATCACATTTGAAGTTTATTACAATTAAGATTTATTAGGTGACATTTATTTCCATCAGATTTGATTTTACTCAGTCAAACTTCGAGACTTCAAGTTGTATAATTTACTGAATGCACTCATCGAAATAAAAATATTCTTCATTTTAGAATCTCTATACAACATGATACAATATTGTAGAGGAATTCTCTCAAACTTAAATCGCATAATAATAAATTCTGAGAAGACCATATTAATTAGGAGATAAATTGAAGTTTTTATCATCAAGAGTTACTCATCGCATTTGACTTTCTGTAATTGAAGAGAGAATTATTCGAATAAAGAAAATTATACAAGGAACTAGAATTCTGTCATTTTAGTCTCAACATATCAAAAGAGCCGCAAGAGTGTTTTTAAAGATTAAATATGCATGATTGTCTTTAACGCACTAAGGAGTGTGAATTGTTAAAAAAAAAGTTTGACTCAGTGCGAAACGAATTAAGGCGCTTAAAAAATTAAACTCGTCTCATTAAAAATGTCTGACTTTTATTTTAGACCAATTTCAATAATTGATTCGTCCTCTACCTTTATATTTCAAATAATTCGATTTAATAAATATTTTGTTTAAAATTCTCAATTAATCTATTTCACGACTCGTAACTCGTAAGTTTTTCATACTAATATTTTTTGGTTATATTTCTAAAAATGTTTTTTTTTTGTTTTTTTCATTTAATTTGTAATTAGAATTTCAAATCTTATCCACCTTTAACAAATAATCAGTAAATAAAAAACACTATCAGAAACGTGAAATTTAAGACATAACCAAAAAATACCACAATATCGAGTCGTGATTGTAATCCTTGGATTTGAAATATTATTGCAAACTCATACATTATCATTCAAGCTTTTTTCGATTTTATTCCTGTTATTGGCGTCTTGGAAGATCAATTAGAATTTGGTAAAAATGATTTTCACTATTTTTTAACACGAAGCTCTTCTGGAAAAGCAGAATTTGTATCAGTCTCTTTTTCCGCGAACATTTATGTTCATTTGTAATTTTATTTAGATATTTATTCAGTGATTGCAAAATTATTTATAGTAAAATATTACAAATGTTCTAAAAATCGAAAAAATAAACATAACACTGCCAAAACAGAAAAACACAGGAAGTTCCCACAGAGAGAGGCACACAAATATTAGTTCCAAATCGGCCGCTAGGAGCGCAGCTTTAGCTGTCGTCCTGAATATTATGCCAACTTTGAGCAATTTTTATATGGAAAATATGTTACATTTCTGATATGACACATTTGTGAGTTATGATTTTCATTCAAAGTTAATATAAAGTTAGCAACAATCACTTGGTTTTATTGCAGTGGGATTATTTTTATACACTGAGAAAAATGCCAAGTTGAAAATTACAAATGGATTGTAAATTAGAACCAGTTTGTAACTCAATTTTTTGTAAGTTTACAACGTTAGACGTAGCAAAAAAACGAAATGTTTAGTACATCGGCAAAAAATTTGTAACGATACAAGAAATTTGTAAGTTTACAACGTCAGACGTGGGACATATTTCGAGTCACGTTAGACGTGGTAATCTTACAATCCTCTTGTAATGAGTACAACGGACTGTACCAAAGCAAATGTCTTGTAAATCAACAAATATGATTGTAATCATGATAAAATGTTTGTAATTGTACGATCGGAATGTAAAATTCGTAAAATTAGAAAACTGAGATTAACCTCGAAACCTTTGCGCAAATTTGGCGCGCATCACGTATATATATTTGTAAAATAATTCTCTGATTTTTCTAATTTTCAATTTTTTGTTCTCTTCAGAAATATATTTCAACGTTTTTTAAATTATCTTCTTAATAATATTTTAATTTAATATTTAAAAAAATATACATGAACAATTTAATTTTTGAAGAGTTTCTACTTTTTTTTATATATTTTTGTCACTGTTTCATTATCTTGTGCTTCTTTTTTTTATATTTTTTCATCTCTTTAGTAAATTACTTACAAATTAACATTTGAAGATTTTAAATACGGCTTATATTTAAAAAAAAAAACATTTTTTGATTTAAATAAAAAAAAAATTGGATAAATAAATAAATCAATTTTTTTTTTTTAAATCATGATTTTTATCAGCACTGCTTTTAAGAATAAAACAAAATTTTCTTTTATTTCAGCTGTTTTTTTTATTATCTATAAAAGAAAATTCCATGTCAGGGAAATTTGTAAATTGAGTTTTATTAAACGTTCTTTTAATACATATTAAAGAATAAAACTGAGGGAGTCTTAAAGAAAACCCAGCCAATTTTGAAAAAATACAATCTAATGATCAATTTTAGCAGCCATCTAATTTTACATTTATTTTTTTTTTTAGGGAACGGAACCTTTTCGTAATCCTACAATGCTACAATTCTGTTTGTAAAAGGTACAAACTTTTTGTATTGTTACGAAAAACCTTTCCGAACATAACCTTTTCGTAATTCTACAAATCTATTTGTAAAAGTACAAACGCATTGTGTATATTACGAAACTATAGGTAACTTTACAAATTTTTCGTAAATCTACTACGTCTAACGTGACTAGGGTTGTAAGCTGTGAATCGTTTCATTGAAACATTGAAACTTTCATTGAAAGTTTCAATGTTTCATGGACGAAAGTTTCAAAGTTTCATGAAACTTTGAGTGGAGGGGATAGAATTTAAATTTCGCGCCTTCAAATTTATCTGTCAAGTAAGGTAAGGTTAGTTTGCCCATGTATTTGCGCCATATTGAAACTTTGAAATGTTTCATGAAGCATTGAAACTTTCATGAAATATTTCAATTAGGAAAGTTTCATGAAACTTTCCAACCCTAAACGTGACTCGAAATATGTCCAACGTCTCACGTTGTAAACTTACAAATGGCTTTTTTCTCAGTGTAGTAAGCGTGCACAGATTTATGCTAAAAATTCAAAAGAATAGGGTTATGTGATTAAAGTAAAATGCTCTTTCACGCAATAACAGCAGTAGATTTTTCTCAGTGTGTTAATCTATTCTTTATTAATTTGAACTTATTACTAATAGACTTAAAAGGAAATAGGATTTTTGTATTTAAATATGATTTTCGACATGAAAGAAAATCGGTAATTTTAAAAGTGAGTTAAATTGTTCTGAATAGCGTTTAATCGGTAGGTAAGCGTTGAAAACTTGACAAGAACTCACCGACAAAATGATTCCATTCAGCATCAAGTGCTGCGTGATGTGCTAGGCAGCCCTTCATCACATTTGCGCACATGTCACTACACGCCAAAACATTGCCAGGAATCCCGCTACAGGATGGACAGGCCGTCATTCTCGTTAACGCAGCGGCACACTCTGCTGATGGTTTTAGCTACGAGAACAAGTTTATTACAATTATATTATAGCTGAAATTCACTGGCTTCCATTCAAGATAAATTAATTAACACCATATTGCAAATTTTCATCCAAAAATTATTATTAAACATTAAAAATGATATTTTAAAGATATTCTTTTTAATAAAATATTTTAACCCTCAAAACATTTTATAGCACTGAATATAAAAAAATTGCGGATTTTATTAAAGATAAATTAATTAACACCATATGTGATTTGGACAGTGAAAAGGTGGCTTACGTGTCAAAAAATCATTTTTCATTTTTTTGCAGATTCTGATAGATTTTTTGACACGTAAGCCCCCTTTTCACTGTCCAGGTCACATATATTAAATCGGAAATTATATAGGTGATTCTTCTGAAACTACTCCTTTTTTATTTACATTTTAAAATAAACTTTTTATCATATAATTTAAATTCTTTTCTGCAGGATTACTTCAAATGATATTAAAAAACTTTATATACTGGTTCGCAAAATTAATTTATAAGAATTTCAAGTTTAAATAATATTTACTGAAAAATTGCTAAGTAACCAAAAAACAATATTTCAGATATTATTTCTATGAACATTTAATTATTTTTTTGTAAAAAGTTAAATACATATATTTAATTAATTTTATTTTTTTAATAGAAAAATTTATTAAAATGTTAAAAACATATACCAAAATTTCCACTTCATTCCAATAGAAAAAAGGTTAACTCGTTCGAAACATTGAAAATAAACATTAAAAACAAAAGAAATCTCAGTGCCTTTAAGAAAAAGGCTTCGGAGATGAAAAAAATATAATTTTCTTATTTTTATAAGAAATAAGGTAGAATTAAAAGATTGTTTTCAGTTATTCATAAAAATATTTTAGCAAAATTTTATTTTATAATGTTAATACTCAAAATATTTCAGTTATTTACTAAAATAACGAGGCTTCGGAGATGAATTTGAATTTTTACTCGCCCAATTTTTTTAACTTTGATAATTTATAAAAGCGACATTTTTTCTTTTATTTATAAATTGTATAAGAGAAAAATAAACTTTGAGCTTTTAAATTTATTCTAACATGTATTAAAAATGTGTTAAGAATATTGTTAACATGTTTAAATATGATTATACATCACAATGTAATTTTAATCTAAAATGGAAGACGAAGTTTAAAGACTTTTTTTATCTAGAAAGCAGCAGACTACAAATTTTAAACCTTCAGATACAACTGAAAAGACCATTTAAGTTTCTGAAACTATTTTTTAATAATTAAAAAGAATACAAGAAGACATAACAAATTTTTATATATAGTCATAGAAGTCGTGTTGAAGACATAGCAAAAAGGCTTCGGAGATGAAATATTTTTAGTGTTTATATTGATTTGGTTCTGCCAAATGGCTTAATTTTTTTTTATAATATTAAGTAAACGCTAAATTGTAATTAAGAATGTTGACAATAATTATTACTCTATGGTTTTTGTAAAATTAATCGAGACATCCAAAAGAGCACTTTCAGAAGAATCACTCATATATTCCACACAAGGAATTTTAAGCTTTTAAATGTAGTAAATTTAATATAATATTTTTAAAGTTAGAAATTTTCTCTTTTTGATCCTTTTTCCCTAAATTGTAAAACACTTTTATAAAATTTATAAATAATTTTCTTTCTGTGTAGAAAAATCTAATAATTCGTAATAGTGATTTTTAATATCCGTACAATTCTATTTTGGCAAATATATTATAAAATTATTTGGTTTGGAATATTAATATTTAAGTTGATTTAAGTTTAAGAGTTATTTCAGTTAACAATAATAATATGAATTAAAAAATTATTGATAACAATACTGATATTAATGAATTTCATTAATTAAATCTTAAAAACACAATTTT
Organism: Ganaspis brasiliensis; assembly: GCA_037103525.1. Taxonomy (NCBI): domain Eukaryota; kingdom Metazoa; phylum Arthropoda; class Insecta; order Hymenoptera; family Figitidae; genus Ganaspis; species Ganaspis brasiliensis. Next base: position 1,801,453 of record JAZKLR010000234.1, read on the forward strand.
TTATATCTAAAAAAAATCCATTTTTTAAAATTTAATCAACATAATTTTGATATAAATCATTATTAATATTGAAGAAATTTTAAAGAACATTTTTCTTTAGTGTCTCGAAGCTAGAATTTAAAATGAAAAATTTGCTCTATAAAAAAAAATTCCTGGGTCTGAAGGAGTTAGGGACAAATAAATAAGTCGTGGAAAAAAGTAGATAGATGTCTTTACAATTTTACAAATAAAATCTATATAAAAACTCACCATTTGCATATTTTTTAAGACATCTGCCGCGACAGTTAGAGCTTGACTAAATGCTCTGGTGGCAACGAAAGACCTTTTAACTTGGTTTCCTAATTTCGAAGGCACATCTCCAAATGGTCCCATTTCTTTCATGTGCATTCCGACACATTCCAAGTACTTTGCGTCGAAAGTATATTGACTGTTAAGAACTGTGAACATCTTCTGATAGAGAGTATTAAAAAAATTGTCCATCACATCATCCAAGTCCACCTGCAAAAGAAAAAGAATTTCCACATTTTTTTTTCATAATTTTAAATTCTTTTTGTTAACATACGAAACAACAATCGAAATTACAATTACAATCTATAAAAATTACAGTTTATTAAAATACTGTTAATCTCTAATTTAAAATCACGTATGCTTTTTTGTTATTCCAATTATTGCAATTTAAAAAATCTATAGGGTTTCTTTTTCCAAAATCTAGATTTATTTTCTACTCAGTATATTTATTTTGTAAATGAAAATTTGATCGATTCTAATTTAAAGTTATCTGAATTTCAATTGATCCTATTTTCTATTTCAAATTTTAAATTTCCATTTATTTAAATTTTGATCTATCTTAATTTCAATTCGATTATATAACTTCCATCGATTTAAATTTCATTTTGGATTTTAATCGAGCCTAATTTCGATTAATTCAAAATTCTATGGATATAAATGTCAAATTTGATCAATCGTTTTAAATTAGACTGAAAGCTTTGAGGTATATTTTTAAAAAAATTAGTAATAGTTGCAAAAAAACTTGTATAGTCTTTTTAAAAGAACTTCTGGTATATTATTTAAAAAGGATCTTTTGCAGTGGCAACTGTGAAAAGAGGGACAAATCAATTTCAATGATATGAGTATCATTGATCGGATATAATCGAGCTGAAAACTATCCGAAGCATCAGTTTAGCTTGACGTAACGAATTATCCTTTACTCTGAACCAGTTGTTGCAATTGCAAATCATGCGAAACACGTTGCCTCTGTTTATCTCCTGGCTCTGTTGCGATTGCACACGGAGTACTAAAGAGTTGTTTTATAAGCGAGTGTTGATTCGAGGGTAATAGATGTACCATGGTACGTGTTTTTCGACTCATTAATGAAATGTAAAGGGGGATTTAACAATCGAGAAAAATTAAATTCAGTACTGTCTGCAAATGTATTCAAATTAATGCAAAGGGATCATCAAAAGTAATCCTGTCCATTCCAATTAATTTCACTTGAGATAAATACATCAACAAATATTATCAACAACGATAAAAAAGACAAATTTGAACTTTTGACTTAAATTAAATTATTTCACTCAACATTTGAACTTTCGAAATGTATAGTTTTTGATCCTTTTGAAATTAAAAGTTTCTAAGGGGCCATCCATAAACCACGTGGACAGTTTTGGGGGGGTCCATCAAAAGTCCCCAATTGTCCACGAGGGGGGGAGGGGGAGTTGGAGCAAATGTCCACGTGGACATGCATTTAAGCATGTACATAAAGATTTCTAGCATGTCAAATTCTTGACTTATGTTTGATCAAAAATGATCAAAACCAGGGGTTTCTGAGTTTCTGAGCCCTGTTTTTCAGAATCTTGACCTCATGGACCAGTTTTGGTCATGGTCAGATTCGTGTTTAGTAATAAAAAATCTACAAGAAAAACTTAGTCCGATGCTTAAATAAAAAAAAGTCATTTTTGTCGACCAGGGTAATTTATAATGTTAACAATTTAGGAATTCATGTTATTTTCCGTAATCAGTACTTAATAAATTATAAGATGTTCAATAGAGTGGTCCAAAAATTTTTTTGGATTTTTTTATGCTCTTACCCCCTAGGATTTTTTATCGAAAAAAATACCCCTATGATATTTTGTTAAAATTATATAGTAATGAGAGATAGCTCAAAGCTGATGAAGTTTCCCACGTAGGTATTTTTGATAAAATAAAGCTATAAACTTTTAATACAGCTTTAACTTTATAAGGTTTACAACCTTTTATGTTTGAAATAATTAAAAATAAACTATAACATTAAAATTTATTTATAAAAATGTTTAAACAATTTATTTTTGTTATTTATCAGCTCAAAAAAATTAGAAGAGCATTTTTTAATGAAGTTTTCAACTTTTTATATTTTACATAACTCAAAATATATAGCAACTTTAAAATTTATTTACAACAATTGTTGAAGAAAATTATTAAAGCATTGTTAATTATCATCTTTTGATAAAATAAAGATAGTAACTTGCAATTTTTTCTTATGTACTATGAATTTGTAAGATAAAGTTATAATTTTAGTCATTGTTTAAGTTATTAAATAATTTTAACTTGATAATATTTTCAGACTGAAGCTAATAGAGCGGTTTAGTTTTTTTTCTAAATTTATCAACTTTAGATATAATAAAGCATTAGAATTGTAGTTTTACTAGAAAATAAATTTTAAAAGAAGATTATCTTCAATTTGTACTTCTAGATCTCACAATAACAGTGTCCTTTCATTAATTTTAATTCAAAATTTAAAAACATTATTAATAAACTTTAATAGATAACTTACTGGACATTTTAAATGTCTAGAGCTATTATTTTATCCTTCATATTCATAATAAATAATTTATTCTGTTTCTGTAATAGTTGCAATACCGTCCCAAGCATAAAAGTTGTAATATTGAGAAAAAATGGCAAGTCTCTAGCTTCATTGTATCATAAGACAATAAATAACAACAATAAATTGTTTAAAAAATTGTTAAAAATAAAATCTGGTATTACTGTTTACTTTCAGATACTTGAAACATGAAAAGTTGCAATGTTGAGAAAAAATCGCAAGTCGTTATATTTATTTTATCAAAAGTTCATAAATAACAACAATAATTTTTTTAAACAATTGTTAAGAATAAATTTTCAAATTATTGTTAATTGTTAGTTACTTCAAACGAAAAAAACTGCAAATTTCAGAAAAAATTGTAAGTCTCTATAGCTTTATTTTATCGAAAGTTGATAAATAACAACAATAATTTGTTTAAACAATAATTGTTATAAATAAAAATTTTAATTATTCATTACTTTTAATTACATATCACACATAAAAGTTGCAAAAATTAAAAAAATTGCAAGTGTTAAGCTTTATTTTATCAAAAGTTAATAAATAACAACAATAAGTTTAAACAAATTAACAATTACGTGAATTAAATAGTAAAAGCTTATAAGTTATTTTTGTAAAATATTGCAAAAAACTCCCAATAAAATAGTAAAAGTTATTTTTTAACGTTTTTTCCATAATTTTACAATTTTAGGGAAGGTTTTACGACCCTGTACAAAATATTAAACCACAAAAAATTTTTAATGAATTTTTGGATGTTACTTTTTGAACGTTTCTAAGAAGATGCAGAGTTGTCCGATTAAAAAATATTGATTTTCGTGAATTCTATACTAAATCTACGAATAAGTATTTTTTCCTGATGCAAAATTCATTTATAAAACTTCATCGGCTTTTAGCTACTACGTCTAAAATTTAGAGTCTAAATATTATTTAACTTAAAAAAGATAGAAGTATTTTTTTCGATAAATAAGAAAAATCCTAGTGGGTGAGAGCATGAAAAATTAAAAAATTTGTTTACAATGCGTTTTTGGACCACCTCAATGGCCAAAGTTATTTTTTAAGACCCCCCCGCCCCCCACGAGGGGAGGGCGGGGGGGTCAAAAATCAGCAAAAAAATGTCCACGTGGTTTATGGATGGCCCCTAATACGAACCAAAGTTTTACTAAAAATTGCAGAAACCTTGGAAAGATATTTTCGGGGATATTTTCGAAATCTATTGACGTTTATAAAAAGTATTCGGAAGTATAGAAATAGTCGTGAATTAAATATTTGCTTATTGGTAAAAATAACAAGAATGAGTCACATAGGATTTTGAATTTGTTTGATCAAACTTGAGAATTGGAATTTCGGAATGTACACAAATGCCTCATAGGAGGATTTGTAATTCCCTGTTAATACACAGGCAGCTATTTCTACTCTAGCTTCTGATATTTGTGTCTGTTGGAGAGATCGATTTATGTTCATATATACAACTATACGAGATGATCATGAAGCCAAAATTAGTGGATGCAAGTCACTATAATGTACTTCTCTATTAATTCATATTGTAGACGAATCGTCCATTGTCGTAAATGTAAACGTCGCGACCAGACAACAGCAGAGTTATTAAAGTTGTATATTCATGACACTAAAATGACATAAAATAACATGTTCCATAAATACAGAAATCAATTTTCTACAGCGCGAATTTCCCTTAACTTTAAAAAACTGTAGCATGTAAAAAAAATGTTAAAAAATAAAAGTTAGAACTTTATCAAAAAGAAAACACAAGTGATAATAAAATATGAACAATTAATTTAAAATTAAAACATTAACAGATTATACGGAAGGGAAATTAAGCCACGAAGGGAGCCTTGAAATTATTTTTAATAGTATAGTATTATCGGTTTGAAAAGTAGAAGATATTTTTAGTTTCAAGAATTTTATCAAGAAAGGACGATTAAGTTCGTCGAAAGTACATTGATTAAATTCAGCATGGCACGCGATACCTTCAAGTTTTGTACAAGAAAGGGTGGCAGTTTCATGAGACAGGGGCGAACAGTAACTCGTAATTGTGGCGAACCGAGCATGAAGACAAAATGATGGAAAAGTATAGTACAGACCATAAAAAACAAAACGGAAGACAGATAATTGTACCTAATAATGAATTTTTAACCTCGTGAATATTAGTAGACTTTTTAAATAAAACGATTCACCTGAACAATACATTTCTGTGAAATGACAAAGGAAATGTCTAAATAGTTGCCTCCATAATTATCATTTTAGAAACGGTTCGTTTTCATTAATACAAAAAACTCGTGGGAAAAAGAAAAAAAAATTTACATCGTTATATATATCAAATTTTACTTGTCTTTTGTTTTTAAAAAAATATTTTAATAAAATGAAAAGATAAACCTCTCTCAACTTCAAGTTCCAATTCAAAATGGAATTAAACGACGCTATACATTTGAAAAATATATAAGCCATATAATAGAAAAAATTATGACATGTAAAATAGTCGTAATGCTGAATGAAATACTTTTCAAAACTTTGGAAATTGAGAAGGAAGGAACAAGAAAGGTCCGTAAAGATGAAATTTACCTTTGAAAATTGAGCTTTAGAACTGGTGTAAAATTTGATTTACAATCGCTCTCAACTCCCGTCTTTCAAACAAAATGTGAAATACGAGCAAAGTTCGCACTAGTTATGTACTGGTGAACGCAAAAAAGAAGCTTTTAAGAGCAAAAAGATTATGGAAGGATTCAAATGCTGAGAAATGTCAAGGGAATTTAATTATAAACTTTCCTCCTCGACTACTTCAACTCACACTTTTGATAAGTTTAAGATCTCGCACTCAATCCGGATTAAATCAAAATTTAAATTACTTTTAATTAATCCAATTGTTTGTTTTCTTGTGATACTATTTTAATTATTCGTTTAAATCTTCAAGAAAATACAATTATTTCTCTTTTATTCTCAATTTATATATATCAATCTGTTAGTGTCACTTTAATAAAATGAAATCACATGCTTTTTCTAAAATGCTAAATCTTTGAAGATTAAAAATTTTCTCACCGATCCCGTGTCGTAGTATTTTTCCAGCTCCTTGAAAAGGTCTGTGAAGACGTAGGAATTCTGCTCGTATAAGATGCCATAAGTCTTCTTAAACATGTCATGAAATCCGACTTTGCTCGACTTCAAAAGATCTTGAAAATAATCTGCAAAAGAAAGTAATATTGAAATAAAATGACTTCTCTCTGATAAAGGTTCTTATCACAAATATATATTTTAATTACAGTTCTTTCTGTCTCGCAAAAGTAGCAATGAGTTTAATAAAAGAAAATTCTGAGATAAAACTAAACAGCTTTAAAACTCCGATAATAGGTAAGTTTCCAGATGATAAGAAATAATTTAAAGATTTAATTTTCACTTTGAAGATTTATCAGTTTAACTGAATAAAATAATTACCACGATCATTATTCTTGTATTAATAGTATTTTATCTATAAAATTCGCTATTTGAAAGAAATATTATTAATTAAATACATTTTTTTCAAATCTTTAAAAATGTTATAAATAACAGCTTATTTTACTCTTTAAAATTATTACGATTGTAGAGAATATTTTAAAGGGTAAAATAAAAATTTTCAGTCAAAAATAAAATTCTGCTCGATAATTTATTTCTGAATCTTCCTTTTTTTATCCCTTGTCTTGAATCTTGGAGTTCAATTTGATAACCGTCAAAATTGACAGGAATAAAAATGACTTTCATCAATAATAAACCCTTATTGTCGCACCTAAATCTAACTTGGAACACACCCTATATAATTTTCCTTTCTTATCGTCACTTTCATCGCAAAGAACGAGATTAAAATCCTTTTTGGCGACAAAGGAAGTGAAAGGAGAGAGAAATAAAAAAAAAGGCAGGAAATATAAAAAGGGGAGGAAAATGTGAAAGAACAGACTAGAAACATATCGCCGACTCTAGCGGTATCAAAGCGCATAAAGGGTGAAAAGGGAGCACTTAACGCAGCAGCCTGCTTTTAATTCGCAAAACGCTCGTCCTGCTCTAGTGAAATCTCGTCTAATTTCTATCGTCGACAGCGGCTTTTCCCTCCTTTCCGGCGATGTCACACCGCCGCCAATTTTCCTGTCGGCTCGACCTGTTCACGAAAGGTGAAACCTTGGAATTTCTTTAATTAAAAAGCGTCGATCAAAGACGTAAAGTCGGAACTTTTGCTTCAACGTAAAAAAAAAAGAAATAAAAGAAAAAAGGGGAAAAAAAGGAAAAAAATTACATCTCTATAACTTTGATGAAATTAACTTTCAAACACTTGTACGAGTGAGTAAATTAAACGAAATGCGTAACTTTTTAAATTTAGGGTTTTGAAAATGTATATATATGTGAAGAAGGGTTTAAACTCATTAACCTCTGCACTGAGAAAACTGGATGTTCAGAAGTAGATGGGCAAATCTAAAAAACATGTAACTTCTATGTGACTTAGGTTTATGAGTTATTATATATAGCTATAAAAAAGCATACAATGTCTAAACATGTGTATAACACAAGGGAAAGAAAAAGTTAAAGTTAATTTTTGTAAATGATTATTAATAAAACTAGCAAAATATAACGATTAGTTTTCCATACATTTTAGAAATTAAAGTATAATAAAAAATAAAACAAATCGATGAATAATAATCCTATTTATCCAATTAGGAGTGCTGCCAGTGGACTTGCAGATTGAAAATAGTGAAAAAAAGACTTTTTAATTTAAAAAAGTGATTAAATAGTAAATTTAAAAAAAAAGTGAATGAGCAATATAGAGTTTGATATTACTGATATTAAATTGGGGGGCACCAGCAGGAAAAGCCATTCAAATTTGAAAAAAAAACCATTCGAAAATCGCAAAAATAATTGAAATGTGTAGAAAATAATTAAATATAATGGCAAAAATAATTCAATTTGAAAATAATGTTGTAAATGACAAAACTAATTGAAAAATTGATTAAAAATCAAAAAAATTAAGACAAAAATTGAAACGAAATAATTGGAATTTTAAGTAAATAATTGAAAAGTTTTAAAAATAATTAAAGTTACAAAAAAATAATTAAAGACTGACAAAAATAATTAAAATTTGAAACAAAAGTTTGAGACTGGTGTAAAAAATTTTAATTTTTCGCACAATAATTAAGATAAGCATTAATTGAAAACTTAACGATATAATTAAAATTTGAAAAAACTAATTAAATAGTGACATAAATAATTGCAAACTGATTTTCAAAAGTTAATAAATTCATGAAAATAATAAAAAGATTGAAGAAAATGCCATTTATAGAAAATAATTCCAAAATTTCAAATATATTTGAATATTGCCCAAAAAATAGTTGTAATTTGAAAAAATAATTGAGAAATGACAAAAATAATTAGTATTTTAAAAAAATTAAAATTTGAAGAAAATACAAAATTGAAATATTGAAATAAATAATTGAAAACTGGAGTAAAAATTAAAAAATTATAGACAATAATTGTAAAGTTAAAAAAAAAATTATAAGTTTAAGGAAAATAATTGAAAGTTGAAGAAATTAATAGAAATTTAAAGACAATAATTGAAATTTGAAGAGAATAATTTAAAAATGTCAAAAAATTCAAATATGAAAAAAATAATTAAAGTTTGAAGAAAATAGTTGAAAAAGGTGTAAAAAATTTATAAATTCATGACAATAATAAAAATAATAATGAAAATAATTGAAAACAGGTCTAAGAAACTTAAAAGTTCATGACAATAAAAAAAAATTGAATAAAATAAATGCAATTTAATAATAATTCTAAAATGGCAAAAGTAACAAAAATATGAAATAAATAATTGGAAAATGACAAAAGTAATTGAAATTTGAAGAAAATAATTGAAATTCGTTGAAATTAATTAAAAAAAATATATAAAAATAAACTCATGACAATAATAAAAATAATGAAAAAAATGATTGAAACTTGTAGAAAATAATTGAAAACTAATATAATAAATTTAAAACTTCATGTCAATAAAAAACATTGATTAATTTTATGTATTTATTTATTTACGGACAAAAGCCCATTACAATATAAAATTTAAAAAATTATTTCAAGTAACAATAAAATTAAAATTTGATATAACAATAATAATTACTGTAATAAATATTAACACGTCGCATTCAATAATTTGAATAAAATAATAATTTAAATTTGTAAAAAATAATTCTAAAATTGCAAAAATAATACCCACACAGCACCGGAAATTCCCTGAATTTTCCCTGAATATCCGTCTACATTTCTCGAATATTCGAACCTAATATTCAAGGAAGTTTCGAGGAAGTAGTAAAATGTCCGCCTAGAAAAATATTGGGCGCGGAATTTCCCTGAAAATGTATTTCTAATTTTCAGGGAATTTCCGCATCTAACATTCCTTTAATATTCAGGGAAAGTTAAAAAAAAATTTCCAAAATTTTTTTTGATCTGGTAATTGATCAAAAATATATGATATTCAACATCCGTAGGATTCTAGAACATTAAAAACTACTGCGCAGCCGTAAGTGTCATAGAAACCAAGTTGGACCAGTGCGCATCATGTACAGTGAATATACGAATACCATGAATATTAAAGGAATGTTAGATGCGGAAATTCCCTGAAAATTAGAAATACATTTTCAGGGAAATTGCGCGCCCAATATTTTTCCAGGCGGACATTTTACTACTTCCTCGAAACTTCCTTGAATATTAGGTTCGAATATTCGAGAAATGTAGACGGATATTCAGGGAAAATTCAGAGAATTTCCGGTGCTGTGTGGGTAGAAATATAAAGAAAGAATCGTAAAATGACAAAAATACTTGAATAATGACAAAAGTAATTCAAATTTGAAGAAAATTATTGAAAATTAACAAAAGTAGAATAGAAATTGGTGTTGAAAATTTAAATATTCCTGGCAATAATTTAAATATAGGAAAAAATAATTGAAATGTTGAGAAAATAATTGAAAAATGACAGAAGTAAATGAAGACTTGTGTAATCAATTTAAATATTCATGACAATAATTTAAGTACTGAAGAGAATAATTGATATTTGAAAAAAATTAAATTCAGAATCGCAAAAATACTTGAAAATTGACAATAATACTTTAGAGTTGACAAAAGTACTTTAAAAATGACAAAAATAATTGAAAAGAGGTGTGGAAATTAAAAAATTGACGATGTAATTGGAATATAAACAAACTAATTGATTAATATGGTAAATTTTTAAGAATGTTTATCCAAAAAACCATTTTCTACAGATTCTTAAAAAATTTTAATGACATATTAAATACATTACTTTACATGTACTGTTACAATTTTATTGAATTTTACCGTTCTGTTTTTAAGATATAAATTTATAAAGTTTGGACTTTTACATGGAAAAAGTAACAAAACGAGCAAAATGACTATATTTTAATTAATTAAAAAAACACGGTTCTACAGATTTTTTTAAAAAACTAATGTATTTTTAACTGTAATGGAATACAACTTTTACAATAATATTTAATTAATTTACCGTTCCGTTGTTAAGAAAATGTTATTTAAGGGTAGTAATCCTTCACTTTTTTGAAATAATCAGGAAGAACAAATTTTAAAAAGTTGGAATTTTGAACAGAAAATTTTTTTTTTCAATAAAATTTGTTTGTGTAATGATTTTAACTACAAAATACTATTTAGAAACCAAATTATAAGACGAAATGAAATTAAAAAAATATTTATTAACATGGTCCGATAGAATGAGAACCGCTTGAAGGTATAAGCGTCCTTAATCAGGCACCTAATATCAGAAGACCCCCGCCCACCGCAGTTGGAATAGACATTTTATTAAAAAAGTGAGAAAAGTGAATTTTTTTTTAAAAGTGAGTATTAGTGAGCAATTTTAAAAAGAAGTCAGTAAAAGTAAAAAATACAAGGAATTTTAAGCTTTAGAAAAACCATTCGATATTAAGGGTAAACATCCATTTTTCTCAGCGTGGTTGTTTTTTTCCAACAATTTTTAAGGCTTTGTTTCATATAGGCTATTTTCGAAACGCATATTAAACATTCAATACATTTTTAATACATAAAAAAAATATCGTTTTATTAACGAGATGATATTCAGAAAAAAAACTAATTTCCTTCACTGGTTTTATAAACATTGTGTATATGCCTAAACCAATTTATATCAATTTGGACAATAAAAAGAATGCTTGATGTGATTATAGCTCGACTTTGACCAACTGAACGTAAAATTTACCTCAAGGGTTGAAATTTGAAATAGGGGATAATGTCCTAATATTATTAAAAGGGTAGTATCCTCTTTTTCGTTTGATAAAAAGAAAAAATTGTTGATACTTTATTCTGAATTTGCAGTTTTCTTTTGTTATGGAAATCACAACTTTGAGCATTGTTGATATCTGGATGGTAATTATTCTTGTTCTAGAATTTCATCCTTTATATGGTACTTCAGTGTTGTTTCAGTCACTCCTAAGAGGCTTCTTTGAAGCGTTAGATAGCAATACCTAGCCAAACCCAAGCAAAGGTACCCATCCTGGTACTCTACAAGTCTACATGATAGAAGTTTCAGGGGGTCTTCCGGAGTGATACGAAAGGGTCTCCTTCCCCACATATCCGGTGGTCCAACAAAAGCATTCTTGAGTTACATCACGTTTCAAATAACTATTTATAAGAATTGCTGAAATGCCTTTCGCATTTTTATTTTCACGTATCACCCATAAAACACTTAAACTACCTTTAAATTGTCGAATATCAATTTTTAAGCTACTACTTCCAGAATATGAACATCTATAAAAATAATTATTCATTTGACACTTTATTGCTGCTTTGGATTTCTATTTTTGTCTCTATTTTATACATATTTAGATTTTATATCTTCTTTATTTTATATTTTTTATTTTACTGTAATTTATTTAAAATCTCTTTTATTTCACTAATTTTAGAAAATTTATTCCTATAGATGTTTGATATATTTTTGAGTCTGGCCCAGGTTTGCCAACCTCATCAGGCTAGAATTTTTATTAAACACTCTTCATTAACCCAACACGGAAAAAATATCACAAAATAAATTTTAAAACATAAATAATTATTTTCTTATTTTTTAAAAACACCATCTTTAACAAGTATATGTTAAGTCATTGACAGCATAGTCCAAACTAAAAATTGAAGTTAACAAAATTTTCTTTATACGATCAGTCGAGGTTATTCAGAACACGTAAAGTACAAAATGTCTATGAGGGGAAATCTAAGTTAATAATTTATTATTGGAAGTTTTGCTTTGTTTTCTTTTTCGGAATATTTTCAGGGGAAATATGGGATTTAGGTGAAAATAAAAAGGGTCACCCTGTAGATAGTATGCGTTAATGTAGAAGGGTAGAAAATGAGATGAGGGTGGAGGGGTTGGAGCAATTACGTTGTCCACAGACACCCTAAAGATACCGCACTACTAAACCAACCTATAGTGCCTTCATAATGTATCTCATAGACGTAGGTGTACCTTTAGACGGACACTCAAAACCGAACCCCCTGAATTATGAAATCTAGTTAAATTCTCAATGAGTCTCCACTTTCAAATGTTTAAAGTTTAAACACAAACCTAAAATAAAATTCCTATATGAGGTCTTCCAAACTCTAAAATATTTTAAACAACTTTGACATCTGTCCTATAATTTATTTTTAACTAATTCAGATTTAGAGAGAAACGAGTATAAAAAATAATGTCGTCTTTTGATAAAAATTACGATTTTATATTATTTTAAAATTAAAAAAAAAATATTTCGACTTTCTAAAATGAGATGTGTGACTGATATAGTACTTTCCATGATAATCTTTTATTAGAACCTAAAATGTGGAATAACATAATTCTAAAGGTATACTTATGGGCTTAAAGTACCAATCCTGTCATTACATTGGACATTCGAATCCTAAATTCATGTCAGATTACACACTGGATTGGTTCAAGGATTAAAAGATTAGTAAAACTCTTCCGAGTTTCTACCACGAATGGTCTATCTTCTCACGCCCTTATTTCCGCTATACACCACTTTGATTAAAATCTAATGATTAGCCAAGGCACCTAAGCATTACAGTAATTAAATTAGCATAATTTCGCCTTTTAGTAAAATATATTTTATTCTATCAAAATTCACAGAAAATTTCATAATTCCAGTTAACTTTGCACACAAAATATATTAACAGACATCACTTAATTGGTTTTTATTTAAAATAATAAATAGTAAGGTTTTTAATATCTTACATTTATTTTTCAAAATATTTACTCAAACTTGTAATAAATAAATAATACATTTCAACAATCAATTTCCACATTCTTAAATTCCCTATATTATGAATCACTGAACAAATGAATTATAGTGCAAATATAAACTTGTGCTTTCAACTAAAAATTATTCTTTTGAAACCGAAAAACGTGGTATTTAAATGTTAAATGTAAACACAACAATGTTTATAAATGGAATTCTCATTTATCAAAGTCCTGTGTGGGTTGTGGATAAAGATGGACTAGACTGAGATATTCTGGCACTCACAGAAGCGAAATCTGAATTGGTAATTATTCTTCACTCAAAGAAAAATATTCTGTTAGATTAACAAGCATGGCTCAAGTACGAATTTTTCTGCAGACTGAATTTCTAATTTTGAAAATGTCATGGACAAACAGATGTAAAAAAAAAAAATCTCCACAATGTCTAAATCATCTTTGATAGATGAAGAATTCCAGTAAAAAATTAATTTGCATTTTTCCTACAAACATTATAATATTTATTTGCAATTGTTATTAATGGACTTGTCACCAATTTAATGTGCTAGATTTATCATTATAAATTCCTCGCATATGTTTATTACAAAACTAAAAATTATTAATTTTCGTCTCGCATTTTTCTTGTATAGAAATTTATCCTGCATTAACTTTATTACGTTCTTGAAAATTTATTTCACAAAATGAACAGCGTATATTCCGCCAATAAGCAGAAATTCCTGAGTATTTTGCTAATAAGCGCCAATTTGGCACTTATTGGCGGAAATAAATAGCTGGAAGTCATAGCTCTAACGATGAGAAGTCGGCCTCTTTCTATGAGGTTGGTCTTTGAAGTACCTTAAGTGGCGAATGCGCGTAAGACTTATGGGAAGAACTTATAAGTACTGTCGGATAGACGTGTGCAAGTGCGTACAGCACGTTCCCAACTTCCTCTCTGTCAATGCACTTGCGGTCCCTCTTTAATTAAAAAAGACCTCATAAGCTCGCTGGTAGAAGAGTCTTGCGGTGTTTCAACATCCACTTCTATCGTGACTGCGTGTAACCACAGGAATCTCTTTTCACCCCCCATTTTCATACACCCTTTATTCCTTTATGTAATACCGACCACGAGCTTTTCCTCATGACGGACAAGTTCGATTTTACCCCTGAATAACTACCTAATTGAGAATTCCACAGGGTATAGTCTAAAATCAAGAAAATTTCCAAAATTTTCCATCTGCATTCCTTTATTATATTATAACTAGTAATTTAAAAAGTTATTCAAGACTTTCCTAACAATTTTCGTGATTTAATACATTCATCAAAATTCTTAGTAGATCTGACTACTTTTTAATGTCCTTAAGTAACTCACAATCAGTAGATTCTTAACCGAATTTAGAAAGTTATATTGACTTTGAAAAAGTTTAGTTATTGCTACTTAGAAAGTTAATTGGTAAAATGAGATTTTGTAGTTGTGTTTGAAATTTAACTACTTAAAGTAGTAAGTTGAACTACTAATGTTATACGAACAAAGGAAGAAAGTGATGCAAATTTCGTTACTTCATTTTTTTCGCGTTTTAGTTTCGGCAAGTGGATGGAGTTCAAGTTAAGCATAAATTCTAAACAATCCAAAAAGGACTAGTAAAAAATTACGAATTTTATAGCCATTTACAACAAAAAAAAAAAAAAATGCCCAAGTTATTATGAATAGAAAAATATCAATAGCCTTAATAAAATTTGAAAGTAAATTTTTATAAAACTTAATGATCGACAGTTTTTGTGACCGCTGATTATAAATTTCAAGACAGTTTTTCAAAATTCAAAATGACGGATTCAATATGGCGGGAGAATATTTAAGAATTATTTTTTATTTAATTGAAACTACTTTCTTGGAGGTTTTTCATATCTCCGATTATAAATTGGATGTCAGTTTTTTAAATTTTAAAATGGTGGATTCATAATGATTGACATTTTGTAAAAATTTCTTTGAATTCGTTTGAAATTATTTACTCAAGAATTTTCAAGGTTGCTGATTATGAATCCACCAGGTTTTTAATATTAACAATGATGAATTCAAACTGCATGATGAAATTTAATACAGTTTTACGATTTTTATGAAGTTAAGTATAATAAGTTCAAATTAATGACATTTTCTAAACTATCCTAGAGTGGTCAGTCAAAAAATTGGTCTCTAGACAAAAAACGTAGAATCTTATGAAATTTTGATAATAAATCGAAAAATAAGGTTAAATAAAAAAATTCAAAAACTGTTTACCACTTTAAGTAACTTTTATGATTAAAAATAACAAGAAATTTTTTTTCCAAAACTAGGTGAGAAAATGAGAATTGTCAAAAACATAGCATTTTGGCAAACTTCGACTAAAACTCGAAAAATAACGTTAAATAAAAAATCGAACTGAATACCACTATGAGTAACTTTTATAACTAAATAAAAATAGAGAACTGTTGCAAAAAAAAACTTTTACCAAAACTAGGTGCCAAGAAAATCAAAATTGTCAGAAAGCATATACAATTTTATAAAATTTTTGTAAAAAAGAAAAATAACGTTAAATGGAGATACCCAACAACTGATTACCACTTTTATTAACTTTTATAACTGTAATAGGAACAAAATACTTGTGAAAAAAAAAACATATTTTTGCCTAAACTAGGTGCCAGAAAAATGTGAATTGTCAAAAAACAACATTTTGACAAAATTCCAAAAATAACGTTAAATATAAAAATCCAACTACTGATTGACACTTTTAGTAACTTTTATGACTAATATGAATAAAAAACTTTTGAAGAAAGAAAATATTTTTGCCTAAACTAGGTGCCAGGAAAATAAAAATTGTCAAGAAACATAATTTGGTAAAAAACGAAAAATAAGGTTAAATGAGAAAACCCAACAACTTATTACCATTTTGAGCAACTTTTACGACTAAAAGGCATAAAATACTTTTGAAAAAAAAATATTTTTGCGAAAACTAAGTGCGTGGAAAATGAGAATTATCAGAAAACATATCATGTCAAATTTTGATAAAAATAGAAAAATAACGTTAAATGAAAATAATCTAATAACTCATTACCTCGTTTAGAAACTTTTATAACTAAAAGGTAAAGAAAACTTTCGGAAAAAAAATATTTTTACCAGAACTAGATATTTATAAATATATAATTTTAAATATATTTTATAATTTATAAAATTTTGGTAAAAATCAAGAAATAACGTTGAATGAAAAAATCCAAGTGCTGATTACCACATTTATATTAGTATCTTTTATGACTAATAGGAATAGTTTTAGAAAAAAAATATTTTTAACTAAACATAGGTGCCAAGAAAATGAGAAATGGCAACGGACAAAATTCGGGAAGATAAATAAAATAATTATAAATAATTTTAGTTACCTATATAAATAAATAGTTCAAAGCTACTATTGCATTATTAATTTTTTTAAGCTGTAAAATTTCATTTTCATTTAAGGACATGTCAGGAAACTGAGAATTTTACTTCTTTGTATTTTTTTGAGTAAATATATATATAAGATAATTGGCTATTTGTCTCTCTAAATCTGAATTAGTAGTTTTCTACTATGAATTAGTCAAATTCATGGCTCATTTTTCTCTAATTCATATAGTAGAAAACTACTAATTCTTAGTAGAAAACTACTAATTGAAATAGTGAAACTTTACTTTTAAAAAAAGTAGATTTTTTTACTAATTTAATTAGTAGTTTTCTACTACAAAATTAGTAGTTTTCTACTAAGAATTAGTAACATTCTTACTATTTTAATAGTAGCTCACTTTTCGCTAATTCATTATGAGAAAACCACTAATTCAGATTTAGAGAGGTTACTGACCTCGTAGAAACTATTAATATTTACACTTGTATCAAAAATAAATTTACTTTTTTCAAAATTAATGTAAAAAATAATTTATAACGCTTAAAATTCCCTCGTTTGTAGAATTATAAACCTAAATTCTCTAAATCTGAAATAGTTAAAAACTACTATTTTAACAGTGAAAACTCGTTTACCATTTCAAATAGTAATTTTTTACTAATACTTAAGTAAAAAAACTACTAATTTAATTAGTCGAAGTAATTTTAGGTTATGTTAAACTACTAAAAGAATTAGTAGATTTCTATTTACTAATTACATTAGTTATTTTTTACTATTTAGTATTTAATTAGTTAAATTTAACTGCTGAATTAGTAGTTTTTTACTATTAATTAGTTATTTTTTACTAATTGAAAAAGAGAAAACTCGTTTACGATTTTAACCCCTAAATAGTAGTTTTTGACTAATTCAGATTTAGAGAGTATTTAACTTCGGAGTAGTGATGCATGTCGAGCAAACGATCTGATCGACTTCACGTCTGATCGTCTGCTCTTTGCTCGATTATGATTGAATTGAACAAATTACTTTTTATTTATCTTTTAATAATTAGCATAATTTTTGAAAATATCTTTAAGTAAGAATCATTTCTTTTTGTTGACATTTTTTATCTGTCACGTGGGTAATTTCATTGACTTTCGTCTAAGGGATGTTGCTGCCATAAGTATTTCAAAAATAAATTTGTTTTATAAGTCATTATTAAACTCCATAGAATTCATTTCTAATAAAGATTTTGATAATATTTTCTTTTTCACTCAAACAGCAATGGATGTTGCTGAAACATCTGGTGCTGTTCGGGTATTTACAAAATGTTAATTAAAGACGTGAAAGTATAGCGTTTTCAATTCATATTTCAAACTTTTTTTAAATTACTAAATATAGGTTTAAATAAAATGTCGCTAAAAAAGAATGTCAATATATATTTCAAAGATTTGTGTGTGGTAATTTATTTTTTATATAAAGCATAATTATAATAAGAAAAATGGATTTAAGATTGATCTATAAAGACTGTCAATTTTTGGAGCCAGTATCATTTTGACACATGACTTAATTTTAGATTGTTATATTGTACAGAATGGAAATGTTATTTTGTACAACTGCTAAATGATATTTTGTACAATTTTGAATAATGAATTTGTTATTTTGTACAATTTTTTAAAAAAGCTAAAATATTGTACTCCCAATGTTTTATTGCTTTTTTACAAAATTGTACAAAATAACAAATTCATTTTTCAAAACTGTACAAAATAACATTTAACAGTTGTACAAAATAACATTTCCATTCTGTACAATATAACAATCTAAAATTAAGTCATGTGTCAAAATGATACTGGCTCAATTTTTGTGATATTTAGAAGTATATTTTTTATAAAATTATTGAGCCAGTATCATTTTGACACATGACCTTATTTTAGATTGTTATATTGTACAGAATGGAAATGTTATTTTGTACAACTGCTAAATGTTATTTTGTACAGTTTTGAAAAATGAATTTGTTATTTTGTACAATTTTTTAAAAAAGCAATAAAACATTGGAAGTACAATATTTTAGCTTTTTTAAAGAATTGTACAAAATAACAAATTCATTTTTCAAAATTGTACAAAATATCATTTAGCAGTTGTACAAAATAACATTTCCATTCTGTACAATATAACAATCTAAAATTAAGTCATGTGTCAAAATGATACTGGCTCAAATTATTTAATAAAAAATTTGGATACTTACGAGGTTTGAAATTAATACATTAACTTTTCTTATTCAGAACAATAACTTAAAAAAAAATTTTGTTTATTATAAAATTAAATTTCAAATTCATGAAAAATGACATCTTTCAACACATCGTATCTTTCTTCTGTAAGCTTTTAAAAGATTTAAACTCAACACATATTTAAGTTTGTACAAAATAAATTCTATATTCAAATTTTACGAGGTTATTTTGTTTAAGTTGAACCAGAAAATTTATATGATTCGGGAAGGTAAATGTTGACACAATTTTAATTATGTCATTCAGCGACGTTTCACCAACAAAGGTTCGTTAGCCTCATCAGGCTAAATTCGTTAAAATTTAAACATTTTTTAACTTGTCAAACAATTAAAATATATTAAATAAATTTATTTTAAGTTATTTTGTTTAATTTGTAAAATTTTTAAGTTTGCGATTAATCATAAAAGAGGTTACTTTTTTAAAATTTCGGTATGTCAGTATATATCAACAAACAGAAAGGATTCTTACTTAAGGATACTCTAAAAGATTATGCTAATTATTATTAAAAGGTAAATAAAAAGTAATATGTTCAATTCAATCATAATCGAGCAAACACACTGAGAAAATAAGTTGACTAAATACAACCAATTTTTGATTAAATTTAGCAGAGAGAGGCTGTTGATATAGCACCTGCAAAGCACTTTATTGATTTTAGCAGAGCATATGCTCCGGTATCCTAGAAGTTTGATTGTCATCGCCGGTGTTTTGTTTGTTTCGTCCCGAGGAACCCTAACCTAGAAATAAAGCTGCTTGGCTAGAGGCTTATTTTCTCAGTGCAGCAGACAATCAGATGTGAAGTCGATCAGATCGTTTGCTCGACATGCATCACTACTTCGGAGACAATTATTGACAGGACTTTCATTTTCATCGTTAAAAGTGATTATTCTCTCTAAATCTGAATAAGTGAAAACTCGTCGAGGTATAGAAATAAGTACATATACACTTTCAATAAGTGAATAATCACTTTTTAGATTTAGAGAGTATGAAACTATATATCTGACAGCGCAGAAAGTATTTCTGTGTTTCAAAATTGGAATTCAAGTAATTTGATTCGGTTCTCAAAGCAGGAGACATTATTGGATCAAGTAATGAAATTCTGTATAATTTTAGAGAGATAAATGGTATCTACTTACTGTGAAATCTAGTTCCTCTTGTGAGAAGCAATTGTTGCAGTCGATGAAGAGTGTCTCTAGTAGCTTTCTCGTGTTTATCTCTAGCTCTTGCTTGCAGTCGCAATTCCATATCCGCTGAACAGCATACCTCACCTCCACTACTTATTCCTCCACATGTTTTCAGCTCTCTCGCTAGAAACATATAAAATAGAAAATTAAGAAATTTCAAATAATTATGATCTTCACAATGTTTAGTTTGGGTCTAGTAATTTCTGACAAATATGTATTTTATATGAATATTAAGTATAGTATTTACTTCAACACTAACTACATTATCTTTTATCAAAAATATGTTTTATTATTTCTGTTGTCTATCATATCGAAATCGGTATCAAGTCGATTTTAGGATTTCAAAATACAGATTAAAATAATAAATCACCAAATTATTTTTCTTTTTATTGCTATTATAAAATCATCTACTTGTATCAATGAAATCTGATAGAGATGAGTAAACAGATACTGAGGTTTCCAAAAGAATAATACAAAAAAAAAGAGAAATAAGTTAAAGAGTTACGAGTAAACTCAAGACTTTCCCGCGAGTGTTTGCTGAAGAAATACTTTCAGGGCCAGGACGAGAGTTCTGCAAATGTAATTTGATTCTCAGAAACAAGAAAGCATTACTTCGTGATTGCAATTCAATATTTTTTCCATGTTCTGAGTTATAAAAGTAAGCCCATACAAGGAATCAAAACACTTGGAAGAAGCGGATTTTTCCCCACAAGTTCTGAACCTTCAAGTAAGTAAAATTTTTCGTTTGCCTTGGTTTGAATTATTCATTTTCAAATACAATAATAAAAAAATAAATACTTTCCCAGTAAATCCATCAAAAGCAATACATTCTACTATGATAATTATTTATCAGAAAGTTTGTTTTTAATCAACTCTCATAAATTTGTACAAGAATTCGTTAGTAGATAAAGATTTTGATAAATTATGGTAAAAACTTTGGATTAATATATTTATATGAAAATGTGTTTTATTATTAATTATGGGAAAAGGGCAAATATTGCGATTGAATTTACTTTACGAGTTGATGGTGTTTTGCAAAACTAACAGCTTCTTCGAGGATCTTCACCCTCTGTTAACTTGTCTATTATCGTTACGGTGTGGTGAACTCAAATGGGGGTGCGATAACAATTACGTGTGCTGTTGGATGGGATCACTGAGCCTTGAAATAAAAAGAATTGTCAACATATTGACCTTTTTTTCAAAACGATATAAAAGCAACATTTCAGATAATTGAATCGTTAAACTTTCTTGTATTGTGATCCAACTCGTCTGAGAAATCTAATTTGAGAAAAAGAATGAGAATAAAAGAGAGCATAATTGAAATAAATATAATTATAAAAGTTGTTAAACTTTTATTATTTCAGTTCATGAAACAATGAAAATAGCGGTTAATCATAAAGCGGCTTATAAAAGAACATCAAATCAAAAAAGTTGCAAGCTGTTCAATAAGTAAACAATCACCAGATTGGGAAATCACCAATAAAATATCAAGTGAACACAGGTGTTTTAAATCCTGGCAGGATTTGCCAGGACTTTAGGAAAGCTTCCATCGAAATTGGTTTTTCTTCCGAGTTTGTGATTTCAAGATTGTGTTTGTGTCTACACAAGTTTCTTTAATCGGTCCGAGTACTTTTCACGAACAGTATATAAACACACACAACGAATTTGAAAGTCTAGATATCCTGCTTCTCGAAACTTTTGCCAAATAATGCTTCTTCCTTTATTATTTAAAAAAAACTTTCCTTTTTCTGCTTATTAAAGCTAAAAGCAGGCAAAATACTTTTCGTAATCCTTATTATGTAGTAAAAGCACGGTTGCTATTAAAAGTCTTTCATAGTTTTTATGCTCTTAGTTTATTAGCTGAGAAAATTAGAAAAATCTTTTTATGAGGTGAGAATATATTATTAGGTAGCATTAAAAGAAGATATATATTATATATATATATATTAATAATTATTAGTATATTAATTATATTTCTTAGATTTATCGTAAAAGAAATTAGAAACTAAAAACTAAAAGAGTTAAATTAGCAATTCAATTAAAAAGATACGAAAAGTTATTAAAACCATTTCTCTTGCTATTGTTTTAGTGTAAGCAAGAGAGGGTTTTATTATAAAGTTGGAAGATTATATCGAAGGAATATCCGGTGATCAAGGTTGTATACTATCTGCTCTCTTGAAGTTATTGGTTCAAGAAGGTTGCTTATCTACCAATGTTCCCAGTCCACAGCTAATTTCACTTCCAACCCTGTACCAATATATATAGTTAACCCTCTGAAAAGTTTGAAACACGATGTAAAAGTAATCGTGATTCATTTCAAGGGGACGAGTCGTTTTCTCTCATTTTCATTCCACTCTTTAAAAAATAAACTAATGAAGTAAATTGCAATAGAAAATATTGGTTACTTTTCTCAGCCACTTCTGATGTATTAAAAAATTAATACAAAATACAGTTGCAACGAAAAATAAAAAATTTGTTATATAAAACATATTATTTGGTTTAAAAATTTTTTTTTCTTTTAGCATGAGATTCAATCAAACATTGAATTTAGTAAACTAATAATTTCTGCAGCTGGAATATATAAGGAGGTAATTACTGTCCAATATATATAGAATGATATTTTATTGAAGAAATGAGGACAAATGGGAAAAGATATGGATAAAGGACTATTAAATGTTGGGCTATATAACTTGAAATGTTGAATATGAAAGCTCAGAATAATACGGTTGTATAGTTGGCAGTTTGTTACCGTCGCGACGGTACTGAGACGTCGGGGGTTTTCCGTCGCGACGTACTTCCGAGACAGTCACTAGACTTGTAGTAGTGCACAAACACAAATAGCACAAAAGTCGTTTTCTTGCAAGAAATAGTCGGAAAGAAATTTCCATGTTTTAGTAGAAAAAGATAGTGGCAAATTGCTTGTGTATACCTGGGACAAAGGCCTTTCTTCCAATTTTCCTTAAAAAAAGTTCCATAAAATCTTTATCGCATTTTCCTCAAATCATGAGATTTTAAATATTAAAAAGTCTGGGAAATAAAATTAGGAAAATAATATTACAATCCGATTTTGTCATAAGACGTTTATAAAATTCGATTCAAAATCCGATTTTTTAAAAATTGGTACCTTTAAAATCGATGCTAATTGCCTAATTTTAATCCATCTTAATTTTATCTGAACTTATTTATCCGAACTTTAAATTACCTTCAACTTTTATTTCAATAGATCCTATAATATCTGACGATTCAAACTTGAATTTATTAAATTTTATTTGATCCTAACTTTTATGCAATAAGTAAAAATCCACTTAATCGAATTTAGAAAGTAACTTTAAGGTTTTTAATATTAATAAATCTTCTATTGCGATTTAAACTTTAATTTCTTCAATTTAAAACCATCCTTAACTTGTATTGATATAAACTTCCATTTCTTCAATTTTAATCGATCATAGTTGCTATTGATTCTTCAATTCAATAAATCCTTATATCTATTGATTTAATATTTTTAAAATATTCAAATCCTACGGTTTAATTTACAATTACTAATTGCTAACATTTAATGTTTAATTTTTAATTACGTATGTGGGGCGGTTAGTAAAAGAACGACACTGATTTAATTACTCAAATTTAACAATAAAAATTTATTCAATAGTTAAAGAATTTAAAAAAAAGAGTTCTCAGAACGTTTCTCAATATTTGGCGCGGAAGAGTACCTTTCGGGAGCCGGGCGACTCAAGACTGACTGACGCTTGCAAGGACAATTGCAAGCTACGTGAAAATTCTAGAAATTAGAAAAAGATAGACTTTCAAAGTAATAAGTTGAAGAGAGAAAGATAATTTAACCAGGATCGGTTTTTAATGCACTCCAGGCTGAATTTTATGATAGGGCAGCTGGAGGCGCCGCGCGGACCTTGGCAAGGGATTAAGATATTGCCAGGTCAGAATTGACAAAGTTTAGAAAATAAGAAATATTACAAATTGTAGAAAATATTTAAAATGTACAAATTGAACAGAAATATTGAGGAAGGTTCTGAGGAAAAGTTTTACATGAAAAATATAAGAAATTACAAGTAAGTATGTGTGAGTGTAAATGTAGCATAATAATGTATGTGTCAGAGTGTTTGTTTGTGAATTGTGTGAAATTGAACATTGAGAATCAGATTCAAAGTAATTAATTATTATAAGAAACATTGAAAAGTAAAATATTTACTGAATTGTCAATAGTCTAAAAATAAATTCAATACTGGCACAAAACTAACACAACACAAATCACATCTAGTTCCAGTACTGGCACGGTACCAGAATTGCACAAGAAACAATGTTTTCCCAGTGCTGGCACAATACCACCACAGTACCCCCCTGCTAGTGGTTAACGATTAAGAAAAACCACCCTGCAGACGGTCAGGGAACCGCACTTTTCTGCCGGATCTCGTTGATGAAGGTACCAAGCTCTTATCTGGTACCAAGGTTGGTGGTTGTTGTAACTGCTGCGACGGAGCATCCTCCTGGATGCTGGTATCTGCTGCTGGGCTCTCGATGGTCTCTGGATCGTCACTCATGATGTAAGCTGGTTTCAAGCGGTCAATGGAAATAGTAGTGTCTTTGCCATTGACGTGAACAACAAAGGTCTTGTCTGACCTTCGGATGACCTTGAAGGGACCATCGTATGGCTGTTGAAGTGGTTGCCTTGGAGCGTCATGCCTGACGAGAACTTGATCAGTTGTAGCGAGGTCTTTGAAGACAAAAGTCTTCCGTGATGCATGATTTGATCCTGGAACAGGATTCAAAGTTCTCAAGTGTTGTCGAAGGACATCGACAAAGTTGGCTGGATCACATGTTTCATTGCTGGTACCAGTGGTACCAAGAAATTCTCCAGGAAGTCGGAGAGGTTGTCCGTAGAGTAAATCAGCTGCCGTTGCTTTAAGATCCTCTTTCCAGGCCGCTCTGATTCCTAGAAGCACCGTTGGTAGCGCTTCAGTCCAGCGGTTGCTTTGATGGCACATGATGGCTGCTTTCATCTGACGATGAAACCGTTCTACCATTCCATTGGCGGATGGATGATAAGCAGTTGTTCGCAGGTGAGTCGTACCTAACAAACGATTTAACTGTTTGAAGAGATGCGACTCGAATTGTCGACCTTGATCTGTGGTGATCCTGAGAGGAGTTCCAAATCGTGAAATCCAGTTATTAAAGAAAACTCTAGTAACTGTATCTGCTTCCTGGTTTTCCATGGGGACTGCTTCCGGCCATCGAGAGTAACGGTCGACCATTGTTAAGCAGTAACGATGACCTTCCGATGATGGCATGATGACGATGTCGAGATGAACATGTTCAAATCGAGTGGATGGTAGCACAAAATTTCCAACCGGCGATGACACGTGACGTGAAATTTTGGATTTTTGACACTGGATGCAACTTCGAGCCCAATTTCTGCAATCTGTTGTTATCGACGGCCATACGTAACGCTGGGTTACGAGCTTGACTGTCGATCTTATTCCAGGGTGAGAAAGTTGATGAACCATGTTGAAAGCAATTTTTCGGAATTTGGGAGTGATGAATGGACGTGCTGATCTGGTGGCGACATCGCAGAAGAGAGTAACTTCAGTGCCAGGTATGTGTACCAACTTGAGCTGCAAGGAGGTATCACCTTCCAATATTCTCTTTAATTCCAAATCATCTCGTTGATCGGCTGCTAAGGCTTCATAATCCAGTGTATTTTGGATCTCTTCAACACGTGATAATGCGTCAGCAACTATGTTATCCTCTCCAGAGATGTGGCGAATATCAGTTGTGAATTGACTGATAAAATCAAGATGGCGAAATTGGCGAGGTGAACACTGATCATTTTTCTTCTTGAAGGCATAGGTGATGGGCTTGTGATCGGTGTAGATGGTAAAAGATCTTCCTTCGATCATGTGCCTGAAATGCTTAACCGCTAAGTAGACGGCAAGCAACTCGCGATCATACGCGCCGTACTTGCATTCGGCTGGGCTCAGTTTCTTGGAAAAGAAACTTAAGGGTTGCCAGCTGTGATCGATGAGCTGTTGCAGTGAAGCTCCGACTGCGTAGTCGGAAGCATCGGTGAAAATGGCAAGCGGAGCTTGTGAGTCTGGATGAGCGACCAGTGTTGCCTCGGCGAGACTCTCTTTGGTTGTTTCAAACGCTGCGCTTGCTGTAGGTGTCCATATAACCGGCGTCTTTCCTTTCACGTTCCCTTGTAGTAAGTCATTCAGTGGTGCTTGGATATCAGCTGCTTTCGGAAGAAATCTTCTATAAAAGTTGATCATTCCTAGGAATTGACGGAGCTGCTTGACA
The DNA here is from genome assembly GCA_037103525.1 of Ganaspis brasiliensis. Lineage (NCBI taxonomy): Eukaryota > Metazoa > Arthropoda > Insecta > Hymenoptera > Figitidae > Ganaspis > Ganaspis brasiliensis. The sequence goes on from JAZKLR010000234.1 coordinate 1,827,729, forward strand.
GTATCGGGGCGAGGAAATGTGCGAATAATTTCGACTTTCTCCGGCAGAGGTTTGGTTCCGGCACTCGAAACACAATATCCTAGGAATTTGACCTCCGATTGCCCAAAAACACACTTGGACGGATTGATGACCACTCCGAATTTCTGAAGACGTTCAAATAAAATCCGGAGATGCTCTAAGTGCTCCTCAAATGACGATGATGCTATGAGGATATCATCAATGTAGACGTAGCAAAAGTCGAGACCTTGTAACACTTCGTCCATGAATCGCTGGAAGGTTTGCGCAGCATTTCGCAAACCAAATGTCATGAACTTGAATTCGAAGAGACCGAAGGGTGTTGTGATGGCAGTCTTCGGTATGTCTTCCTCAGCAACCGGGATCTGGTTAAAAGCACGAACCAGATCAATTGTTGAAAAAATTATTTTACCACGCAAGGAGTGTGAAAAATCTTGAATGTGCCTCACGGGATACCTGTCGGGGCAGGTTCTCGCGTTGAGAGCACGATAATCGCCACATGGTCTCCATTCATCGTCCTTTTTTGGGACCATGTGCAGTGGTGATGACCATGGACTTTGAGATGGTCTAGCAATACCCAGGTTGAGCATAGCTTCGAATTCCTTTTTGGCAGCACGAAGTCTGTCCGGGGCAAGTCGCCTTGGCTTCTGTGCAACGGGTGGTCCAGAGGTGGTAACGATGTAATGCAAGGTTGAATGCTGAACCGATCTCGTTGTTCCGTCTGGTTTTGTGATTTCGGGAAACTGATTGAGAAGGTCTAAAAATGGAGATGACCCGGCAACAGTTTTGACACTTGGAACGTCACACTCAATTATCTCTCCGTCAGAGGCAAGTTGAGTAGTTTGGTCCAGTAATCGTTGGTTTCGTAAATCCACAAGAAGTCCAAAATGTGCGAGAAAATCCGCGCCGAGAATCGGTTTCGAGACGTCAGCTACGACGAACCTCCAAGTGAAGTTACGACGTAATCCGAGATTTAAGGTTAAGACAAGAATCCCGTAAGTTGCAATTATCGTTCCGTTAGCCGCGGTAAGTACGTAAGTTGACCTTGCGCGCGGTTGCAGAAGTTCCGATCGCGGGAAAACACATAAATCTGCTCCAGTGTCTACGAGAAACTTAAATTTGCTATTTTCGTCAATCATAAATAGTCGGCGCGATAGAAGGGGAGTAGTGTCGTCGGCCGACATTAACGACTGCCCTGGTCGTTTCCCGTAGTCGTATCAAATTTGCACGGTTTATCACACTTTTTGGCGTTTATACCAAATTTCCAGTGGTACCAACAATTGTCAAATTTTTGTTGACGACCACGTGACCGCGAACGCGAGCGCGCGCGAGGACCTGAGCGCGAGCCGCCCGGTCGTTGAGACACTTGGTTCACTTCGAGGGACGCGAACTTTTGAAGCACGAGGTGTAACGTGCGTTCCATGCTGTCCATTCGCGCGTCGAAGGTAGTCGCACTATTGCTGCTTGTAGGCACGCTAGTCTCCGCAACGTTGCAGAGGTTCCCGTAAGCTTCCGCTACAGAGTCGGCAATCTCCGCTAGTTTATCGAGCGTAAGATCTTTTTGAGCTGCAAGCATTGCCTGCATGTGTTTTGGTAAACGACCAAGCCAAAGACCTTTTAATATTTCCTCGGTACACTTCGTTCCTGCAAGATTTCGTAAATGTCGAAGAAATTGCGTTGGTTTTCTGTCACCGATCGGTTCATTCTCGAGTAATTTTCGTGTATTTTGTTCTTGAGATGAGCCTAAACGTTTCGTAAGCTCTGTTTTTAAAAGTTCGTAAGTTCTTTCCGCTTTTGGTTTGAGTAACACGTCACGAATTTCAATGGCGTAACGCGGATCCATTGCACTTAAAGCATGCCCGAATTTTGTTGAATCTTGAGTTATTCCCGCCGCGTCAAAACTGGATTCTAATAACAAAAACCACAATTCCGGATCTGTAGGCATAAATGCCGGCACTTTGAAAGACACACGCTCTACGTTGTCAGGCATTTTGTTTAATTATTTCACTGAGACACTATAAGAAAATAACAGATATTTTTGTAACAAAATTGATTTTGTTAATAAGAAAGGTAGCTGTTTTTATAAGAAATTTCACTGTCACTGTTAATGCGTTACTAAAAAGTTGTCAGAAGCAATAAAACAATCACTTTTCACTGTTAAATAAACGAAGCGTCGTTTGCTTGAAAGGAGTCACTTTTTCACTGTAAATTATCCCACGTTTTTAACTCGGGGTCACCAATTTGTGGGGCGGTTAGTAAAAGAACGACACTGATTTAATTACTCAAATTTAACAATAAAAATTTATTCAATAGTTAAAGAATTTAAAAAAAAGAGTTCTCAGAACGTTTCTCAATATTTGGCGCGGAAGAGTACCTTTCGGGAGCCGGGCGACTCAAGACTGACTGACGCTTGCAAGGACAATTGCAAGCTACGTGAAAATTCTAGAAATTAGAAAAAGATAGACTTTCAAAGTAATAAGTTGAAGAGAGAAAGATAATTTAACCAGGATCGGTTTTTAATGCACTCCAGGCTGAATTTTATGATAGGGCAGCTGGAGGCGCCGCGCGGACCTTGGCAAGGGATTAAGATATTGCCAGGTCAGAATTGACAAAGTTTAGAAAATAAGAAATATTACAAATTGTAGAAAATATTTAAAATGTACAAATTGAACAGAAATATTGAGGAAGGTTCTGAGGAAAAGTTTTACATGAAAAATATAAGAAATTACAAGTAAGTATGTGTGAGTGTAAATGTAGCATAATAATGTATGTGTCAGAGTGTTTGTTTGTGAATTGTGTGAAATTGAACATTGAGAATCAGATTCAAAGTAATTAATTATTATAAGAAACATTGAAAAGTAAAATATTTACTGAATTGTCAATAGTCTAAAAATAAATTCAATACTGGCACAAAACTAACACAACACAAATCACATCTAGTTCCAGTACTGGCACGGTACCAGAATTGCACAAGAAACAATGTTTTCCCAGTGCTGGCACAATACCACCACACGTATTTTTTCAGGTTAGGTGTAAGATTCTGAAGATGGTCATCGTGGATGATCGAAATGTGTAAATTAAAACTTAATAAAAAGTAAAATAGACTGAAAAAAGAAAACGAATTTTATAAATGTATAGTACACAGTCGAAACAGTTTTAGTAATAATTTCTAAAATTTAATTGCATATAGTACTATTTAATTTATAACATTTGAACATTTATATCTAAAAAATAAATATTGTAAATTTTATCAAATATTTATGGATCTTTTAATACTGCAATTCTCAGAGTAACACTTTTACGGTGTTTAAAATTAGAACAGAAGAGACACGTGCCGATGCATTTTCCACTGGTTAAAACGGTTGATTAGACTTAGGATAATTCAAGTGTATCAGACCGTGATTTTTTATATATGAAAGGTCAAGCTTAGCACACGTTATATATTTTACGTGTATATGTACCGCAACTTATCGTTTATCGATTGACCGTTTACATTACCAATTCCAAGGGAAATTTTTTTTTAAAACGATCTATATAAAATATGGATAACAGCTTTATATACCGAGAATATATTTTTCGTTTATTCAACAAATCTGAAAAATAAATTTTTACGTAAAGAATATTCGTAATAAATTAAAATTAATTAATAGTGACATTCCCATATTAATTTACAAAAAAATAAATTTATTTAAAAAGCGACCTTTGAATATTGAAACTTTTTCGAAACATTTTCAATTTAAAGGCTAAAAGTCGAAAATGTTTTCGAACATGATGTATGGCCGGAGTTATGGGGAAATTGGAAAATTTCCATGCAAAGTGTATTTTGATATCACGATGTCAGTATTATTCAGTTGGAAGTTCACGAAAAGTTATAAAGTGTATATATTAGCATAAAGGCCTTATGTAAATATTCCAAATAACATCCTTATTTTATATTAAGCTGTATGTAAAACAGATAAATTAAAATAATCGTAAATTAAATTACAAAGATATATAAAAATAATTACCTTATCTCAAAATGAAGACATTTAATACATTTGATTGATTTTCAGGGTATAAATTTAATAATTTCATGAGTGTAATCAATAATGAATAAGAAATTCAGAATTGACATGTTTCTTAATAAAGAGCAAATAGAAATATGAATCATTCCTTAAGGAATGCAGAAAATCATGTAATCCTTTAAGAGCTGTTTGCAAAAGGCAAATATGCATATTATATAAATGAGTGTAGGTATATATTTTTACAAGCAGAATATTTCTGATACAAATACTCGGAAAGTCTTTAATTCGCTTATCAGCCCGAATCAACAATTTATAAAAGACTTTATATATATTGCAATTATTTACATTTTTTACAATAAAAGACAGATAATTGTAAAATACAAATACGTTATATTATTGTTGAAAGTATTAGAATTACGAATCTTTTTAAAACTTTAAAAGAAAACTTGAAAGCCTTAGAAAAGTAGGTGAGATAAACATCTGTTTCTTCCCACATAAATTTCCTCCCTCTTGTTCGCTAAAGCCCTTTTCCCCTTCGTGGTTTAACAAACGGTTGCTTTTAATATCATAAAGTTGCGAAATAATAATGACTGTAGACATAATTAAGAATGGGAATCTTCGATTAATAATAAGTATTGTAGAAAACTCTTCTGCTTTTTTTTTACTTTCGTATTCCTTTAATTTAAAAATTAACTTTATATAACATTCTAATTTTATTTTTTAAACATAATAATTATGAAAACATATTTAAAAGTATTTGAGAATTGATTTATTTTATTAGATTTTGTAATATGCATATGATTATCATTTTTTTTTTAATAATCGCGTGATGAATATGTATACATTAGGGTGGCCGTTAATAATGACATTTTGGAATTTTGTCCATTTCCGGGTCTCATTTTATCACAAATTGAAAAAAAAAAGATACGTATTTTTTCATTTTTTTTTAAATTAATATTTAGTGGTGCCTGTAGGCTATTGAAAATTTGCATGTATTTTGCATGGTAAAAAAACTTTTTTTCGTAGATTTCCTGTAAAATCGTTGAAAATTAATATTTTTTGACCGGACTACTCTGTTTCTCTTCATAAATGTTCAAAGAATAATATGCAATTTTTAACTTATGAAATTTGTTAAGTTTACTATTTTTTACAGGACCCAAAAGTTGACCAAAAAAAAACTAAAATAGGTTATTATTGGCAAAAAATATTAATTCTCAAAAAAACGAGAAATTTAAACTGCTAATTATGGTTTCTATTGTTTTTGAGGTCCCTGATTACAAATCTGAAGTCATATTTCAAAAATTCAAAATGGCGGATTCAATATGGCGGCCATGAAAATTTTAAAATTAATCAATTTCTAGAAAATTTCGTACCAGGGGGTTTTGGGGGTCTCTGATTACAAATTTGAAGTCAGATTTTAAAAATTAAGAATGTCGGATCCCATATGGCGGACATCAAAATTCTTAAATTAATCAATTTTTATGAAACTTGGTATCATAGGGTTTTTGGGGGCCCTATTTACAAATCTGAAGTCAGATTTGAAAAATCCAAACTGACGGATGCAATATGGCGGGCATAATGTTTAAAAAATTAATTATTTTTTTTAAACTTAATTATGTAATATCTTATCCCAGTAGCCAACAAAATTTTTGTGAATGTTCTATCTAAATTTAAATTAGTTAGTATTTATTAGCAAGAGAAGGTTTGTTTACAAATTAGATGACACGATTTTATAGATGGGTGATTCTCCTGAAAGGGATCACTTCACGTGTTTCCAACGTGAGTTTCAACATTTACAATAGTTTTTAATTGATATTTCCTTGAGTTTGCAATTTAAAAAAAAAACCCCAAAAACCCTATGATACCAAGTTTCATAAAAATTGATTAATTTAAAAATTTTGATGTCCGCCATATTGGATCCGACATTTTTAATTTTTAAAATCTGACTTCAAATTTGTAATCAGAGACCCCCAAAACCCCCTGGTACGAAATTTTCTAGAAATTGATTAATTTTAAAATTTTCATGGCCGCCATATTGAATCCGCCATTTTAAATTTTTGAAATATGACTTCAGATTTGTAATCAGGGACCTCAAAAACAATAGAAACCATAATTAGCAGTTTAAATTTCTCGTTTTTTTGAGAATTAATATTTTTTGCCAATAATAACCTATTTTAGTTTTTTTTTGGTCAACTTTTGGGTCCTGTAAAAAATAGTAAACTTAACAAATTTCATAAGTTAAAAATTGCATATTATTCTTTGAACATTTATGAAGAGAAACAGAGTAGTCCGGTCAAAAAATATTAATTTTCAACGATTTTACAGGAAATCTACGAAAAAAAGTTTTTTTACCATGCAAAATACATGCAAATTTTCAATAGCCTACAGGCACCACTAAATATTAATTTAAAAAAAAATGAAAAAATACGTATCTTTTTTTTTTCAATTTGTGATAAAATGAGACCCGGAAATGGACAAAATTCCAAAATGTCATTATTAACGGCCACCCTAGTATACATATTCATGAATAATACAATAATAGTGAAATTCAGTTTGACAGATTATATTTTCCGAAAACTTATGCTTCTAAATTTAACTTACAGCTTTATTACTTTCTTCTATTTGAAATATTTCTCCCCTGAATAATAAATTAAAAATTTCCTTTTGATTCAACCCGCGCTTATTTAAAATCATGTTTTAAAAATATATTAAAAATGATTCTTCAATGCACAATTACTATAATTATTAATAATATAAATGCAATAATTAATATAATTAATTTGTTAAAACACTGATTTTTTATACAGAAGGAGTAAAAACTTGATATTTAGTTTCTACATCAAAATATACGTAAGCCGAGAGATTTTTCGTATTGTACGTATCTTGCTTAGAAATTTTACAGCAAGTAGATTTAATTTATTTTAATTTTAGAACTCAATTTAAAACATTATTTTTCGTCAAATTTAAATTTAAAAAATATCCAAACAATAAAATTTTCTATCATGAAACTTATATTCGATGAAACTTTTCATGAAATTTATCAAATTTGTAAATTATTAAAATTAAAGTAGACAATTTTTTCTGGAGATTTTATCTTAAAAGTGAGAACATAAAAATTGTAACAATTAAAAAAATTATTCTTTAAAAAATTTAAAATTTAAAAATTTAAAAATTATCTGTGCGAGATATTTCTATTTTAATTTACACAAAAATATTTATTATAAAAATTTAATGAATATAATTCTTCTAAAAAAATTTATTCTTCACTATTTTTTGAGGAATTTTTTTATGAAAAAAGTTTTTCTTCTTTTTTTAAAGAAATGTAAAAGAAATTTAAAGAATTTCAGATTAAATTTAACTAAAAATTTTTGCAAATCAAATAATGAAAATTAGGACAACAATTACAAAATTTAAGATAGAAACTGAAAAAAAACGATAATAATTCAAAACTGAAAACAAAAATCGAAAAATGTCTAGATAATTACACAATTTAAAAAGAATAATTTAAAAAATTAAACAAAAAATATTAAAGTTAATCAAGAAAATTAAAAAAAAAATAAGAAAATTATAGAAATAACTGTTAGAAATAATTGCGAATTGAAAAACTGTTTTGAAAATCGCCTAATTAATTGAAATTGAAGAAAATAATTGAAAAACGAAGAAAATAATAAAAACTTCAAGAAGTAAATTGAAAATTTAAGAATTGAATTGAAACTTGAAGAAATAATTATAAAAATTGAAAAAAAATTATAAACGAACGAAAAAAACATTCAAATTTAGAACAAAATTCCAACAATGGCTGGATTAATACAAAACTGAGCAAAAAATAAATAATAAATAATAATTGTAAGAAATAGTTGAAAAGTGAATTAATTCACAATTTAAAAAATATAATTTTAAAAAATAAACAAATAATATTAAATTTATACAAAATAATTTGAAAACTATCAAAAATTATAGGAATAATTGTTGGAAGTAATTAAACATTGAACAACTAGATTGAAAATTTAAAAAAATAATTTAAAAAAGAGGAAAAAAATTGAAAAATTATGAAAATAATAAAAAATTGCTAAAAGGAATTGAAATTTGAAGAATAAAACTAAAAATTGAAAAAGCACAATAATTATTGAATGTAGAAGAAAATAAAATTAAAAAAATGTATTGATACTCGGAAAAAATAATTGAAAAAAGGCAAAATATTTTTAATAATAAAGAAAATAGTTAAAAAATGGAATCGAAATTTGAAGGAAATAGTGGAGAATTAAAAGAAATAGTCTTACAATTGAAAAATTGATATTAAATTTTAAAACAACTTTTATGAGTGAAAAAATAATTTAAAAAATCAGGGAATGAACCTGCAAATTATTATTATTATTTATTGTTTGAATGTAATTATTTTTTTTAAAAATAAACAATTTATGGTTTCCTTTATTTAGCTGATTAATTAACTGATCCTTAATTTAAATGATTCAAATTTTACTAAAATACTTTATTTTAAGAAAATAATATAATTCGAAATATTTCTACTTCTAAAAATTTTGGTAATATTTTTAAATTTATAATGTTTTTTTGTGAACTTCTGCAAATTAGAGATTTTGAATATATATTTTAATATTAATATAACTACTTGCTATTAAAATTTGGCTAAGGTGTTTTGCTTTATTTAAAAAATATAACATTTTTAAATTTTTTATAAAAAAGTTTAAAGTTTTATTTGAATGAGCAATGTGAAATTGCTTTGTTTACTGTTTTATTCCCAAAATTAACCTTTTCGAAAACAAAAATTAAAAATATAATTTTTCAAAATAAAGCAATTTACCTTCGCCAAATATTAATAGCAAGTAAGTTATATTAATATATTAAAACATATTCAAAACCTCAAACTTGTAAGATGTTTTATACGATGTTTATTATTTTAAAAATTTGTATTAATTATTTCAATTATATTAAATAAATAATCATTTACGCATTTAAAGAAGATCTTAGTTTATTAATTAAAAATAAAGGAAAAATAATGTTATAATAATTAAAATTAAGGAAATAGATTTTTTTAGAAATAAAACATTGAAATTAAAACATTTAGAATAGTTTAATACTCATGCACTTACTTAGAAATATTAGAATTAATTATTGACCAATATTATGCAAATTTAAATTTTAGCCCCATAGTAAGAGTACTGAGTTTGCGCAGAAGGTCCCAATCTCTATTTCGTGAAATAAAATTATTTTAAAAAATTATTTGCATTGAAATTTGATTTTTACAGTTAAAAAAAACTAATTCGAAACGTAACTTAATCATTTTTAAACTATTAACTTTAAAAAATTAGACGTTATGGCTTAAGTTTCATAAGTTTTAATTAATTTGAAATTTTTCATTGAAACTTTCAACTGAAAGTTTTAAAAATTATAAATTTCGGAAACGGCACATTGCTAAATTTGAACGTTCAGAATTTTAGGTTAATACTTTTTGACAAAACTTTTGTAAAAATGAAAATTTCTCATAAATCGGAACATCGAGTGTAAATTTCATTCAAGTTGGCAGTATCTATTGAAACTTATATTTATGATGACAGACAGAAGACCTAATCAATAGTTGAACTTTTACATGACCGCAAGTTAGATATGAGCAAGTTTTAGGGTATTTTAGAGTGAGGCACAGAGAACTAAAAGCTGGAGGGAGTGAGAAGACATAAGGGTTGCTAGGAAACACCCTGTTACATTGCATTACCCTATCCGACTAGAAGGGGCGAGAAAACAGCGGGTCAGGGTGTAGGGGACGGAGAGGGAGGGTCACTGGATTGCTTGCACGAAAGTACAATTTCCGAGTAAGCCGGCGGGTGTTTAGGTGGAAACTGTCGTGATCTGGATGCTCCGTGACCTTGAAATGATAATACCATCTCGTCTTGATCTCTGCACCTCATGATTCAATGAACGACGCAAATCTAACGAGAAGCCTTCAACCTTTTCCTCTTCCACGGGACCAATTTCAGCTCATCTGACTCAACAATTTTCTCCGGCTTTTTTCCAATCAGAAAAGTTTTTACTTCAGGAAATCAAGATCCCCGACCGAATGAATACTTCAAGCGTGCGAGTAAAATTGGAATTTCGTCAGCGAACAAGGAATAACGAGAAAATAATTTTAACTATTTTGAAAACATGATTAGAAAAAGATTCAAACTAATTTAAAAAGTAAGTTGCAAGTGTAGTATTGAATTACAGAAAAAAATTATAATAATGTCTTTTATAATATATGGGTGGTTCATCAAAAAGTGGTAAATTTTGCGTATAATTAAATTTATTAACAATTATTAAAAACTAACAAAATAAAACGCGCGCAAGCGCGCGATTAGTTTCTCATGCATTTTCAAATTATAAAATACAATAATAAATATAAAAAATCGGTAAATACTATTTATCTAATAAGAAAAATAAATATTTTAAATATAATATTTAAAAATCAGTTAATATAAATAAAATAAATATTTATTTAGGACAAAATTTATAACATATTAGAATTAAAAAGAATTGCAAAAAATAATTGAAATTAAACAAATAATTGCAAATTTTGCAAATTAATTGAAAAAAAATTAAATCAATTAAAAATTGGGGAAAGTAATTTAAACAATCATAAAAATGTTTTAAACATAAAGAAAATAATTAAAATTTAAGAAAAATACTTGAGAATCTTGAAAGTAAATTAAAACCAAATTGAATAATGAAAAAATAAAGAAAATAATTGAAAAAAACATGGTTAAAAATTGAGATAAATAAATTAAAATGAAAAAAAATAATTAAAATTTGCGAAAATAATTAAACAAATTACATAAAATATTTTAAATAAAGGAAAGTTAAACAAAATTTGACTAAAATACTTAAACTTTTAGAAGTTTATTGAAATAAAAGAAAATAATTAAGAATTAAAGAAAATAAATGAAAAAAGATAAAAATAATTTAAAATTGAACAGAACAAGTTTTACTTAAAGAAAAAAATTAAATTGAAGAAAATAATATAAAAAATAATATAAATAATGAAATAATTGAAAAGTTAGATAAATAGTAAACAAGTTTTGAAATTATGAAACAAATGTAAAGAATTAAAAATTGAAGAAAATAAATTTTGGAAAATAATTGAAAAATTTTTTTAAATTTTAAAACTTGACGAAAATAATTAAAATATGATACAAACAATTATAAGTTGTAACAAATAAATGATATTTAAGGGTGATAATTGAAAGAACTACAGAATTTTTTTTAAATAAAGAAAAAATAATTGAAATTTGAAAAAAATACATGAAGATCTTAGAAATCAATAAAAAAAAAAAGAAATAAATAAAAATTAGACAAAAGAATTGAAGAAATAGGCTAAAAGTAATTGAAATTTACAATAATTAATAAACAAAATTTAAAATTATGAAAACAAATAAAAATAAATAAAAATTGAAGAAAACAATTGAAATTTTAGAAAAATTCTTAAAAATCTTAGAAAATAATTTTAGAAAATGTGAATAACTGAAAATTAGAGAAAAGACTGGAAGAATGCTAAAAATAATTGAAATTTACGATAATTAATAAAATTTTTTGGAAATTATGAAAACAAATAAAAATAAATAAAAATTGAAGAAAATAATGAAATTTGAGAAAATTACTTGAAAAAATTTTAGAAATTAATTTTATAATATGAGAAAAACTAAAAATTGGAGAAAAGTCTGGAAAAAAGCTAAAAATAATTGAAATTTACGATAATTAATAAATTTTTTTGGAAATTATGAAAACAAATAAAAATAAATAAAAATTGGAGAAAATAATAGAAATTTGAGAAAATTACTTGAAAAATTTTAGAAATTAATTTTATAATATGAGAAAAACTAAAAATATTGACTAAAAATATTGTCTGGAAGAAAGCTATAAATAATTGAAATTTACGATAATTAATTTAAAAAGAAATCTGAAATTCTGATAACAAATAAAAATGGAAGGTAATATTTGATTACCTTTGAAGATTTGAATATCTTTAAATCTTTTTCTTATTATTAACAAATAAAAATAATTAAAAATGGAAAAAAATATTTGAATTTTCAGAAAAATACTTAAAAATCTTAGAAAATAATTTTAGAAAATGAGCATAATGATTAACAATCGAGAAGAATATTTGTAAAATGATCAAATTAATTGAAAATTGAAAAAAATAATTGAAATATGCTGAAAATAATTTAAGATTGGGAAAGAAAATTAAATTATGATGAAAATAATTTAAATATGAAAAATTGAAGACATTCAATAAAAATTGAGAGAAACAACTGAAAAAATCATAGAGTATATGTTTAAAAAAAAAAAAATAATTACAAAATTACTTGAAGAATTGTAATTAAAGAGTATAATTATAAAATCGCAGAAATAACGAAAATTTATGAAAATAATTGCAATATCGGATAAATAATTGAAAGTTTTAAAAGTAATGACAAAATAATGAATTTAATTATAAATTGATGAAAATTAAGAAAAATTGCAGAATTTATTTTGAAGCAAAAGAAAATAATTAAAAAATCGTTATATAATGAAAAATTGAAGACAATAATTTAAATTTGAGATAATAACTGAAAATTTAGGAAATTAATTGCATGTGTACATATTTTCAACTTCTTCAAAAACCATAATAAATTTTTAAATCATTTTTCGAAACTTTTTTTTTATTCAAATGACAATTAAAAACCAGCACAAAATAAAATAACAGGGACTAACTTCACTTCAGTTTTTAAAACGTGGACAGAAAAGATGAATAAATATTAATACTAACTAACTTCAGGAGTTTACGGAAATTATTATTATTTAATTAATAATTAATTTTTATTCAAATGACAATTAAAAACCAGCACAAAATAAAATAACAGGGATTAATTTCACTTCAGTTTTTAAAACGTGGACAGAAAAGATGAATAAATATTAATACTAACTAACTTCAGGAGTTTACGGAGATTATTATTATTTAATAATTAATGAGCTTAAATTAATGTCTTTAGTCATATATAACAAATTTCAAGTTTAAGCTTTTAAGGTTAAAAATTATAAAATTATAAATCGAGGTTAATGCCCTAAATCTGAATTAGTAGTATTCTACTATGAATTAGTAGTTTTCTATTAAAAAAAATTAAATTTTTCACTAATTAATAGTATCCGATTTCTCGCTAATTCATTAGTAAAAAACCACTAATTCAGATTTAGAGAGTAAAACCTTATATAAAATAAAAGAACCTTTGAATAAAATTGTTATAAAAATTACTAAAATTACTGAAAAACAATGAAAATGTAAACTCCTGTTTCAAATAACGAAAAGGTGGAGAAAGTATTCAAGAATTTTTGCAACCAAAATTGAAACTGAACAACTCGATTTTATAATTTAAAGTCTTTTTAAAAAGCATCTTAACATAAATTACAATAATTTATAATAGATTTGAATAAAAATTGGATTAAGTGAAAAAAAACACGTGAGGTGATAAGACAATGAACTAACAGGTGGTCAATAAAGCACTCCATATCTGCTGTATCAACTTAGACGTTTCGTGAAAGTCCAATTCACGCTGAGAAAGCAACGACCTCCGAGTTAAATCCCGATAACATTAATTACATCAAACTTTAGATTGGACCACACAGGACTTTATGAAACTCGAATTTTTCAAAGATTCTCCATAAACGCAACAAACTCGTTCTGAGAGATTTTTTCCCAAAAAAATGTATTTTTTTAAAAAGGTCTTTTGAAGGCATTTTTCATAATAAAATAAAAGAATAAATAATTTTTCTATCAGTGTGTTACATTTAAAGAAAAAAATCTCCATTTTAAACATGAATCCTTTGAAGAAAAGTTTTATCCAACTAAAGAATGTCTTTCTTCTCCATAAAAATATGTTTAGTGAATAGTTATGAATTGTCAAAGTGGATTCTAAGGAGGCTATTTACCTTTAAATTCTTTTAGAAACGGATCGTTAAAAATAAAGGGACACTTGTTCACATGTTGCGGTTACTTAATATTCGCCTCGCGACTATCTTGCTACTCAATGAAGAGATGTTTTACATTCGAGACAAGATCGGATCCATAAGCTACCAAGCAGCAGGTATCATTGTGATTCAGTTCGGTATCTATACCTCAATTATGCCGTCTATCTGTCGGCCTCTCCTCCTCAGTTTTTCATACCATAATGCGGTGAGAGATTCCACCGGTATGCAAATGATGACTCGGCCACTTGACATTCAGTCGCGCTCACGTGAGCGTTGAACAAAATAGACTATATTTTATCACCTGCCAACAGCTTTCCGCTCCTTTCACATGTACACAATCCGCATGCACATCGCGCGGTATTTCTCCAAAGATCCTATCTATAACTTGAAGCCAAAATGGACCATCTCAATGGCTTGAGAATCTCGATTTTTCCTGCATCCCTTAGGAACACAAACTATAACAAATCGAGGGGAAGCTAATGTTCTAAAAGGGAAGTCTTGTATTCTAAATTAGTTCCATTATTGTCAGATCCAATGGAGTCCATTTCAAGGCCACTTTTGCGAGATAACTTATCTCAAGCTTAGAACGTTGAAAATATTTGAAAAAACAATACAAACAATTCTCATCGTATGCTTACATACATGATACTTAAAATTATTTACGTCCAGGGCCGGCTACTCGTAAATTTTTGCCATCTGCACACTTAATATTGACCGGAGAGGAGAGAAGGTGAGAGAGGAAAAAAAAACAATATTACATTAAAGAATTTCTTAATTAGCGTAATCATATTGTAACACAAAAGTTGAAATTTGTGAAAAACATTACAAATAAAAAATTGACAAACTTGATTGAAATTTGAGAAAATTAATTGAAAAATGATTAAAACATTGAAAAGTGGATACAAATAACTTAGATTTGAGATAATAAATGAAAATTTAGGATATTAATTGAAAAATAATTAATATATCTAATTAAAGGTTGGACAAAATAATTGCAAAAAGATAAAAGAAAATTAAAATTGAAAAAAATAATTGAAAAATGAGATAAATAATTAAAAATTTCTCAAATTTAATTGTGGAATAGTAAAAATAATTAAAAATTGAAGATATTAATTGCAAATGAATTAAAAAAATAACTGGGATTTAAGATAAATAATAATAGAAAAAAGTAAAAAACTATAATTAAAAATTAATTAAAAATGACAAAACCTATTAAAAAATGATAAAAATAATTGAAAATTGATGAACTTAATAAAAATTTGTTAAAAAATAATTGTAAAAAGTACAGAATATAATTGCAAAAAGATAAAAGAAAATGAAAATTAAATTAAATAGGGGAAAGTCGGATAGCCCCGGACAGCGGGTAGCCCCAGACACTAGCTATTTCACGTATAATACTGCATTTTTATAATTGACACAAATTACAAACTGTGTATAATTCACTTGAGCTTACGTTTTTTAATATATTAATTCATTTTTTCATTTCTTCTTTTTGAAAATAAGTAATTTCTAAATTTAACCTTAAATTGTCTAGACAATTTAACAAACGTGTATCGTATTAAACGTCATATAAAAATTCTATTATATTTGGACTTTCTGTTCCTATTAAATAGATGTTTTAATTTATTTCTAAAAAATAATTTACGGTCATTATTTAAGACACAATTCATTCGCACTTTATCAAATTAAACAATTTAAATAAGCACTTTTATTTTCTCTGTCCGGTGACACCCGACAAGTTTTTGGAGGCTCACATTTTACTACTCATATATGATCTCATTTTTCTCTCAATTAATGTGTTTATTTTATGATCGAATTTATTTCAAAGATGGACAGAGGTCATGTCTTTGTCATAAGATGATTTAATTAATATTTCAAAAAAATTATACAAATTTGTTAACCAAAAGGCTTAGGTGTCCGGGGCTACCCGACTTTCCCCTACTTAAAAAATACATATCTAAAGTATAAAATGAAAAATAAAAATTTAATAAAATTTAATAAAGGATTAAACAAGATTTTTAATATTGAAAATTATTTGGAAAATGATGAAAATAGTGAAACTGATAATTAAATTAACAAATTTGATGAATTATGTCCTTCCATTATTAGACATTACAAATTGACATGAATAATTCGATATTGAAGAAATTAATTGTAATTTGAAGAAAAAAATTCCAATTTAAAAAACAAAACTCATATTTTGTCAAAATAATTAAAAAAGGCCGAAGGAAATTGAAAGTTAATTAATAAATAATGAAACTAATTATTGAAGGAAATAATTTAAACTGAAAAAGTTTTATTTGAAAAAATTAAAAAAAATAATTGAAACTTGCAGAAATTAAATTTAAAAATTAGGGGAAAAATTGAAGAATAATGAGAATCATTGAAGACAAATTTTTGAAAAATAATAAAAATAGTTGAAATTTGTAGATATTAATGGCAATTTTAGAAAAATAATTTTAAAAAATACAGAATTTGTGCACTGAGAAAAATTTTTGGTAAAAATTCCTGTGCTGTTCACTATAAAAGCGTCATAATTGACAATCCCCAAAATTTTACCGTTCTGTCTTACAATTTTTACAAGAAAATCTGGTAAAAATTGTAAGACAAAACGGTAAAATTTCGGGGACTGTCAATTATGACGTTTTTATAGTGAACAGCACAGGAATTTTTACCAAAAATTTTTCTCAGTGTGTGAAGTAAAAAAAAGTAGATGCCTTATTACAAAATGATTTCAAGAATTTTAAATTCAGGAAAATAATTACAACATTATAGAAATAATCGAAAATTTATTAAAAAAAATAATGGAAATTTGAGATAAATAATAATTGAACTTTTTGGAATTAATCAACAAATAGGTACTCAAATTAATATAAAACTTGTGAAAATCATTGCAAATTAGAAAAAAAAATATTAAAAATTGACGAAAATATTTAAAATTTAAGAAAAATAATTGAAGAATGATTAAAACATTGAAAAGTGGATACATTAACTTAAATTTTGAGATAAATAATTGAAAATTTAAGAATTTAATTAAAAAATTAAGTTTGAGATTAAATAAAAATTGAAGAAATGGATTGCAAAATGATAAGAATAATAATTGAAAATTGAAGAAAATGATTAAAATATGAGAAAACTATTTTAAAATCTAGGAAATTAATTGAAGAATAATGAAATTAATAAAAAATTAAAGAAAATATTTGCAAGGTAATACAAATAATTAAAAATTAAAGAAAAGAATTTTAGTTTGTAGAATAATTGAAAAAATTACAACATATATTTGTAATGAAAGAAAATAATTGCAGAATGATGAAAATAATTGTAAATTGAAAATATAACTAGAATTTGAGATAAATAATAAAAAACTTAGAAAATTAATCAAAAAGTAATTGAAAAAGACAAAAAGTAATTAAAAAATAAATTTAATAAAAAAATAATTGATAGAAATAATTGTTAATTGAAGAAAATAATAAAAATTTGTACAAAATAATTCAAAAAATTATAGAATATATTCACAGAAAATTGTTTTGAATTAAATTAAGTTGCAACGCTCTGTTTTTTACACCAAGTAGAATTTAAATAATCTGAAAAAGCGCTGCAGATTATTTTAATATATAAAAGTTTTTAGTATTAGTGATAACAAGACTGCAATTATATATATTATAATTCTTCCAATTTCAATTAATTTGAGATGTCATTGATTAAAAATTTAATTACTCCACGCATTGAGAATAGTAAGTTAAAAATTATTTAAAAATTTCTTCAATTTTTAACAATTCTATTGTATTATGATATCAATTATTTGCTACAATTTTAATCTATTTTTATCAGTTTTTAAAAATTTTCTTCAATTTCTAATTATTTTCATTATTTTTTAATTTTCCCCTAATTTTTAAATTTCATTTCTGTAAGTTTCAATTATTTTCTTTAATTTATGCAAATAAAACTTTTTCAGTTTAAATTAATTCCTTCAATATTAAATTAGTTTCACTATTTATTAACCAATTTTTAATTTCTTTCGTAATTTTTCAATTATTTTTGCAAAATACGATTTTTGTTTTTTAAATTTTAATCTTTTTGTTCGAATTGTAAATTCATTTATCCACATTCTTATTAAGAAATTTATTTTTTGTCTGTAATTTTTGTTTGTAATTTTGCTCAGGGCTGTTTCCATTTCAAATCATACTGTCTGAATATTTTCAAAATCAAGTTCAACATGCTTTTTATTGTAAAAAAAAAAAATCTAAAAAACAATAAAAAGCATGTTGAACATGACTTTAAATTTTGAAAATATTCGGTCTATATTAAAAATGAAAACAACATCTAGGTATTTTTAAAAACAAGCTTTCTCTTATTCTACAGAGAAAAAAATCTTTCTCAGAGATTTGCCACAAAGGGTGTTTGAGATTTATTTTTAAAATGCAATTTTTAAACGTTATATGAACTCGAGCTTTGTATTATTGATTGAGAAATCAATATACTTAAGAAGAGACTTATAATGATTAAAAGTTCTCTATACTAAAATAACATTTTTCGATCTCAGTGGAGCGAAATATGTTGTGATCAAAATGCAAATTAAAGGAGAAGTGTTTCGTGCACAAGTGGAAAAAATTGCCAACTGAACTGTGCATAACTATAGTAATTTCTTTAAAAGACTCGTAAAATACAAATATATCGATTAAAAATAATTTCCATCTAAAGAGAGTTTTTCCAGATTGCGCTTTGAGTTTAAAGGTAAATTGAGGCAGTTTTGAGCACAGTGCCTTGTTGAGAAGAAAGTTTATTTCAAGTGTCAGTAACGAGGAACAAACTGTGAACGATTTTCACTGAAAATATACTTCATTGTTTGTTGATTGCCAAAATTAGATCCCGATTTAACGGGTACATTGACCAAAGGTCAATAAAATTTAGTGAATTTTCTCTAGAAAATGAACATGTGGCTCCAGCACCTTTCTTTGATTAACAACAGACTATTTGCTATCAATTGATTCCTATCAACAAACGGGTTTCGACGACTGGTCATTAAATTTCATGACATCGTGAACAACATGATCAATAATGCAAAGAAGAGAAAAATGTAAAATCACTGTTTTATAATAGTACTACTGTATATTTGAAGAAAGTCACTAATGTAGGGATAATTTTTGAATAACACGAAAGATGCGTCATTTAATTGCTTCAGAAATACCCTATTTGGAACATCCGAAGACTATTTCATAATAACCATATAGGCCGACCGAACGATTTTTGAAACTTTATTAGTGCATGTTAGGAAATAACCGAGGAAGAAAAATGGAAGAACAATCATTTTCAATTCGGTTCGTTGAGCAACTATCGATTAAACGAAGCAAAGCACTCATTTGGGTGTGGATGAAGAGAACGGTTAAATCGCATATGAAATGGTCCTGGAATGAATATTGGCATGGAAGATGGTATCTGTCGGTTTGCATCCGCAAAACCAGGACACGAATTGAATTACCGGTTGTGAATAAATGAACATAAATATAAACACGTCCACACACCAGAAATACTTTTCAACTATTGACCCAGCGAAAAGTAAAAATATATATTCTAAAACTAAACCATCGTTGATTGAATCTTCAATAAATTGTGTCGTCAACGTTAATACCTGATATTACTCCCAACAGAGTTAATTACTGTTTAATATTAATTTGAACTGAAACTAAATGGGTCAATCTACTGATTTTCGTCTGAGGGCTGTTGCGAATATATTGTTAAAAAATCTAGTTTAAAAATAAGTGAAACTCTAACATTTTCTGCATTCAGTAAGTATATTATTATTAGTGGTGTAACTATTAAGGGGCAAAGTGGGGCAGTGCCCCGGGGCCCTTGAGCTCAGGGGACCCTCAATCAATCCTAATAAACCTTTTTTTAGATCAAAATTTATAAAATTTTAGAATTAAAAAAATTGCAAAAAATAATTGAAATTTAACAAAATAATTGCAAATTTGTCAAATTAATTGAAAAAAAAAAATGAAATCAGTTAAAAATTAGGGAAAGTAATTAAAAAATCATAGAAATGTTTTAAAAATAAAGAAAATAATTTAAATTTAAGAAATATACTTGAAAATCTTAAAAATAAATTTAAAAAAATAAATAATGAAACATTATTTAGGAAATATAATTGATAATTGAAAAAAATGATTTAAAATTGAGATAAATAATATAAAATTGAAAAAAATAATTAAAATTTGAGAAAATAATTGAAAAATTACATAATATATTTTAGATAAAGAAAAGTTAAAGAAAATTTCAGAAAAATACTTAAAACTTGCAGAAGTTCATTAAAAAAAGAAAGAAAATAATTAAAAATTAGAGAAATAAAATAAAACAAGATAAGCATAATTTAAAATTGAGGAAAATGATTTTTAATTAAACAGAAAACATTAAAGACTTTTTGGTAATTACAAAAAAAAAAAAAAACGAAAGTAATTGAAGATTGAAGAAAATAATATAAAAAATCATGTAAATAATTGAAAATTAAATAAAATAATTGAAATCTCAGATACATAGTTTAAAATCTTTAAAATTATAAAAAAATGAAAAAAAATTGAAAATTGAATGATATAAATATTGGATAATTAAAACATGATTTTATAATTTAAAACTTGAAGAAAATTGAAATATAATATACAAACAATGATAAGTTGTAAAAAATAAATCACATTTGAGTGAAATAATTAAAAAAATTACAGAATTTTGCTTTAAATAAAAAAACAATAATTGAAATTTAAGAAAAATACATGAAGATCTTAAAAATCAATTGGAAAAAGTGAGAATAACTAAAAATTGGAGAAAAGAATTGAGGAAACCTAAAAATAAATTAAATTTACGATAATTAATACAAAAAAATTTAAAAAATTATGAAAAGAAATGAAAATAATTAAAAATTGAAGAAAATAATTGGAATTTTAGAAAAATACTTAAAACTTATAGAAAATGAGAATGAAAATTAACAATCGAGAAAAATAATCGAATAATGATATAATTAATTCAAAATTAAAAAAAATAATACATATATGCTGAAAATATTTTAAGATTGAAAAAAATATCTGAAATATTATGATGAAAATAATGTAAATATGAAACATTGAAAACAGTAAATAAAATTTGACAGAAATAATTGTAAAAATCATACAATATATATCTTTAATAGAAGAAAATAATTACAAACTTACTTAAAAATTTTAATTAAAGTGAATAATTAAAAAAATCGCAGAAATAATCGAAAATTGATGAAAATAATTATATTATTGAAATTTCAGATAAATAGTTGAAATTTTTGAAAATTATGCCAAAAGAATGGAAACAATTAAAAATCGAAGGAAATAATATAAATTACAGAATTTGATTTTAAGCGAAAGAAAATAATTGAAAAATCGTTTAAAAAATTGAAAATTAAAGACAATAATCTAAGTTTGAGGTGCTAACTAAAAATTTAGGAAATTAATTGAAAAATAATAAAAATATTATAAAATATGGAAAAAATAATTGCAAAATAATAAAAAGAAATGAAAATTGAACAAAATAATTGAAA
Organism: Ganaspis brasiliensis; assembly: GCA_037103525.1. Lineage (NCBI taxonomy): Eukaryota > Metazoa > Arthropoda > Insecta > Hymenoptera > Figitidae > Ganaspis > Ganaspis brasiliensis. Next base: position 1,849,296 of record JAZKLR010000234.1, read on the forward strand.
ATTGAGATATATATTAAAAAGTTTAGGAAATTAATTGAAAAATAATAAAAATATTATAAAAGATGAAAAAAATAATTGCAAAATAATAAAAAAAAAAAATGAAAATTGGACAAAATAATTGAAAATTGAGATATATATTAAAAAGTTTAGGAAATTAATTCAGAAATTATTAAAATAATTAAAAATTGAAAATAATAATTGCAAAATGACAAAAATGATGATAAATTAAAAAAATTAACTTAAATTTGCAATTTTAATAATATAAAATTTAGGAATAAATAATTAAATTGATTTAATGACAATGCAAAAATAATTAAAATTGAAAAAGTGATTGACAAAACTATATAAAATAATTTAAATTTGAGAAAGGTAAATTTAGGAATTAGGGAAACAATTTAAAAACAATTGAAATAATCAAGAATTGTCGAAAATAGTTTAAAAATGATAAAAATAGTACAAAATTGTTTTTCAAGTAATTGAAATTATAATAGAAATGAATTATTAAAAATTAAGAAATTTTTTAATCACTTCAAATTTAGTGGTTTTGAAACGTGGATTAATTGAAATTTTAATGAATGAAAGTTCACATTAACTGAAATTTCAAGAAATTAAAATTGCTAAAAATTTAAAATTTGAAAAATTTTAAAAATGTGAAATATGTTAAAATTTTTATTATATCTCCTAAACGAAGCAAAATAATTATTTTTAGAATAAAATAATTTATATTTCTAACAAGTTTTGATACATATTATGTATATTAAATAGGTTTAGAATTATAACATCTTTAAAAAAAAGTGGTAGACTTTAAAACACAAATTTTAAAACTAGATTTTTTAAAGACATGGTCGCAAAAGCCGTCAAACAAAAGTCAGTGGACTGACCCAAATGCAAACAACTCTCTAAATCTGAATTAGTTAAAAATAACTAATAATTAGTAAAATCCTGCCTGATTTTTTATTTCAGCAATTAGTTAGAAATAACTAATTATTAGTAAAAAAAATGACTGATTGTTAGTAAAAACATAACTAAAAAATAGTTAAAATTTGACTAATTGAATTAGTAAACAGAATTTTACTAAAATATTAGTTATTTTGACATAACCTAAAAATGAATTTGACTAATAATTAGTAATTTTTTACTAAATGGTTAGTAGAAATATTACTATTTCAATTAGTGACTAAGTTTTTGCTTTCAAATTAGTTATATTAAACTAATTCAGATTTAGAGAGAATAGTATAGAGAAATTCAATTTTTAACGCGTTAAAAATAGAGTGTATTGTGATTTGAAATCATTAGTATTTGAAGATAAAAAGCATTTTAATTTTAAACTTTGACCTTACATATATATTGGTAGTTAGTTGAAGCAAACTGAATAAATTATTTTTACTGCTTTATAATTAAATGCAAACAATAAATCTCACTTTATGTTAGGTTTGTTTCATATGCAGGGTTGGCTGTTGGCTCAGGAAAGATAAAGTACAGGATATCATGCGAAAGTCTTGACGGAGCACATGTTAAGGTAGCACAAGAATTGTAAATAATGTCCTTTTTCTTTAGAACTTTGTTTGCAACAATTTATACGCATATTCTATTATTCATGACACGCAAATATACTAGGTATAATTCAAAGTTGAGAGACATTTTTCCTTGACCATTATTAAAAAAATTGTTTTTAATGTCTATTATTATATTTTCCGCAATCAAAATGTGTTAAATTAAAAGTCTGCCGAATTCTTTGTATTCATTGTTTATGACGCGTGTGGTGTTACGGAAGAGCGCTTCACGATAATTGGATCGGAGCTCTCAAAGTTTAAAAAAAAATTAATATCCTGTCGAGAACGCCAATTATTAGGGATAAAGGTCTATAATTATGTGAAAACATTTGAGCAGAAATTTGCCAATCTGTGGTTTTCGATTTAGTATGGAAGTAATAATTTTTTTTTTCGTAAAATTATACATCTTCCTGATCTGATAATGCTCACAGATCAAGGTTTTGAATCCACATAAATCCAGATTTATCGTAGTGCTCAATGGCGAGCATTTTGAGAACCGGTTTTCGGATAATTTTAAAACATTTTATTAGATTAACGGTACAATCGGCGAGATCATGTACGTACTTGAATTCGTAAATTTCAATTGTATTGACAATTAGGCGCGCTAAGCATTAATTCTCGTAGGAGGGGGTTTTACATTAATGAGGTTTTGACAAAAGTTTCGCATGCGCGTTTAATTGTCACCTGAAGCGGTACAGAGGGTTTCAAACACATAAATCAAAGCGAAAATGTACACAGATCCAACACCAAGCTAAACATATACATATGTGTGCGTATAAGTGTATGTATATACTGATGAGGAATAAGTTTTAGTGGACCAATAGGGACTGCCGGTGTTAATATTTCATTACCTAACTCAACCACCCTTTAGTGAACAAATACAGATGCAAACTTGTCTCTACGAATTTATTTTATTTAACCTCCTTGTGCTATCGCATGCGCTCACTACTGTAGCTCGAATTTCTCCAAGATATTTCACCCTTGAGAAATCCTGGCAAAGTATTTTCTAAAGTGACGTCATATTTCCATACCTTCAATCACATCAATAAAATGCCGATCAAAACATATTTATTTCATCGTCAAAACATATATTTACTCTATCATCAAAATATTTTCTCCCTAAAATTCTATCAGTGAAATTTACATTTAAATTGTAAGTGCACTGCGCTGAATCAAATATCTCCATGCGTTCATTGGGGAATTTAAAAAAAAAAGAAAGAAGAAATACATTTTATTTTGTCAACGTAATTATTTGTAATTGCAGTTTTGTTTAAATAAACGAAACAAAAAATAAAAACAATGTAAAAATGCACAAAAAAACCTGAACTCAAAAGACTTATAGGTGACGCTACGTTCTATATTGTTTAAAATTGATAAATAAAAAAAATATATATTATAAATTAAAACACTTATTATTACAATAAAATCACTTTACTAAAAAGTGATTACTTAATAGAATTTTTTATAACAATTTTACGGAGGTTTGTTTTTTACAGATTCTTATAAAATTTTAATGACATTAAATGCATTACTTTATATGTATGGTTACAATTTTATTAAAATTTACCGTTCTGTTTTTAAGATATAAATTTATAAAGTTGGAACTTTTACATGGAAACAGTAACAAAACGCACAAAATGACTGTATTTTAATTAATTAAAAAAACGGCTTTACAAATTTAAAAAAAAATTAATATATTTTTAACTATAATATAATACAGCTTTTACAACAATATTAAATTAATTTACCATACGGTTGTTAAGAAAATGTTATTCACGGTCAGTAATTCTTCTCTTTTTTGAAAGAACCAGGAAGGAGAAATTTTAATAGCTTCAAGTTTGCAACGGAAAAAAAATCTTCAACAAAATTCGTTTGTGTATAGAGGATTTAACTATAAAATACTATTTAGAAACTAAATAATAAGAGGAAATGAAATGAAAAAGATATTGAATATCATAGTCCGATAGAATAAGAAATAAGGAACCGCTCGAGCGGATGAACGTCCTTAATCAAATTGCTTTTAATTTAAAATACAATTAGCTAAAAATTAAAAATTACTTTTATAGAAAACTGAAGAGGAAGTTTTTGTTTTTCAATCTAGTAAAATTTTCAGTAGAAAATTAATTGAGACATTTACACTATAAATACGACGAACTTATTTAATATGAAACAGGGCTTCTTTGTTTGTTTTCTTCAATAGAAGGTACCAAATTAATGGAACATATAAATATTGAACAGATGTCAAATTGCGAAGAAATTTCCAATGCTTTTTTAATTGGATGAAATTGAGTTTAAATTAATAAAAATTAGGACGAAGTAAAATTTTTATTGATCTCTCTGAATCTGAATTAGTTAAAAATAACTAATTTGAAAGCAAAAACTCAGCCACTAATTCATGGAAATCTAATCCATAGGAAATCTAGTTGATCTACATTGATATCTATATCTACAATGTTTGTTTATGAAATTTGGCTAGATTAAAATAAGATTTTTTATCCACATCAAAATTAAATTTAAATCAAGGAAAATTTGGATAGGGAGCGTTCACATATGATGTCACCCATTTTTTCCAATTTTTTGACCCCTCCCCCCCTCCTGGCACGTCTTGTCACGTAAGAGTAAACACCTACCCCTAAATGGACGTCACGTTTCTTGACCCCCCCCCCCCCTCCTATTTTTGTATTAATTTTTTTAACTTTAATAATAAAAATTCTAAACTAATAATTGTCAATCGGTTTATTACGAAAATAAAAAATATTTAAAAATTTTTTGGGTAACTTTTACCATATTTTTGATAAACCTCGGATTAAAGTCTCAAGTGAAAAATTGTACTCTAGTTTTTAGAAACTTATTTTTATGTTTCTGATAATTTTGCTCAAATTTACCAGAAATATGGAAATAATTTTTTTTAAAATATGAGTTTAATTCTGTATTTGCGACTTTAAGGTAGTATTATACTTTGTAAGTTGTCAAAGATGACTTTAAAAAACAATTTTTTCTCGGTGATAATTTTATTTGAAGCATTGAAAGTTTTTGCATCATATTTTTGACATTTTTGTCTGTCAAACATGAAAAAATAAAATTTTTTTACTGTGCCTGTTTCGTCACAGAAACATCCCATCTGAAAAATTCAAATGTGGTTTTAAAGCTGATACATCTGGTTAGGCATCCCTCCTAACCCCGATAAAAAATATGAAAAAATAAAAAAATGGCGCCAATTTAAAAAAAAAAATCACAAAAAATGAGTATTTTTTTGTCATTTTTGAGTTGTTAAAAAACAAAAAAAATGAAGTAGATAATCGGATTTAGGGGGGATGCCTGAAGGATTTCATAAAGAAGAAATTGATCTAAAGTTTTTTAAAATCGATTAAAAAGAACTTGAGTTATGCTGTCCGTCAGTTTAAAAAACATGGTTTTGAGAAAAACGCGTTTAAAGTTTTGTGTGCAATGAGCCGATGTGCATATGTATAACTTTTACATGCGTATAACTTTTTTATTTCTTCTAATTTTAATCTGCAATTTGGGAATTATATTCTTGAGGTAATGTAGACCACAAAAATAAAATAAAAAAAAAGTCGATTTTTTGATCGATGCAAAGTATAATACTACCTCAATCTGAGGTCTATCATAAATAAAGTAAAAGTCACCCGAAACATTTTTTCCGTATTTTTTAAATTTGCACTCATTCATTTTCATTCCTGATATTTCGTTAATATAAATTATTACATTGTGATTACAGAATTTTCTTATTTTTCCAACAATAAATACATTGAGGACCAGTTCACATCATATACTTTGAATTTTAAGTATTAAACAATTCATATAAAAAAATAGGAGAATACTGCGATAAATTATTTGATGTTACAAAATTTAAATGGTAGTTTAAATTAATTTTCGATTTAAAAAAATTTTTCGTGACGTCACGTTTAGGACAACCCCCCCATCCCCATGTCACGTTTTGTCACGTTTGATCAAGACCCCCCCTCCCCCTTATAGCGTGACGTCATATGTGAACGCTCCCATAGTAGAAACATCAATTTCGAAGAATTAATGTTCGGATCAATTGAAATTGAAACAAAATGCAATTTGGAAAAATTGGAATTAGAAAAAATTAAAGTTTTATTTTGACCAAGGTTAACATTCGTTGATATTGACTCGACTGAAGTCTGGATCAATTGAAATTTGAATTAATTTATATATTAGGATCAGTAGAAACTTGTATGAATTGAAAATAGAATCAATTCTAATTTGAAAAATTGATATTAGTAGGATCAAATGAAACAAGTAAGTATCATTTTAACACAAAACTTATTTTGAAGATTGTTATATTGTACAAAAATAGGTTAATTTTATTTTGTACAACTGCTAAAGTTAAAGGTTTAAACAATTATTAATTAAATTACTACATTAAATAAATAATAACACTTCAATTAACTCTTAAAGATAATATTTAATAATAAGAACCTAAAAATCTTTTAAATTTTGCATTTGTACAGAATAACAATTACCTATGTTTGTACAATGTAACAATCATGGTAAGTTTTATATGTGAAAATGATCCTTACTCAATTAAACTTGAATAAATTGATGTTGGGATCAATTTAAATTTTAGTCAAATCATAAGAAAATTAATTGATATTCAGAACAATACAAATTTGAATCATTTGATATTTGGATCAATTGCATTGTTGCGACAGAAGTTCGGATTAACAATGCCATGACTTTTCCACATTTTCCAGAATAAATTTTAGTAATAAATCTAAAAATTCTTTAATAGTCGAAAATTAATTTTCAGATTGTTTGCTATACGAGATTTCAATACAATTAGGTAAACCATGGGATAAAAACTATATTTATTTAAATTCTGCCTATATTTATTTATAATTATTCATTTTATTATTCATATGTAAAGATAAAAATTGCCACTAAAATAAATAAGGGAATGAAATTTTTGATAATGGAATCATCTGACTGATGTATTATATAGTGAGATGATGGAAGATCTGAACTTGTTTCGTGTGAGTTTGCTCTATTACGACCCTCTGCGATGCAGTCCATATCTTTTTTGACTCGTGTTGTGTTTCAGTGCGACTATATACAGTTTCGCATGTACCACACATATATGTCGTGCACTTGATAGCTATGAGATCTCACGTTTTAGCTATATATCTATGTTGGGGATCGACCAGGAGCCAAACTCACAAACATGAGCTTACTCGCAAACTACAGATTGTTCACCACCTTCTCTTTCAGAGCATAAAATGAAAGAGGGTGCAAAAAGACCAAAGAGAAAATTAGGTTTGCTTCATTTCACACTGAGAGAAACTGCTCATCAGGAAGAACAGCTTGTTTGTGTCCAACTCGTATTCAACATTAGCATTTTCTTGTTCCGGAAAACGGACGCTTTCAACTTGAAAGCTTTCAAATTTCCAAGTGTGTTAAAAATATCCAAAAATTGAGAAAAAAGCACTTTGAAAATTATTTTGTAAGCTGCCAAATTGATATTCAAGTTGTTTTTCAAATTGGAGATAATAATTATCGGGAAACAGAAAAAAAGTAATTTATGACAGTATTCTGAACTTTTTGCGAAACTGACAACCTCTTCGCAAATTATGTTAAGCTGGAGCTATTTAACGTTATCTTCTTGAACGATCGTCTCCAGAGTTTGATGCCTCTTAAAGCGCGCACACATGTTCTTGAAAATCTTGTTACCATGAATGACGGAAACGAGTACTCAAAAAATGTTAAGGGCACTCATCGAGAATAATGAAGGATGACTTAATTGCTTAACAACTCAGGTTATGCAAATCACAGGCTATACACGCGCCAAATCAGCTTTATAGTAATTTCAAACTAATACAGATATAATACACATAGCATACACATTGACGGCTCATTTTAAAAACAAGATATTATTATTATACCTTTTATACATTTTACTGTGTTTAACATTCACTTGAACCGAAAGAACATTAATAAAGCAAATTGAATTTAATTTTAATCGAGCTGTCTATATTACTAATTGTCTACAAGCTATTTTATTCATGATTTCATACATTTCTACTAACGTGGTATTTTTACTCAAAACTCATTACACAAGAAAAAAATTGACAAATCGTGTAAACTCTAATTTTCTAGAAATATTATTCTAATGTATTCCAATATCATTCAAGATTGCATATGAGGTAGTTAGGACTATATGAAAATGTAAATTGCCTAGATAATGAGAATTTTCCCTGACCTGTGACTTTATGATACTGTAATGTGTCTTTTCAACTCATTCAAGATTGCTACCCTCAACTGAAGACGGATTTATCTCAACAAATATAACATAGCAAGTGGAGTGTGAACGATAAATTCTTGGTGTAGGTATATCTGCCATCGGGAAACATAAATAGCTTTCACTTAATTACATTTTGTTAGATTAATAAACCGTTAATTAATAGTTTCAAAAGACATAAATAATCAGTTTTGTTTGCAAAATATAGGTATTATAACTTTAGTCATGGCTATAAATTTAAATATTATTACACGTTTCAAGTTATTACCACGCGAAAAAAAAATTTAGATAAATAGTAGATTATTTGATTACTATTAGATAAATGGTAATGAAAATTAAATCGAATCTCTTTTTTATAACGATTAAGTCTAGAGTTGGCTAGGGAAACCAGTTTTTTTAATTCAAAGAATATTTATTTGAAACAAATAATTTTTTGCTTTTAGCGAATCACTAAAATAATTTTCACAAGTTCAAATTAATTGGAATTGTTAGCAAAATGCGGTGATATAAAAATTTAACACTTTATGGATCAGTAAATAACATTTAGCGCTGGACTGTTACATTAGTGTTTAAATTTGTGTGATTAATGGTATCATGATAAAGCTTGGTTTCTTGCCAACATAAAATGAAGCCGAGTGTTAGCAAGTGTCAATCTTCGTATTTTCGAGCCAATTTTCACGCCTAATAGCCGATTCCGGTGCAGAAAATTGATACTTGACGCTCTCTTTTTTTTTTTTTTTTTGAAATGTCAATCATTAGAGACAACAATTTCAAATGCACAAATGATATTAGAATCCATTCGAGAATCATGTAATAATCAGATCAATTGACATCAAGAACAATTTAAAATTGAATCAAATGATTTGGTATCATATGTATACATTATGGTCTGATAGAATATAGAATTAGTTGCAATTTAAATCGACTGATATCAAAATAATTGAAATTTAAATCAATTGAAATTTGATTACACCGAAATTAGGCCCAATTGGATTTTAAATCAATTGGTATCAGAATCAAAAAATATATTATAACTCAATCAATTGTTATTATAAACAATAATTTACAATTTTAATTCATTCATTCATTCTGTCCACACCTGAAATTTTTCATTAGATGTTTTTTTCTTTTACAATTTTTTAACATATTTCACGCTTTTTACAAAGTTCTCAAATTTTAAAATTATAGCAAATTTAATTTCTTCAAATTTCAGTTAACGTGAACTTGCATAGATTAAAAGTTCAATTAATCCACGTTTCAAAACTACTAAATTTAAAGTGATTTAAAAATTTCTTAATTATTAATAATTTATTTCTATTATAATTTCAATTACTTAAAATACAGTTTTGTACTATTTTTATCATTTTTTAACTATTTTCGACAATTCTTAATTATTTTAATTGTTTTTAAATTGTTTCGCTAATTCTTAAATTTACCTTTCTCAAATTTCAATTATTTTGTATAGTTTTGTCAATTTTAATTATTTTTGCATTGTCATTAAACCTATTTAATTATTTATTCCTAAATTTTATATTATTAATCGCAAATTTAAGTTAATTTTTTTAATTTATCATCATTTTTGTCATTTTGCAATTATTATTTTTAATTATTTTAATAATTTCTGAATTAATTTCCTGAACTTTCAAATATATATCTCAATTTTCAATTATTTTGTTCAATTTTCATTTTTTTTTTTATTATTTTGCAATTATTTTCTCCATCTTTTGATATTTTCATTATTTTTCAATTAATTTCCTAATCTTTCAGTTATTATCTCAAATTTAGATTATTGTCTTTAATTTTCAACTTTTTAAACGATTTTTCAATTATTTTCATTATTTTGGCATAATTTTCAAAAATTACGATTATTTATTTGAAATTTCAATTATTTTTATTAATTTTCGATTACTTCTGCGATTATTTAATTATTCTCTTTAATTAAAAAATTTAAAGTAATTTTATAATTATTTAAATAAGAAATAAGAAAATAATAATTAAATATATTCTCTGGTTTTTTTCAATTACACCCAGAGAAATAATATATTTGTCTCACAGCCAAGTAACTTTTTATTTGTTTCAAATAAATTTTTTTTTGAATCAAATAAATTTTTATTTATGTCAAATAAAATTTTATTTGATTCAAATACATTTTTTATTTGAAACAAATAAAAAAGTTACTAGGCTGTGAGACAAATATATTTTTATTTGGCTCAAATAACATATCTTTGAGTCAAATATATCACTTCTCTGGGTGTATTTCTCTCAAATTTTATTTACTGTCTTCAATTTTCTATATTTAAATTGTTTTCATCATATTTATTTACATCAAATAAATATATTTCAAATTTTTCTCAGTCTTCAATTATTTTCAGGATATTTCAATTATTTTTTTCAATTTGCAATTCATTTTATATTTCTTTAAACATTTTCCTCAATTGTTAATTATTATTCTCATTTTCTAGAATTATTTTCTATGATTTTTAAGTATTTTTTCAAAATTTCAATTACTTTCTTCAATTTTCAATTACATTCATTTGTTTTCATAATTTGAAAATTAATTTACTGAAATTTTCAAAATATATCTCAAATTTCAATTATTTTGTTTAATTTTCATTTCTTTTTATTATTCAGCAATTATTTTTTCCATCTTTTATAATATTTTTATTATTTTTCAATTAATTTCCTGAATTTTCAGTTAGCACCTCAAACTTAGATTATTGTGTTTAATTTTCAATTTTTTAAACGATTTTTCAATTATTTTCTTTCGCTTAAAACACACAAAACCTAAAAAGCTCAAAACGTTGCATACACGGAGAAAATGTTTCAGATAAAGTTTACCATGTTAGCATGATACACCTCGGATGAAAGTGATTTTTAGAAAACTTTACCATTCAATTTATAATAGAAATTATTCAAGAATTAGAAATGTTTTATACAAAAATATGGATACACATCACTCTCCAGCATGGTAATTTGATGGTCGGAGGGCGATTCCTCGATTGCCAGAAAGTTGAGTAGTATTATACACAGCACGTGGGAAAACTTTACCATGCTGGATGACAAGGCGCTGAGCTCGAATTCTTGAGCTCAGCGCGCCTCGACAATGTTCTTGTCAAGGCTCCTGCTCACCAGCATGGTAAAGTTTTGCCAACTAGATGATCTTTTCTATTCAACCAAAAAATAAAAAGATTTCCTTCATATTAATTACAGATTTATTTCCTATAGAGATTACTTATTTCGCTAATTATAATTACATTTAACGATACAATCACGATCATAGTTTTAACCTTAAGGTTAATTTAATATTCTTTTGAACTATATACAAGACGCGATTTACCTAAACTAAACTTACACCGCAATATACAAATATCTAAATACACATTCACGCACACCGAACACGCTCGAATACATTTGGAATTAGAGATTCAAACTTTCCTTATATACTAACTGAGTAGAATTGTATCCCTTTATGAGAAACGGTTTTAATTCTTATATCTTTAGACTGAATAATTTTAATTTAAAACAATTATGTGTTAATTATTGCTTTCTTCCTTGATCAATTTTTTATATAAATCAAGTTTCAAAATTTTGGTAATTTCTATTAAATCTTTCTTTTTTGTCTTGCAATAATCTGTGAATCAAATTCAAAATGTTAATTTAGAACTTATTTTGTATTTTAAATTCTAAAAAGTACGACCGAAATATTATATTAATGTCAAATAGTTTTTTAATTTAAAAAAAAGTTTTATTTAATGTATAAAGTTATAATTATGCAGTTCATTAATTAAATAAAACTTAAAGGTCTTGTTACAAAAATAACTTGTAGATATTTTAAAAAATATTTTTTATAATGTGTACAAATTTAACAATTATCTAAATATTAAAAATAGGTGTAATTAACAAAATCTTTGACTTTATCTTTTATTCACTTTAGATCAATTTCACTTGTGTTAATTTCGATTTCCGAGACTCCTGTATTATATAATTTTTAAATAAAGTAATTTAATAATTAGACAGAAAATTCTTATTTATTAAAATTTTAATCCTTACAATGTTTAAAAAACCAAATATTCATTTATTAAAAATATATTATATGTATTATATATAAAAATATTAATATAAATGTTATTTAATATAATAATTTTTATAGAAACAAATTTGTATTTTCTGCATTAAAAGTTTAATAACCTAGAAAATCCTATCTGTTCTTTTAATCTGAATTAGTTAAAAATAATTAATTATTAATAATAATCAGAATTTTACTTAAATATTATCTATTTTGATATAACTTAAAAATAAACTAAACTAATAATTATTTATTTTTTACTAAATGATTAGTAGAAATATAGCTATTTGAATTAATAGCTAACTTTTTGATTTCAAGCTAGTTATTTTTAACTAACTCAGATTTAGAGAATTTGTTAAACGTTATTTACGAAAATAAATATTATTTTGAATAAGAATTTGAATAAATAAAAGTTATTACAACTAAAAATTGAAAGTAATGAATTAAGTAGATCTTATAAAGGTATAATAAATGAAAAGTAAGAAAAATAATAATTTTAAAAAATGACATTTAGCTATTTAAAAATAGTAAAGAGTAAAAATTACCATAATTGAAAATTTTCAAAGCAAGAAAGAAACTTTAAAATATAAAAAATCTGCCTTTAAATTACAAGAAATTTTTATTTAAAAAAATTTACAAACATAGAAGTTTAGAAGTTGTAAAATATATGTTTGATAGTTTAATTTTACAATGATAAAAAAACCAAGAAAAGCATCATATCTGAAATATTTTAGGTAATTTTCTTTTTAATTAATGTAAAATACAAATATTGTTTAATTTATTATAAAATTTATTATTTTAGTATTAAAAGTAAATAAATATTAAGAATTAAACTATTTACAGAAATACACAATTAAAGAATCAAAATATTATAAGAATTTAAAAAATAAACTAATTGAAAGAGTAGTCAGTAAAATATGAAATATCTAACAAGTTTTCGTTTAAAATTTGTTTGTCATAGTTGCATGTTATATAATTCAACGTAAGCTAGGCTAGCCTCTAATATAAGTATTAAAATTAATAATTTAAAGATCATTCTTTTTCCTTTTAATAGAAAGAGTTCTTGTGGAATTAACAGACAAATAATATGTGATCGCATCTGCAAATTAAAAATGGAAAAAGAGGGAGAAAGTTTGATTTATCATGCGATAGGAATAAATTGCGAGTTTTGAGGAGAGTTTACCATGCTGGAGAGTCATTGGACTTGACGCTGAGCCCGAACTCCGATTACCCGTAGCATGGTAAACTTCTGCACATTTCTCGGCAAACTCTTTTCAACTTTAATGCACATTTTACAGCTTTAAGCGAGTAGTCTTTTTCAGTCTACTTTTGACTCTCAAGTACCACGTATATGGGAAAATTTTTCTTATTTTTTGAAAATAACTATCAGAATTTTGAACACAATATCTCAATTGTAACTTTGATCCGAGGTCCTGCATATAATATGGGAAAGATTACCTCAAACGTTTTCCCCGTGTAATGATACCGTTTTTTCGATTTATTTTACAAATTGAGCTAAAAAATGGCATTATTATGCAACGTTTTGAGCACTTCAGGTTTTGTGTGAATCAAATTCTGTAATTTTATATTATTCCCTTCGATTTTTAATTGTTTCCATTCTTTTGGCATAATTTTCAAAAATTTCAACTATTTATCTGAAATTTCAATAATTCTTTTCATCAATTTTCGATTATTTCTGCGATTTTTTAATTTTACACTTTAATTAAATTTTTTAAGTAATTTTGTAATTATTTTCTTTTTTTAAAGATATATTGTATGATTTTTACAATTATTTCTGTCAAATTTTATTTACTGTTTTCAATGTTTTATATTTAAATTGTTTTCATCATATTTCAGATATTTTTATCAGTATAAAATTATTTTTGGCATATATGAATTTTTTTCTTCAATTTTGAATTAATTTTTTCATTCTTCAATTATTTTCCTCAATTGTTAATTTTTATTCTCATTTTCTAAAACTTTTAAGTATTTTTCTAAAATTCCAATTATTTTCTTCAATTTTTAATTATGCTTATCTTGTTTTATTTAATTTCTCTAATTTTTAATTATTTTCTTTCTTTTTTTAATAAACTTCTGCAAGTTTTAAGTATTTTTCTGAAATTTTCTTTAACTTTTCTTTATCTAAAATATATTATGTAATTTTTCAATTATTTTCTCAAATTTTAATTATTTTTTTTAATTTTATATTATTTATCTCAATTTTAAATCATTTTTTTCAATTATCAATTATATTCCCTAAATAATTTTTTATTATTTATTTATTTTTTTAATATTTTTAAGATTTTCAAGTAAATTTTTCAAATTTAAATTATTTTCATTATTTTTAAAATATTTCTATGATTTTTTTAATTATTTTCCCCAAGTTTTAACTGATTTCATTTTTTTCAATGAATTTGACAAATTTGCAATTATTTTGTTTAATTTCAATTATTTTTTGCAATTTTTTTAATTCTAAAATGTTATAAATTTTGTTCTAAAAAATGGTTTATTAAGGTTGACTAAGGGCTCCCTGAGCTCAAGGGCCCCGGGGCAATTTTGATTAATTATCGTAAATTTCATTTATTTTTAGCTTTCCTCAATTTTTTTCTCCAATTTTTAGTTGTTCTCATTTTTTAAAATTGTTTTCTCAGATCTTCATGTATTTTTCTCAAATTTCAATTATTTTTTTTATATTTAAAACAAAATTCAGTATTTTTTCAATTATGTTTCAATTAACCAATATTAATATCTTTCAATTTTTTTCATTTCTTTTATAATTTCAAAAATTTTAAACTATTTATTTGGGATTTAAATTATTTCATTCAATTTCCAATTATTTATATGATTTTTTATATTATTTACCTCAATTTCCAATTATTTTTTTTTCATTTTTCAATGATTTTCCCTAGTTTTTCATTATTTAATTTTTTTCAATTTAGTTTTAAGATTTTCAAGTAATTTTCTCAAATTTAAATTCTTTTCTCTATTTTTAACACATTTATTCGATTTTTTAAATTACTTTCCCCATTTTTTAATTAATTTCATTTTTTTTTCAAATAATTTGAAAATTTTGCAATTATTTTGTTTAATTTCAATTATTTTTTTTAATTTTTTTAAGTCTAAAATTTTATAAATTTTGTCCTAAAAAAAGGTTTATTAGGGTTGACTGAGGGCCCACTGAACTCAATGAATTTTTTTTTTTTTTAATAGTAATAATGTTATCAAATACTTATAACATAAATTTCTAATTCGAATTCGAATTTAATATCTAAGCAATTTTTCTTCTAAGGATTTGTAAAATTTAATCTTGGCTGAAGTTAATTGATTAGCTATTACCCCAACAGTTTCTCCCTCTGGCAAACTTTGTCATCAAATGGGAAAAATCTCCAAGTTTCGTTATAGGGCTTTAGCGAAAAAGGTGATATTTTTTGCTCGATCCTGGGTAGAGTACAACAATGCGAAAAGCATTTTCCACTTTTGGTTTATTTATTGAAAGTTAGCGAAAGAGGAAGGAAAAATGTACCCCCAGCTTGGATGATTCATTGGATCAGAGGCAAATAAATACAGCTATATTCGGCCATAGAATCTCCAGTATTTTGAGGGCGAACAAACCGGTGATATCCCCAGGGACGCTGTATCACACTGCATACAGACTTTTTATTTTTCCAACGTCCACACCGGTTCTATTTTCACCGATGACGATAAACACGTCTGCGGTGTAAACCAACACAGATACACAATTTTGCTGGCGTGAACATCTATATTTGTAATTGAAGTAAAGGCGCTTATTCAGCGACTGCACCAAACAAGAAAAAAAAAAGTTAATTACACTCGTAATACAGATAACGAATGTGCTCTAATCCTTTATCAGAAAAGTCCCTCTTATATAAATTCCGACATTTTCGCTTTATGTTTGTGTAACTATTAATAGCGTTTAATTTTTGCTGCCAATGTATTAAAAATAAAAAAAAACTATTGCATAAATAATTAAAAAAAGAGAAAAATTGAAGAGAAATATAAATTGTCGATTTACGGAGAAGCTGACGAAATCTATGCAAATTCAATTGGGATATTACTTTGCAAGAAACGTTTTCGCCCGGAAGAATGGGAATTGAGCATCCGGTCAGTAAAATATTCGGTTGCGATGGCTTTCGACGTTGGTGAGATCACTAAATTTGCTTTGGTGAATCATTCTTTTCCCCTAATGTAAGATGAAGAGGAAATAGGGAGATAAAGCGAATGTAGGTGTAACTGTTGTCTGCGAGGGTGTACAAACAATACAAACACCAATACATTGTACCCTTTGTCACGAAGTAATCATTTTATCAGCAAGACTCGAGGAGAATTTTGCAGGACTCATCTTTTTCACAAGAAACAAGGATAAAAGAAAAAGGACTCTTTGAAATTATCCTGTCCGTTTCACACAACAATTTTTGTGGTTTATAAGTTGGCTTTAAGATTGAAAGCTTTTCAACCTAAAGAGTCAAAAACAGAAGAATTTTCTTTCTTGCTTCAAATTTTGACTAATTCAGATTGATATAGACAGGAAATTAGATTCTATCTAAAACTATCTTAAGTTAACACTGATATATCAAACTGTCGAAAATATATAATTGATCTACTTGTGAGTTGGGCAGTCTTAAATTATTTGATTGACTGAAGCAGTACTGACACAATTGAAAGAAAGACAATGAAGCCCTCATCCTGCACGAGACATTTTTTAAATGTCTTTTTAAAAAGTGGAGCCGGATATTGTTCTGGTGAGGGTCTAAAAACTGTCGAAGAATATACGGGTTATATTGTGTTGTTAAATATAAACACAGGAGTTGGACTCCACCTGATTTGATCAGTGAACATTACGTAATTTTGCTAGAAATATAATTTTGTATTAATGAAATATATAATCTTTTTTGGTAAATTACAAAGAAAAATACAATTAAATTGAACACGAAACTAAGTTTTTAAACTTCTATTATTATTCATTCATTAAATTAAATTTAATTCAAGATTTAAAACTAAGCTTACTAATTTTTCAACATTTTAATTTAAAATATTAAGATTTTAGACAAATCTTTAGTATTATTATTCAAGATTATTAAAAACATTGTAAATGTTTGATATCTTTAGATGTAAAAATAATTTACTTTTTCCTGTTCTTATGATTAATATGTACGAATAAGGAAATTCTAGTTTATAAATAAATAATATGAATTTTATATCTGAAACTTTTAAATTTAAAATTTAAAGCCAAGTTAACTAATTTTTAAATCTTTTAATTAAAAATATCAACAATTCAGATAAATCTTAGTATTATTATTGTAGGTTTTTATAAGTATATCAAATGCTTGATATATAAAATGAATAAAATGGAAATTTTATAATTAATAACATTTATTATTAAACTTAAATATTTGTTTATCATTATTAAAGGATTACTAAAAATTATATTTTGAATATCAAGCATATAATACTTATAATAATCTAGAATTAATTATACTAATATTTATTTAAAATGTCGGTATTTTTCACTAAATACCTAAAAATTTAGTTCATTTTTTTTTAAATTCTAAATCTAAATGTGTAAGATCTAAATCACTGGATGTTTTTTTCTTTTAAATTTTTACATCATATTTCACCTTTTCAAAATGTTCTCAAATTTTAAATTTATATCTAATAGCAATTTTAATTTCTTCAAAATTCTGTTAATTTGAATTTTCATTGATTAAAAGTTTAATTAATCCACGGTTCAAATACACTAAATTTGAAGAGATTTAAAAATTTCTGAAATTTTTCATAATTCTTTTCTCTTATGATTTCATTTACTTAAACAACTTTTTTCAACTATTTATTTTCATTGTTTATCAAATTTTTCCCTAAATCTTAAATTTACCTTCCACAAATTTCAATTATTTTTTAAAATTTTTTCCATCACTTTTTTAATTTTCATTATTTTCTCTTCGACAATAAAACAATTTCTTATTTATTGCTGAATTTCATATTATTCATCGCAGAATAAAATTCATTTTTTAATTATTTCATTTTTGCAATTATTTTCTTCATCTTTTAATTATTTTAATTATTTTTCAATTAATGTCCTAAAATTTCAGTTATTATCTCAAATATAGATTATTATTGTCTTCAATTTACAATTTTTTGAACAATTTTTCAATTATTTTTTTTGCTTAAAAATAAATTCTGTAATTTTTCTATTATTTTCTCCAATTTTTAATTATTTTCATTCTTTTTGCATAATTTTCAAAAATTTCGATTATTTATCTAAAATTTTAATTAGGTATTTTCATCATGTTTGGATTATTTTTTAAAATTAAAATTTTTTTTATCATATTTCAATTATTTTAAAATTTTTCTAATTATTTTCCTCATATTTCAATAATTTTTTTTAATTTTAAATTATTTTTATCATTTTTTAAATTATTTCCCTAAATTCTTAATTATTATTCTCATTTTTTAAAATTATTTTTCAAGATTTTTAAATATTTTTCTTAAATTTCACTTATTTTCTAAAATTTTAAATTATTTTCATTTGTTTTCGTAATTTACAAAATTTTTTATTAATTATCTTGAGTTTCAATTATTTTTAGCCTTCTTCATGCTTTCCTTCAATTTTTAATTATTCTCATTTTTTTCAACTAAATCTTCAAATTTTTAAGTATTTTTCTCAAATTTCAATTTTTTTTTTTTATTTTTATTATTATTAATTATTATTTCATAACATTTTATTAATTATGTTACACGCATCATAAATTTTGGCGTTGAAACCGACAAACGGATCTTTTAAAAATTTTAAAAAAATTCTGCAATTTTTTCAATTATTTATTTTAAATTTCATTAATTTTTTTCAACTTATCATTGTTTTTATTATATTACAATTGTTTTCTTCAGGTTTCAAAATTTAAAATCAGTTTTCAATTATTTTCCCCAATTTTTTGTAATTTTAGTTTATTGATTTATTTTTTTAACTACAGCCTGTATAATTTGTTAAATAAATATAAATAAAATTTTAATTATTCTCATTTTTCTAAAATTATTTTCTAAATTTTTTAAATATTTTTCTGAAATTCCCCATTATTTTTTTCCAATTTAAATCATTGTTAATTATTTTCATAATTTCTAAATTTTAAACTATTTATCTGATATTTCAATTATTTATCTGAAATTTTCATTATTCAATTCAATTTTCAATTATATCTACGATTTTCTTGTATTTTATGTACCTATATTCTGTATTGTTTGCAATTATTTCTCTTAAATTAAAAATTGTTCTTTTCAATTTTAAATTATGTTTATATTTTTTCAATTATTTTCTCTAAATTTTAATTATTTTCTTTATTTTTTGCAATGAACTTCTGAAAGTTTTAAGTATTTTTCTTGAACTTTTCTTAATTAAAAATATATTATGTAATTTTTTCAATTATTTTCTCAAATTTTAAATGTTTTCTTAAATTTTAATCATTTTCATCATTTCTGAATTAATTTTCCAAAATTTTAATTATTTATCTCCATTTCAATTATTTTCTGCAATTTTTCATTATTCTAATTTTTTTCAATTTATTTCTAAGATTTTGAAGTGTTCTTCCCAAATTTAAATTATTTTCTTTATTTTTAAAACATTTCTATAATTTTTTAAATGGCTTTCGATAAATTTTTATTGTTTTTATTTTTTTTTCAATTAATCTGCAAAATTTGACATAATTTTTTTAAATATTAGGATTTAAAATATTTACAATTATTGATAACATAAGGAGTAACTAATCGAGCGCTAGCGTGCGTTTTTTAATCTAGTTAGGTAAAAAATATTACAATTTTTATAATTCATATAGAACACTGTTCATAATTGTCATGTTTAATAATAATTATTTTGTTATTTATCAATTTTTATTTGAATAAATTGTTTGTGTTTCAAAATAGTGGAGCTCGTGCAAACATACAAAATCCTATTTAATTCTCCGGAAGGAGAATATTCTCTTCAGTGAACGTCGCTGATTCTCAGAGAAAATTCAAATTACTGACAAAATCATCGAAAATTTTACTGATTCAGATTTAGAGAGCAGTGAAGAACTTGGATCTCCAAAAGTTTTCAGAGCGCAATTAACAGGCGGAGGAAAAAGAGGAAGGTTAAGAAAAAGAGACTCTTAAAAGAGAGGAAGAAAATCTTCATGTGAGCACATCAGGAAGAAAAGAGAAAAGAGGAAAAGACAGAGAGAGCGAATAAGGATCAGGAAAAGATTCTGCAGAGCAAAAGGATGTAATGGCGGCCGTTAATAAAGCCGGGCGTTCGCTTCAACGCTGCAGAACTTTTGCAGGTTATCTTGCTAATGAGCCCTGACTTGAACGTTAGCGGTTGTGCCCACGAAACCGCGAGCGTGACATTTGGCGAGCGCCGAGCTTTCTCTCTCGTTACAGGCTCGATCTTTATCACAGAGGTCGATAGGTATTATCGATCGTTCAGATCGTCCTTTAGCGGAGAACCCTCGACAGGTTCCAGAGCAAGAAGGGGGGCAAAACTGGGGACGATCAAACTGATTGCGTCCAGCTATCTCCCTCTCTTGGTTCAAGTATCGATTAGTCAGAAGAACCCTCAAGTACTGTTGATGAATTCCCAGCCATGCGAATTAACTAGCAATTAATTGCAGATTAATTAGAAATCACATATCCCTCTCCAAGAACAGAATCATCAATTTCAAAAATTGGTACTGCCAAAATATGATGATTTGGCATTTCAATCACTTTGGCATTAAATCCAAGGAGGAACAAATCTAATTATTTGCGTCGAATTTATGCATTTGTTTTTTGTTTAAAAACTGAAAAGTTGTAAAAATTGTATTAATAGAACATATTCTTTGTTATGAACTGATGGCCTCGTAAAAAATCTCTACCAAATTAAAAGAAATTATAATGTTCATATGTTTAGCTACACTAAAAAAAATAGATAAAAACAAGTCAATAACTGTCTGAAAAAGAGAAAAAACTGACAAGTATTTTGATAAAGAAGATTTAAACCGATCAGTTGAATCTCCTTTGAAGAACTTTCTCCGAGCAACTCTATTAAGTTTTGAAAAGATTTGCTGCGCAAGTTAAAAATCCTTAATCCATCTTTCGAATTGCAGGTACTCTGCAGTCGAGAGGATCAAGTATATCCCAATTCAAAGAAAGCCTCTACTTTTTCAAGACTATAATTTTTATGTCGAATAAAAATCGGGATCAATTTCAACGTGCACGATCCTTTTTATTCGGCGAAGGATTTCTTTTTAGAGGCATTCCACGCGTCGAGTCTCTATCACCTGCCTCATGGTTGCAGGTCCAGGTGCAACTGAAGCTAACATATGTGCATAAAAGAGGCGAGTGGACGAACTTCCGAAGGGATGCAATTTAGTTGGCAAGAAAGAATCTCTAGACGACCATTAAAAGGAACTCCTGTACCCGTTCTTTGCAGGCTCAATTTCTCATAAGCCGATGACACACTTGGCTGGGAAAACTAAAAAGTATATTCTAAAGAGCTTTTTAGTGAAAATGGTATCATAGTTGAACGCTATCTCGAGTGTATCTCAGTTTCTCAAAGAAGTGTATATCCAGGAAATTAAGGACAATGAATGCTCAGGAATTCGTAAAAAAATTCGACGAAATTCACATGTTTGAGCACACTTTCAGTAAAGATACTTTTCATTCATGGTATGCCTTTCATCTCCTCCACCTTATATACTATATATAACTACCTGCATCCTCAAATAGTTGCACATTCCACCAAATTGCACGGTTCAATAAAACTCGATTAAAGAAAATTTTGGTACAATAAAATTCTCTTGAATTGTAATAATATACTGCCTATTAATTTCATTGCATTTATTGACTTTTAAGGGCATGTGATAAAGTGTGACGTCACTGGTATTTTAAATTTAATTATAGTTATAATAATTTTGGTTAGTTTAGCTTTTTTAACTTTATTGGAACGTGAATTTTTAGGGTGTATTCAAATTCGTACATGTCCTATTAAAATTATAGTTAAAGGTGTGTTTCAACCATTTATAGTTAGCAATTAAACTACTAAGGAAAAAGTTTTTTTTATAAAAAATTTAAATTATTTTATTTAATATTTATTATGTTTATTTATTTATTTATTTATTCCATGTACAACTTTACAGTTTAACAATTCTTCCTTTAACAAAATATGACTTAAGTTCCAATTCTTAATTCTTCTTGTTTCTTAAGGATAGTGTAAATAATAATAAGAGAGTGGGCATCAATGTAAATTTATTTAATATTGAGGAGAATTCGTGCTCAGTCTGTATCATATAAAGTTAGTTTAATTTTAATTATTTTAAGAAGAATAATATTAATTGAAAGATTAAATTTTGTAAATTCAATAAAATTTTCAAAAGTATTTACATACAATGATTTATACATATCCTATATTATATTAATATTTTTTATTAGGGTTATTGCTGAATTAAAATGGACTCCATTTCATTTAGCAGAGGGGGAATTGGAATTAGTATCAGTATTTAATACAGAACATATAAGTGGAGGATTTGTATTAATTTTTATAGCTGAATATGGAATAATTATATTAATAAGAATCTTACTAGTAATAATTTATATAAGAATGAAAATTAATTTACTATTCTATTTAAATGAAATAATTATTATAATGGTTATTATTTTATTAAAAGAGAGATTTCTCCGAGTTCGATATGATAAATTGATAATATTAATTTGAAAAAGGTTTTTAACTGTAATTTTAAATTTAATAATATTTATTTATTTCTTAAAATTATTAATATTAATAATAAGTAAGTTAGTTATTAAACTTAAAAACATTTAGCCGAGAAATTCAATTACCATTGGATATAGTTAAGTGGAAAGTAATTACTTTTTTAATTAATTTAACCCTTTTTTATAATTTTTTGAGTGTATAGTAGATCTAGTAAAAGTGCATGTATGTAGGTAATAGGTATTTAAGTACCTATCAATTTATCATCATTTGACATCATTTACCTAATATTCGATTTTATCTGACCGAAATTTTTAACATTAAATAAATGTAATAGATCTTCAAATATCTACATTATCATTAAATCAAATGTTCTTCTTGCCTTAATCTAATTTTACTGAAATGTTATATTAAACAGGACTTGCATATAAAATTACAATAGAACTATAATTATGCAGAACCACACAGTTAAAAATTTTGTGTATTTGTGTAGAAAACAGTCCTTGTTAAATTTTTTGTGTTAAAATTTAACATTTTTCGTGTGTTGATTTTACACATTCTTCAAATGTCATTTGATTCTTGAACATAACCTCAAATTTTTTAGTAGTAACTCTGTAATTTATGTTTATTTTTTTGTTGCAAAAGCATAAATTCCTTATTGAAAATTCATTTTAACTTGCCAATGATAAAATACAATAGTAATTGCATAAAATATACACGCTTTAAATTATTATAATGCGTAAAATAAGAGGTTATAATTTGTGTACAAAATTCAACATATTTTTTTGTGTTAAATTAACACAAAGTTTTGTGTGGACCGTTTGGGACATGTGAAAAATGTTAAATTTAACACAAAATTTTTTACTGTGCAGGTAAATGATAAGATACTTATAATTAAATGGAAAGATAAGCCAATTTAACAAAAGTTTTATTTCAGAACATGAAAATAAGGTGAAAATCGATTTGATGAAACTCAAATAATTTCAAAGAATCGAATTTTGGAATTTCAAGATTTCACCTAAATTTCCCAATTTTACCATGACGGGACAGTGGACTCTGAAAAAGACATTCAAAAAAAAATCTCTCAAAACTACCTGAATACTCTTCACGGCATTCGAATTGTTTCACTCCTCAATTTCTCTTATACCAAGTTATTTAAAACACGATAATAAAATGTGAAATCATGATTTCCACACTGAAATTTTTCCAGCAGGTATTCATCCCAAGGAAAATGCTCATTAAAATTCAAATACAAGGAATGATGGACATTATGAGGGGTTTAAAAGCAACTTATCGCTCAAATTCCCGTTCTTTTCGAAAGAAAGATTTGAGCACCGTGTAAAACCCCAGGAGCGCCATAAACAGTTTAGGCTCCTGAATTATTTGCCTCGGGTCTAAGCGAAGCTAATACAAACAATTTTTGTTTAATTTTTGTCGAAAAAGGGGGAAAAAAAAAGAAAAACTGTAAACTTGCCGAGTTCTGAATGAGTGCGAATGTACTGTGAAGGACCCTTGACTGAATTTCGGAAAGTGTCATGCAATTTCTCAGTGAGTGAACATATTTGAGTATGGGCCGTTGCACATTCTACCTGAATGCAAGGTGCATTCCTTTTGCCACTGGTTGACTGGCTCCCCGTATCCACGAGCTCACTATACACAAGCAAAACATTGGAAATAGATGTGCCTGTTGCAGACAGGGGAACATCAAAGCTGCCGATCTTTCACAGACCTGCGCAAACGCCCACACACGCACGCAAACTCGTGCCACTCACACAATCATTCTCTGCTTCCATGTAGGTAAAAAATGCACGTGTTCAAGGAAGCGCTCGACAACCCAGCAAACACACACTAACGACTGTCCTCATCTTCAAATATCTTAAAGTAGCATCTCCGGCGAAATGCAACTGTACCATCCTTTTCGGTTCATTCATTTCCACTGCATCACTTCGATCTACTTGCAACGATATTATCATTTTTCAACTGATAACCGGCCATTTTCATAATTTATCCCATCTATTTTCGATTTTATCAGTAAAATCCTAATTATCAAAACAGGGTGGTCTGAAAATTGTTACGACTCTTCTAATTTACACCTTCTAATTTCTTAATTAAGGAAAAAGAAAAAAGAATTCATTATATCAAAGAGAATCGGTAATTATTCATTTATATATGTATTCATTTATGCACTGTAAAAAGTAAGTCTTAATTTCAGACTTCTCTGAAAATAAGGGTGCTCTTTTAATTTCAACTAATGTTTGTGTAAAAATAAGATCTTGGTTCAGCTGAATTTCAATTCATTTCTTAAATTCAGCACATAGATGCTGATGATTTTACAGATTAATTCTAAATTGTATTTGAAATTCAACAACACTGCAAAAACATGGTGTCTTAAATTGTCCAAAAATGTCTTAAATTAAGATACTTTTGGTGGCCAAGACACGAAAAATGTCTTATTTTAAGACAGTTTTGAACAATTTAAGACACCTGTTTTTGCAGTAAAGGGCTGTCTTAAAAATGTTGCGTCTTAAAATAAGATAGGTTTTCTGTCTTAAAATAAGACTTTCTTTTTACAGTGAAATAAGGATGCTTTTTTAATATCAACTGATATTTGTGTGAAAATAAGATCTTGGTTCAGCTGAATTTTAATAAATTTCTTAAATTCAGCACACAGTTGCTTTTTTCACAGATTAATTGTCTTAAACTCAGTAAATTAATATTACATGCTGATAATCACATTCTTTGCTTCTTAAATTAAGATCCAAAAATTGTATTTGAAATCCAACAAAGGGCTGTCTTAAAAATGTTGTGTCTTAAAATAAGACAGGTTTTCTGTCTTAAAATAAGACTTTATTTTTACAGTGAATGTCCCACGTCGAATCATGCGTTTATCATAACTTTATCGTAATTAAAAACACAAACAAATTTTATTTTTAATTTTTAAAATGCATAGGCGCTAATAGTAATCTTGAACTTTAAACACGTTTTTCTCAAAACTAGGATTTTGATACTTCTAATTTTGAATGCTTGTAAGTTTGTAAATTTTTCATCTAAAAGGGTCCAAGACCTCTCAAAATGTTAAACCGGGAATTTCTTCGTGAATCTAAAAGTTCTGAGAACTTTTTTCGAAAATCAATTTTTTTCATATATTACAAATCTATATATAGATATAATTATATGTATACTCGATTATATATAATAATTATAACAATAATCCGCGAGTTCTTACATGCCTTCAATAATTTTTTGTCTGTTCACACCTGAAGTTTGGTATAAAAAAATATATATTTTTTGTTATAAATCAGATACTTTTTAAAAAATATGCATTTAAATTGATGAAAATTCAAATTTATAACTACCAGTTCAAATAATTTTAATTTCGTTAATATAAAAATCTAATTTTTTCTATAATTTTTAACAATTTTCAATATACAATTATTCTCTTTGAATTTTTTAATTATTCTTTAATTTTTTTAAAAATTATTTTGTTCTGAAAGTCGACTATTCTCGCCAGTTTTTGAATTTTTCTTTTGAATGTCAATTATTTTCCTTATTTCTTAAATATTTTTTTAAATATTTAATTCTTTTTGCCATTTTGTAATTTGCCATTCAACTATCAACTATTTCCTTAAAATTTCAATTGATTTCTGTAATCTTTAATTTATTTCTTTAATTTTTAATTATTTTTTTCAATTCTCAATTATTTTTTTTAGTTTTCAAATGCATTCTTTGTTTTGCAAATAGTTTATTCAATATTCAATAATTCTCGCATTTTCTCAATTATCAATTACTATTCTCCTTCAATTTTATGATTATTCATTAATTTAAAAAAAAATTGTTTGAATGCTGATTATTCTCACCATTTTTCGAATTTTGTTTTTAACCGTTAACTATTTTTATAATAGTTAATTATTTCTTTTGTCAAGATTATATAATTTTGGTCAAATTGTGATTTTTCTTTGAATTATTATCAATTATTTTCTTGAAAATTACACTTAATTCTTTAATGTCCAATTTATTTCTTCAATTTTTAATTATTTTCTTCAATTCTCAAATATTTTCTTTAATTTTTAATTATTTTTATCGATTTTCAATTAATTTCTCAATATTAAAAAATTCTCGAATTTTTTCAAT